>PVKZ01000661.1:0-676283 GCA_004027375.1 Macroglossus sobrinus | reverse complement strand
ATTTCTAAAGTGCGTTAACCCTAGATGCACAAAAACAAAGGATGGGGCTTCCTTAAGGCAAAGATAAAATTTTATTAAAGAAGTTCTGTGCCTGGGGCATGACTACCTACCATGATCCGCCCAGTTAGGAATTCACAGTCAGATGACCCTGTGAAGTTACTTTCTATAGAACCTCTTTTTGGGTCCACTGTGGGAGCAGGAACCCTGCCTGCTAACTCTCCCCTATGCATTTATACATAACACGAAGGTCCTGAATCCTAAGGGTTGGGTGTCCCATGGGGGCAGGTAGGACCAGAGCGGAGACTCGGTGTGCCCTGGGCCCATGGCTGTCTGCACTTCTTAGCCTGCTTTCCCCATATCACCCCAACATTGTAGTGACTCTCACTTTGTAACTTAATCCTCACTTAAGAGGTTAAAAAATTAATTCCAATTGAGTTTCACTTTTTAAAAAGGTGAAAACACTTCCATCTCAGAGTTAAACCCTTTTGAAGTCCTCCACTCCGCCCCATTTCCACTATTTCTTTGGTCCCAAAATTTAGCCCCTGGCAATAGCTACCCTAACCATACCTGGGACATTCCCAACTAGGGGCAGGCTGCCAATCCTAGTCTCTCTGAGTGGGTGGGGCAGGCAGGCCGTTCTTGCCTAAGAAATCCCCATTTAATTTCAGACTCGAAGTCTGTGCTTCATTGGTGGTATTTCCCAACTCTGAATGCAGGTACTCCTGCTCTTGTGGTTTCTATCATACATTTCTGGGAGTTCCCAGGAAATTCAGAGTGCCCTGAATTCACCCACAAAAAGAGCCCTGTCTGTCTTTTTTTTTTCCTGGTGAGCCCCAGGTAGCCCTGTGGTGTCTGTGTTGGGGGCGGGGGGAGGCACAGGCTGGTGTCATGCTCAGACAGGAGGGCCCCAACTGGGTACAGCTCAGGTGAGGGACCCAACAGAGATTTCAGTGGCAACTGTTTTCTTGCAGGTGTTAGTCACTTCCTCCTCTCATTCTGTGGGCCCTGGGCAGAAGCCAGTGGAGGTCTGGGGTGGGGAAGAACCTGGGGGTCAGAAATTGTACACACCAATTACAGAAGTTCTCTTCCCTTTCTGTTACTAAGCACTGTTTGTCATTAGTCTAGTGACTCATATTCTCTTTTTTCTTGGGGAAAGTCTCTGTTCCTCAAATAAACAGACTCTGGCCCCCTCGGCCCTCCTCAGTTCCTCTGGTGCATCACATGCTTAGGCTCTGATTGATTGCAGCTGTTCTAGGCAAGTCCCCAGACAAACCCTTGGAATTACCCTGTGGCTGAGGAAGCCTGTTAGCTCAACCTTTCACTGAGATACTGTCTTTATAACTCTAGGAAAATAGATGGCCGAAAAGTTTACTGAAAAAAGAAATTAGATAAAGAGAAATTAGCAATGCCAGCTTTGTTCTTTTAGGTGCTTGTGACCAAAACCTGTCCTTCTCTCCCAGCCCTCATTCCACCATTCCCCTAGGGCCTCTCTGAACAATTCTTCTGTAGTTCTCCTCTGACTCAGTCCTCTTTAGCCACTGGGACTTTGTACTTGTTGCTTTCTTTTTCTGGAAAGCTCTTTCTCCAAATACGTACAGGACTCACTGACTGTTGAGCTTTATTCAAGTGACTAATTGTTCAATTACTTTGCACGGCATTACATTCTAAATCTGGGTATTTGACTTTAAGCCTTTGTTTCTCATTATTCAGTCACACCAACGTGAAAAAGACAGGGAGAGATTGGATAAAATCTGCACAGACAACCCTCCCCCTACTTTTTTTTAAAAAAGAAGCTACCGGTCCATTGAGATTTGACACAATCACACACACACACACACACGCGCGCGCAGATGCTGTTTTGTATTTGCTCACATGTAGGCTAAATATTATGGTATGTGGAAGAAATCTGTTTGCTCACTAATGAGTACATTTCAAGAGAATATCTAGATGAATGCTGGGCAAGTTCTGACAACAATTTATGGCCACTGAGAAGTGTGAATATACTTTGAAAATGGCTATTAGTAATAAAAATGTCAGGCCAACTCTGACTTTCTGAACCAGAGTAGATGGATTCACCTTTTTATAAAGCTTCAGCATGTATAACAGGTTCTGATGTTTCACCAGGATAAAAGCTTATTCAAGACTATGGCTGGAAGCCCATAGTAACAGTAGTAGCTCAGGCATGAATTTAATAGTTTTTAAATTATGGTTTTGGATGTCTCTAAATTATTCTCAGAACTGGGTAGTACTAGCCTGACCACTTGAACATATTCATTTTCAAGCGGGCCTATTTTGCAGGTTGGCTGCAATATGGAGATAAAAAATTCATACACATATGTAAGGTATGTGGCTGTCTATAGAATATATGGCATATCTATGATTAGGCAGGAAGAAATTTGCTTTGTGCCAGCTTGAATTACAGATTCCAAGTGAAGACAGAGTTTAAAACTGAAACCAGAGTATCTTGAACCCAATCCACATTTTTTATTCAATAGTTGAGTATTCCTATATGTTTCTTTAATGACTTATATCTCCTCAAAAATCTACATTATGATAATTTGTGCCACAATTTGAATCTATGATGGTTTACTTTTATATACCAAGTGAAATAAAGGATTCAACAGTTCTGTGTCAGTATAGTTTGAGGCAATGAATAAACACTTGGCTTAGCTTATCCTTACATAGTGGTACCATACAGTTACTCAGATATTTAACCAGTCTTACAAAACTGCACATTCAAAAGGAAGAAAATTTAAAAAGGTTCCACAGTTGTTTCATACTATGTTTCTACTTACTTCACATACTATGTCCTTCTTTGATTTACCAGTCATGCTGCCAACAGAGATTTCATTGAGAAAGAAAATGTACTGTCCTCTTTAAAATAAACTATGTTAAATAAAAGAGTCAGCTGCTTGCCTCTGGCCAAGCTGAGAAGAAAGGAAATTTAAATTGTAGATATTTTTCTGTCTTTATCTATCTCAACTCTTTTTATTTTAAGATTTTTTTTTCTTTTTTCACCCATCTCTTCCAAATACAGGTGAAGACTGGGGAGGCTTGAAGTAAGCTGGGAAATCAAAATTACTGAAAATCGGAAACTTGAAATGAAAGGAGATCCTACATGTAAATACTACCTTTTAGTTTATTTTTAAATCATGTCTATGTCCTTCGTCTTACTTTGCTTTCAAATTAAATTAGCAGCATCATTTCTGTCATCTACTATGTGCTAGGCTTGTGCTAGTCACTGGAGATGTTCCAAAAAGTGAGAGAGCACTCTCCCCCAGGGGTCCCTCACGATGTGGTGACATATGTGTAAGCAATCATCACAACATGGTAAGTCACGGAAGACATACCAAATTAAAACTCAGAAACTCAATTGTATTCCTGCAGATTTAAAAACGCAGTGTCAAGAAGGGAGAATCTCTCCTTCCACCAGTTCTTACATCAGGATTAATAATAAAATAATGAAATTGACACAAGACTAGATAAACAGGAGAAAACTCAATTTAATATGTGCACACGTGAGAAACATAATATGATGCTCAGGTCATAAAGAGAGGCTCAAAGAAATGATTGAACCAGGCATCTTTTCATACTATTTAGACAAACAATAAATTTGTGAGAAATTGACGGGACAAAGAAAGTTAGTGCTCATTAGAAAGGAATGGAAGCAAGGTTTAGGTATTCATTAGTGAAAAATCTAAACAAAGCAGTAAATTAAAAAAGGCAATAAGATTTGATTACACAGACTTTTTGGCTTTGGGTTTAGTTCTAGTGATAAGGGATGTCTTACAGGTATGGGGAGGACATCTTTCACATGGGAGATTATTTCCGGCATTTGAGGAGACGAGGGAGGGTCAGGGTGTCTCTGTGACAAGTAACTTTTTTTTCCTTTACATTTATTTATTTATTTTAATGGTGACATTGGTAAATGGCAAGTAACTTTAATTCAAAGTAATCAATATATCATTGTGGGATATTTTGCAGTGGCTTGTCTTAGGCCCAAATGAGAAGTAAAAATGACAATTTTGACCCACTACTAAGAATTTCAAATTCTTAATGATTCCAGACTTTTTCCTGCATAAAATAAACATAAAATGCATATGTAAATAAGGCTATGTATTTATGTGTTGGGAGTTCTCCCAAGACCATCTCTGAACTGTGTCATTTGCTAGGAGTATTCACAGGACTCAGGATATAATCATACTCATGGCTAAGATTTATTACAGTGAAAAGATATAGAGCAAGATCAAGAAAGCAGATGGTGCACGGGGAAACTCTGGGAGAAATCAGAAAGCTGGGAGACAAGCTTCTTAAGGTCCTCTCTCTGTGGAGTCACAAGGGATATGCTTGAGTTGTGACAACACTTGTGAAATGTTACTTAGCAGGGAAGCTCTTTAGAGACTTGATACCCAGGGTTTTTATTAAGAGCTGGGCATAGAGGCAGCCTCTAACTGGTACATACCATAATTTCAGACTGCAAGAAGGAAAGAAGTTCAGTATAAACCACCTTGTTTATACAAACAGTTTGGGCACAGAGAGCCACTTTCATCAGTCAGGGATGATGAATGCCTCCTGAATTCCAACTTCCCAGGTTCCTGCCAAGGGCCAACCTTGTAAGTAGATCTTTCAGAGAATTATAGTCAGTCCTGCTAAGTGAAATCTTTCCTACACAATTTATATAAACATTTAGTACAAAATTCTCTATCTCAATATATTCTTCTGTCTATATACAGCTTTTTTTTTTGAGGATAGCATTATCATGAATATATTTCCATGCCAGTTCATGTAGGTCTACCTACTTTTTCGTCATATTTATATAGTATTGCATTTTATAGATAAACACTTTTTAACCATTTCTGTATAAATTGATATTTGGTTTATTTGCAATTTTTGACATTACAAATCATAATGCAATGAACATCATTGTACATCTAGTCTTCATGTATCCATGCCTATGATTTCTGTTACAAAGGCTTCTAGTTTCTGTTACAAAAGCTTCTGAAAAGATATCTCTGATGTCATTTGATTTGGTCAGGAAGATTACTGTGTTGGAATTTTAGTGGATGTATTAACATGTAGAGAGTTTGTCAGAAAAGAGGACAGTTAGGAGACTTAAAATATTTAGGTGACAGTTGATCAGGGCCCAAACAAAACTGTGGTGGGGAGCTTGGAGAGGAGCAGAAATGGTATGGATTTAGTTAGAAAACAATACAACAGCCTTTGACTGGATGGCTAGACAGGAGTGAGCAGGAAGTTAAAAGTAATTTCCAGTTATATGGTGGAATGCAAGGTGAGCACTTAGGAAGCAATTATAATAATTCAGGGAAGAAACGATGGGGGCTCAGTTTTTTACTTGTTCATTTATACACATTGAATTATCTGCTATGTATCAGCCATTCCATTAGTTGTTAACATTGGTGCAATTTTCTTTTCTTTTTGCCAAAAATATTGAAATAAAAATCTGATGCCAGGTAGGTACCAATTAACTTGACCGTTACTTAACGTCATTGCTATTCCTTCACGAATGGCACAAAGTTGAATAAAAGCTGTAAAGATGCTTGAATAATTTGCACACTCTTTAGAGTAAAATCATGAGGAGAAGGATTTATAAGCACAAAAAAGATATTTCTTGTGTCCTGGTTTGAAGACAGACTCCCTCTCACACATCCATTTCAGAGAAATGCCCTTAGCAAGTGTGAGCAGGCAACCCTCTTTCTTGTTGCCCCCGGAGAACCTTCTCTCATGCATAGTTCCCAGTATTACTTGTGTGGGCATCAAGTGGAATATGAAAGAGAGACACCAGTAAGCAGTTTTTTTTTAAAATTCTTTTTACTGATTTGCTGTTAATTTCACATTTGCCCCTCCTCCCTACTTCATGAGCCTAAGATGCAGCTTCCCATCATTTGAAGCCCAGACACATATAAATTACAATTTGAATGATAAGGGTAGTTTTATTTTTATAGAGTTTTATGCATCCTTCAATAGAAACTGATGTGCTTTTATGCATTTTATTTCACGACTTGTTTGAATTCATATTGGAATCTGCTTTCTGATTAAGTTTTTTTTTTTTTTTGACTAGGCAGAAAGTCTTATTCTGCATCCATTTGCACCCAATAAGTATAAGAAATATGATCTCACACAATCTTTAAAATATATTTTTTCAGTCTCTGAGGCTCATATGGTGAGGAGTGGGTTATATTTTTTCTTTCTACATACAGACCTATGTCTCTTTATTCTCTTTTTAATTTCTGTGAAAAGCCAAGTTACATTCTCTACAGAAGACATATAAATGGCTAATAAGCTCATGAACAGATGTTCAACATCACAAATCATTAGGAAAATGCAAATCAAACTCACAATGTAATACCACTTTACCTCAATAAGATGACTATTATCAAGGGAAAAAAAAAAAACAGGAAATAACAAGTGTCAGCAAGGATGTAGAAAAACCGGAAATTTTGTGCATTGCTGGTGGTAATTTAAAACATTGCAGGCACTGGGGAAAACAGTATGGCGGATGCTCAAAAATTAAACCTAGGCTCACAATGTAATCCAAAAAAGTCTTCTTATATAGAGAATTTTTCTACCTAAAACAATTGGAAGCAGAGACTTGAACAAATATTTGTATGTCAATGTTCACAGTAGCATTATTTGAAATAGCCAAAAGGTGAAAGAGACGTGTTCACTGACAGAAGAATAAATAAACAGAATGTGGTCTGTACAATACAATGGCATATTAGTCAGCCTTGGAAAGGATAAAATTGTGACACATGCTACAACCTCAAAAACATTATGCTAAGTGACAAAAGCCAGACACAAAGAATAAATGTTATATGATTCCTCTTATATGAGGTTTCTAAGGTAGTCAAATTCATAGACACAAAAAGTAGAATGGTGGCGGCCAGGGGATGAAGGAAGGAGGAATGGAACATTATTGTGTAATCATATGGAGTGGCAGTTCGGAAAGATGTTAAAAACTCTGGAGATGAATGGTGGTGGCGGTTGTCCAACAATTTGAGTATACTTAATGCCACCGAGCTATACATCTAAAATGGTTAAAACGGTACCTTCTGTGTTGAATGTATTTTACCACAATCTAAAAAAATGAAAAAAATGTCAAGTTACAGTCAAGGCTGCCTGGGCAAACCTGTACTTTTCCCCACTAAAACTTTGTCCTTGCTCTGAAGGACTGAGGGACTCTCTTTCTTTTTTTTTCTCTCCTCCCAGCTTCCTTTCTCTACTCTAGTTGCCTTTTGCACTCTTTGCCCTCTTTCCCATTTACAAAACCTCTAAAAACAGACCGATTCAACCAATGAGCCCCCATAGGTATCTGAGTCAATCTGATAGCTCTCCCTGGCATATTTTCATATTAAGACTTATCTCTAATTGAAAATGTAAGATTGTATTTCCTGGTGAAGGTGGCCTTCTGAAACTGCTGAAATCTCTGTGCTTCAAACTTTCACTTCTGCAGAGGACTGACGTAATGGTTACGGATTCACCTGGGGAAATGGAAGTCATCGTAGGTACTTCAAGCAAAGAGAAATTTAATATAAAGAGTGAAGTTTCCAAGTTGTTGAAAGGGAAAGAGCAAAAATAGGGTGGTGCTACCCAAAGGTCAAGCACTACAATCTGTCCCTCCAACTCCATAGAGAACTACTTGACTTTGAGTCTACCAGACTTGCACTCTGCTGCCTTGCAGGATCCCATTGCTGCTTGCAGCACCTCTATAGAAGTTGGTGTTAGACTGCAGCAGCCCAAGCCAGAGCTAGAAAAGGAATCCCTCCATCTGCCTCCTGCTCTCATGCAAGTGCCTCCCATGGGCAGAATCTAAACTGCAACCACGTTGGCAGGGCAATCTGAGAAATGCAGTTTACAGACTTCCAGCCCTGGTGATTTGAGGAGCATAGAAAAGCAGGCTCTGAGCATAGCAGGTATCATCTGCCACAGACCCGATGTTGTTTGAAGGTTGAAAGGAGCACCTCTCACAGACAATCTGATCTCTGCATGATGACACAGCCTCAAGTTCCAGAAGGATTCCGTCTCCCAGCCTGTCCTGTCTCCCAGCCCAGACCTGTCTTACCAGCTCTGTGATCTTAGGCAATAATAGTAACAGCCATTTAACGAGTCCGGTTGGGAAGCTTAGGGTTCTAAGTGTTTTAAACCTCATACCAAGGAGCTTGTGGGTCAGGGGGAGGCGGGGAGCGGGGGCGGTGGTTTGTAATTTCTATTTTACAGATGAAGAAAGCAAGTCAGGGGAACAGGTCACAGGGCCACTGAATGGGGTGGGGGGAGCAGGGATTTAACTCTAGGTGTGAGCAACTCCTCTCATGCTGAACTCTCTCAGCTTCCATTTCCAACTCACAGGCTTGCTAGGGATTTGATAAGATCCTGGATGTCCATCTCTCATTTTGTTTTTTCTCTCAGGAGTGTGGCCTTCATCTTTCCCTGTTGGCCTCTGTTTTGGGGGAGCACTTCTGCAGAGAGCATGTGCTGTTCGCTCTCCTCCTGGCTGATACTCCGCACAAAGTGGGTGCTGTTTCGTACTACTGAGGCCTGGCAAATGGGCCCAGTCCTGGACCGAAGATGGAGTCAGAAGCCTTGGGGCAGTTTCTGCCACTGGGTAACTTTTCCTGTTATAACCCGTTAGTCTCCAATGGCCAATGTAATAAATTACCACAGATATGGTGACTTAAAACAATAGATATGTATTCTTTTACAGTTCTGGAGGCAGAAGTCTGAAATCAAGATGTTAGTAGGGCTGTGCTCTCCCCAGAGGCGAGGGTCCACGGGAGAGCCCTTTCTTGCCTCTTCCAACTTCTGGTGACTCCAGACATTCTTTCGCTGGAGGCCACCAGGGTCTAATTTCTTCCTCCATTTTCACAAAGCCTTCTCCTCTGTGTCATTTAATTATCTCCTTCAGCCTCACTCTTTTAAGGCTACTTTTTATGAGATTTAGGGCCTACCTGGATGATCCTGGATGCTAATCTCCTCATCTCAAGATCCTTAATCACATCTGAAAAGAATCTTTTCCTGAATAAGGTAATATTCACAGTTCCGAGGACTGGGATGTGGTCATATCTTTGGGGACACCATTCAGCCCACTATACTGTCCTCCCAAGGGAGAAAGAAAATCAGGAAGGAGTTTTCTGCTTTCTCTGCTCAGGAGCACATCCTTGTATCTGGGCCTATCTCCTTTAGTCTGTAGCATTTTCCCTCCAGTACCTTCTGGTCAGCGCCAATTAAAAAAAAAAAAATTTGGAAATCTTGAGGCACACACTAAGCAAGGAAATATTTACAAATGCAGCTTTTTGGTCTTTTTCAGTTGGGTATCATTAATAGACTTGGTCTGGCTTTATTTCCAGTTCAGGCCAGACAATACTCCTAATAGCTCCTTGGCCTCCAGAGTCAAAAATTTCTTTACGGTCCTCACTTCAAAGAAACTACTCAAATTAGTATTTATCCTTTCTGGTCCTGTGACCTGCACAAAAAAGGCAAAAAAAATTTCTCCAACTAACTTATTCCCCTCTGGTTTCTTCTTTCTGGACCTTATTTGACTAAAATGCTTTTTCTGTACTCTTCTTGATTCCTGAATCAGGTCACATTAATCCCTTGTGTGGGATTAACATTCGAACTTCCTATTCTCTTCCTCTCAGATCCCCACTTGCTCCCAAAATATTCACCACATTTTCACCTCTCACTGTCTTCCCAGGCTGTGTCATTAATAAAATCATAACATACAAGCATTGGACAACTTGATGATATTTTCTTGGCCCAGGAAGAAAAAGGGTGATCACTCTCAATTTCTAGGCAGGATTTGGAATAAGGAGTTTCTACTCTCTGCAACCTCTGTGGAAAGATGACCAGTAAGCTCAGACTGTATGCATCTGGAGCACGGGACTGGAGTCAGCAGGCTCACCTCTGCCTACGTGGGGTCTATTCCATGTGAATCCTCACACAAATCTCATGTAGGAGTTCCTTGTGTTTTTGTTCACCATTTGGTAGGTGTTCTCATTTGCTTTATACTGGGGACCTGGTCTTCTGGGTCTTATCCATCCTCTAAACACCATTTGAATAGCTTCCATTTGTATTGTACTTCCAATTTTGCAGAACGTTCCATAAAGATTCTTATTTGACTCTGAAAACAAACCAGTGAAGTAGTTGGCTGAACACTAACCTCATTTTACAGATGAAAAAACTGTGGTTTTATGATTTGTATCAAAGTCAACAGCCTGTAACTAACAAAGCTGAGGCCCCGGTGTAAGAACTCTGGTTTTGAAAGCAATTTGCTTCCTGCTTCCGGCTTTCTGCTCCTCTTATTCTGTTTTTTCCCTTCTTTTTCCTTCTTTCTCTTTTTATTATTTCCATGTCCCCTCATTTGGTTTCCTACTATTTAACTTCCTCTCTATGCTAATTATTTCTGCCTTTCTCCTAGACCTGCATTTCTTTACTGGTTTCACTGTTTAATAACTGTCTGTCTTTGGGTACATTTTCTAATCTCTCTGAACTTTAGTCTCATTTGAGAACAGAGATAATTCTAACTTTCACACAGGGCTATAGTGGAGTTTTAATAAGATTAGAGAGAAGAAAATAAAGAGAGAGAGAGAGAGAGAAAGAAAGAAATTAATAGATTAATAGTCTTTGGCACTTGGCTGGCAGTCAGCAGACATTTCCTTCTCTTTTTTAATATTGTGGACACATGGCTAGAACTGTATACTTTTGTTGCCTGTTCACCTGTGCCATCCTTATTATATAGCTGTTGGATTTGATTTATTAGGAGACTCTGTGCCTCTGTGACTATGAGCTGTAGCCAAATGAGAAGTGGTGTCTTGGTAGATGTCATATAGTGATTAATAGCAGTCTGTCTCCACAGCTCTGAGAGTGGAGAGTGACACGCATTGCCCCAACTTCATTTCTAATTCTGTATTGTCATACGTGGCTGTTTGGCCAAGTGGAGGCTCTGTGTTCACAGCACAGCATTGGCTGCAAGCCCTGGATTTCCTGGATTGCCAAGACAGATGCTCTGAGCGGGGGTGGGTGCGGGGGAAGGACCCAGGGCAATGGCATTTACCCAGAGTGGGTGAGTACAGGGTGCATGTGAGGCAACACTCTTATCCCTGACTGAGCTCGTTGCTGGACAAAGTGTGAGCTAGAGCATGGGCAGCAAAGACACGCCTGCGCAGGTTTTGTCCTGATTCCTGCAATGCCATTTTCTGGTGCTTTCCCAGTGAGAAATTCATCATTAGGACAGCATGCCTAGGAATAAAAGAACCCAAAGAAGAGATGTGATTTGCTTTCAGGCGTTCTAGTTGCTGACCTTCACTCATCTTATTCAAAGGAAATAGTATTATGTTGCAAAGCCAGCCACTTCTATTCTCCAGATGTCTGACTGCCTTAGCATAAGGAGGATTAAACAGAACGGGATGTATCATTGATACCTACTAAAGTTAGGCTTTTCTTTCCCCACCTACATGTTTTGAACATTTTTGTCAGTGGCTGGAAATAAATCTTGAGGCAGAGCATTCACTGATTCTTTTCAAAGGAAAAACAACAGTGAATATGTCTTATTCTTTCCCAAGCCAGTCAGTTATCAGTTTTTTAAACAGCACTTCTGCGGCTGTAATCTGTCAGGAGTAGGGAAGCTGGGGTCCTGGTCAGCTGGGCCAGCATCATGAGCTCAGCTTCTAACACTATCGTTGAAGAAAACCCACAGTTCCTATTTGAAATTATACAGTTGGATGATGTTTCTCTTGGCTTCAACTGTAAAGGCTGGTGCCCAGAGCCAATCTTTGGCAAACCAAAAACTATGAAGTTTTTTTCCTCTAACATTTCCAGCATCCCTCTCAATCACTGTTTCTCTTTATTCCTCTCTAAGTTCCCCGAGACTTCTTCTTTCCTATACCTCATCCACATGTGAACTCTGAAAAAATTTGAGACACATTGTCTGTATGTGTAAGTGGTTGATAATATCCAGAACAGTGCTTTGCAACTTTAAAGTGATTATGAATCTCCTGCAGTACTAAAATGCAGATTCTCATTTAGCATCTCTGGGGTAGGTATGAAATTTTGCATTTCCAGCAATCTCCCAGGTGATGCTGATGTGGCTGGTCTGCGGACAGTACTCTGAGTAGTGTATTAGAAAAACCTCCAGTCCTCCTTCTGAGTTTCTCCTTTACTCTCACTTTACTACCATACTCACAATACTTCTGGCACCAGATGTGTGGGTTTTCCCCACTCAGAGCAATTCTCTGTGACACCAACTGTCCTACAGTTGGTGTCCTACAGTTTAACTCAATTCTAATACTGTGTACCTGGACATAGTGTCAGATCTCACAGGTTAAGGGCTCCGTCCCCAGGCATTGGCCCCTTCTCTGCCTCCCCTCCCCACCCCCATTTCAGATGCCAATTGCAAGTCATAGTGGATCTCCAGGTTACTATATCTTCTCCCTGACTAGGCTACAAATCAGAGGTTCCCATGCCATCCTCACTTTTGGGTTTATTATTTTGCTAAAGCAGCCTCAGAACTCAGGGAAACACATTTAGCAGTTTAGGAAAAAATACAGTAAAGGATACAGGAGAACACAGCCAAATGAAATGAGGAATAGGAGGGTCCAGAACAAGAAGCTTCTGTCCCTGTGGAGTTAGCATGTGTCATCCTCCCAAGAGATACATGGATGTGTTCACCTAACTGGAAGCTCTCGGAACCCCAACCTTTGGGAATTTTATGGAGGCTTCATCACATAGATGTGATCAGCTATTAACTCCACGTCCAGACCCTCTTCTCTCTCTGGAGAATGGAGGGTGGGGCTGGACATTCTAAGCTTCTAGTCATAGATTGGTCTTTCAGGTAACCAGCCCCCTTCCAGGAGCCCACCCATTAAGACAAAAGATGCTCCGACTGCTCTTATCACTTAAAAATGTGTAAGAGTTTCAAGAGCCTTTTCTCAGGAACTTGGGACAGAGATCAGTATATATATACTTCCTATTGCAAAGTCTTAGACAAACCCTAATGGGAGAAAATGGGAATGGGAAGGGTCCCTCTTTTGTCTCTCTGGTTTAGGGAAGTGTGTGTGTGTGTGTGTGTGTGTGTGTGTGTGTGTGTGTGTGTGTGTACCCATTTTCCATATTTCCTAGTGACTAACTATATCCTTGGGCTCTTTTCAGATCTGGCGTGATGGTTGTTTTGCTTGATCAAAATTCTAAATTAGTTGCTCAGCTCTCAGTTCTCATTCATGCATAGCCACAATAAATACAAATTTTAATTTTAGAAACTTGTCTTCTCTCAAAATATCCTGATCTTTCCATTTTGGTAAAGATCAATCAGATTTAAGTCAAATTCCTCTGGAGATCCACCTGGAAATTCTGGGTGTCATGATGCAGGATAGCGAGCAGCATTTCCTGGATGGGCCAGAGTCGCACCCCAGCAGTGATGAGGCCGTCTGCGGGAGAGGAAATAGATAGCGAAGGAGGAAGACAATGAGGATGCTGTGCCCTGGTGGCAGCAGGACAAGTTTGATGAGGAGCTGTACAAAGGTAACTTCTCCTATGAGGAGGAGTCTGAGAACCTGGACCGAGAGACTTCCTTCTTTGGTGACAAGGAGGAGGATGAAACCTATGGATAAGGAGCAGGATGCAGAGACCCCCTAGAGCTGCCCCAGAGACATGAGGCTGAAGGAACCGGGAGTTCACCCCTGTCACGGGGTGATGAGAGGAGGTGATTCCCAGCACCAGCAGTACCTTTTTCTGTTTGCTGAATACACTTTTTTTTTTTTTTAACATGAAAACAAATAAATTTCTTACATATATATATTTTTTTCTACTGTGTTTGGGGGAAGAAGTAAATAGGGAGGAGGCCAGAAATGGGGCCAGAAGAGATGGCCCAGCTTATGTCTATGCCTGATCCACCCCTGCAAGTCAGTACATCTAGTGAACTGTCAGAAGAAACTATTTGCCTGGGAAACTAAAAAGCCTCTAGATATAAGCTCATCTTAGAAGCAGAATCCAGTGAATAAGTCAGACTCAAGACCAAAGCTTTAGTTCTCAGTAACGCAGGTGGACTCTCATTCTAGACTTCTACTGGCTCGATATCCAGGTTTTTGGAGAGAGAAGGCTGTAAACAAAAACACAAAGCCATTTTTACAAATGATTCTCAAAGAGATGAACTTGGTACCCTTTTAACAGAATGTTATGCATAAAGGAGAAGGTCAATCTTAAGGGTCTTCCATCTCCACTGCTCTAGTGGGGGTTCTCGCTAAATCTGAGCAGCACCTGCAGAGGGTGGCAGACGTGCCAAGCAAAGGTGGCAGCAATGCCTGTGGGATTTAAGAGCCCTGCATGGAGCCCAGGAGGGCAATAAGGGCAGGGGGAAAGGGGAATAGAGTGGGAATACAGTGGACCTATGTAGGGAGATAAAGTTTCATTCACAAGAGATACCTTTTCATTCAAATGAGAGAAACTCTCTGAAGCCTTCCAAGATTATTACTGAAGAGGTATCTGTGAAAGTGGATTTTGCTGGGGGTGGAAGCTCTGCATGATCTGTAGATATAAAAGCCAAGGGCCACAAACCTAATTTATTCAAAATCCCATGTGGTTAGGCCTCCATTCTGTGATCTATAAAACCAGAACAGAAGACATAATGAGTTTTTTGAAGTCTACACACATGCTTTAGTCACAGCAGCTCTATCCTTGTTGTTCTTTCTTATGGGGCTTCCATGTATGATTTCATTCAAGGAAGTGTTCCTAGACTAAAATCAAAAGGACTGGTCAGCACTAAGACCCTGCAGCTCTTCCTCCATGAGTAAGGAAGGAATGGTGGATGCTCTCATAGGTTTAAGAACACAGCTTCTCAGAGCCAGAGCCAGGCCAGGAGAAGTCATGGCCAAGGAAGGGATTCTTAGAGTCTGAACACTTCATAGTTCGAGAGCCGGTGAAGTCCAATTCTCTGTATACACCAAAGCCCTTTAGGACCATTGTGGCAGCTGTACAGAGAAACCTTGGGATGGGTGCTGAAATTCTTGGAGAAAATGGAGGTGAACAAGGCTCCAGACCTCACAGGCTATTTTAAGCCAGAATTTAAGAAACTCCTGCTCCCATTCCTAGCTTTGCAAAGTTTAAATTCAAGCTCCATCACCAGCTAGCATCAGCAGATCTCAATGTCCCCAGGGAAGGAGGCCATTTCTAAATTAACCAGGACCCAAATCAGAGCCCTCATTCTACCATGATTGAAATGTTCCAAGTAATGGGATTTTAAATAAATTAGTTATTCATCATGAAGAAAGTATTATAGATAAATACCACACCTCATTGCTATGCTGAGCTCTCCACCAGGCATCTCCTTTAAGAAGAAAAATAGAAGAATTAATGTGCTTCTGAACAGTGATCTGCTTAATGATTTCAAGGTTTTTATCTGGAGAGGATTTCAATAAACTACTTTAAAAGAAGTGGAATGCAAAAAAAAAGTGTGAAGGGTTTGTATAATTGCTGAAAGGTTGGTTCTCTAGGGCTGGAAATCAACGAAAAGGGTGAATGTTATGGAAAGATTTTTAAGTACTTATTCAGAAGAAACTAAATAGAAATCAATCAGGAAAATAAAAATTCATAAATCCAATTGCTTCTAATTGGCTCAGAAGATAGTACAGAATTCAAAATGTTTACCTGTGAACAGCTCTGTCTCTTGCAATTATTACTTTTATCACAGGAAAGAGTATTTGGGTTGTCTTTTTTTCTTCCTATCAAAGAAAATTTATCAAGGCCAAAGTAATCCTGCAAATGGCTCAAGCTGAAAAACTTTATTGTGGCCATTTATGGAGAAATTTCTACTAAATATTAATCAAGCTAGGAAGAACATATTTTCATTTCAAGTCTTTAATCATTTATTAAGCCCCTACTATGTTGACAGCTCTGAGCTGGGCCCTGTGAGAGATACACAAGTTAATGAACTATAATACTTGAGAATTCACAATTTAGAAGAGGAAACAGATGAATGCCTAATTAACTTTTAGACAAGTACTAGTGCAATGAGGGCTTAATAATAGAGAGATATTACCACACCATACAGGAAGAGAGAGCTGCATGGATAATGTCTGACTAAGAAGATCTGGAAAGGCTTATTGGAGAAGGTAAAATCAATATCAAGGGGTAACAATATATTTCACCCAGAGAGAACACTTTGTGAGCAAATGTCCAGTGGAAATGTGAGCGAAGCTTGGGAAATGCAAAATGTATTATAATAACTTAGAAAAACTGGTAGGAGGTAAAATATTGAAGAACATAATATTTATATTTAGCATGATAATTTCTGCTTCTTTATCTCAAAATTTGGTGGGCACCCATAATTTATGTGCTGCTCTCATTTCTCTTGTTAAGATAAAAATTTCTCAATAATACTATACATGTTACTTCCTCAACTGGTTAATCCTCCCAAGGGTGTTTGCTTTAAAAAAAAAAAATCAATTTTTTGTTGTGTATTTGTTTAAACTATTAAAGAATTTAAGATATGGAAGTAGTCATGATTGAAACAGTAAGGACAACTTTACGAAGCTTCTGGTTTCCTTTTCTTCATCGTGGGCATTTTTAACATTCCCAAGTTTGCTCAGTGTTTCTTTTTATAACAGGTATAGGCAAAGGACCACATTCTGTTCTAAGGTGGTAAACTTTCTCTAGTGGAGGAATTTCAGGCATCTGCATAAAGATGGTGGTTTCAGGCAGAAAGATTTACCTAAGAAGGCCCTCTTCGAGTTACATTAGTACTGTGGGATGGGCACATGTGTTAGAGACACGAGTCCTGGGTTTCAATTCCAGCTTCTCCTCTTGGAGTGCTGAGTCTGGGGCAAGCTGCTCTGCTTCTCGGAGACTACACTTTCAGTTTACAAACTGAAAGTGATTGTTGATTTCAGCTGATTTTACCTGAAAGCAAAGTTATTCCTAGTACAAGATGCAGTACAAGTGAAGGGTGCTGGGAGTCCCCAGAGCAGCTCTGGGTACAGGCCGCGGGGAGGGGCATAGATCCCTCTTCCACTGCCCTTGTTGACCCCACACTCTTCTCTTTCTAGTCAGTTTCTCCTAGCTGAACTGGTCATCTTTCAGATCTCAGGAAAAAATTATTTCTTCCAGGAGGCTTTAGATTTACTTTCTCACTCTCCAGATCAGTTTGGGTCTAGCATCTTTTCACTCCCATGGAAACTTTTAGCATAGTAAATTTACTGTCTATATTCCTTGTTAGACTATTAAGATTAACAAGGGTATCAGATCAATATGGTTTACTGCCTGGCCTTTGGTAGATGGCCTTAAATATTATTGAGTGAGTTAATAAATGAGAGAGGAAAAGAAGAAAGGGAATGAGGGTGAAAGATACTAAGGGAGGAAGAGAGAGAGGGGGAAGGAAGGAAGGAGGGAAGGAAGGAAAGAAGGAAGGAAGGAAGGAAGGAAGGAAGGAAGGAAGGAAGGAAGGAAGGAAGGAAGGAAGGAAGGAAGGAAGGGCCTTGTTAAAATTTATTCCATCGTTATCAAATAGACCATCTAGAGGACTAAAGGATGCTGTGTTCAGACTGATGTGGCAGCCACTGAGGAAGAATTAGGAGTAGTTCTCATTAATATGCTATGATCTTTCTGAAAGAATGAAAAGGCAGCACCTGGGTCTGCTCATTATTACATATGTCATCTTTGCTTTCAGTGCTATTCTTGCTAGCGTTTAAATGCCAACATTACGACCCTGGGGCCTCATGAACAGCACACAATAAATTCCTATGAACTGACATTCTTTTACTGTTCAACAGAGAACACAATACCTTTCACCTACTTTGCAAACTAGACCTCTTTTATTAAGTATGGTAGATGAATACTTTTATGGTCTTTCGAGGAAATATGAGAGTATTTCATCAGAAAACATTCTGCTTTTGTTTGCAATTGAAAATATTTTCTGGGGCCTAAGAATAGAGAATTTGGATTATTCTTTTTTATTTTTATCTTAATTTGAGATAAGATTCCAGCAGGTAATAGAATGGGGTTAGAGAGAGGTGAGGATATGGTGATAGAAGCTTAGCATTGGAACTTAGCATTTAATTTGATGCAAGGAACATCTATGGTGCACTTATTGGTCAAATGGTTCAAAATAATACCAAAATAAATGTCAGACACTGTGTTAGTAATTAAAATGTTCCAGGTAATGAATGATCTCATTTAATCCTCTTGGCTCTGTAGTTGGTATTGTATAACTGTCTTTTCAACTTCACAGATGCAGAACCAGGCACAGAGATTTTTAGAAAGAAAGAAATAAAGAAAGAAAGGAAGGAAGGAAGGAAGGAAGGAAGGAAGGAAGGAAGGAAGGAAGGAAGGAAGGAAGGAAGGAAGGAAGGAAGGAAGGAAGAAAGAAAGAAAGAGAAAGAAAGAAAGAAAGAAAGAAAGAAAGAAAGAAAGAAAGAAAGAGAAAGAAAGAAAGAAAGAAAGAAAGAAAGAAAGAAAGAAAGAAAGAAAGAAAGAAAGAAAGAAAGAAAGAAAGAAAGAAAGAAAGAGAAAGAAAGAAAGAAAGAAAGAAAGAAAGAAAGAAAGAAAGAAAGAAAGAAAGAAAGAAAGAAAAGAAGACAAGAAGGCAAGAAGGCAAGAAGGCAAGAAGGAGAAGGAGAAGAAAAAAAAAAAGAAGCAAAAACAAAACAAAATCATACCCAGTAACACAGAAACATTAAGTAATGAGGCCAGGAATATGAGTTGTCAGTCTGTGCTCTTAGCCACTGCTGGGAGGGCAGAGATATAATGGAGTGATACAATCTCGATCAGTGAGAAGCTTACAGTCCATCCAGATGACTCATATTAAGAACCCAGATTCTGTCATATTTCTTACACTTCTTTGTAGTTCTAGAGTCTGCCTTTCGAATTAAAGAGAAGTCTATTTTGCCTTGTACCTGCCTTTCCTACAATGCCCTCTGTCCATGTGATTCTGCATCACGGCCACAGCTGATTAGACCAAAATTCAGAAGAAGAAAAACACTAAGTCAGAGAAAAAAAAGCCTCTGAGAAATCCCTGACGTAACATCTTCCAGGAACATAAAAGTGAGAAAAGAGTGGTATGGAGAGAGAGAGAGAGAGAGAGAGAGAGCGAACAAGGGGGGGGGCCAAGGCTGGACTGAAACATGTTGTCTATCCCTGCAGTCCAAGAACAAGAACTTGGCATTCTTTAAAGTTTTGTTCTTTAAATATTTACTCAACATTTGTTTAAATGGGAGACTGAGCTCTGCCTATGATCAAAACAGATGAAGGGGCTGTGCTCATTCATTTCAACGACCTAATTTAGCTCTGACCCCAAGCATCATGTACAAGTTAGCCAAGAGAGGTTCTATGATAACCAAGATCTTCCTTTTTTATATTGTTCCTTTCAACAGACCTCAGAGCTGGTCCTAGTCATAATCTATTTTTCCTCCAGCATAACCCTTGGGGGTCCGATCCTCTTCCCCACCTCTCTTGAGGGGCACAATTACTCCTCCCCCGCACCTAATCCAAAAAATCCCAGGAGATATTCCTCTGGTAGCAATTTGGTGCCTGGTTATATTTTGTTGTCTCTTACAGAGGATGCTTCAGTAGAATTGCTCCAAACCTGTCTTTTGTCCTTAATCTGTCTCTGAGACAAAGATAGGTGAATTGAAGAGTGTCAAGTTCATGATCATACCAGAGTGTTGGCCTAAGGGCATTGGAGCCATTGGAGTGTTTTAAATGGAGTTTCACAGCTTGTGTTCTGATCTAACTACCTTGGAGGCAGTGGACAGAATCCCTCATAAGCCATGATTGGTGGATCTGGAGAACTGAGGATAGAGAGAGATGAAGGGTACACTATTAGTACCTTCCAATTTCAAGTTTGCTCAAGTCTCCAATCCTGTTTTTTTTTTCTTTTTTTAAATAGTAATCACCATTGTTGCTGTGGTCACCTTTATTATCATAAGGTGCAGGGCCCAGTGCAAAATAAAAATGCAGAGATCTATTTAAATATTACTAAGACATTCAAGACAAGGACAGCAGGTGGGGAACATTTCTGAGCACAGGTGGTGAGACTGCACAGGTCATACACACATAAAGCCGGCCCTGCTAGCAGTTATACGTTCTCTGGCCCAGTACTTTCCACTGTGGTAACTAAGCTATATTCTGTTTCAAAATCTTCTTTAACTCTTAATTAATGCTACTATTCTCTTTCTGCTTCATCGTGTCAGTGTACTGTTTTTTTTTTTGCTGTATGTCATTTGGCCTCTGTACTGCTACAGACTAATGATTTTCTCTGAGTATCTCATTTTCAGAGACTACATAAGAGAGGGTCTGATAGGTTGACATAAATACATACTATCTCGTAGAGATCATTTTTGATGCTTAGCAATAATTAAAATCAAGGTCATAGTCTGACCTTGACGCAGGTGTCCACTCCTTGCCAGGCTGGCAAAAGCCTGTGGACAAAAAAAGAAATTAAAAAAATAAATAAGCACGTGGTCCTGGATATGGCAAGCACAAGTGTATAGTAATAGACCACTCTTCAATCAAAAATGTAGGTTTGAATCCTTGTCTAGGCTCTAGAATTATAAAGAATTATAAGAAACATGATAAAGCTTTGCTTCCTGCACTTAAGGAAGCATAACTTATTGGGGATAAAGGAGCTACTGTGTGGCATCTTGTAGGACTGTGTTAGACATGGACCTTACGGTTATTCTGTGCCCCACACCCCTGCTACAGTCTGATTGCCCTCATTGCATTTCTGCTCCCACTGCTTGATTGGCATGTGTCTTTGAGCATGTTTTTTTTACTTCTCAGTGCCTCAATGTTCTCATTTGTAATATTAGGACAATAAGATACAGTCTAGATTTCAGAGAATTTTGTAAGATTATATGAGATCATCTATTTCTGGCTCTGCAAATAATTTGGCCTAATATTTTCTATTACACATTTTTCTCTTTTTTTATTTCTAAATTTCTTCTCCCTTTCTTGAACAAATCATATCCACCTCTGTCCAAATGGTCCATGCTCTTTTTTGCTTCTGTAGTTCTGCTTAGAATATTTCTGCCTCCTAGTGTGCCCTCTCTTCTCCTCTCTCTGTTTAAATCTGACCTATCTTCAGGATGCAGCTTAAGTCCCAAGACATTTACCCAACTTTCCTTGATTATTTCAATCCATATGCAGAGACTCACCAAACAAAATCAAGTGTTAAAAAGACTTATTCCTCAGTTCCCTCTTAAAGCTCAGGAAATGGAGGCTGGCAGAGCCACACCTCTCTCTCTTTCTTAAACTCCTGTTTACATCACTCATCTGTGTCATCCATCATAGCACTTCTCCATCCACTGCCTCTGTTCCACCTGTTTCCTGTCTTAACAACTACCTGTCTTAGCCTTAAATCTTAGTTCATATGACTCTTTTTCAGCCTTTGTCCTCCAAAATAGAACAATTCTAAAGGCTATCCTTCCTTGTAGCTTACTGTTCTTCTCCTTGGAAGACTTCATCAAAAAGCAATTTGGGAATTATAGCTATAGTTGTTAATTGCCCATTGCCCTCACTCATAGTAATGAAAGCTTTTTTAAAAAAAAAATCAAATATTTAATGGATGCCCACTACATGCATAATGGTGTGCTGGCTTCTGGGGACTCGATGGTGAGCCAGACAGATTTGGTTTCTGCCTTTGTGGATTTTTCATAAAGCTAGCAAATTAAGAAGTGAGAATAAGCTCCTAGATTTTTTTTTTTTTTTGGAGCTCTCATGGATTGAATGTAGCTAAAGAAAAATGAGCAGTACTGGACACTTTACTCCCACTAAACTGAAGCAGAATAGTGAAGTTACTTTTACAATTAAATGTAAGCTAATAGAAATATCTCAAGTACTTCAGGTAACATAATAAAGAAAAATGTTTTGAAAATGAAATACCACCTTCTTTATGCTAAATTCTTCTTTCAAAGGCCAAGAGTCAACATTTACTCAAGTCTTAATAGTCTAAATCACTCTAATGCTTTGGGGGTTTTTTTTCAACCATTTCACAAGAACAATCTAGTTTCTTATTATACAAGAGGCACAAACTCTGAGCACCTGAACAATTACCTTCCTTTGAAAACTAATCTGAGTGCAAACAAAACATTTCATTTGCGGGTCAAGACCATCTTTCATCCTTTATTTACAGGAACCAACTTCTTGTGAAATGACATTAAACTATAAGCACCCAATTCAGTTAGGGTGAGACTAGTAATTTCATTGGCTTCAGATTGTCCATTTATGGCAACCACCTTCTGTTAGTCTGAAAATACTCACCATAGAGATTACAATGTTCACACCAACCTTTGTTAGATTTCAATTGCATAATGTTCATTTCTACTTAGTATCTCACAGGCAACTCAATATCAACAAGTCCCAAATTGAATTATGACCCAGTAACTCTCTTTTTATTCTTAATATCTGTTAATGACACCTCTGAACTAGAAATCTGAGATGCAGTTTCTTATTCAAATACAAATTCCTGCATTTTTAACCAAAATGCTTCTTGGATTTGCCTCTCAATCCACTCTCCATTATTTCCCCTCCTGACATCCTTCTTTCCCCTGCTGGCTCTGGTCTTCACATCTTCATCACACCTTCACTGGCTGTGGACTGTGGCCTCTTAATTTTTTCTCAAGCCTCCACCTCTGTTTTTCTGGATCTTACACTTGCATTGCACCAGAATGATCTGTCTGCAATTCCCATTTTGTCATTTCCCTGGTCTTTGGACACCTTCAGTGGTTTCCTATTGTCACCAACAGTGAAAGGGGTGGGACTCTTTTGAAAGTTTGGGAGGAACAAAATATTCTTCCTTGTACTGGGCCATCCATTCACACTGCAGAATATTGAGCATCCCTGGACAAGGGTACTAAATGCCATTAAACCCCCCCAGTCATTGTGATAACCAAGAAATACACATACACATTCTCAGATGTGTCCAGGTGTTACTCCAATTGACCTCCAAGAGAAAAGTCTGTGCTTCTTAATATGGTTGACAAAGGTCTCCTGACCCCTACCTAGACTGTTGTCCTTCTGCACTACTCCCGCACACTTGGTTCTCTGGTAACAGTGACTGCTGTGCTGTGACTTCTCTTTCAACTCCCTCACCTAACGAACTCCTCATTCTTCAAGATTCAGAATCCCTCCTTGAATATCTTCCTCCACTTTGTCTGTCTTTGCCCTTTCCTCTTGCCTCACCCCTTTCTAGCACTGATTGGACTAGTGCTTCCCCTCTGTGTACACTGCACTCTGGGAATACGATCTTCACACCGATCATACCACATTACGATGACCTGTTTATTTCTGACTGCTCCACTGATGTTTCTGAGGACAGTGTGAAAGAGACAGATACACTTCTCACACCCTCCTTCAAGACAGAACTTGCTATCTATAGTAGTGTCCTAAAGCTGCTGACACAACTTCCCAGGAAAAAGGTGGCTTAAAACAACAGAAATTTATCATCTTATAGTTCTGGAGGCTAGAAGTTCTGGAGGTGTTGGCAGGGCTGCGCTCCCTCCAAAGGCTCTTGGGGAGAGTCCTTCCTTCTCTTTCTAGCTTCTGGTGGCTCCAGATGTTTCTTGGCTAGCGGCTGCATAACTCCCATCTCTGCTTCTATCTTCACATGGTCTTCTCATCTTCTCTGTTTCTTCTGCTCTTTTGTCCCTTATATGGACACTTATCATTGGATTTAGGGCCTGCCACTGTAATCCAGGATGATCTCACTTCAAGATCCTTAACTTAATTAGATTTGCAAAGACCTCTTTTCCAAATAAAGTCATAAACACAGGTTATGGGATTTAGGAGGTGAACATACCTTTGGGGAGCATTATTCAACCACTGCACTGTCCAACTGTGAGGAGTAAGTTCAGCAAACAGCCTCCAGCCATCAGCTGTTTTGGGGGCTGAGGGATCTGCTCTACAGGAAAGCCTCAGAGGGGTCACTGAGAATCAGGCCACATTGTAAAGCTTGTCTATCACAGGATGGTTGAAAACACCCATAGCTAAATTCTTTCCCTTTACTTTCATTTCCTTATACTCGCCATTAGGCACTTTCTCTAGTTTCTTTCAATGTAAGCATTTGTTGAGAGGCTTTTACTACTCTGAGTGAGATGCTGAGGTTGCTATAGAAGAAGCCAAATATATTCCCTTGTCTTCCTGAAGCTAGCCTCTCTAATAGGGAAGATGGGAAGCAGTACAAACACAGGCAGCTAGCTGATGATGAAGTGCCATGATGATGGTAAAGATAAGTGACAGCTACAGCCTCAATTCCCTGAGCTGTAAAGAGGGTTCGCACCAAGGGCTAAGTCTTTTCAACACTCAGTTCTGCTTTGTGTGTTTCTGTATGTAGGTTGAAAAACCAAAGCAAGTTTTATAAGGACCTTGGGGCTTAAGCTGGGCTGTGAAGGACATCTGGGACTTACAAAGGGGGAAGAGAAGGGAAATAGTCCAGCTTAAACAAAAGTATGGGGGCCTCAGGGCCATGGTCAACTTGAGGGAGAGAGATAGGATTTGCCGATCTAGAGGAGGAAGAATAGGAGGAGGAAGAGGAGGAGGAGGAGGAGAAAGAGAAGGAGTAGGAGAGATAGCTTGGGTATAATGGAAAGAAGATTAGGATTTGGGGTAGGAAATAACAGGAAATAAAGATGGGGAGAATGGGCAGGTATGCAGGGCCTCAAACGCCCTTCTGCTTACAGTGTGGAGTCATAGAGCCATTGAAGGAGCTTCAGAAAAGGGAAGAGTTGAGGTTATAAAAGTGGTATTTGTTTTTTAAGAAAAGTATTTGGGACACAGTATAAGTAAGGAAAGATAAGAGGCCAGAAACTGGAAGCTAACTCCAGACTCTGTTGCTGTGTAAAATGTGATGAAACTAGAAATGAAGGCAGAGGTAATATTAGACACCTGTATGAATTGTTGGTTTATTAATTGGTGTGAACTTTAAAGAGAGAAGAATCTTAACTCCAAAGTTAAGATCCTGGGAAACACTCAGAAGTAGGAACACTTGGGAGTCAAGATTAAAAAGACCACGAGCCTACTTCGGGACTTTTTTTTTTTTTTTTTTTTTTTTTTTTACTTTGAGACATTTGAGTGTGGTAATGTCAGGACATTCAAATAGAAATGTCCAGTTATTTGTTAAAGATGCCTCACTGCTGCCTTGTCACTGCTGCAGCATTGTCCTGTCACAGTCATCCTAATGGGCTATCTCTCCATTGCTCCCGGGAAGAGAGCCTCTTGTTAACTCCACAAAGGCATTCTCTGTCTTATCTCGAATGTGACCTTTTTCTTAATTTATGATATCTACTGCTGAATCTTTTGGTGTATTAACATCTATTTTCCACTCTCTGGTGTCTGAAAAAAAAGCGTGAGGGGAAGTCAGGACAGAACCCATTTATTTATTTGTCCAACAGATATTTTTTGAGCATCCACTTTGTGCCAGGCACTGTGCAAGGCACCGGGCATCTAAGATGATTAAAGTGAATCTGATCCACTTTGTGATGGGGAATATAAACACCAAACAAAGGTGAGATGAGTGCAAAAAAGGCCTGAAGAACCCTGAGGGGCTATGGGAGGCTTTTAAGAAACAGCATTGAAGTGAAGCCCTGAACAATATTTGGGAGTAATTCAGGGCAGGGCTGCAGTGCTGTTGGGCTGCACAATTCCAGAGTGCACTTTTCACACTATGCTCTGGAAATAAGTGAGGAAAACATGCAGGACTCTGGCCAGGAAATGTGGTGGGGAGTATGGGGGCAGGCAGGCGGTGGGAGGGACCCTTGAGCTGTTTGGAGTTTAGATACTGACTCATGCTAACTAAACTCATAAGGCATTAATAAATAGAAACCAGCATAGCTGTTTGCTAATTTTCATGAGAAATTAGAGTATACATCTGTCACGCAGACCAGAGATTGACAGCTTTGAAGTGCTGACTCATGCTAACTAAACTCTCAAGGCATTAATATATGCAAGCCGGCATGCCGGTCTGTTAACTTTCTATGAGAAACAGAGTCGATCTGTCAAGCGGACCAGAGATTGACAACCTGTTCTCTCTCGTTCTCTCCCTGAATGGGGGGCTCTCCGGGAAGCCAATTATCCCAGGTTTCATGGTTAGCCTGGAATCAGAGGAAAAGAGCAGTTGGCTACACAACCTGAGGACTTAAGGACTTCAGGCTCCGTGTCTGATGTGTCCATCTCTTGTCGGGAACAGGCTTAGTCAGTTTGTCAGGGCAAAGAGGCAAGGTGGCGGGATCGGCCCACCCTGACCTCTTTGCACCTCCCTACTCCAAAGCTTATTGACTTTCCTGATTCTCATTGTCTTCCTTTAAATAGTTTGAGATAAACTCATTTCCTGCATCACTTTAAATCAACTGTGTGCATTCATTTTAGTTATTGAAGTCTAGGGGCATTCCCATTGTTCAGGTTCTTGGTGTTGCCCTTCTGCTGTGCTCGTCCCACATATATAAGCTAATTTGGTATTTTGGGTCATTGTAGTAACAGCCACATGTATGGCAAGCTGAATGCAAAGGGACTTTTAACTAGGTAAAAAGCAGGGTAGTTTTGAGGTATGATTTAAGTCATCTTGCCAAGATACGAGCTCACACCTCCTGACTTCCATTCCACCCTCTTCCTGGTGCCTGTGCAGGCCTGGCTAAATGCTACCTTGCCACCAGCTTGACCTACACCAAATCCTTCAGTCTGGCTACTTAGTATGGAAGCAGAATTATGTGCTCCTTCCCCTTCCCCCTCAAAAAAAGATGTCCACATTCAAATCCGTGGATGTGTACCTTACACAACCAAGGGACTTACACAGCCAAGGTTAAGGACCTTGAGATGGGGAGATTGTGGTGGATCCTCTGAACCCAATATAATTACAGGTTCCTTATCAGAAGAACAGGGAGAAAGGAAAGTAAGACAAAGAGATGCAATGACAAAAGCAAAAGGTCAGAGAGGAGAGAGAGAGAGAATGCAACATGAAGATGTTATTCTGCTGACTTCAAAGATGGAGGAAGGTGACACAAGCTAAGGAATGTGCAGCCTCTAGAAGCCAGAAAAGGTATGGAAACCGATTGTCCCCTAGAGCCTTTAGAAGAAACATAGTCCTGCTGACATTTTGATTTGAGGACTTCTGGCATATAGAACTCGAAGGTAATAAATTTGTGTTGTTTAACACCACTAAATTAGTGGTAATTTGTTATAGCAGCAATAAGAAAATGATATATTTAGCTTCTCCTGGCAATGTCCACCTTCTCTCTAGAGTCCCATCACTCCAGACACATCAGTGAGCCTGTTGGTGGGAGAGACAGAACACCCAGTGTTTGTGTAAAGAGAGAATTATACTTCTCACAATAGTGCAAGGTTAAAATCTCAAGCCCGTTGCTGCATATGTATACATGGTGATTCCATGCCCTGGGCCCAGTAGCATTTTCTCTGCCAGTGCAGACACACAGCCCTCCTAGGGTGGTGATGAAGATGTGGGCTTCCTTTGAAGCTAGTTGTTCAGATCGGCTCTACAGGGGCCTCAAGCAAGATGAGAATTAACTCCAAGATTCTCATCATGATGCAGGTTTCATATCAAAACTTCATAATCAACTGACTAGAACAGGAAATAATTAATCAGGACATTACAGAGCAGTTAAGTATAATTAATTCATACAAAAGAATGTGAGTGTGCAGTTTCTGCCAGAGTGGTTTTATTTCCCTGCAAATTTAGTTCAAGATAAACAAACAGAGCAATCTTTTCAGGTTTTTCATGACTCATGGGCTATTTCCTCCTTTCTAGTTACCAAAAATATTATTAAACTCATATACTAACACCTCTAAGTTGATCATATTCTGGAGAAAGAACTTCTGGTAAATGGGAAATTAACTGTCATATGTCTCACACACACACACACACACACACACACACACACACGTGTGTGTGTGTGTGTGTGTGTGTGTGTAAGTTAGGAGGTAGTGCTGAAAGGAAACTTGATTTCTGTCCAAATATCTTAACATCTAAGCAGAATGCATAAAAAAATTATGTGATAACACCATCTGAGAAAGTGACTTAATCTCGAGGGTAAACTTATTGATACTGTGTGGGTTTTCCTTTCTTCCCCTGAAGCTGGGAGCTTTTTCTTTATAAGGAAAGAGGTGAAAAAATGTAAAGCATACGAGTTAGCTGCAGCAGCAGCAGCATTATTGTTCTTCTCCCAGTTCTCCTGTCATAGTAGGGACATTCAAAAAGCCAAAAGAGCCAAGTCCTGTAAGCAGGGTTTTATGTAGAATGGGGGAGAATTCATCATGTAAAAGTGGCAAAGGGCATATGTTCTCCCCTTTGTGGCTCCAGAGAGCACAGTGTGCCCTGTACAGCTAAAAAAAATAGAATTGGTTTCATGTGATGAATGATTATTGTTTAGAAGTGCAGATCCATCACGGAAACAACGGGAAAGGTAGGCTCCTGGTCTGCCTTCAGGGGCCAGTGGGTTTCTCTCTCTCTCTCTCTCTGATAGATTTACTCCCCAGATTAACCTGTTCACAAATTATAATCAAAAGGCCATCTGATCACCTCAGGTTGAAATCATAATGTTCTATTACGTGACAAATATAAGCATACTCCACTTTCTGATCTAATTCACAGTATAATGATACGCAAATCTCTTAAGAGTCTTAGTTCTTGCATTTGGAATTGGTCTGGTTCCCAAGAGCTTTACTTTGATGCTCTTCAATCTCTGCCTTCATTGTGGTATATGGTTTTCAAGATGAAAGTTATGATTCATCAATGAGTTTTGAAATAAATTTAGTGGGTCACAACCAGAATTTTTTTGTTGTTGTTACAAAGGACTAAAATACAAAAGAAAATATTAGAATATAACACACAAAGCGAGAATGATTTTGTGTGAAACTTTAGTTTGATGATATCTACACATCTATAGCATAGCATACAGGCTCACCTACATACCTACATGTTTGTGTATACTTGGTTATGATGAAAATTTATTAAATGTGGGCCAAAAATGTTTGAAAGCTTTTGCTGTATGTATTGGGCATTCTAATGCCTATCTCACCCACAGAGATAGGCAGAGTAAAGCACAATGAAGCTAGTCTAGACTGAGATGAGAAGTGAACAGAGTCAAAAAGTACTGAACACACAAATGCACAGTAATAGTAGCTACTCTGGTCCCTGCGGTGGTCTCAGACCCAGTCGAGGTCTTCAGTGGATCTGTTCATACACTTGGCTCTTTCCCTGAATTCCTGTGAGAGCATTCAGGGAATGTCTCTCATTACCATGTGTGTCCACAACATGAATAGATAAATGGGACCTAATATGATCAATTAACTAGGGGACATGTGCAGACTGTTATGACTGACACAGAAGATCATTGTGTAGGCAGCAGGAAAGACCTGTTGCATAAGTGTCACAAACTTTTTGTTCTGCTAAAAGTAATGTAAATGTGTAAGAAGTGTGCTGGTGATGGCCTAAGACATGATTCTTGGAGAAGAGCTAGATGGAATCACAAGCTGCATTTTCTTTGTGTACATTTACGTATTCTAGCTCTCCACTTAAAACTATAAAAAATGATTTTGTTATAACCATTTCCATAGTCTCCATTCATTTTTCCATCTCTCTGTCTCTCTGTCTCTCTCTCTTTCTTTATCTCTTTACTAAAACACAAGATTTTAAAATGCTATTTTGTTAAGGTAAATTTGCCTGGGTATACAACTCATATCACTGTGGATGACTGGGCTAATCCAGGAGAATAGCCCTTCCTTGTAATCAAAAGGACATATGATTGAACAGGTAGCATCCCCAACACCTCATATTCATTATTTTACAGATATATGTAGGAGTTGTTTTAGTCAACGAAGCAGTCATTTCAAAGATGCTGGTTATGACTTAAGCAATCACCATCAATAGCTAATAACATCCAAAGCCAAATATAACTGGGTATTGCATACTTCTGACAGAAGTCAAAAGCATTCAAATCAAGTTTGCAAAAATCTCCAGCTCTAAGTACCACTTTACAGGTAACATAAGAGATAAAGAACATATTAAACAATGTCATGGGAATGCCATCAATAGAAGCCAAGGGGTTGGAAGCTACTAGACAGAAAGAACTGATTCTTTCAACAACAACACAACAAACAGGAGAAGAGTATGGACCTTATTTGAAAGAGAGAGAGAGAGAGAGAGAGAGAGAGAGAGAGAGAGAGAGAGAGAGAGAGAGAGAGAGAGAGAGGTGGGAGAGAGAGAGAGAGAGAGAGAGAGAGAGAGGTGGGAGGGAGAGAGCCTATAGGATGATGAGTGAAATGTAAATACTAGATGGATATTGGATGATATTAAGAAATTATTAGTATTGATTTTAAGGAGGTACAGTGATGATTTTAGAGAGGTGTATTAATGGTGTAATTATTGTTTTTAAAAAGGGTATTCTTTGTTTTTACAGATATCCACCGAAACATTTACCAATGAAATGCTCAGGTATCTGGGATTGGTTTCAAAATTCTCTGGGTAAGGAGGATGTGGAGGAAGACACAGACCATGAGATGAAAATACTGAATCTGGGTAATGGGAGTTCATTATAATACACACTATACTTTGGTATAGGTTTGTAATTTTTCCAAAATTGTGTGTCTATTTTATTGAAGTATTTGTCCTTTTAACAAACATACCAAAATCATATTAGTGTTCTCTGTCCAAACTTGCTTTGTTACTTCATATTTCCTCTTGCTAAGACACTAAGATTTTCAAATAGGCGATTGTTTTAGTTGCACTTTTTGATGCCTCCTGACTTGAAGGTCAAAGCTCACTTAGAATAGGGGAGAAGAATGGCTGCCACGTTAAAATTATACATCGATTTATAGACACATCTTGATTACAGGCTATCCAAACTGTATATCTTAAACGTTAATTCTTGTTTTCTTTTATATCTTTGGTAAATGTTTGGTTGCAAAAACTGAGGATTTCCCAAGAGAAAATATTATTGTGTAACTGTGGTCTTTATTTTTTACATACTTTTTCCCACAGTGTGTCAGAATCTAGCCATCAAGTTGAAATAGTTTAATCTGGTCTTATCACCAGCAAACCTGTCTCAGCCATCTGGAAGAAGATAGTGGCACAAGAAGGAACTACAGGTACACTCTTTAGAAAATATGTTTGCAGCTGGTTTAAAATACTGCCAAGGATTCAAGGTGAATTCAATAGTCTGAGACCCATCAAGTTTTCTCTAGCACAGACTTCCCAGGCATAGCTGCAAGAACAAACCTGGGGCTTTGAGCCAGAAGGAGCTGGGTTGAAACCTGGCTGTGCCAGTTACCAACCGGGGGAGCTTGGGTGTGTTTCTTACCCTCTCTGAGCCTCACATACCTCATAGATAAAATCTCTCAGACATCTACTTTTGCGTTCTGTGACTTAAATGAAATAACTACATACTTAAAAGCCCACAGTGCCATGTTAGGTCATGCTAGAAACTCAAGTTCCTCTTACCAGTTTTTTTCTGGAATTCAGGTCAAGCTCTATTGGCACATACTCTGGGTAGAAGTTATTAGCCCAGCCTTCTGACTGGTACTTGCAGTTATCTGGTCATTCTGTGAAGTGATCATTTGCGAAAGCATTGAATTTGGGTGATATCTTAGTCAACTCAGGCTGCTATCACAAAATACCATGTGTAGCCAGTGGTTCTGCTGAGGACTCCAGGACTTGGTTCTTCATGATCAGCTTCAACTGGCAGTGGCTGGCAGTGGCCATCCCACAGGCAGCAGGCCCACAGCACGTGGATGCCAGCTGGCTCCTCTTCCTGCACCACCCCATCTGCTACATGAGAGTGACACTGAGAGAGGCTGGGAGGAGCTGGCCAGCTTATAAGCTGAGGGGTAGTGTGTGCACATAGTACATATGTGTTGGGAGAAGAGGGGAGGGGGCTGCAGAGGAAGGGCACCTTGTTTTCCCCAGGGAAATGAGCAAAAAAAAGGTTTCCCTCCCAACCCCTTTTCTACACCAGCTGATACTGGAATTCCACCTTTCCAGTACATTACTTACCTGTCCGAGTCTGAATTCCTTTATCTGTATGAAAGACAGAGAAGATCATACTAGAAATCTGTGTTATTAGTATTTCAAGCAAAGGTTAGTTTCCTAAATTTCTAGCTGCCTAAAGATGATGACATTGGTTAAGTTTGCTGCAGGTGATGAAGCAAGCAGGGGCCAAAGATAACAGAACTCCTGCCAAAAGTAGGTGCCAAGGCAATCCTACCATGACCTTGGATAGCTCTGGAGGAGGAATGGCTGTTTGAAAGCGACAGACCATCTACAGATTTCCAGCCTCCAAGGTTTCCAGGGAGAGGGCATGAAATAAAATACCTTTAAGAGTCAGACAGGTAATAATAATGAATGGAGCATGCCAGGGGTCTGCATAGTAAACGTTAGCCATGTCCTTCACTTCCACAAGGATGCTTTCTCTACTTGTTGGTAAAACAAGCAGTCTGATGAGTTCATGATTTATTTTCTTACTTTTTGTGGATTCATGAGCACAGAGAAGTGATTTCTCTACTACAAGCAAAATGCTAAAATATATCCTCAAGTAGCAACTACGGAAGGAGCTAAAAAACCTGGGGAGCAGGGGCTCCACTCAAAGAAGGCAGAGGCTGTGCAAACTCAGCTAATCATTGGAAGTGAGGGGCGCGTGGGGTGTGGATCCAGGGTGGCCAGATCTCCCACTTTTCTTTTTTACTTAACAAAAGCTTATGTGAGGGATGGGGTAGTATCATTTATTAAACTCCTAGTTATCTTCCACAGACACTTTTATATCCCTTATTTCATGTAGTCCTCAAAACATTTTTGGAAGGAGTGATTACTAATTTTAAATTGTTTCTTATGGAATAAATGAGGAGATCAAAGCGAAACTAAGAGGAACTAAGAAACTTATTATATATATACAACATCTTGGAAGGACTGTATTTGCCTGATGCTGGCTGCAGTTCTTACGCCCTTGTATAGTGCCCAGCATGGAACAAATACTCAATAAGTAGTTGCTGATAATGTTATTTCTCGGGGTGAAAGAGCCAGTGAGTGATGAGACCTTCATGAAAGATGAAAAAAGACCTTGTGGAATGAAAAAGAGGTTTGCATAATTAATAATGAACTAAGAAATGACTGATTTACATGGCACAACATCTTTCTTCTAAGAATTTTGAGGTATTTGACAGTTACCTCACTTGTCTTTTCATCAATTCTGGTAGTATTCCAGGCAAGCGAGGGGACATGAGTTACGGAATGATTTAGTAAGGGTCAAACATACAACTCGGGGACAGGATGCTGTATTCTGCTCCTTGTCCATTCCTCCCTACACCACTTGAGTCTTCAGAGCACTCTTTCTGCAGGTACATCTAGGGAGGGGGCCTTCCACCTGCTACCCCACCGTCATCACCTAGGAGTGGACTATCATTAAACTCAGCAAGTACGATTAACTCAAATTTTTTCACCTTGGGCTCTTAGTAGGATGTAGAGAAAATATTTAGAAATGGACCATGCATGGTGAGATATTTAGACAAAGCAGATGGGGACAACCCCTCAAATCTGTCTTCTACTCAAATTCTGAGCTTTAATGTGTACTGCAATGCCCAGAATATTGCAGGAAACTGAGCTGGAGAGATATAAAACCTCAAGTAAATGCTTTGCTGAGCACTTCTGTATTATCTTCATTATCAAAAAAAAGAGAACATACTAATAATTTTAGCTATGGCTATTGATATAAGCTTTGCTTATATTAGCCTGATATAGAATCTTTTCATCAAAATCAAAGAGTGAATTATAGGGGAAGTGGCTTTACGGTCATAATACTTCTAGATTTCTGTACACAAACTAGAAATCTATAGATCTGTAAACTAGAAGCCATGGGAAGTTCACGAAACTCTTATTTACACTCTTGCCACTACCTGTCTTAAAAGTTTGTATGAGACACGGAAGTCTTGATTAAATGCAGATAACAAGATGTCCTGAGTTGATTTTTCTCATTTGACATTAGACTTTCTTGATTTAAGTAGCTCAATAAGAAGAGAGACATAATTGGGTCTTGCTTTTAACTACACATATAAATATATATTTATTTATTTACTAGTTCCACTGAGAAATTGCTTAATTTTCATCAACGCCGTTGATTTTTTTTCCCCCATAGAACAACATTCTCATCAATCTTACTTGGATGCAATTAGTTGTGCTGTGTTTATATTCCTGGTTCCACAGCTAATTCCAGTCTAGAATCAATTTATTTATAGTTTTTATTCCTCAGAACATCTTTCCCACTGAAAATTCATTAACGATACCACGCTTCACAGTGTACTTTTATTTTGGGTAGAAGGAAGTGAGGGATTGGTTTGGTGGAAAAAATGAGAGGAAGGTGTCTATAAAATACTCATTTGGCAGCACGTCTTAATAAAGGACACAAATTGCCTATTTTTTTATATAAATGTGGTGCTGTGATTAGCTCTCTGCCTTACCTCAGAGACAGATGACAGATGAAGAAAAGATTCCAGTAGAGCTATTGTATCTCTAAACACTCAACTAACATAAACAGTGAGGCATCTTTTAATGGACTATGATGTATTGATTCACCGCACATCTCTTTCCAAGTTAGGAATCAGGCTATAAAACACTGACATATTAGGACAGTTCAGATTCCCTCTCTATAGACAGTATGTAATATTGTAAGCATTAAAGGCTTAATAGAAAACCACGCCTTCAAATAAATTTGGAGCCTTTAATCAAGCACTATCTAAAGCAAGCTGCTGTAACAGCTCAAAGGACTTGGGCCAGACAGCCATGCTTGCCATTTGACTCCCCCTTGAACTGGGCATCATTGAGTCCATACGAGTAGGCAGAGAAGAAATAAACAGACGTCACTTGCAATTCACAGCATGTATCCAGCTGCCTTTTTTGCTTTCTGTAGCCACCCAGGAGGACTAATGGAGCAGACTCATCATTTTAGAGAATAGAGCAGGCTGATTACAGTATAACCTAAGCAAAAACCCCCAACTGAAATACTTCCATTTGTGAAATAATATTTACCAGGTCTCAATATTTTCAACATCTACCTTCAGTCTCATGTACATGGGATATAATTTCTCTGGCTATTAGCCTACAGACAGCTCTAAATTCTTAATTATATTCTATGTAGAGAGATTGGAGGGACTGCTCTTAATACATTTTAGAAGGTTTGATAATCAGCCACTGACTGACATGAATGACTAAACAGATCAGCTGAGTACAACTGGCAGGGGAAGTAGGGTTCCAGAGACCGGCCATGTGCTGCTACAAGCAAGAGCTCCTTCTTTTCCATCTTCTTTGCATCCCTGGAGAGGGTATATAGGATTACCTAATGCCTTTCTCCAAAGTCACCTCCTCTCCTTGGGTTTCACTAAGAGAACTGGAAGGTGTCCTGACAAGGATATTGTGCTTGGAGTGAACATGTCTGCAGCATAGCTGCACCTGTCATATCATTTCATACTCCCGTCATTTTATGTTCTATTTGCTTCTTTCGCAATAACCCAGCATGGAAAAACATGTATTCCAGTACATGTTATGCTTATGTCTAGAGGATCATACTTTTTTCCTCCTTGGTCAATGCTTAATAATAAGAGAAAAATGAGAAATAGATTACAGTTCCTGAGTGCTTACATTGGGCCAGGCACTGTGCTAAATGCTACAAATGCATTATCTCATTTAATCTTCATTTTACAGAGATAGAGGCACAGAGAAGTCAGGTCACCTGCACACGGTCACGCTGCTGGTGAAGTGCAGGGCATGAGGCCCTCTGACCCTGTGCATAGTGCCTCTCCTCTAAGCACCAGCCCTGTGAGCTGGCACCAGATCTGGTTGGTGCGTGGAAGAAATGACATCTAGAAGCACAAGTAGCATCTCTACTCCATAGAAAAAGAGACTATTATCAGAAAACACTGAAATCTCTGTGGCTTTCTTTCTGGGGTAAGAATAAATGTGCTGAGCTATCCTTCAGGGCACTAATGACTGGGCTGCTGTACACCACCACGACTGTTATTGTTTTCCGGGCTGACACTTGGCCAGTTCTTTCTCTTCTTTACTTTCAAGCTAATAATTAGATTTAAATCTCTGACAGGACTCTAAACCGTCACCCCAGGGGGGTCTAGGTTTCTTTACTATTGCTTGCGAAGATTTTATTTTTAAGAAGCCCTTTGAAACTATAAGTAAGTTACTCTCAGCAACAGCTTTAAAAAAAATCTATTATCTTGGGGAGTCTTTTGAAGAACACACGCTGCTCTCTTTCCTCACCTTGAGATCAACCCTTATTTTTATCTCCAATTTAAAGAATAAAAATACCCAGGAGGACCAAAGAAGGCAGATTCATAAAATGTTGTTTTCATCAGCACCTGTGTCACTGCCAGGTTCATTTGGACAGCATCCAGGCACTTGAAATCTGTTGACTCAGAAATTCTCTTTAAATTTTTTTTTTCTAAATTTGTTTTCTACATATAATAAAAATTATTGTGGTGGTTTTCTTCTCAGAGGAAAAAAAAATTTATTTGAATAAACTAATCTCTTGGCCTTTGTGCAGGGTTGCTTTGAGCAAGGCATTTAAGGCAAGGATTTTCATAGAGCTGTTTACCCACCACACTCTACTGTCCCTGGATACCTGGACCGATTTGTGACAGCACTAAAGTGGGTGTAATCATAGAAAGCTGATTTTCTCTGTGTGAGAATACCTGACCCAAACGGGGCACTTGAAATTCTTTTAAGAACAAGACATTTATTTATCAGATAAGTAAATACCTGGCTCAGGTGGAGACACTGGCCTCATTAACACCTTTTAAAGCAACTGAGTGGCCTCTAAGGGACCCAGTCACTCAGGAAAAATCTGTTCTGAGACCTTCCTATTACTTTATATTATAAATCCTTTGGAGAATCCCAGTTGCTTTTGAGGAGGGAGTCCCAGAGCTTGTTGGTCTCTCTACTGTCTAGTCTATTCATAAAGAAAACAATTCTCACCAGAAGGCCCACGGACAAGCTTTGGTAACTATGCCATTCAAACCTTTTAGTCAAGTATTTTCCAGGAGATTGTATTTAGTATTTTTCTGGAGACATAAAAATAATGCAAGAATATTTAATTTTACTAAATGTGATGCATTTGAAAAATTGCTTTGTTTTGTTTTTGTATAATTTTAAGCACAATTATTTTAGGCAATTAATAACTCCCCTACAATCTATCAATCTATCAAAGCACAAAGAAGAGTCCATAATTTTCTGACAGGTTTCTCTGAACAGAAGTGAGAAATATTGATATTTGTTGTTTTCAAATATATTCCTGCACAAGATCCAGAGTAGCATTTTCTGTTCCATTTAGTAAGTTTTTTTTTTTTTTTTTTTTTTTACCAGAACAATGCCTGCTGACAACTAGTCATATAGCTAAAGTTATGAGACACAGGCTCCATTGAATGCAGAATAATCAAATTTAAAAAAATCCAAGATATATACCTAACTAATTCAACTGTGAGACTTGAACACTTGACAACATTGCAATAAAGGTTTCTTCTGGTAACCAAATATATGTATCCTCTCACTTGCAAAAATGAGGCTCATGAACACTGTGTTCTAAAAATGTCTGGTTGAGCTGGAGATAAAAACTCCCTAGGGAGTGATAAGTATTGCTATAAGAGCTGACTGGAAGGTGGGGTTGGAGTGTGGCACTGTGGGGCTCACCCAAAGCAGTGGGGCAGATATTTCTACAAATACTAGAAGAGGTGTAGTAGTGAGGAAAGCAAAGATTCCTGCACTTTCCAGTTGCCCTCAGCATGAGCAATATAGTTCCTCACAGAATGTTTTACATAACCACTGACTGGTTTGCATACAAAAGTTCACTTCACCCATAACGCAGCTTAACCTCAGCATCCCCACAAAAATGGTTTTAACAAAAATGACGAAGAAAGCTTTTATGGGCTGATCAAAAGAGCTAACTACTTATTTTAAAAATAAGTAGAGAGCTTCCACGGAAGATGTACTCCATGGTTTAAACAAATACAGTTAAACTTTGCAAACAATCCATTTGTTTAAGAAGTATATCAGCTTATATGCTGTTGGTTTAATGCTGAGGAACTGCACAGGCAGTTCACAGAAAATTAGACAGCAAAAATAATATTGTGTCTTTTCTGGAGGGCAGGCCTATGATCAAGCACAATTATTGTGAGCAGATCGAGAACCCAGAACCCAGTACCACGCCATGGTGTTGCAATATCTGAGAGAACAGAAGCAGCAGTTTTGCACACCTGCACACTGGCATCGAGACTGACACATTGCCGTGTACAGACTTACATATCATTTCTCTCCAAGTTGGACTCTTTATCAAGCATTTCTCATTGTCCAAATTGGGAAAAGTTACCTGTTCTTCCCCAAATGGCTATTATCAGAGCTGAAAAAATGCTGCATTCTAGTCAAATGGCCAAATGAGCAATTGCTAAATAAGTAGAGGTCTGATCATTAGGTCCACTCTCCTATGCAGCCTGTAATGCTGCTGTCTTCGACATTATCCTCAGTCCAATTACCCGTAACTCAGGGTTAAAAACTTCATTTTCCCTCTGATCTGATGGATGGATGCTTGAGCATGAAGCTTACACATGCAAGATAAACACTGGGTTTAGAGTTCTGGTACTGTCTCACTTCTCACACTGAATACTGTCAATTGTGCTTATATCTCTGAGCTACTAGTGAAATCATGTCCTACATGGATGATGTCACCATAATCATTTTCTAAAGCTGTCAAACTTGAGGCCTTGAGCTGGAAAGTTGCTGCACAAAAATGAAATCCAGTTGTATTTGGAAGCCTACACCTCTGTGGGAGTTCTAATCAGGTTGAGTAAGGTTCTATGCTACCCAGAACAGCCCTCAGTGCAGGAGGTAGGCCATTAAATGCTTTCTGAACTCCATTAGTTACTCCTGCTGAGTGAAAAAGTCCTCATAAATGCGTAAAAATTAAATTGCCTACGAGGGAAGGGGCGAGCTACTACTTTGCTGCCAAATATTATTTTCTGTTCAAATGGTCTACAATCACTCATATAATGCAGAATCAGAGGATATACATACCTGCAAGAAATACAGCATTGATCTGGAATCCTGTGCCCCAGAATCTAATGATTCTCAACTTTGTTCTTCTGTCCTCCACTTCTACTCCAGATGGGACCCACTATTTTCATTCTAGGCTCAACACGGGCCTTGGGCAGGCTCAGAGGGTCAGAGACACCTGGTCTCTGTGATTGAGGGATGTACATGACCTAGTCAGAGCACGGAGGTGCAATCTGCAGTGGGCGAGACTACTGAGAAAGAGAGGTATACTTTTTTTCCTCCTCTCTACTCTCCCTGAAGTTGAAAGAAGGTGGGTCTGGGACTGTAGTCATCCTTTGGCCATCAAGGAAACAAGGAAGAGAGGAAAGCTAAAAGCTGGGAAGACACTGGATCCTTATGACACTGTTTGGGGTCCGGAATCTAGCTGTACATCTCAATTTTCAGTTACATTAGCCAATTAATCCCATTTTTCTTAGATTTAGGTTTTCTTTAACTTATAATCAAAATAGTCCTGATTGCTAACCAATGAAAACAGAGAATCATTTTAATTTACATTTCAGTCTGATGAGGAGGGACACTGAGAAAAAGGTGGGTGGCTAACCTTACCTCCCGAGTCCTCTGCTAGTTAATAGTGGAGCCGGCACGACGGCCCAAGTCTCCTGTTTTCTCATATAATGTTTCACCATACCATGGGAAAAACAAACACACTAGACTTCTTTAAAAATTCATTCCAATTACAAGTTTACATATTGGGTCCTATACTTTAAAAATATTTATAAATTAACACTTTAAGTCATCTTTTGAATTGTTATCTAGGATATGAACTTGAAAATATACTGATAAATAAAATTTTTCAGAAATGTACCTGTGGTCTGCTGTAGCAGCAATAGAAACAGCCCAACAAAATAGCTTAAAATGTTTTATTAAGTATATATAATATTACAGAGTAATATTTACAAAGTTATGTTTTTAAATAAAAAAAGTATCTTGGCAAAGATTGCAGATATTCAAAGCTTCAAACAGTGATAAATTGATTTAATACATATATATATAAAAAAAAAACCCAAAACCTTTAAAAGTAACACAGCTGTAAAACAACTTTGGTCTTTAAATCACTGCGAAAAATGGCTACTCACAAATAGCACACCTTTAATTGCTATGGAAAAAAGCTCCCGAGAGAGGATCTTGCACATAGCAACACCGGAGTTTTCTTTACTTAGAATGTTTAATGGATATTCATCTGGTGTGGGATCTAATTCTTAATAATGGCTTTTTGTAAATAATGCTTCATTTAATAATAATAATAAAAAAAACATTCCCCCTCTCATCAAACCTGATAACAACAATTCTAATATTCCACTGACGTTGCCTTACAGAGAAGCTTATTATTATTATTTTTTCAAAAAGGCTAAATTTATGGGAAAGCTGGTCTTAATTGACAAGTAAGAGCTGTCAAAAACCAAAGGCAGAAAAACTTCCTTCTCACTGCTCATTTCTTAAAAGTTACCTGGATTATCCCTATTAGCCACAAAAAAATGACTTAACGAAGGACTCCAGTGGGTAATGGTAGTTAGTGATTTTGAAAATATTATGCATAAAACTCTTTCCAAACATACTCTCCATTAAATAAAACACAATAAAAAGATAAAGGGTTGCCCAGCAATCATTTTTCCAGTTTCCAGGGACAGGTAAATAAAGGGGTATGGATTTCTATACATACACACAGCAGATGGCCATTTTTGAATACTCATTTTAAGACAAGAGAAATTTAGAAGGCAATATAGAGCTTAATTCTTATTAATGAGATGGAGGAATAAACTTATCACTTTTGAGCTTTACTAACTTAAACCACAATTTGGTCACTTTCTAAACTGACTACAGTGACCTGAAAAGAGCAATACTAATTATAGACAGCCTTATCATTTTAATCCTAACATTCTTAGAAATTTAAACAGAATAGACTGGGAGTTTCCAGGTGAAAAATCACCTTTTAAGGTTTTCAGAACATGTGAAATTTGTCAAAAAAGAAAACTCTCTAGCTCACCCTATTAAAAACAGTGGGAAATCTACATACAGCTAGCTCTCAATCATCAAACAAACACTGAGTATCTAATGTATGCAAAAACACTGCAGGAAGGAAAAAGAAGGGGAAAAAAGCTCTTGCTATAGAGAACTTTTCATATCAAGTGAGAAAAGAAAGACAAATAAACCAATAAGGGCTAAGCAGAGACACATGATCTATCAGGAAAGGTAAGATGAAAGAGGACGCTAGACAAATGGGAGTAGACTGCAAAAGGGAGCCAGTGGGGGAGGAAGGGCTGGAGGACAATGTTTTGAAGGGAGGGAAAATGTGATTTGGCCAAAAAGGTTGAAAGGGTTGTTGCAAAACTGACAAATTATGTCATGCTGAGGACATAAAATATATAAAATTGAACAGAAGAGTCAGTGGCAAAAATCGGATCAGTGAGTAAAAAGCAGATTATGGGGAGAAACATATATAATTGCCAAAACATTGTTAGCAATTTTAATTAGGTGTAACAAAAATGGGAGCCATCACAAGTCTGATTGAAAAAGAATCAACTTGCCCAATGATGCCCAAACAAGAGGGCTCCTGCTGCTATGGTCCCTTTTCCAGAGAAGCTGACAACTGGTAAGAGCAAGAGTTGATTTCACCTGGCATTTCTCCTGCTACCTCTGTGTTGTCTAGGGCAGTGAATGCCTTGAAAGATAGGCAGCATTAAAGAGAACACTGAACCCCCAATAAAGGAGTTTACTACATATTAAAAGGTACAACATTAGTTTATAAAAAAGTGTACTATAAAGATTTTCATATCTGATTTTTTCTTGAGAGAGTAGGAATTTGGATCTTTTCCAAGTCCATTTGCTTTTTTTTTCCTTTCATCAAAATTGATTTCTAAAGTAACAAATGACTTTACTAAAATATAAGTATTTTCAGAAGGAAAAAGAGCAGCAGGAGCCATGAGATTTGTATAAAGGAATACAGCTCCCTTTACATATGATAATATTTTGGACAGCAACGCAATTAGGAGAAAATTAGTTTTTCTTTTTCTTTTCTTTTTTTTTTTAAGAAGAGCTGTCTTCATAGTGTGTTCAGTTTTCTGAGAGGCATCAGCAGGTCATAAATTTAGGTTTGCCATGGGCAAACCACTTGGTCCCAACATGGAATACAACTAATTTGGCATAAAAGAGGCACATGGAAACATGAGGTGGACTAAGGAATAACTATTAGTAATACAACTACATTATGAATGTGTTAATAATACACAAAAAGGAAGAATCACTAATATTTTTAGAGGGTACTGGTGAGCAGTCAAAAAATTTGGCAAATTACTTAGAAATTTTTAAAGTTTTACATAATCAGAAATTTGCATCAACTATAATCCCATCCAATAAAGATCCTTGTTTTTAAATGTTTTTGCCAAAAGCATGAATTAGCATTTGCTCTCCTGTAGGTAGCCCACTGTTGTCCATACAGAAGATGCATGTGCCTACTATACATGTGCACATACACACACACACACCCACAAGGGAGAAAAACAGGTGCTAATGATCTAAAAGTACTCCAGGTGGTCACAACTGTCAGAATGTTAATTTTCTTCTAACGGGGGTGGGAAACACGTGGGTTTTTACTTTTTAATCATAGAATCGGGAATACGAGGCAGGACTACAGGAGGAAGATGATGAGTGTTTATCATGCAACATAGATACAACAGTAATAAAACCACCCTTTCGAGGGCTGGCCTATTGGCCTGATGGTGACACATATTATGTTGCCATGCAGGAGACTCATAGTTCAAATCTCAATCTTGGTTTTTCATGCCCCAGATCAGAAAATAAATGAAGAAACACTGTAGATTGTGCCTTCAAATCCAAGGAAGGGAATACATATGATACAACCACTGCTATTTTTTGCTGAAAAGTGTGAACATAGTTTTCTGAGAACAAGTCTGGCTCCTTTCTGCAATAATGCTACTGTGTCACTGGACCATGTTCAAAGAGGAGAAAAGGTGCTACATCTTGTACAGCAGAAGCAAATAACAGGACAAGACAGGGTTTAAAGGGTTGTATGAATAAAAGAAAAACACATCCATCCATAAAATTACCCTAAGTCTGGAAAGGATCAGTTACACTGTATGTTGAAGGAAGAATGTGTGAATGGCAACCCCCAAGAATGAAGACCATGATCTCCATTAGTATCACATTGCACGTAGGCAGCATACAAATGTTCTCAACCGAATTTCTGTCTGTACTTAATTTGCTATTCCCTTGACCCAGAAGTGACAGGTACATTACTCAGCTGACACCATAACGGCCAAAGTGGCGACAAACCTGAGTTTGCTAAGGTTCAATGGAAGCCACTGATTTTCAAAGATAATCTCTAGGTTAGTGCCAGGTAATTCTCACCTTGAACCAATTTAAACTGATGATCTAGAGTCAAGAGGTCCTAAGATCTGAAACGCATCATTCTTGGAAGTTGCCCACTCTACTTTTGCTCCTAACTGGATAAAAATAACTACAAAAAACTGGATTTCAATTGGGCACACAACACAAATTGTTCTTTTATTAACTAAATTACAAATGATTTGAATAAAAACTTAAGTGTAACAACCACTTAAAAACCAGTAATTTACTTTCTCTTATAGATGAAAACCAGTTACTTTTCTTGTTTTCTTCTCTTGAACAGTGAGTCAAGGCCATAGTGCTTAAACACAGGTGTATTCCTTTCACATCTTATTATTCTCCAAATCAGAGTCCATCACTTCAATTCACTTACTCTGGAAAATTGAAAAATGAACATATAATCCTTATTCATGTTTATCTTCTACACAGTAACAAGTTGATGTATTTTAAATTTTTGGAATTGTTTCAGATATATAATATCTAAAAAGCAAAAGAAAAATTATTTTATCTTAGATTTGAAAGGTCACAGATAATAAACCAGGCAAATCATTAGCCTTTTTAGTTGTACTAAGTAAAGGGCTAGTGCCAAATGAAATTAAAGATCAACGAAGTCTGATCATTTTCATTGGCTGGATTAGCTGAGAAGACAAGAGAGAATGATTTTTCAAAGTAAAAGATATTGACTATAGAATAACAGTCTACCGCATTCACTTTAGATCCATATTATTCATTTGATTTAAGTGAAATGAACATAATTAGGAATAAGTAAAAGAGAAAATGGTACTATTTCCCTAAAAGGGTACTTTGAACCTCACTAACAGACAAGCTAGGCACACAGGAAGCATTGTGTAGTTGTCAGTTGTGAAAATCCATGAGACATACATTTAAAAATAATCAACAAATCCTGAACAGCCAAATATTAACAAAATTAAGGGAATTTCAAAGGTCATTATATATATTATGTGCTATGAATGAAAACTGCTGTTATCTCCTAATACATTTTTAAAAAGTCACATCTTAAGGGAAATTAACAAAAGAAGAGGCACTTGAGGTTCTTATACTGCTTTTTTGACAATGGAGAAAAGGAGTTTCACCATATAATGACAGAAAATGACACTAAAGTAGGAAAAGGAAATAACAAAGAAATTAAAAAACAGAACACCAGAATAAAAATTGGACAGCCATGGGCACAATTCTCAGCACCAATTCTTTTTTTAATGTCATTTACTTTATTTCTAACCACTATTTTTTTATAGGATGGCCAAGGTTAGTATAACAAAATATGCATTTTTTGTAACAAAGGCTGTCACACAAACCTATAGAGGTGAGATCATTCTGTGACTCCTCGTTGAACCCAGCCTAAGCATTGTTTTAAACTTAATCTACAAACACACAATCAGTATGTTTTTAATCTTACGCAAAAACTAATTGTACTCAGGGGAATATAGTCTCTTAAGTTAAATGCTGTACTTTGCTATAAGATGAGCAGGTAGGTCACAGACTTTGAAATAGTAAAATGGAAAGTGTACTATTCACATGATCAAGGCATGATTGTAAATACCAAAGGTATGAAGAAATTTTTGATAAGATAAAAACACATGAAAATGTAAAAAGAACTGACGTATGTTAAGGTAAAATCAAAATTTTAAAGTTAGTCAGACACTGCATCTGAAAAATGTTTTTAAAAAGTGGTACTTTTTCTTTGTTATAAGCAATATGACTGGAAAGTCTGATTAGTGACACCCTATAGCTTTTATATTACTAGTTTTGCCATTTTAACAGATTAGATTTGTTTTATAAATCAAGTGTAAACCTTTATAATTTGACGATATCCCTTTTATTTAAAAAAAAAGCCATAATTTCAAGAAGCAATTTTCTTTCTTTTCAATGCCGATATTTTAACCAATCTATAATTGTAGGTGAATTTTATACTTACCATCATTCATCATTCCTTTTGATTCTTTAAATTCTAAGAATTAGTAACAAGCCAAGCAAGCAGTTAGTAAGGTTTTATAATTAAAAATCATTTCTAAACAAACAAACATACAGTAATATCATGCCAACTATTCCCCAGTTATAAATCAAAGTTAATTTTACGGCATTTGATTCCCAGTGCCTTTCTGTGGATCATACCCACACCACCCTTCCTCCCACCCCGGAAAGGTAACAAAGTTAGTTGGGAATACAGATCTAGATTTAGAAAAAGAGAGATGTTTTGGTCTCATCCCATTGTGGCAGCCTGTATCTTTCTCAAATTTATGAATCATAAATTAAAATTTATTGAGATTCTTCTCTATTGAGGGTGCTACACTTCATCTTGGCCAATATCAAAAGGCAATGATCCCCTGGCCTAATATCACCTGGCTAGTGTAAACAACTACTTGGGAGGCAAACAACAGTGCATTTTTCTCATAGGTAAGAATGATTGCTTTTGTTAAGAAGCAATTCTTGATAAATAATAAATTTAAAAAAAAAGAAAGAGAGATCAAAACAAGAAAAAAACACTAGATTCCTCCCAAGACACAGAAAGAACATTCTAACTGCTTTTGGGACCAGTTCAAATTATGATCTGGTAATAATCAAGAAAAGCATAAAGTTTATAATAACCACATACCATTAAGGGGTTCCTCTACAGCTTTCTGGAAAATATTCAAAATATATTTATATAAAAATAGAATTTATTTCATGCCCTTTTATACTAAAAAATGTAATTTATATATGTTAACATTTGAACTATAGTAAACAATGCATCCTATAGACTAAAAACAAGGCAATAGAGGTTAAAAAATCAAAGCTTGCCAAGTCACACTAATAGTTTAATAATAACTATATTATTCTCTTAATATTCTCCTATTCAGAATTTCCCACCCCACCCAGCTTCTGTTCAAAAAATTCTAACTCCTCAAAAAAATTATTTAAGTACAAATATAAATAGCAACGTAATACATAATACAGTTAAACAAGAGATGAGATTAAAACAGAATCATAAAGTCATACAATATGAGCTCAGTAGCAGGAAAAGAAAATGTGTTAGAATTCATTAAATCCTTTATAGAAAGATGAGAACAATATAGTCCTTTTCAGATCTTATTTCCATAAAGTAGCTCTTGTTCCTGTCACCATGATGAATTTATTTATAAAGGTTTTTTTCCCCTATCCCCTTCATTTACTCCTTTCAGTTTATCTCCTAATTTTACTCCTTTCCTTGGAATTTCCTCAGCTTATTAAGGTATCCAAGAAATAATAAAAACTACAGCATAGTTTGAAAAAAATGCTTATAAAATGGGGGAAGGAGGGAAATTAATCATAAACAGCATAGATATTTTAAAACTATATTTATATTTATTTATAGATTATTTTTAATGAAATTAATTTAATAAAATATTTTTTAGGCCTGAAATAACATTTTGTATATTCACATCAAATGAACCTAACGGGTGAGGCAAAATATTGGAATTAGCTTTCATTTAGCAGAGATAATGACCATTATTCTTACACATAAACTTGTCAGTTCTGGGTAAGAAAACTTAAAATAATCTTAAGGAATCATTTATTCTATCCTAATGCTACTAAATGATCAAACATAGGGTTTAAAATAGAATTAGATCTATTTATGCAAAGGTCATAAAATGACTTCAATATTCTCTTAATTTAATGTTATACTAAACAGCAAAAGGGTTCAATATCTCAATTACCATTCCTCAGTCTAAACCATCAAGTGATCAGACCCAATTCATTTAAGTAATTTAACTTACCCTAGGAGGTTGTATAGTCCTCTGATTGGAAGCTGATAAAATTGAAAAATAAGAAAATCAATTTAATAAATGAAAGAAGTTAAGGCAATAGACTGTTTAGTTTTAAGATAAAATGTTCAAGGCTAAAACTAGAGGTGCCTGAAACTCCACTGAAAGTTTCAGCTTTGATAGTCTACTAAAAAACACAGAACATTCTTGATTATATGAATTGATAGAATAAAATGGTGCAAACACTACACCTACATCAAATAATAAACATTACATTCTCTCATCTGTACATCCCTCAAATCAACTACTTGTTATACTTTGTGGTGGAAAAATACTGTCATCTCCTCATCCCCACTGTCGACTCTATATCCCTTCTCTACTCAATACAGCCAGAAAGCCAGAAAGTAAAAAGAAAGCAGCAATGACCAATCACTGTTTCTACTACATTGCCCACCCTTAGGTTACTGCTCTTGTTCCTTGTACCCTAGTCTTTTTATTTCCTTATTCCATCTTTCCAGTTTTCAAAGCTCCAGATAGCTAACAAATGAAAGAAAATATTCAGATCCCTCTGAGTTTAAAGAACTATTCCTGACAGCTAGTTTTAGCTACAATCAAGCCCTTCTCTATGTGTTCCTTCTTAGCTTACCCTTCACTAATATGGAATGGACTGGTTAATGAAGATGAAGAAAAATAGAGTATGAAAAAAGTGATCAAAGGAAAAAGAGATGCTCTCGTTGCATAGTGAAGAAGAGAGAATTTCCTTACAAACCCAACTGAGGAAGACCCAGAGCAGCTAAAACCAGTCCTAAATACAGAATCAGAGTGCTACAGATACAAAAGCATCAACCAGCAACATCCTGTGAATGACTCTGTAGGAGAATGATGGTACTGCTAAGAGCAGTCACTCCCATTGTTCTCTGAATTGCATGACGGAAATGGATTTATTACCAGATCGATGCAGGTCCCAGAACTGCTCTAGTTTTTTATACTATTTATTTACTACCACTCCTTCATGCCCACTCTACCAAGCTTCCAAAGCTGACGAGAAATGGGGGTGAGACCCGAACCAAGGGCAGCCACTCTATAGGCTAGCCAGAAGCGTATAAGGCCCTCTCAAACAGAGAAAATGGCAACCAAATGGTCTGAAACGTCTTTCTCCCCCACTGAAATACCTGAAGGGGAAGAAACAAAAAGAAAACTAGAAAGCTGGTGATGGTAAAAGACAGTGACAAGGAGAGAAAGTAAGCAAGGAGAAGTTCAAAGCTTAGAGCTATAGGTAAGAAAAGATACCAGTAGGAAGACATAAACAAGGACATAAAGGAGAGGAGCTGGTTGGCTAGTAGTAAAGAACAACAGAAAGAGGAACTAAGTAACTATAACTGGCAGAGGGGCTAACTAACTCTTGTTACTGAAGAGGGCAATGTGATGACTCAGTCCTACCAGACATATGGGGTCTTTCCAATTCCTAAACTACTTAACTGTTCTACTCTTTGTGATGCCCAGTTATGTGTACGCTCTCATGAGATATCCATCTCCGTTAGTGTTATGTGTGGCTTCAAAGCAAATCTCCCTTATGGGAGGCACTTCAGAGAGTGGTTTGGTCTTTCAACCAAACAAAGAGAAAAGCTCTTTTTAAAGCACTATGGAGTGAAATGGGTTGGGAATATGAGTGAGTTCACATTTAGTAGCCTTCCAAATAAACTGGGCTGCATTACAGAACTTTTTAAGGCATCATCATGATTGCTACATGTATATACAACTTACTTCAACTAAACCATGTTCTGTGTATGCTCTATTTAGGAAGAAACTGAACAGCTATGTAAATTTCTGAGGGTAATGTGAAGAGTCAGAGGTAAGATTTTAGAGTTATATTTTTGAGCTCAGAAATTTATTTATCAGAATTAGTATTAAGAACTGCCAAGTAGCTCCTTTTCTACCCTAATAATGTTTAAAGAATAGTTTCTGAGTTCCAATTCTCAGGCAGAAGGAACATCACATTTGGCCTAGCCCATTCTGAAAAAGAGATCTATAAACAACAATAACCATTCAACGAGACACTAGTCAACTGCAATCCCACTAACATTATAAAATCAAACAGTGTAGAAGTTAATTTCATTTGAGTTAATCCTCTCAAATAAGCATATGACCTATGTGACAAAAGAATGATTGTGATTTATCTGCTGCCACCATGGGCCTAAGGCAACAACAGCAGTATCTACATATTTTTAAACCACAATCCTTCAGCATTCTTACTTGTAATGACGTTTCTTGATTTGTTCTTCTCTCCCTGAAACACTTGACACATGCCATAAACATATTTCTAGGTTTTGAATTTCCATGAATGCTTTCTTTATTGATACCTGATTCTCCTCTCCTCAACACAGGGCAAGAAAATATCACTGAGTTTTAAAAATCTTCCTTCCTTCCTTCCTTCCTTCCTTCCTTCCTTCCTTCCTTCCTTCCTTCCTTATCTTCCTTCCTATCTTCCTTCCTATCTTCCTTTCTTCCTTCCCTTCTTCCTTCCTTCCTTCCTTCCTTCCTTCCTTCCTTCCTTCCTTCCTTCCTTCCTTCCCTCCCTCCCTCCCTCCCTCCCTCCCTCCGTGTCATTCTAAAATATCCGAGATATGGTAAATATGGTATCTGACTGCTAGTAGGTTAATCTGTCAAAACACAATTAATTATGTGCCCTTATACTGGAAATGGCTTTAAAAAAGTAAACAAGCGTTGACCCTTATAGAGAATTTATATAAATACCACATATAAATAACAAGTCCAATTTTATTGAGTTTACTTAGTTTCTTTTAATCTTCTATATGCTCTCATATTGTTATTGTTCTCAGACCTTAATTTCATGTTATAAAATTTAAATACTTCCACTGGAAAAAAAAATCCAACACAGTTAAACAAGAAGATCAAAAAAAAAAAAATTAAGATCCTACTCTTTAAAGTAAAAATTAAGGCTACAAATTTAAACTTGAAAATAATGAAAATGATCAAATTTAAACTTCTCATAGGTTTATTAACTTAAAGAGATAGCTTCAAAACATTTTTAACTATCTATCTGAGGATTTTATTGCATTCCAGTCATTAGGCTTTTCCAAAACAGAGTATCTGCAAATGAGTAAAAATTATTTTGGAAACATTTACAATTTTTACTTCCTGATTCAAAAGCTCAAATTTGCAACCTTAATATTACATATACTCAGATTTATACATTCAGATTATATGAGAAAAACACATCCATTTTCTCAGTCTACTAGAGTATCTAAAGAACAACTTTCCTGTACCTTTTCTCTTCTTGCCCTTCAAGTGAAGGAAGATGTGCCTCTGAACTCTGGCATCAGATAAGTTAATTTGAAAAGTTAATTTAGAATATTCTCAGTATGTCAATAAAATAAGACTAAATTCTTAACTTACATATGTTAAACTATGATAAAAAATAACTTGGGGGAATGTTTCATAATTTCACTTTAATTTTAATATGAGAACAGCATGTTTGTAACCATACTGGTTTCACAAGCTTCTTAGGAATGTAAGCAATGGAGAAGAGGGGTGAGCAACGTTAAGGGGGTGACAGCTAGACAATGCCTATTTTCACTTGAGTCAGCATCTCCAGACTTGTTGGCAACTGCACTGAACATCATTCTTTGTTACACGTGGGAGGCATGGGGGAGCATGGCCATAAAAGTGTGGGTGATTTAGATAATGAGAGAAAAAAAGAACAAAAAGCTGACCATTGGTCAATGACACCTAATTCTACGTCACTTTGTATGGACACTGCAGGTCACATACTGTTTTCAGGCATTCATAGGGAGCAACATAATCATCAGTATCATTTTAAGAACCAAACGAATGGTGACTAGAAGACTCAACAAAAATAGAATATGTACTAACAGTCATGTGATGCTCGTGACAGCTACCAAACACATACTCTTCTGCTTTAGAAGTCTAAATTGTATTTTATGAACTTATGAGGTATGAATTAAGAAAATTTCATTGGTGAAATAACTCTACCATTATGAACACATAAACTAAAGATGTGTAAATTTTAATGAAGTACTGTGTTTTGTTTATCTAATAAGTATTATTAAAGGGAGGTAAAGAATATATAACAGAACTGAACTCAATAATCAGTCAGCAAAAGCTAAAGTTTTGAAATAAAGAACGTTTCTTTGGAACGTCATGCAAGGTCACATGGAAAATTATTTGATTATAACAATTATATCCCATTGTATATATGTACTAACCCTCTCCTTTACCTATTCATCCACTGATGGACACCCATGTTACTTCCAATATCTTGGCTATTATGCTGCAATGAACATATAGATTTCCATGTCCCTTCGAAGTAGTGTTCTGGGTTTGTTTCGATAAACACCTAGAAGTGGGATGACTGGATCTTTCTTTGTCTTTTGTTATAGCCTTTGTTTTAAAGTCTATTCTGTCTGGTGTAAATATTGTTACCCCAGCTTTTCTTGTTTCCATTTTCATGAAACATCTTTTTTCATTTTTTTCTTTTGTCTGTGTGTGTCTTCTGATCTGCAGTGAGTCTGTTGTAGGTAGTATATATAAGGATCTTGTTTTCTTATCCATTTAGCCACTTTGTCTTTTCATTTGAGCACTTAATCCATTTACATTTAAAGTAATTGTTGATAGATACAGTTATTGCCATTTTATTATTAATATTTTGGGTCTTTTTTTTTTTTTCTTCTTCTTCTTAAAGAAGCCCCTTTAACACTTCTTATAATACAGGTTTGGTGTTAATGAACTCCTTTAGTTTATTCTTGTCTGAGATGCTCTTTCTTTGTTTTTCAATTCTAAATGATAGCTTTGCTGGGTAATCTTGGTTGTAGGTCCTTGCTTTTTATCACTTTGAATATTTCACGCCAATCCCTTCTGGCCTGCAAAGTTTCTGCTGAGAAATCGGCTGACAGTCTTATGGGAGCTTCCTTGTAGGTAACTGATTGCTTTTCTCCTGCTGCTTTTAAGATTCTTGCTTTATCATTAACCTCTGACATTTCAATTATGATGTGTCTTGGTACGGTCCTTTTTGGGTTCATCTTGTTTGGGACTCTGCCATTTCCTGAGCTTTTATGTCTATTTCCTTTGCCAGGTCAGGGAAGTTTTCCATCATTACTTTTTCAAATAGGTTTCTAATTCCTTGCTTTCTCTTCTTCTGGTAACCCTATAATGTGAAAGTTGGTACACTTGATGTTGTCCCAGAGGCCCCTTAAACTATCCTCATTATTTTTTTTTTCTTGTTGGTGTTCTGATTGGGTGTTTTCTGCTACATTAGCTTCTAAATCACTGATTTGATCCTCTGTTTCATCTAATCTGCTGTTGGTTCCCTCCAAGGTATTCATTTTGGTAAGAAATGAAATAAATATTTCATTCCTCATTATATTCTTTATTACTACTGACTGCTTCTTTTTTATGTTTCCTATCTCTGTTTTTATATTTTCTATCTCATTGTTAAAGTTCTCACTGAGTTAAAATAAGCTCTTCCCCTAAGTTTACTGAGTATCCTTATGTGTTTTGAACAATTCATCTGGTAGATTGCTTGTCTCCATTTTGTTTAGTTCTTTTTTTGGAGGTTTGTTCTTTCTTTCATTTGAACCATGTTGGTCTACCCATTTCAGCTACCTCTCTCTGTCTGTATCTAAGTATTAGGTAAGGCTGCTATGTTTCCTGGTCTTAGCAGAGTAGATGTCCTGTGGAGCCCAGTGGCACAATCTTCCTGGTCACCTGGGCTGGGTGCTTCAGGTGTGTCCCTTGTATAGGCTGTGTGTGCCCTCCTACTGTAGTTGAGCCTTAGTCACTATTGGCAGGTCAATGCAAGGGATTGACTCTAGGACTGGTTTGTTGTGAGGAGTGGCCAGTGACTACACTGGAAGAGCTACTGTGCAAGGGCTGACCCTACAGAGCAGGATTTGCTTTAGCAGGGCTCTGGTGCTAGCCCAGTCTGTCCTTTGGGTGTGTTGGTTTGGAGGTGCCCTGAGAAACCAACTCATGAACTGAGGCCAGCTGCCACTAGGACTGGGCTTGGGGGCAGATCAGCAAGCGTTATGGGCATGCCAAGGCCAGATGCTGCTTATTTGGGTTTTGTGAATCTTTAAGATGTTTTACGAAAGTCTGCAGTGAGTCAAAACAGGCTGTTTGTATGGAAAAGCCACTAGAAGTAGCTTGGGTGGGCCCACAAAGTGGATTGGGCAGGGACTCAGGGAATCACCGGGGGAGGGAGACTACTGTTAGCCAGGTTGATGGAGACTCAGATATGGCAGCTACCTGCATCAACATATCAGGAGTGGGGAGGGCTCCATAAAGGAACAATAGATTCTGCCAGCACTTCTCTCTGGGAGAAAGCTGCCCTTCCAGCCCTCATCTTGAAGCCAGATAATTCAGTTCCTCCCCTTATTTTCCTGGCACCTTTCAAGCTGCAGCCCCAGCGCTGGAGCTCAGAGTGAGTGTGTCCATCAGTGAGTAAGTCTATGGGTGGGTCTTTTAAGAGGAACATCTGAAACTTCAGTAGCTCTCAGTCTTACTAAGCCATAATCTCTACAGGTTTTCACAGCCAGAAGTTGGTGTATTTTTCTTCTCAGCACTAGAATTCTGGGCTGGGGAGCCTAGTGTGGGGTTGGGACCCCCTCACTCTTCCAGGGGGACCTCTGCAGCTGAGATATCCATCTCAATTTTTTGATCGCCACTTACAGGTATAAGATCAGCTGTTTCACAACTCCGCCCCTTCTATTAGTGTCAAGGTGGCTACTTATGCATGTCCTCAGTTGTAGGACTTCTGTTCAGCTAGACTTCCAGAGATTGTCAATGATGGTTGTTTCTGTAGTTTAGCTGTAATTCTAATATTGTCATGAGAAAGGCAAGCACAACATTTACCTACTCTGACAACTTGAATGGAAGTCATCAAAATTTCCAGAGATTTTTTTTTTAAAGAAGACTAATATAATATAAACCAGAACATGGGGAACATGTTTAGCTTAAGTCAGACAACATACTAGTTTTAGGCACTACTGAATACATCTACCTATATGTGTATCAAAATAACTTATATAGAAACCTGTTAATTGAAACTTGGCAAATACAACGTTTTTTATAAACTAATTCTACACTTACTAACAATTTATTTTAAAAGTAATAAAAGCCTAAGTTTTAAAACTCAGTGTTTTTATTAGTTTTAACTAAAAATATTTCAAAGTCAAATATCAGAGGACACTGCCCTTTAATTAACAAAAGTGTCAGATTTTGAATTTTGATTCCTGTCTACTTAGTGGAGCAGAGGTCTGTAAACAGTCTGCCAGAAGAACAAATGACAAATAGGGCTCTGTGAAATAGCTCTATCATAGAAACAATGGGCCAATTAAATGGGCCAATTTTCTATTTATTAAAATAAATCCTCAACCAGCTCTCCTTTTACTTAGTTTAAAAAGGTCTATACATCCTAAAATATAAAGTCATTTTCTTTTAAGCTAGTGTATAATCTAAGCTTTTCATTAGTTACCAATTTCTATCCTTTTTTATTAGTTACCAATATATTTCTTTGATCTTAAGCTCTAAGAGAACCAACCGCAAGCATTTTCCAAATTGTATACTTGAAATTCTTGATAAGGATTAACAAAAATAAAGTTGACTTACCAATAAATTTCATATAAACTAATCCAAGTAATTCTGCTAGAGCTATAATACCCAAACCTGAAATCAGGAGAGGGCTGTGCAATGCAACACACTCTGTAAAAACAAATAAAATTTTACATTAGAAATTTGCATGAAATACCTGAATTTTTTAAAAGAACCAACAATTAACAATAATAATATCAAGTTTTAAGGAGAATAATTATTTTTCTAATTATCAAGAAACAAAAATTATCAATACATGTTCACCCATTATTAAATTAGTGAAATGAGTCCAAATTATTACAATAAAAAAGCCACTGTTTGCATAACATGTATCTTATCACAGGAAAACTGATGGAAAAGTGAAGCCTAAGTATCCAACCAATTAAAGCTTGGTTATTTTAAAAACACTCTCCCATGAATATAAGTGTAGTAGTCTGGCTGCTAGAATAATCAGTCCATAAGTCACACAGAGTCAATAACAATCAAGGCAATGTGGAAAGCACTGTTTTCAGTGGGGGCAAAATGAGAATTAAAAAAGAAGAGCTCACAATACCAAATGCTAGCAAGAATGGAGAGCAACAGAAATGTTCATTTATCGGCTGGTAGGAATGCAAAACGGTACAACCGCTTTGGAAGACAGTTTGGCAAGTTGTTACTGAACTAAATATACTCTTAACATACAATCTAGCAATTGCGCTCTTCGTGTTTACCCAAATGAAGCTGAAAAATTATGTCCACACAAAAACATGCATCTCTATATTCTGTGTCTAAATCTGTGATTTTATAACAAATTAATACTTTTCCAATGTACTGAAAGCAACCAAGATTGTCCTTAAATAGATGAATGGATAAACAAACTGTGGTATATCCACACAGTGGAATATTATTCAGTGCTATAAAGAAATGAGTTATCAAGCCACAAAAAGACAAGGGAGAACCTTAAATGCATATTACTAAGTGAAAGAAGTTAATCTAAAAAAATTAGATACTATATGATTCCAAGTATAAGACATTCCAGAAAATGCAAAACTGTGGAGATAGCAAAAAGATCAGTGGTTCTCAAGGGTTTCAGGGTAGGGAGGATGAATAGCAAAAAGCAGAGGATTTTTAAGGCAGTGAAACTTTTCTCTATGATATTCTATGACTATGATCCATGTCATTATACATTTATCAAAATTTACCAAGAGTGAATCCTAATGTAAACTACAGACTTTGGGTGATAATTCAATGTCAGTGTTGGTTCAATGGACTGTAACAAATGTGTCACTCTGGTGGGGGATGCTGATAGTGGAGGAGGCTTTGTGTATGTGGGGTATATGGGAACTCAATTTTGCTGTGAAACTAAAACTGCTCTAAAAAATAAAAGTCTATGTAGAAGAAGAAAGAAGAAGAAGAAGAAGGAGAAGAAGGAAAAGGGGAAGGGAGGAGGAGAAAGAAGAGGAAGAGGAGGAGGAGGAGAATGAAGAGGAAGAGGAGGAAGGAGGAGGAGGAGGAGGAGGAGGAGATGACGATGACAGAAAAAAGAATTCTAAGAGAAATTCCTAGTAAAAAGACTAGAGAGAATGTAGAATGTGACTCTTACCTGAAATACAGAGTCTTAGTCCAACCACAGAGAGCACAAAGCCCAGCACCTGAAGGATCAATATGGCAATGCTGAAGGAGGACATCCCAATAGCTGGAGCTTTAAAGAAAAAGCATGTTCCGAGTATTTAAGGCAATCACTCTGACTTGTATTTTCTACAAAAGAGCAATATCCCACGACCAAAGACTGACTCTGGAGTTCCTTGTCAGATGGTAGACCCTTTCTTTCCCAGTGATCTAAACCAGTCTTTCTACACAAGTAATCAGCTCCAGATTCACACATTTAGCAGCTTTTATTTTTGCAGTGAACTGAGCTGGACTGTAGTTTTTACCCCAAATCTTAGAACAATGCTGCTTTTACCACACTCGCACGTTTTACGATATGAATGGCTATTATGCATGGCTTCACTATGTGCATATAAAATTGCTCCAGTGGAGAGAACCATTATGCAAGCACGCCACCGTAAATGTTGTAAACTCTATATTATGTGTCCAGATCTGTATTTTTATAACAAATTAATATCTTTCTAATGTACAGCAAACCAGAGATAGACTCTAAGACCAAAACTTAAATGTGCAAATAGAAAAAAACAGATTGTTTAATAACAAAAATATGTTAGTGATTTACTCTTAAAATGAAGCAAAAATGTTACCAATTATAGTTTGGATAGCTATACCATCTTTTAAAGCTATAATATTAAGCCTTGCCAATAACTAAAAATAACATACATATTTCCACTATTTATGATTTATAACCCTGTTTTGTAGAACTAGTTTTTTTAAAGAGAGGCTTAGCAAAAGAAGAGAAAGGACAACTTATAACTTCAAAAAACTGAAATAAAAATATAATCATTAGGAAATTATATAGCATAATTTAAAAAATCCATCTGCTATTAAATATGTGTATGAAAATCATTTTTTACTAAATACCTTGAAAACCTAATATAACCTTAAAATGTCACTAAGAACAGTTTGAGAAATATTTTAATAAACCAATTTTTATTGTATTACAAAACTTTTACAAAACTATTTTAATCAAAAATGTTTTTTTAAATTAAAAAGGTGGGAAAAATCATGCCAGAATAAATACTCACCTATCATAAACACAAAGTACTGAAGTAATATTAATATCACGGTAGGAACTACAACTAAACCAAGTCCACTAGCCTTTTTTGTTGAGTATTCACCTGTTAATAAATAAATAACAATATTTAAAACGTTTTCCTACTCTATGAGAAGTTACAGTACTCAATACTACTCTTATGAACTATGAAACATTTGAAAATGATTTCCCCAAAACTTCACACAAAATAAGCGAGTATTTTTTGATTATTTCAGGCCAAACTTAAGACATTTAAATATCAACATCTATGATTCAATACATGTTGAAAGCTTGAATGGCCTCTGCCTCCTTCTTAACCACCCTGCAGAATTCCAGTGAGAAACTTTGGAGTCTCTCTTACCAATCCCTTCATTTGTTGTATTTACTCTGTCCCAAAGTCAAAAGTTATTCTTTCTAGCTGTCCTTTTTCCTCATGTCCCAACTCCAGCTACAAACAGAGCTGCCAAATTTATGTTCCTGAACATTACACCCAAACTATTTCCTCTCAAAAAACAATGACTTTCTTACAGTCCATACTTTGAGTCCTAGCCTAACTTTGTTATTCTTTCCATGTGCTGCATACCCTTATTTCCCACTCCCACTCCCATCCTCCAAATGCAAATGCTGTTTCTGATCTATCTGTTTCCTACATTCATTCCCACTCCTCTGTCTTGGCCAATGAGGTTTGCCTCTGTAGTGGGTTAAATGGTGGCCCTAGAGATACGTCCACCTCCTAATCCTTGGAACATATGACTATTAATTTACATGGCCAAAGAGTGAGCACTATATGGCAAAATATATTATTAAAGATCTTGAAAGAAGGAGCTTATCCTTAATTAACCAGGTGGGCCCTAAATCTAATGGTAAGTGTCTCTAGGAGAAAGAGGCAGAGGGAGATTCAATACAGAAGAAATTCTAGAGCTATGCTGCCATGAACGGAGGAGTCACAAGATGGCCAGCAAACACCAGAAACTAGAAGAGGCAAGGAATGGACTCTCCCTTAGTCTCATGAGGGAGTATGGTCCTGATGACATCGTTATTTCAGACTTATGGCCTACAGAACTATAAGAGAATTGCTACTGTTTTAAGACACCCTGTTTGTAGTAATTTGTTACAGTAGCCCTAGGAAACTAATACGCACCTCTCACCACCCTGAAATGTCCTCAACCTTATCAATCTTGCCTTCCCTCATAGTATTGTACATCTTACCTGGGATGAAAAGAATGGCTCCAACAATCATAACTATGGTCAGCACTAGCCCAGTAACAAATAAAAGAATGGTCTTCTCCTTCGTAACACTGGCATTATATTTAAGTGCTGAAAAAACAAAGAAAGAATTGCATGAACTCAGACACGAGAAGTGAAGCAACTTCTGTAACTTAAAAAGTGCAGAGACAAACTGATTAACTTCCTATTACTGAATAACCTTTGAGAAACAACTCCATAATAGGTCACTTCGAATTTTTTTTCACAGTAAGTCAATGGCTAAACAGTGTCACGGCAGTATAAACAGAGATGATGATTTTATTGGTGATACTTTTATTCCCCTAACTTTAAAGATAAAGTCATATACATGGGACTTTTTAAATTGAGGCATTATCAATATTTTGGGCCAGAAAAATCTTTGCTGGGGAGGGGGTTGCTCTGTGCATTATAGGACGTTTAGCCTTAAAGCCTCCCTGGCCCTTACAAACTACATGCCTAACAGCTCCCAAGTTGTAGAAATTAACAATGTCTCTAGGCATTTTCAAATGTTACTTGAGGAGTAGTAAAACCATCCCAGGTTTACAACTGATATAATGTTGATGGGAAATAATTGGCAAATTAATAATATTGAGAAAAAGAGAACTTTGTTCAATCTTATATAAAATTAGTAAGGCATCTGGAAATCTAGATATTCTGTTTTGAAAAAGCAGAATAAATACTGGACAAATCACACCCTCTGGAAAGCCTGAGGGGTGAAATGCTTAAATTGTTTAATTAAAATAATTTCATAAAAATAAACTATAAATATTCAACTCATCACATATGTTATTGTTTTTGATGCTAGCTCTATTGCCAAATACCTAGTACCTGCCCTGAATGAATAATGTAATGGATATGCCTAAAAATGTTTCTTTTACTACATTTTCACTTTTTGGGTTTTGTTTTGGTTAATATTATTATCATTATTATTTTACCAAGAAAGTTGTTAGAATTAGCCAAAAGCAGACTGAGTAGCAGAGAGAAACAGAGTACATGATTGAAATTCTATTTTGTTTCATCCAGTCCATTAGTCAATGTCCCGAGAGGGAAAATTTGTAAAATGTTACATTTAGTATTAAATTTGCTTTCACAAAAATAACAAACAGATCAAATATAGTAAAAAAACAACAAATAATCCCCTAAATGACCATGCTAAAATCTATCATTAAGGTATTATAACGTAGGGTTATATGCTAACCTATGGTTAAGGTATTTGAGGTATAATATAGGCACATATCCAAAGATTTTAAAAAATCACTATCAACTCATAACTTAAATTGTAATCTCAACTTTATTCTTTTTAGGGGGAAATGGAGGGCTAATCAATCATCAGTCCTAAAGCTGAGTAACTGAAACCGACACTAATCAGAAAAGAGTAAAAAACAATATGGCATGTTCCTCAAGCTTTCATTTGATCCATCCAGACTTAGTCTTACCACTCAGTTATATGAGTCATGACTATGACTTAGTCATGTCCCTACCTTCTTATAAGGCACAGATTTTCACAGCTTCCTTATTTTCTAGTCTCAAACACTGGCTAGGATGAAATTCACCATAGAGGTTACAAAAGGCACACAGAAAAACAAACTTTCTCTAAATATATGTCAGGTTTATCATTTTAATTCAATACATATTATTATCTAAGTAGAGCTTGAAAGTTCTATAAAAGGGTTATAAAATAGAAGCCGTTTCAAATGCACTTCACAATTAATCAAACATTCAAAAGACACCCTTCCAGGTTGAATTCAATACATGAAAGAGCTACTAAGATGAAGCAGCAAAAATTCACCTTGGAGTACAGTAGAAATTCATGCAAAAAGGATGACTTATACCGTCTTTAATTAAAATAAGAGTTTGACCCTCATATAAATTCAAAATTAGAAGAAAAATAATGCCAAAAAAAGCAACGATAAAAAAACACCACAAAAATACCACTATTGACAGTGTTCTACCATAGAGTGACCTTTTCAAAACCTTTGCATATAAATATGGAGTTGGCTTTAGTTCTTGTTGATTAATACAACCACTATTTCTTTTTCAAGGTTACCTTCAACTCTCCCTTAAATTAAGCAGCCCTTACTAACATATATATCAGTGATCTACTTAAGTAACCACAGTCAATGAAAGAGGATCACCACATTTTCTTTAATAAATCTTAATAAAGAGTTTCTTTTGACTGTTTTCTCTGCTCACAATGGTCACAGTTTAGCCTACCCCACAGTAAGTGTGGAGAAGGTATCTTATAGCCTAGTTTTCAATTTTCAGCAGAATTAAAGGGTTAGGAATCTGACATAGATGCTATAGAACTCAAGAATCTCAAGGATCTTTTTTTTTTTTTGGTGATCTTTTCTTGTTCTTTAATTAGTAATTTATCCTCATTTATCAAATCTAAAAATAAAAGTGTAAACAAAGGAAATAAATTCGAGTACCTCCCCAAACACCTAATATTAAGATGAAGATAATTTAATGTGTTCGAACAGCAGGCTCTTATCAAACTTCCTGGTATGATTTTCTGGCTACTTGGCGAGACAATCTTTACAATTTCAAAATTCTGCACCCTTTAAAAGATTTTCTTCAGCTAAAAGTATTGTAATCAACATACAATAAAATGAGAAATAACAGTTTTTACATTTTTAGATACTTTTTTTTAGCAGTTTTAGATTTTTAACAAAATTTAGAGGGAGGTACAACTCTTACATACTATCTGCCCCTACACATGCATAACTACCCCTTTATCAACATCACTCACTAGAATGGTACATTTTTAGCAAGGATGAGCCTACATTGATACATCATATAATCACTCAAAGTCTGTAAGTTACCTTAGGGTTCACTCGGTGTTACCTTGGTGTTGTATATTCTGTGGGTTTGGACAAATGTATAATTACATGTATCCATCATTACAGAATCATACAGAGTATTTTCAGTGCCCTAAAAATCCTGAGATGCCTATGCATCTCTCCCTGCATTTCACTTGTAGCAACCACTGCTCTTTCTCTATAGTTCTGCCTTTTCCAGAATGTCTTATACTTGAAATCATACAGCATGTAGTCTTTTCAAATTGGCTTCTTTCACTTAGTAATATGCATTTAAGGTTTCTCTATGTCTTTTCATGGATCGATAGCTCATTTCTTTTTAGCAGTTAATATTATTACATTATCTAGATGTATCACAGTGCATTTATCCACTTATCTACTTAAAAAAAAAGTCTTGGTTGCTTCCAAGTTTTGGCAATTATAAATAAACGGCTATAAACATCCCTGTGCAAGTTTCTGTGTGGACATAAGTTTTCAACTCCATCTGGATAAATACCAAGGAGCACAACTGCTGCATCATCATATGAAAAAAATACGTTTAGTTTTGCAATAAATTGCCACACTGTCTTCCAACGTGGCTCTTTTGCATTCCTACCAGCAATGTATAAGAGCTTCCGTGGTTCCACATCCTCACTAGCATTTGGTGTTGTATTTACATTCTTAACAAAATTTAGAACTGCAGTACTCTTGACACAAGAATACTAAATATACAAAATGACAATATTATATTTTTGTCAACAAATTAGGAAATCTAGAAGGTTCCCTGCTATACCTTCCAGAAAATAATTAAATCTAGTCAGCCTTTTCTCAGAAATGGGGTAGGTTGGTTCACTTATTTTGTTCTACAAATATTTACTGTGTAGCTACAATATACCGGCCTTTTTATTAGTCCATCTCAATGAAATCAAGGTATAAGTATATTACTTTATTCAAAAATTGACTGGGCACCTACTACATGGCAATCACTATTCTAAGTGCTGGCAGCTGACAAAAACAAATACTCCTACCTGAAGGCCATAACATTCTAATGCGAGAGTGTGTGTATTTGGGGGTATGGGCAGTGAGTGATGTGAAGTGTTATTTCCACATCATCTTTACCAGTTAAGTAAAAAGTATGGGTCTACTCGAGCCTAAGAAAGCCCTTTCATGTAATCTTTTAAATTCATGTGAAGAAATCACATGTCCCTCTAGCCATCTGAAGAAATAGCTGTTAGAAGTAAGATATTCCATTAGGATTTTCTTGTTTCCTTGTCACTGATATAAAGCACATATAAGATATAATGCAGGTTGTGGTTGATGAAATGTAGTGAAATTAGCAGGTCAATTTGAAGATTAAATAATATTTATCATCTTCGTTTTCATGATACTCTGAAGACAGGATTTGATATTCCCTTATAGGACCACACAGACCACAGTCTATGAAAACCCCCCAAACCCAAGAATTCGATGCCTGCTCAAAGACATGACACATTTGGATGGTTCCTTATTAAGTGATTAGTGACTTAGTGATGATACAAGAAAGGTTACCAGTGAGGTATAATTCATGTCAGATTAAGAATAAATCATAATGGGGTGATGTGTTTGCTTTTATGATTAAAGTGCTATTTTCTGGTAACTCAAGAAAAGTAATTTAAGAATATTTCTAGGTATCTGTTGAGCTGAAAGTCAATATTGTCTTCGATGCAGAATAAAGCACATAAAATAAAATCAGAATTTCAAAATTTGAAATTATTTAATTAAAATTAAATTTTACATACTATTTAAAAATACTTAACACACTCATAAAACAACAACAAAGAAGGCTCTGAGAAACTGATGATAGGAAAAAATGAATAATAATGCCAATGATAAACCAGTTACTTGCCAGAGGCAAGTAAAATAATTTCATAATAAACTCCATATGCTATCCAACTTGCTTTGATGAAACAACATTGTCGAAATGAATAATAACTAGAAATCACATTCTCAGTCTACAGGATTCAGAAATAAAAGAGCCCAGGCCTGTGGAGAAAGTACTTTGAATATAAAAGACTAAAGAAGAGGCTATCCAACATACTAACTTCCTTTTTTTGGTTCCAAATATTCCCTGGCCTTGTGGATGATGCTGTAACTTCGGAGTGTATGCAGGAAGTTGGGATGTTTAATTTGGGAAGAATCCAAGGAATAGCAACTACATTTCTACCAAAGAGTATATTGCTGAGCTATAGTTTTTTTTTTCAGTTCTTTCTATAATAAAACCAGTACATAAAATATATTTAATAACAGAATGTAGCAATTATGTGAACAGGACTAAGGAAAAGCACTGAGAGTTCAAGATTATTTAACAGAATTCAGAGTAAAACTGTATGTGGGACATAAAACTGAAAGTAACAAACTAACAAGACAAAAACTCATAGACAAAAACAACAGTTTAGTGGTTAACAGAGGAAAAGCGAGAAGCGAGAAGGGGAGCAGGTAGATAAGGGTAAAGGGGCTCAAGTATATGGTGACAGAAAGAAATCTGAGTTTGAGTGGTGAACACACAATGCCATATACAGATGATGTGTTATTAATCTGTACACTTGAAATCTGTATAATTTTATTAGCTAATGTCACCCCCATAAATTTAATTACAAAAAATTTTTAAAAAGAATTCAGAGTAAAGTTAATAGCAGTCATTAACAGAAGCTATCAACCAGATCACAGAATGATTCTTCTTAATTAAATTTATTGTGATGATATAGTATCTTCCTGTATAGATATTTCCTGGTGCAAGTTAGTATATGTCCTCACTTCTTCAAAAAGATTTTTCTAATCTATGAGGAAATTCTCTGTTCCATTACTTCTTTTAAAGTGCTTTCATGGCCTAATTACTTTTAATATTAAGCTAGTCTTCAAAATTGAATTAAAAGATTAATAAGTAAGATCGCAAGGTTGTCGTGATAGAGAATTTTTTGTTCTTAAATTTCCCAACAATGATTTCTAGAGGGTCATCTAACCAAATACCACAAGCAGGAATTATCTTGTGCAAGGACTAGAAAGTTAGAAAATGAAATGAAAGATAACCTAGAATACACAAGTTTTAAATAAATTACTACAATCCTGGCTTTGCATAGTTCTGATGTGCATAAATTTCAGTTATTGTGATTTAGTTAACATAAGTCCTCTAAAAGCACAGTTCAAATTTCAATTACCACAATATATTAACTGAGCAATTGCATAAAGTGCAAACTTCACTGCCATCTCTTCGGTCTACAAATCACTACATAAATAACAGATGTGCATCATGATCAGTGACCAATCATGTCACTTCTTTCAAAGAACTGGTCACTGCACATCTGTTATTCAATTCACTCAGACAGCAAAGCATATGTTGTGTTACCTCCTGTTTCCCAGTGACAAACCACTGTTATATTTTTTACTGGATAATCAAAAGAGGAACTGGGCAATAAAGATGAAAGAGCAAAGAAATATAAAGTGATAACCCTGGAAGTGAATTTTGAATAGAACATAAATGACATTATAGAAAAAAAGAGCTGACTGTGCAAATGTCAACACTACTGTCACTCAAGAGATTCTAGATATACAGCCAGAGAAACTTAGTAAAACTGAACTTATTGGCATAAATTAGTTCAGTGAGGAAGTGGTGACACAAAGAATAAAGATGTCCCAGAAGAAGTGGCTCTGGCAAAAACCTTCACGGGAAAGGAACTCTCAGAGATAATTCATGACACTGAAAACAGAAAAGATAAAATGCTGAAAGCTGATCCAGGTCTGTGTAAAGTGAAGACCCCTTGTGTATGACAAAAGTTTCAAGGAGAGAAAAATAAGCTGAGATACACCTATCTCAAAAAATTTCAAAATATTAGCCAGTTCTTGATGTAGACTTGAACCTTAATTTTTTGGGAAATAGAGGTCTTGGTACGCAGCACTTGAAATCATTATCAAACATCTAAATGACAAAAAATACCTTTTATATTATCCAAGAGTGAGAAGAACCCTGAAAATCAGCCAGGGATTTAAGTAGAGTAGGAAACTGTGAATGAGAACAAAAATAAACTGCCTGAAATGTAATACTATTAGAGATTTGTTACTTTAGTTAAGACTCAGTGTTTGAGTCTAGTAATCTCAGATGTTTGCTAAGCATAGGATTTTGCTTAAAAGTTTGTAAGTTAAAGCTAAAGGCAAAGGTATTTGGGAACATTTCCCTATAAGAGACCTTTGAATTCAAAAGGTGGGTCTAAGACTCACCATATTTGAAAGCCCTCGGCTTGGCTTCAGTTCAGAAGTCTTCTCAAGTTTCTTCCTCGGGAGGATCAATGGCATCCTCAGATCAATTCAAGATACCTTTTAGGTATAAAGAAAGTCTTTCTCCTCAAAGGGAAGGCATAACCTGCTGTCTTTACTAAATGTTTAGCCTACAGAAGATCCGGGTTTTATCTTAGACTACGAAAAGACTGACAGGCAGAGCTAGAAAAACCACTGACAGAAACCCGCTGTGGTCAAGCACAGACTATAAACAGTAATCAGAAGTTGAAAAGAACTAGAAATCTAGAAAGTGAACATCATGGGTCTGAGTTACTAGTAATATTCTAGGAACTATAAGATACTGCACTCCAAAAAGTGCGTAACCAAACTGTGAATGAAAAATAAGACTCTCCTGTTGGTTGAATCTGCAGGACATAAACAGGAGGCCTCTAACAAAGAGTACCAATAGAAAAGTAGATTTAGATCCCCGTCTATTCCAAAGATGTGACAAAAGGCACAGAAGAGGCACACTTACTTGTCTCCTCAACAGAAATGTGAGTGCTACAAAGCCAGGGGCAATATGCATTTTACTTCCACTTCTTGCACACATAGCCTTGTGCCTAGCAATCAGTAGGTATCTCATCGACAGACATTAGCTGAATAAACAAAGCAGGTCCACATTCTCCTCTATCAATAACAGTTTGATTTACTCAGTGTATGCAGGTATAGGTTCACTCTTCATGGGAAAAAAAAAAAAACATCAAAATAAGTTCAAGACAGGGAGGAAGTATAGTGGTTGTGGTAAATAACACTGGTTTGAATTCCATTAGTACCAAAAAACACCTGGGTGATTGTGGGCAAACTGCCTAACCTATCCATGCCTCTGTTTCTTACCTATAAAACAGGAATGGTAACAATACCAACTACCTCCATAAAGTTTCTGTGAAAAGTAAATGTGATTTCAGACGGAGAGTACTTTGCACAGTGCCTATTATACAGAGCAAATGTTCCATAAATGTTTAGGTACTATTTTATAAACACATTTAAATGTGAGTTGAGGCTGGGTGAATCATGTATATAGTCACCTTCTGTACGTACGTACACACACACACACACACACACACACACACACACACACACACTTGTTCTAAGATGAGCCTAAATAAAAAATTGCCACCAAAATATTTTTAGGTTCATAAGCACATTTCTTAAAATATGACCAAAAGAATAATATAAAAAAGAATATTCGCCTCACTAACACACACACAAAAATTAAAACAATGTTTTTTCATCTATCAAATTAGCAAAGATTTTACAATTATAATGAAATTAGGCCTGTGAGGTGAAAGACAAGTATTCTTATCTGCAATATTAATTGATATAATGTTTCTAAAAACATTTGATAGTATGTTTCAACAGGCTTAAAATATCTCTACCATTTCCAGGCTACATATCTTCAGTAGAGTTACTTTCATAATATTAAAAAAAAAAAATTGGAAAAATCCTTAAAATCCATCAAGATGAGAGTTAAGTAAATTATAGTGCATACTTAAAAGAAGAAATGGGGGGAGGGGTTGGAGGTGGGAATTGGGATGTATAAAAGCTATGAGTCCATTTACAGTTTTTCTTTTTTAAAGAAAAATAACAAAAATATACAGTAATAAGACAGAAAGGGAAGCAGGAAATTCACTAGACTACACCAATAGTTTATTTCTAGGTCATGGAACTCTAGATGATTCTTGTTATTTCTTTGTAACTTCCTATGTTGTGTAAGGTATTCTAAAGTGCTATTTATTACTCTTTCAAGTCAGAAAAAAAAACTGTAAAGCTTATTTTGTAAAAATATGGCTGACAGGAACAGACTCACTCCTGGGTCAGTCCACTAAAAATAATGCTACAAATAAGAATGCCATGATCAGCAACATTCAATTAATCCAAATGTAACAAATCACTCTGTGAAATAATTTTTTTTTAAAGCCAATTTCCTACCTAAATTCTATAGTGTAGGTCTTAGGGCCTGGGTCTGCCAACAGGGTTAAAGGCCTTCCCTAACATCAGTGAAGACTGGTGAACTCTTGATGGTATACCAGGCTTTTGCTGGAAGTGAAAAGCCTCTTGAGATTCTAAGAAAATTTACAGAAGAATTCTAGATTGGTTTTGAAAGTGAGAGTAGTGAAATGTCTTGACAGTTGTCACATTAGCTCTCTCTTTCCCCCCTTTTGCGTTTTAGACAAAAGCTGAGAAGAGCTTTTAAATTACAAAGCATTTCCAGAGTTCCATACATTTAGAAGAGCTGTTAAAATATATAACCAGTCATCTCTCTTTCCATTTTTACATATCACTTTAGATATATATATGCCTTAAATTAAGTAAAAGTAAAATTCATGAAATCTATAACAGGCCTATCCATTACAATATTTTACTAGCTTTCACTTTTTTTTTAAAGGTTGTGGAATAAAATAAATAAATGAAACCAGCATTATTTACTCCGTGCCTTGCATAAATATTAACTGGTCTTCAATGACTATTTCAGTGCACTACTGGGAGACAGAAATAAATCTTACATTTTAAACATTTAAAAGTTTAGACTGTCATGTCAAAACTTCACTAATTTAGTAAATTTCCTTTACCAAATTGGTATGGAAACACAGTTAGTTGACCCTTGAACAACGCATGGGGTTAGAGGAGCTGACGCTCCCACCCTAAGCAGTTGATGTCAGCATATAACTTTAGACTCCTTGAAAACTTAGCTACTAATAGCTACTGTTGACCAGGATCTTCACCAATTAACAGTTGATGAACACATATTTTGTATATTATATGTATTATATACAGTATTCTTACAATAAAGTAAAACAGAGATTAGAATATTAGAAAATCACAATAGAAAATACATTTATAGTATTTATTGAAAAAAAAATCCACATATAAGTAGTCCCACATGGTTTAACACTGTGTTAAGGAAGGTTGAGTAGTATTATTAACCAGAATGCGTATTTCCTTCTTATTTAGAGGTGACAATTCTACACTGTTGATACTAAATCTGATGAAGCTTTAAGATCTGCCCTGAAAAGTTTTGTCATATGATTATTAAAGCAAAACATGGTCAAAGAACACAACTTTCCTGTGGCTACTTCCTTAGAGGCTGCAGCAGAATTGCACAGTAAAAATGGCAAACATGGTTCAAACTAGGCTTTTTCGAGGATGAACACATGTGTGCAGAGAAGTTTGAACTAGGAAAACAAGAGAGGGAAATCTTAATGCTCAGAAGTGCAACATCCTCTCTTAACACTGCAATGTAGGCTGTGACCTTCCCATCACCAGAGAAAATAATGTGTGAGTAAATGCCCTGTAAACGTTAAAATCAGCATGAGTTTTAGATATGTTATTATTAGGATTCCCACTACTGATTCTTTTAAGAAACAAACCTTGTCAGGAACTGTAGCAAATTATGAGAGTAATATATACTTTAAAGAGAATATGAATATTGACTGTATATTCTTATTTATAATGTTACCATACTTCCTAATGTGACTTAAATATTGCACTGATATTGCCTCCCAGAAATAATCATTTCATCACTAAAACATATGTAAAAATAAAAATAAATACTTACTCACAACACCAAATTGTCCCCAGAACAGAAGTATAGCCAACATTGGAAAAATAATAATGAGGATATTTTCATTTGGAGAAAACCAAAAGACTGGAAAAAGAAAAAGCACAAATCATAATTAACATTTACTATAATAAGTCAACAACATGTTTTATTGGGAAGATGGAAAATAAAAATAATTGATTTTAAATAATTGATTAAAACCGTGGCCTTTAAATACATAAACAATTACACATAATAATTTATTTACGTAACAAATTTTCCTTATGAAATAAGAAACTAGTTACTTAAGTGTTTTTCATCACACTTTCCCTAATCTATGATTTATGGAAAGAAATAGTATGCCACAGGAGCTGAGAACAAAGCTCCCCAGCCACAATGTCTGGGTTTGACGCCCAATTCTAACTCATAGTCTCTGTGGCCGTGGACAGTTTTAACACCTCCCTGTTCTTCAGCTGTGATTCCAGTATAGCACATAGCACCTTCGCCTTGAAGGACTGTGTGACTGTTAACGAAATCAAGATATGAAAAGGGCTTAAAACAAAGCTCGGCATTTACCAAGTGCTAAGTAAACATTAAGTACTATTATTTTGTGCTCCAATGGTGAATGCCTCTATGTGTAAAGTGCCAAGAATTTACCTTAATGGGACAGTGAAGTCTTCCTGTACAGACTGACTCTGGAAGGAATTAAGGAAGTTGTACAACTGAAAACCCTCCCTTACTGTGACTTAAGACAAAGAGAGATGTGAGCCCTAGTTTTTCTAAAACTCTGGAACAGAAGATGTATTTGTGAATAACTAGGCTGAAAAATTACTGTTTACTTATAAAGTAACATGAAGAGCCTTAGGTATTAAGGAAGCTTCTATTAAGTGGATCATATGATACCTAGACAGTAAAAGTATAGCCACCCATTCTATAAAGAAAATTGTGATAGTAAGACTTCAAATGAAATGTTAAGAACACTTAATAATTTAAAGTTTGCCTGCAGGGGAAAGGGAGAGGGGTTGTGTGGAGAACACCAGTGAATACTGCCTAAAGCCAGTGTTCCTCTGAAATTAACCCTTTGAAATCCTTCACTGCTCTGTCTCTCTGTATCAGCACGAGGAACCTTGCATATTTTCCTACCATAATGCTAGCCATGCATTTCTCGTGTTAAGCTTATAATGTTAAACTCTTGGTAAATGTTCACAATAATCCCCAGAATATAACACTATAAATTTTTATCTCAGAGATATTAGCTTTCCAGTATCTAGCATTTTGCCCTATTGAGTAGACTCAATAGGTTTGCTGTTGAAGGCTGCAATCATCATAAGACAGTTTGGTGAGTGAATGGAAGACACTTTTTTTTTTTTTGACGCTCCAGTTGTTGCAGATCTCCACCACGAGAGATGTTTTCAGATACTCTGAATCAATACCACCTTGATTTCCAACTGAATTACTGAACATCTTCCAAAGAAAACCCAATTCAATTAAAATCCTACCAGGAAGAACCTTTGTGAATTATGATTAGGTTTTCATATACAATGCCCAAAGGATTTAGTAAAAGCTTTATGATATGATGGCTATTTTCAATCAACTTACTTTTCTCTATGTACTGTCGCTATTATTTTGTTTTGAGCTGGGTATATTAACTTCTCAAATCTTTACAATTATGATATGAGAAATTATTAATCCCTCAATGCCAAGGAAATTATGACACAGTTATAATTAAGGATCTTAAGTATCTTAAATTTTCAAGTCCCAAACTGACTCCTGATCCCCTCCCCCACCAAAACCTCCCCTCTTGGTTTTTGCCATTTCAGTATTGGTGACTCCATTCCTTCAGTTGCTCAGGCCAAAAATCCTTGGCGTCATCCTTGATTCCTTGGTTTCTCTCACACCCTACATCTTCTGGTCCAACAGTCAATCCTGTGAGCTCTACTTTTAAAATATAGCCAACATCCGATCTCATGGTCAAGATGAGCTGACAATAAAATGTTCTTTCATTAGCCTCTGTCTCTATACAACAGAACAATCTTCAACAATTTTAGGATTTATTAATAGAAATCTGTTAGTGAAAATAAGAGGTATGATTGACTCTGGTCTGACCACTCATTTTGTACTTATTAAACAAACATTTACTGAAAGCCCACCATGGGTAGGATACTCTTCTAGGTATTTGAGGTCTAGCAGTAAACAAGGCAGGTGGGGCCATGAGCCCAAAGCAGGGGAGACGATGAAGGACAGGCTCTTGTGGAAAGTAAGGAAAGGCCTCTGGGGAAAGGAAATGGATCTGAGCCTTGTATGGGAAGGAGCCTGCCATGTGAAGACAGGGAAGAGACTCCAAAGGAACAGCAACTTTGAGCAACCAAATAACGGCTATTGTGGTTAGAATTTAACGATACAAGAGGAGATGGAAAGAGTTTGCTAGGGCAAGATTATGTTAGGTCTTAACAGTTTGTTAAAAGAGAGTTTGTATTTTATTCTAAGACAATGACAAGTGATTGGAAGGCCTCAAATAGAGAAGAAAAATGACCTAATTTATTTAAAATCTTCTTTGGCAGCCATGTGGATAATAAATTCTAGAGAAGCAGGACTCATCAGAAAGTGTGTGCAGCAATCACATAGAGAAGCAGGGCATAGGACATGGCCCACAAAAGCAGTCCTTTGTCCAGTTTTACTCATCACAGTAGAAGACATAATGGAATGGATCCAAGGAAGGTGGCTAGAATGGGGATCCTGAAACCATGTGGAATGGCTGAAAGAACTGGGGATTCTTACCTCAGATAAGAAAAAACTTGGGAGAGAAATTTTATAGCATTCCTAGTGAGTGAGAAATTGCAGTGCTGCAAGTTTTAGCTTGACTTACAAAAGAAATGGAACTTCCTGACAATAGATCTAGATATTTTAGGAAGAGTCTCATCATGTCAAGCATTTAGGTAAAAACTCTGAATGACCAATTTACCTGGGGTGTGATAGAAGTAATTCCTGAATTAGATGGCAAGACAGACTAGATGACTCCAAGCCCCTGTGCAGAAATAATAAGTGTAAGAGACAGTTCAATGACAGAAAAGGGTGGGGTTATAGAACAAACATATTATTGTCTAAGTGATTCTTAAATGGAGCTTATCAGAATCACCTGAGGGTTTATTCAAATTTCACACCCTCTCCCGTCAGCTCCCACACCAAGATTTTAATATGTTCCCCAAAGTAAATGTGTGTGTGTGTGTGTTTGGGAGTGAGGGGTCCATGATTCTGTTTAAAATCTCTGCTGCAGACCACTGCTGTAATTTACATGACTGTGTTACCTCCTCTCACTGACATGAGTTACTTCTCTCTAATTTGTTAAGTAAGGTGCTTAAGAGTTTGAGGATTATTGAATTGGACATTCATGTACCAAATGCGATACTGGGGAAAACCCACTGTTTCATACAAAACCACTTACATGCCCATTAAGCTATTGATTTGTTATGGTGTACTGTCAGATGACTTCAACTTTTGTTCCCTGAAAGGAGAAGACAAGGTACGTCTCTAAGGTCCCTTTCAGCTCTAAATTTCTGTGGCACTAAGAAAATAAATTAAGCTTAAAATGGATGAAGAACAACATCAGATATTTTTTCACTTTGTGATTAAAAAAAATAATCCAAGGGCATCCACACTCTCCTTTCACTCAAGCTATGGCTGACATCTCTGTCCATTATTCTCCCCCAATTCCTAGTCAGGCAGAGTGGCTCCCTGGAAGAAGGTGTGGTCTCTGGATGACTATTTAAATTTTGCTCCCAAGCCTAAGTATCATTAAAAACCCAGCACTTCATTCTTATTATCACTGTGTATGAAATGGAATAAACAGAAAAAATTAAAGAGATCACTCTAATGTGCCTTTCCTTCAAATATATTCAGGCATACCTTATTTTATTGCACCTCGCTTATCATGCTTCACAGATTTTTTGTTGTTGTTTTAACAAATTAAAGGCAAAACTCTCCAACAGCAAAAGTGGCTTTATTGTGATGGTCTATAATCTAACCCACAATATCTCTGAGGTATGCTTGTACATGGTAAACCTTCACAAACACAGAGAACACCCGTTTCCACACACACAAAAAAAATCACGGTAAAATTCACAACACTAAAATTCAAGCTAAATTTTTACATTTCAGGATTGTGATTATTTTTTTGAAGTACTGACTTGGCTAGGCTGTAGTCTCAGTTATTTAATCAAACCCAGTATTCCAAGGTAGCTCCCCAAATTCCTGCACCCTGAAATCAGCCTTTTAAAATTTCTTCCCCTTGAAGGAGAAATCAGATTGTGAATAGGATAGATTTCATTCCCATGATTATGCTGTATCATATGGCAAAAGGGATTTTGCTAGTGTAATTAAGGTTCTCATTCAGTTGACTTTAAGAAAAAGAGATTGTCCTTGGGAAAGAGGGGGCTGATCTAATTCAGTAAGCCCTTAAAAGGCTCTGGGCTCTTCCTGGCAAAAGAAATTCAACACATGAGAGGACTTCAACAAAAGGAAGATTTTCCATTGCTGACTTTAAATACGAAGAGGCTACGTAGCAAGGAATGAGGGCAACCTCCAAGATATGAGAAAAGTCCCTAGCAGACATCTAGCAAAGAAACAAGGACCTCAGTCCTACAACCACAAGAAACAGGACCCCCAACTCCATATGAGAATATAGCCTGGCCAACACACCTTGATTTTAGCCTCATAAGACTTGGAGAACCCAGTCATTCTATGACCACAATTGTGACCTACAAAACTGTGAGGTAATAAAAAAACTATACTTTTTAAGGCTGCTACATTTGTGGTTATTTGTTATACAGCACCAGAAAACTAATACAAGGATTCTGTAGTACCTTCATGTAAACATAATGAACATAATGCATATCACATTGTCAAAGATGGAAATAGCAACCTGCTGAATTTGAACTTGATATTTGAAACAAAACTGATAGCTTACTTGAAAAATGTAAAATCTTAAGCTTCCAAGTTTTTTGTTGATTAATAATACAAAGGCAGATACTAAGAACACATTTTATAACTATATTTACATAGTATTTGGTTGTTTACAAGGTGTTTTCACAATATCCTATGGTGGCAAAAAAAAAAAAAATACTGAATTTTGAAGACAGATTTAGGTTAAAATCCTGTCTATGATTCTCACTTTGAACAAGTATCCTAAATCTGTCTTCTGTTAAATGGTAAGACATTTACCTCCTGGAGTTCCTGAGAATATTACAGGACACAACATATATACAGCATCTGGCAAATGCTCAAATAAATGTCAGATTTTTTTTTTGTCCTTATTTGTACTGTTCACTTTCTTGAAAGTAAGGATTATGTCTTTTAGTCATCACTGAATCCAAAATGCCTAGCACAGTGCCTGGCACATAGTAGGCACTCAATAAACCTTTTTTAAAGTATTAACTTACTTATGTCAGAAAACTATCCTGTGATGGAGATGGTATCTTCATTTTATAGATAAAACTGAGGGCCAGAAAGGTAGAATTTTTCATCTAAGTTTTCCTAAACTAAAAAGTGGTGATGCACAGAAAAAACTCTCTAAATTCAAGTCCTGTGCTCCTTCCAGGGTACTATATTGTACATAGGCAGCAGAGGTATAGAAAACTATACCTCATAGATAATATTTCCACATATTCAGTCCTAGTACTCCCTAAAAGGAAACAAAGAATGGTCACCATTACCCCACATTCTACTAAGTGGAATTTTCTACTAAGCAATTTCTAGTTCTCGTTTATGCCTGTATTTACAAAACAGCACAACATAGTAAAAATGGTTTCTATTGCCTAAATCCCCCAAGTCTATCATTACCACAATAAATTTGCAAGAGTCCTGCCCCCAATTAACCTTTCTGTGCAGAGGAGTTTGTTGCAAAAATGGTGCAAAAATAGTGACACCACCACATGCTGGCAAGGATGTGAGGGAACTAGATCACTCATTTTGCTGATGGAAATGAAAATTGGAATCGCTCTGGAAAACATTTGGCAGTTTCTTGAAAAACTAAGCCTATACTTACAAACAATCCAGTAATTTATATTTCTGTGTATTTATCGAGAGAAATAAAGACTATATCTACATAAAAAACTATATGCAATTGTTCATAGTTGATTCATTTGTTATGGCCAACAACACCTAGAAACAACCAAAATGCCCAATAGTAGATAGATGGTTAAATACCATGGAATAATACTCAGGAAAAAAAAAAAAGGAAAAACTATCAATACATGCCACAACATGGATAGATCTCAAGGGCACTGTGCTAAGTGAAAAAAAGTCAATCTCAACAGGTTACATACTATATGATTCCATTTATACAACATTGTTGAAATGAAAAAAGGATAGATATAGAGAACAAATTATGCTTCCAGGTTAAGAACAGTAGGGGTGCGGTGACTAGAAAGGGGTTGCATAAGGGAGATATATAGGTTAATGGAATAGTTCTATATCCTGATTGTGGTGGCAGTTATATAAACACACATGTGTGATTAAATGAGAAAGAAATATACACACATTGTAGCACTGTGAACTTGCTGGTTTTGACATTTAATTGGTTACATAAGATGTAACCATTTAGGGAAGCTGAGCAAGAGTACACAGCACTTCTCTGTTCTATCTTTGCAACCTCCTATGACACTATAATTTTTTCAGAAAATAAAAATGGGTACAAAGCTGAATGTCTAAGACCTCTGGTAGAATTTTTCACATTCTCTACAACAAAACATCTCATTTTAACGGCCCCTAAAGCAAGCATAGCTCTTATTTTTTATAGGGTACTTTGAAAACAAAGAAAGATAAAACGTTCACACATAAAACTATAAACTGTCTTCATCTCAGATATCAGTATCTTTTTCCCATCCATCTTTGTTCTGGCTTCTCACGTCTTTTGAATTTACCAATTTCCCTCTCAGTGACCTATATTACACTCGGAAATTACCATTCCCCTATGTCTTGTTTTCTCATTCCCATGAAACTGTACAGTCCATCCCTCAGAAAAATTTCAACTAGGTATTAGATTACCTAATTCTCGTCACTCACAGTTCATATGACTGACTAGACCCCTGCTGAAAGATATTTTTTTAAAAAGCTCCTTTGCCCAATTTAATATCAAATTAATAAAAGTTACAATGTAGGAGAGGTTTCTGATCAGAGAAGCCTTCTAAATTCTGCTTGACTGCTTTAGTCATCTCCTGCCCACTCCTCACTGCACAAACATGTCTCTCTCAATACCCAGCTTCAGCAACTTGATACCTCACTTCATAAAAGAAACATCCCAGGAACACAACTAACATTTGCAAATCACTTTGGTTTACAAAGGACTTGTACACAAAGAATTTCATCTGATGCTCATTAGATACAGAATATAGAAAAGCACAAATCTATTTCCATTCTCATTTTAGAGATGAGGTAACTCAGACTCAGTGAAATAACTTCTCAAGCTCAATATAAGCAAACATTTAAGTTGCAGAATAAAGGATATAACTCAGGTCTCCTGATTCCTAATCCTAAACAATGTCAAAATAGTCTATCAAACAATGTCAAAATAGTCTATCAAAAATACCCCATTCCCAATCTGATAATGGACATTTTATAACAGTAAATGCTAGAAGAATAGATGGCAAATAGTTGATCCAAATGAACTGTTCTGATTCCATCTAAAAAAGAGGTTCTCAAAGGATGATCTAATATGTCCAATGACTCCAAAGAGAGCATTCAAAATCAGAATGCACCTGTATGTCGTTGAAGAAATCAGCTGGTACAGCAAAGAAAAGAAAGCAGACTGTTTACTCCAGCTAACTTTATTGCTTCATGCAACTCACCAACCCAAGTTTGTGAAAATGGAGCAGAATCAATCACTAAGGCCAAATTCAAATCAGTCACATTGGATCCCTAGCTCTCTCTTGGCCAAGGGAAAGAACACCATAAGCACAGGAGACTTCAAGGAATCATCCATGATGACCTGACTTTTGAGCTCTTGATTCTCTTTCTGGTCTATTCTTTCTATTGGGAGCATGGTTGGGACTTGTCAACCCTTGATAGTGTAGGTAATTAAACAACAACAAAAAAAAAGGCTAAATATTTGGAAAGAGTCTAGAAAATTAATCACATAAAGGAAAGTACTCTCAATGGCAGCAAACAGAAATGGTTTGATGACCAGAAATGGTAGCTGATCCCAGGATTGCTCACTCCAATAGAACAGTCCTCAAACCAAAAGTTTGAGAACCACACACATAACAAACAGCAAAGGAATTTTACTATGAAAAGTGGAGAGCAAATAAGACAAAATTCATGATCTCAAAGCTGCTATCAACATTTATTATTAACAGTCTGTTTTTTGATTCAATAGAGTTTCTAGCACCATTTTGCCCCATTTCTAATAGGATCAGGTTGCTGCAGGACAAATAGTCTTACCAACACGATATTTTAGTTCTACGATGGTTTCACCTTCTCTGGTTAATTCTGTTACTTCACAACTGTAGTTTCCTGGGATAGCATCACTGATATCCATCTTCAAAGAGGCAGTGCCGTTTAGTAATGCTTCTGGTACAATTGTTGCACTCGAAAAGTTTTTGCCAGGGGTGGAACTATGTCGATCTCCATCAAAGGTAAAAACATTGTCATTTCCAAATCTCCACCTTAAGTAAAAATCTTCCAGGTCAACCGCCTCCACATTAGAAACAAAGCATGGGATGACAACAGTTTTATTGCAATTGGTGTATTCTACAGGTTTGGTTTTATTTAAAATTAGCTGAGCTGAACCTGGAAAAGAAAAATAAAATAGTTTCATTTTATTATAGAATTATATACTATAAGACCCTAGATATGTTACAAATCCTTAAGACAAAAGAGCAATGCTTCAATTGTTCACTTAAGCTACAGAGAAGCTACAGAGAGAAGATGGGCAAGCTGAAAAAGAGAAACTGTTTTAATATTAATGTGCACTCCTGGTAGATAATACTGTAACTTTTCCTTACTCATTCATAGGAATATAAACTACACATTATCATGTGTCTTGAGCATAAACTCAGCAACTTGTGTTGGAACATGCAGGTACAGTATCTGTCTTTGGAAGCTTTAAAGTAATCTGCCTACTGATATATGTATTTAAAAAATTGTCCTTACTATGAGAAATTTTTTAACAGAAAAATCAAACCAAATATTATATTCAGTCTGAACTCCTATACACTTCCTCCAAATAGAACTTGCTAAACCGATAGGAAGTTTCTCTCTTTGTAGTGCATTTCCAAAAAAACATGTACTTTAATATAAAAAGTAAATCAGATGAATCACAGTTTTTCCACTAGGATGGAAAGGCTTAGAATGCTAAAGGCAAAAAACATACTTTGTGGTTACTTCCCCAATACAAAATACAGACAACAATAGACATTTTGTATGCAAGTATATACAATTGAAAGGCATTTTCTCACCCCTACATTTTGTCCACTGAAAGGACAAAACAGCAATTTTTAAATGTATAATACAGGTATTCCTTCCTCCTAGAAACTATAAACCACTCAAAATAAAACTAGAAATAAGTTGAAACCAAGAGCAGATATTGCTAATAAGTAGAATATATTCTATCAACTCTTTTCAATAGGATAAACTACCAGTTGTTGTTTTATAAAACAGGGATTGAGAAAGTAAATGCAATCACTCTTCTTTCATCTAAAATTACCAAGAACATAGAAGAATTGTAATTATCTTCCACATTTTTCAGCCATTTATCAACTCTTTTAAATAGCTAGTTGTCTTTTCCCTTGAAAAACAAAGCACTAACAAATATAAATACCAACTTTAATAAGATTTCTTCCTTCTCTATAAACTGGGAATAAAACTCAGGGGCATAGGATATTATTATTCTAGGAACATATTATTCAATAAATGCCCAATTAATTGAATGCTAGGATTCATAGCAGAATAGGAACTGGACAATGTTCAAGAAGCCTGAGTACAAATCCAATCTGTCACTTTTCAGTATGTGCAACCTCAAGCAATTCACTTAACTTTTCTACACCTTGGTTTACTCTCTGTTAAGAGAATCAAAAATGAACACTGGGCTAATTCACAGAATTAATGTAAGCATCAAGAGAAAATAAATGGGCAGGTGCCCGCTAAACAATACTGTGCTATAAATTTGCAGAGTGATACTATAAAACTAGGCAACACAGCATTTTAATGTAATGATCTAGACCTTCCCTGACTGGCAAGTTCAAATTGTTATATTTATGGGAATTTGCAGTCTGAACCAAGCTTGTGGGCAATCCATAGCTCACTTCTTTCCAGGTCTCTACATCTCTAGTCATCCAAATATTAGGAAGCCCCAGGCAAAACCTGGACTTCCAATTGCATTCTTCACTTGATCTTAGTCGAAAGGCTGAGAAGCGATTCAACTGCATTCTTCAAAACCTTGGGGTTCTGAATTGGTTCCCTTGAGAAAGAAGCATTGAGGGGGAGACTACAGTGTACAACAAGGAGAGAAGGAAGTGGCTGTGATGCTGGAGTTAGGAAGGACTATGTCAGAAAATATGGTGAACAATTTTGAAACAGACAAAAGGATTACTGTGTATTTCAATGGAGAGCTGAGCACTGTCTGACAGACCTTTGGGACTATCTGATTCTATAAGTGCCTGTGCCTTTTGCTGTGTTTGACTGGGCTATTTTATAATTTTGTAAGTTGTACAAAACTGATGGTAATGCAAATGATTCATGTCCATAGAGATACAAATAAACTTTGTTCTGCAAATGATTTCCGCCTTGTAAAAGAGAGGATTTCAAAAAATTACATTTTATTGCCCTGAGGATATTGACCAATTTGCATATATTCACAAATTCATTTCAGCATTCCTGATTGCCTATAAATGTGTCTGTTCTTCCAATTTTCTTTAAAAACCAAGCTGGTCTTACCATCTTTCTAGTTTGCTTATTAATGTGTGAAATAAAATCTTTGACACGTGCTTATTTTATATTTGAGTCAAGATTTTACTTTCTAAAAATCATCTTTTAATAAAAGAGATACAAGTGAAGAGCTCAGTTATCCTAGTGAACTTTTTTTAGAAGGCTCTAGGTAAGTAAGTTGTCAGCAAACATCCCACAATTTCATAACATATGCTTAGAGAATGAATTTTCTAAAGAATACAGGAAGCACTAATTGCCACTGCATTATTTGTTGTAATAAAAAATCTTACAGCTGAAGCAATTTCCATAGTATAAATTCTGTCAATAAAACTCAAAGTAAACTTTATTTGGATAAACCATAACTTGAATAACCCTTGCACTAATAATTAATAAATAAGGGTCATCTAAAAATGTAAAAGTCCACCAACTGTTAACTATAACTTCATCTTCTATAAACATTTATTTAAAAACCATTAAGTAGTAAAATTATCTGATTTGAGTATTCTCTCTCTTGCCTGACTTCTGATGAAACAGCAAAGTGAAGAAAAGATTCGAAATATAGAGAATAACAGAACATAGATAATTAACATGAATAAAGAAATTTTGAATAATCAAGATATGCCTATAGCAGTCTAAATCATATAGGAATAGAAAAATATAAACATCAATGATACTGAGGTTATCAATAAGTTACAAATGAAACTGGAAAATTATTTTACATTGCATGCCAAAAATATTGGATCTTATAACATGTGAACACAGGTCACCAATCTAAACCATCTCATACCACATCCCTGAATAAAGCCACATTGTAGTTGCAAAGAAGGCTCAATACATGGTAGTCATAGCACACAAGTCCAGCTCAGAAATTTAAAAAGTGCAACAAACTTTTACTGAGAATTACCTGACCTAAACATTGTGATAGGATGTAGAGATACAATGATGAAAAAAAAAGTATGAATTGTCTTTCCGGAGCTTAATGGGGGTATGATATGTACTTTTTAAAACTCAAGATTATAAGTGCTATCCTTCCTGTATAACAAAGTACTATGGGAGGGCAGGAGAGTAATCAGTCTTACAAATTTTTAAGAAAAATGTGTGTTGCTACTAAGGGAACAACAGAATATTGTTATAGTCCCCACCCATTTGGGTCTTCAATCTTTTTAACAGGTTCCATGCAAATTTTCCCTCCTTTGTAAGAGCTTTCAAATCACTCTCCTTCTGCAAGAGCTTATTCTATACTCTCCAAAGGAGGCTTCTCTCCTTATTTCTTAATTTAAATTGAGTCCTTCAGATGAGAAGCCAAAAGTTTCCAATACTCCACCTAAAAATTTTCCAGCAACCTCAACTATTCACACATTTCCTTCCCCAACCCCACTTCCCTCTCTTCAGAAATGAACCCCTTCATCTTAGAGCTAGTTTCCATTTCTGCCTCCACACCCATCAATCTCTTCAAAGACTTTCCGTACTTGATTATCAGCCTCCCACATCCCCCTATTTCATTTACTTCAGTTTCAGGGATTTTTTAACATTAAAAAAAATGCTTGAATATTCACCGACTTTTTAAAAATTCCTTATATGTCTCCCTCTTCCCTAACATACTAAAATAATAATCTAAAAGCATTTCTTCACTTTCTGTTTACTTCTTAAATCTCTGTCACCTGACCACCATGGCTCCACATTTATACTTCACTACAACAGTTCTTGCCAAAGTCACCAATAATCCCTTGTGAAAAATGTGCATGGTTCACTTTCTATATTAATTCTCTATAGTCTTGAGCCAATAGGCAGCTCTTCTTTTGCTCTTGTCCCTTGGCCCCTTTGATAGCTCTTATTAGTTTTTTTAATTTTATCATTAGTTTCAAATTTATAGTACACTGATTAGACCTTATGGTATCTCTTGAGTCTGAATTTCCTCCTACTGTTTTGTCTACCCATCCCAGCTTCCTTTCTTTACTGAAATCTATTCCTTGACTCAGAATAAAAATTAGTGTTCCTAAAGGCTTCATAGTCAGCAATGTCTCCCCCATCCCCAGTATTTTCCCATATTTCATGGTTTTAACTACTACACATTTTATATTTAACCAATCCCCACTTTTCTTCTTAAGACCTTGGAAAACCAACTGTCTGCTATGCATTTCCACTTGGATGTACTACTGTTACTTCAAAGTCAATTTGTCCAAAAATCTGTTTACTTTCTCTCTACCCATCTACCAAATCCTCACTTCCCTAAAATATCTTCTATTATCTGCCAGTCAACCAGACCTAGACCTAAAAGTCATGTAGGACTCTTCTCTTTTATAAGCCATGAAGAATTTTTGGTGGACTCAACCTATTTAATAGTTCTTAAATCCAATGTCTGTTGTATGAATGAATTAGACATTCATCACTTCTCCTTGGATTGTTGCCATTTAACTAGCTCCTTGCCTCCAGCCTCAACATTTCCCCATCCCAGCCTCAATGTATTTTCCACAGTTCCAAAAATAAATGTTCTAAATGCAAATGTGCACTCCTTTGCTTAATATACTTTAACAACCCCCTTGCTTCTTTTCAGGCTAAATTCTAAGTGTATTAGCATGGAACACGAACTAAGTTTTTCAAAATCATGTCCATCCCCAATCATAATGATCTTCTTGAAATTCCATGGATATGCACATGTACTGTTATGTTTATGACTTTGCACATGTTCCACCTTGGCTCAAGACTTAGCTCTTCCTAGAGGTACAACCTTAGGCAAGTTATTTAACCTCTGTACCTCAGTATCCTTATCTATAAACTGTGAAGAGTGATAATATATACCTTATAGAGATTTTGTTAAGGTTTAATGAGATGAACATGAGAGGATTCACTCTTCTTCCATATTCAAGAGAATCCGCCACTGCTTCTCACGTCTACAGATCTGATCATAGAATCATGAAGCTACATATTTTAATAAAAAATCTCAAGTCAGTCACAGGTTGGATGGCAGAGTTCTTTAAAAGTTACATGAATGTATATAAGAATAATCTTCCTAGAGGGTGATTTTAAACCGGGTCTTGAAGGATGAGTAAGAATGTTATGGAAAGGGATGGGCTTTCTAGGCAGAGTAGTATTATGTACTTGGAAATGAATAAAGTGAATAATTGGAAGAAGATTACTCAGGTGAGCTCTAGAAAAAGGGACTGGAAAAAAATGACTAAAAATGTTGTAAAAGCTTCCTTGAATATCATTCTGAGGAGTGTGGACTTGATAACATAAGCAATAGTAAAGTACTCAGATTTACTTGCTTTTAAAAAATAGTACAGGAATATGAAGGGTGAACTGAGACCAGAAGATAAGAATGGAGGCTCATTCAGAGATCACTGCAATAGTCCAGGTAATGACAACTAGAGACAAGGCCAAAAATTACATTAAATAACAAAAAATAAAATTGACATAAGTCAGATATGGGAGGTGAGAAAAAAAAGAAAGAACTAAAGCTGTTAACCAAAACAGTAAGTGTAACTAGTTAGATTGTAGATTAACTATAGAGAAAAGAGAATTAGTGGGAAATATTCTATTAATACTTAATAGGCTTAGTATTAAAGTACCTGTGGTACGATGAAATGGAGATGTCCAGTAGGATCTAGGATATATGGATCTAGATTTAAGGAGAAAGGTCAGAGCTACAAAGACTTGGGAATCACTAAGAATATAGCTGGTAATTGACATCACAAGCATAAACAAGATGCCCAGAATCCCTGCAAAGCAAATAGAGAAGGTGCCAGAGAATAAAGTGTTGGAGAATACCAGTATTCACGGAGCAAGTAGTTAAAGAACAACAAACTGAAGAAGTGAGAGAAGTAGGTGAGGCAGCAAAGAAGTCCACTGCAGACACCAAGGAAGGGCCTTAATATGGACAAAATAGAGGTTAGTGAGATAGGTACAGCCTCTAGACTGAAAATTACAGCATTAGCTTTTTTATCTGCAGCAATGTCTACGGACTAGTGGAATCAGAAGTCAGAAAGCAATTTGGAAAGTGAATGGGAATGAAGAAAGAGATTCTTTCAATAAATTTGGCAGTGTAAGAAAGCAGAGAGAAGACAATAACAGGAAGATTGTGGAGGCAGAGACAAAAGCAAGGTTTTCTTGTTTGTTGTTTGTTTTTGTTTTTAATATGGGGTAAAACTTGAGCATGTCTGGAAGCTAAAGTGAGAGAACCAATTGAGAGGGAAAGATCTGAGATATAAAACTGAAGAATTAAGCTGATTAGGGAGGTCTCCAAGATGGTGGACGTGAAAGAGCTGTAGGCAGGTAGTCCTTGCCTTAAAAAGGTGAATAGGTATACTTCAGAAACTGGGTAAGAAAGGCAAAAGAGATGAAGGTTGCCTAAGATATTACAGATAAGTTTAGAAATGGTGGGAGGGAAGCTGAGAGTCTACACGCATCACTATTTTTTGCAGTAGAGTAGGACGTTAATTATCTGCTGGGAATGGATGTTCAGGAACCGGGTATAAGGAGGCCCAGCAATCACTAAGGTAAATGAAGCAAAGGCCATGAGTAAAGATACCTGCTAGAAATGAATCCTACCAGTGTCTGTCATCAGACCTTGACCCTGCTATGAAAAACTGGAGCCTCAAATTGAATTGGATTAGAATTAAGGTCAAATAGAAGAATTTAGTCAGATCTCTCCTGAGTAGAGAGAGATCAAACAAGGTCTGGGATAAAGTGCCAATTTCTGTAGTGTTTAGTTCTGACTCAAAGTAATTTCCCACTAGATTTAAGGTGGCCTTACAAGAAGAAAAGTGGTCAAACTAGAATTACAGGGGGTAGGGCAGTTTAAAGTCAGCAACACCCAGAATGATGACCTTATTAAGCACTTAAAATATTAAGTACCACTGAAGTTAAAAACAAAAAAATCCCTACTCTTTATAAACTACATTTTAAGATATTGAGGCACAAAATCTGAAATTTGTCTAAATGTCCAAGAGGGCCTTGCAAAGTGCTTAGAGCATAGCCAAGAACTCATACTTGCTTGAAACAGAAAGAACATTTTTGACAGACCCTGTACTTGCCAAATTCCCCTGCCTTGCCTTTTAACCCATAAGTGTGACATGTATTCAAAACCTTGGGGCTGACCAGATTCTGAGTCTTATACAACTGCTTCATGGATATAGAACAAAAGAGGATCCCTTGTAATTCCTGTTTCTACTCCACATAGCCACAAAGAGGGAAAATCCAGTTTCATATTGTCTTGGTATAGGGTAGTATGTCACAATAAAATTCCCTGTTTAGTAAAACTGGTCCTACATTATTATTCTCTTTCTCTCTCTCTCTCTCTCTCTCTCTCTCTCTCTCTCTCTCTCTCTCATAGAAGAAATATCTGCACTATCACAAGTGAAAGTAGCTTTACAACCCAGGAGTGCATTATATTAGGCTGAGATACGAGATAGAAAAACATAAACATTTTTATATTGTATAAAAGTTATGACAGCAAAAATCTAAAAAGTGAGTAAAATGGTTTTATAAAAATTATTATAATAATAACATTAATATATTAAAAACAATCCCCATAGTAGCAATAGTTGAATGAATATTAAGGAATGCAAAAATAGTTTAATTAGCATTAAGAAATGAAAACAATAATGAGTGATTATTTTGGATTTAGAATATTTATCACTTACAGAAAGAACACCTATTTTTCATCTTTAGAACCTAGCCTTTTGAATTTCTATTAACAACTCAGTGGCAAAGATAAAACATCTGCCAAAATACAGATGACAGCATGAGCAAATGTTCTAAAGGTAGGCATTCAGTATAATGCTTTAACACACTGTCTCTAGACTATTGGGGCAGCCCCATTAATAAGTACATTTAAATAGGCATTTACCACTTTAAAATGGTAACTTATGTTTAAAATATATTCTTTAAAAGAAAACATTTTTATTTAAGCAAGCCAAATTACTACTAGACTCAGACAATAAAAATGTTTTAAATAATGTGTACGCTTGATTTTAAAAATTCACTTTCAACAAAATAATCCAATTACTGAAAAGACGGTTCATATACTGTCATTATTTGAGTAAAGCTTTATTTATCAATTAGTGAATACCATCAAAACTGCTGATGTGCTTTTAAACAAAGTACAATTGAATATATGAGGTGTGGGAAGGAAAGGAGCATAGTAATTCATTCTGCATCTTGTAAACTAATATGGGGGCGGGGGAAGGGGAGTGCAGTTTGCCTGTAATTAGATGGAATGGGTATTTTAGATAACTTATTTATTACAAAGGTCAACTGAAACTGTAATGGTTACCAGGAAATGGCTTTGAATACCAGTTATTTAAAAATGAAACTTAAAGCAAAATCGACGTTCAAATACAAACAAATGTACAAACCCATGGACTTTCTTACTCATTCTACATTCTAAATTCAGCCTCCCAAATACCATGATTTATAACTACTTGTGTTCGGAAACAGCATTGCCATCATGTCCTTTTAATACTACATATTAAACACACACACACACACAATCCATTGTATTTTATGACAAATACTATCACTTCTTGGTTAATATTCAACACTTAATGAATAATGTCTGGGGTTTTTTTCCAGGTTATTATTAACTAAATACAATAAAATACCATAAATTCTGAATTCTGACTCTGTAGGAACTTGTGCATATTAATATGGTATGCAATCAAGTACTAATGATACATAATCTTTAACTATTACTAAAGGGGGCCTAACAGAATTCCTATCCCCCACATTTATTCTCAAACCCTGAAGTAGCATTCTAGCAGTCCTTTCTAATTTACTTTCTGTTTTTAAAACAGCACATGATTTACAGTTCTTATTCTTCAGACTAGCTTTGTTGCCTACAGTCTGAATTAGTGATATTTTATTACAAATGTATAATCTGGTTCAACATTGCTTTCTGATCATACGAGTTTCTTAAAGTATGATTTTAGCTATAATGCTATTTATGACAAGCCATTAATGATGATGATAGGAAGCACTACTTTATCTAATATTAACCCTTTATATAAGAGACTGTTTAGTAACAGCTCCAACATCCCAGGATATTCAGAAAGTGGGGAAAGTGGTAAGCTGAAAATAGCATCTTGAAAATAGCTAAAGTTACAAGTCTTTATGAATGGCAGAGTAAGGCTAATAATCAGCTTAAAATCTAATTAATTTAGCATTCTAGAATTAAATGTAACAATTGCCTGTTACTGTTACTCAAACTCAAAAAGTTCACAAAAGGCTCTATATATGTGAAATGTGACAGGCACTGACAACAGAGCCACAAAAATTCCTATTCCTTCCTCAGTTTTTACGAAGCACACGTTTTAACAACGCTAAATAGGTTCCAAAAGCACGGGGCCAAATGCCTCTGGCGTAAAAAACCACCAAATCCACAAGCTGAAAATGTTTTGAGTAGAGGTATTATCTTCATATTCCAAGCGATATCTGGATTACTTTTAAAAGTTCCCCCAAATAAAGTAAGGAAACCTGAACGTGCTATTTGAACTGTATTAAAGTGGTTGATGGAGGGTGGGGGTAGCAAGAGTTTCCGGGAAGCTCATTTCTAGGGTTTAAAAAAAAAAAAAGCGGCTAGGAGGTTCTTCTGATTAAATGATGGATTGCACGTAAAACTTAATCGTGCCCCTTAAGTCTCTTGCTCATGTGGGAGGGCAAACAGGAGAAACCCCCCTCTTGCAGACTTCGCCAAAATGCGCACTTCAATCTCAAGAGGCCCATGCCCTCCCACTCTCCCTCCTTCATCCCAACTGCGTTTAAGCACTGAGGAGAAAAAGGGGTACGAAAGAGAGGGGACCCTAACAGCTGCCAACCGCTCGCCTCCCATCGCGCCCTTTCTCTCTATAGTTAATTTCTGCGCGAGGTGCACGGTTTGGAGTCTTCCTCCGTCAACGCATCTGGAGGCGGAGAACCGGGGAAGGAGAAGAATCCTGTTTTCACCCAGGGGGAAGAGGAAGGAATGAAGGAACATTTTACCCGATGGGCCCACCCCACGTTCGTGCTAAGGCGCGCAGGGCCCGCGCGTCCCGCGCCGGAGCCACCTTCTCCACGGCGCCGAGAGGCCAGCCAGGGCGCAGCCCACACATCCGTATCCGTGGGGGCGCCGCGCAGGCGGCGAGCCGCAGAGCCAGGAACGAAAGGCCACTCACCGCAGGACGCCGAAGCCAGCAGCAGCACCACCACCGGGGGCCACATCTCCGCGCCCGCCGCGGGGTCGCCGCCGCCGCCGGTGTCTGGAGCAACCACCACCGGTCACAAGCAGGACCCACCGCCCAGACTGCCGAACCGCGCGCACGCGCGCTCCCGCCGCTCCACGCCCGCTCCCCCGCTCGCACGAGCCGGCGCACGCGCACTCGCTCTCGCCCCGCCCCGCCGCGGAGGCTGCTGACGCGGGTCCTCGCCACTGATGGGCTCCGGTCCACGTCCCCACCAGCTCTGCCGAGACACTGAGCCCGCTCCCGGGGGTGGCTCGGGCCGGGCTTGCGGGCAAGGCCCGCCGCACTGCTCATCCCCTACCCGCCACAGGAGGCAAGCAAGTGTTCCCACGCTCGCGTGGGACCTCACTGCAGCCGTTTCTCTCCGCGGTTTCCTTCCTGCTTTTCACACAGCTCTGGGCTCCACTGTCCTCCCTCCATTGTCCTCTCCTGCCTTCACTCCCACTCTCGCGGTCAGGAACTCCGCCAGGTGCTATTCACCCCGACTTCTGCGCCTCGGCCCTGTCTGAGCCCCTCATCTCTCCTCTCCTGGGTTCCGAGATCTGACGCGCGCATCGACCCGGATGCTTCCTCGCCTCTCTCCCCTGCACATTTCCCCCTAAACTCCGCCGCCCGCCCGCGCAGCGCTTAGGGGCGTCTCTGTGTGCTCCCCATGCGGTCAGCGAGATCTTGGGCGCCACTCCTAGAGCAGGGCGGTGCCCCGATGTCTGTCCGCAAGGAGTTTCCGCTCGTCGGTGGAGGCTCCACGACTATCTGCTTTTGCTTCCGTTGCGGTTCTCTTGTTTTTCTGACCTTGTTTTATAGTGTTTTCATCCGTTGAACTGGATTGCTTAAGTTCCATCTGAGGTTGTAAACATCTTGAGATATGGTTAACGCTGAAACCCCAGCGGAGATCAGGCGTGGTCATAAACGTTAGCCAACTTATTCAGAACTTCCCTTCAGCAACGTCATTCAGCCTGGTTTGTGAAAGCGCTGTGTGCAACCTCTGAGCCGTTGGGCTTTAGCATTCTTGAAAAGTGGGCTTAAAATGTGGCTTCAAGCCATAATATGAACAAGGCCTTTCAGTTTCTCACTGATTCACACAGGTCACATTCAAACTGAAGCAGAAGCACTTTTAAAAACTATCTGTAGCATTTCTCCTAAATGATGAACGGTCCTGTCACAAAGTCAGGCTCTGGTGGCTAATGGGCTGCATAACCTGTCCACACCTTTGGTTGTTTTCCTCTTACCTGCTGGAAAAGCAATTTTCCAGTGTCCCACTTCTCCAAATCCTCTTCCCATGATATCCCCTCCATTTGCATTCCAGCCCATGGTAACAAAATCCAGGAAATAACATTGCCACTCTCAGACACTCTGTAGCAGTCAGTGTATTATATATATCACATGTAACTTTTCCTTATACTTTTGTGTGTGTGTGTGGGGGGGGGGGTGTATACTTCTTCCCCACAGCATTACCAATTCTTTAAAATCAAAGCGAGTATTTTAAGTATTTCCTACTCAGAGACTTCGGTTGAACTGGGCAAACAAAGGGTTTAATAGGTTGATGTGACTTGAGGTGAGCATTGCTCCAGTGAAATTTGTTTTTGTTTTTTTTTAATAATTAAAAAGGGAAAGAAAAGCATATCTAACTAAAACAAAGGTTAGCAATTATGGTAATGATTTGAAATCCAGCTTTGGTACCATGGGGCTACCAAAAAGACTGGTGGTTTCTCCTCCAATTGCTGCTTATGTGGTTACAAAAGAATCATCCACAGACTTTGAGCATCCGGGACATTGTGTATCACAGAGCAGCTGGTTGGCTAAATAAGGCTGTCAGCTGTCCCTGAGACCAACCGAACCCCCTAAAGCTGAAAAGTGACAGGAAAGGACTGTCCCTAACCTTCAGAGGTAGCATTTTATACTGGGAGCTGCTGAGGCTATGTACTTAATGTAGCTTTGTGCAGAAAATTGAATAGGTTTAAGTCTGGTGAATAAGAGGCCTCCTGGGTGACTGCCTCTGTTCTTTGGAATTTAACTGGGAAGTATTTTGATGGTGAGGCAAGAGAAGGTCTGTTCCAGGAGAGAGAATCCAAAGCAAGTTGCCTAGGTTTGATTATCTTCTGAGATAACCTTGAGCTACCTTCTCCAGTGTCTAACTACCTTGCATTTGTGTTTCCCTTCTAACATTTCCAAGCATTTTTATTTGGATTTTGAGCTCATCTTATTTTTAAGGGGTTTCTTGGATGTAAGGTGAGAGATGAATGTGTATTAGAATGTTTTGAACAAAGGTAATACACATTTGATTTATTACCAAAATTTATAACAGTAACAGCTTTGGAACGGGCATTATGATCTACATTTTACCGATGAGGAAACAAAAAGAAAGAGGGATAATGAATACTCTGCCCACCGTTATATGTGACACTTCTCTCTGTGTGTCTGGTTTATGTCTATCTTCCTGTCCTCTTTCCCTCTTTTTTCTTTTCACCCTGTAACATCTAATTACCCTTTCCATTACACTTTGCTAATGCTGCTAATAAAGTGTATCTATATATTTCTTTGTACATATCTGTCTCCTGTCGTGTTAGGTGGAAAATGAAATTGTTCCAGGGTGTATTTGTATTTCCAGAGTCTGGCACAGTTCCTGGCCAAGACCTAAAAGCTCTGTGTGTGTTGCATCAACCAAGAAAATCAGTATAGTGTGTAGTATATAGAAATACTAATCTACGTCTGAGTTACAGGTTCAGCCATGTACTACTTACTAGTTCACCTTGAACAAGTTATTTAACCTTTCTGAGGCCTAGTTTCCTTATTGTAAAGCATAGAATTAACTCTAAATTGCCTTGAGAATTTAACGTTAACACTTTTACAGCTACATAGAGCAGCACTTGGTGCACGAGAGCACACAATCAATATTAGCTCTTTTTATTACAACCTTATAGTGAAATAAGTCTCCTAGAAGGACTGCAAAAAAATATTATTTAAAGGTTTGCCAATTGCTGATCTGAAGCCTTGAAGAAGCACTGTGAATTGGCAAAGTGTCTACAATTTCGATTCAAACTAGAGGCAGAAGTCTGAGCCTAGTGGATAGCCCTTAAGCCTTGTGTTCCTCTGCCCACCTGTTGGCGATTGAACGCCAACGGACCCACATCTGTGACACCTGGCTCAGGGCCCAGTGTCCTAGGGTGTTATTTCAACATGACCCATTTATTAAATCATAAATAAGCAATGTAGCAATGTGGGGCTGTGCTCAATGGGCAAGGGACTAGGTTTAGATGATTAGGCAGCTGGAAGATATTGATGTGCGATTAGAGAGATGGATTTGGCTTAGGGAAACAGAAGGAAGGCTCCAGCAGCAGGAAATGATCTTCCTAACTGTACTTCAATTAGGGGCAAGTATTAGAAACAGAAACTGCCTCTGGTTAAGGGGATGGTAGGGCTGAGGGTTTCAGGTAGAGGATATCCTAACAGAGATGACAGTCTGATCTGGCTTAAATTTTCTTTTGGAGGTCTGATGTGCATAGGCTTGTTTTGCCAACGTCAGAGAGAAGCACAGCATTTCCTCTTCCTCCTGCTGCTGTTGCTCGAGACGACTCAGGTAGGGGGCCCATACTCATATCAGCTGGAAAACACTAGAGAAAGCCAGCTTCTAGGTTAGTTGTAAAATCGCAGCAGGCTTATTTCTTGGAGAGCACTTAATGTTTGGGGTCCTGGGAGGGCCTCTTTGTCCCTTCCCTAACTCTCCTCTTTGAGGACAGATAACATACATGTAGTGGGTCTATAGGATGCACTAAGACCTTACTAAACTAATGTGTTTATTTCTATTGCTGCCAGAACAAATTACCACATATTTAGAGGCTTAAAACAATACCTATTTGTTATCTCACAGCTCCGTAGGTCAGAAATATAGTGGTTTCTCTGCTTCTGATCCCACGGGGCCAAAATCAAGGTGTTAGCTGAGCTGCTTTCCCTTCTGAAGGCTCTAGGGGAGAACCTACTTTCAGGTTCATTCAGGTGGTTGGTAGAATTCATTGTCTACAGGACTGACATCCCCATTTCTTTGCTGGCTGCCATATTGGTGGGGGGTAGCATCTAGGGGCCTGCTTTGGGTCATTGTGTGTAGTTGCATGTAGTAGTTAAACATTGATAAACTAGCAATAGTACATTAATTGTCATGTCTCTTCTGCCTCCCCTTCTTCTGCCACATCTCTGACGGACTCTTCCACCTCCCCTTCTACTTTTAAGTACTCAAGCCATTAGATTGGGTCCCTTGGGTAATCCAAAACAATCTTTCTATTTTAAAATCTCTAACCTAATCACATCCAAAAAATTTCTTTTGCCATGTAAAGTGACATATTGGAATATTCTCAGGGATTAGGGTTTGGAAATCTTAGGGAGGCATTATTCTGTCTACCACTATCAAGTTCTTTTATATTTGTCTCCCTGAATTTCTAAGCAGCTCAATAAGGGAAGCATTGCTATGCCCATTGTGCATGTGAACAATCTGAGGTTCAAAAAGGTTTGTATCACAAGTAATAAAATGGTGGAGCTGAAGTTTCAGTCTTGCTTCCGAACTCACTTTTTCTATTGCTAGAGCAAAGGAATAGTGGAAGCAAAGCAATTGTGTGATCTGTTGCTCTCACTGCTGTTCCCTCCATTGCTTCACTGGAGTGGCTTCTCAATACTGTGAGTTCATCTCCAGCATGTCCAACAAATTTCCATTTCTCCTCCTAGTTGCATGATATGTGTATCCACTCAGCAGAAAACAGATGGTGCATTCAAATAGAGTTACTGAGAAGAGATTAATGAAGGAACTATTTACAAAGTTGTGGGCAGGGTTCAGGGGAAACCAATAAGGAATGGAGAAATGTTAGCTAACAATAGCTGTCTTCCCTAGGTCTCTGGTTCTGGAAGTGCAAAGGGAAGAATGGTTATGAGAACCCTGAAAGAAAGAAGAAACTGAAGGAGGGCTGCCCAGGGAGGTATGACCTTTGGTAAAGTAACACAGACACTACCAGCCTGGCAGAAAGGAATATGGCCAAATAAATACTGTGACTTCACTCTCCCACCCTGTGAACACCCATTTTGGGCAAATCTCAACCAGAAACCAGAAGGAAAGGAGTCTGTTCATGCAGTTCTTGAAGCTGAGCTTTCCAAGCTCAGAGTCTGGAAGGGTGGGTAGTGGATCTGAGGGAGACTGTTCAGCACAGCTGAACTGCCCCCTCTCCATCCCCTTGAAATTGGGTATGATAATGTAATTTGCTTTGCCCAACTAGTTTCCTAGTTGCCCTAACAAATTACCATAAATAAGGGGGCTTAAAACAAAGAGAAATTTATTTTCTCATAGTTCTGAAGGCTAGAGTCTAAAATTGAGATGTTAACAGAGCCACACTCCCTCTGAATTATTTCTTTGAGAAGAATCCTTCCTTGCCTTTCTCAGTTTTTGAAAGATACTGGCAATCTTTGGAGTTCCTTGACTTTAGCTGCAACATTCTAACCTCTGCCTCTCTTTATATGGCTCGTTTCTCTGTTTCTTTGCCCTCTCTTTTTCTTAGTAAGGACACTTGTCATTGAATTTAGGGCCCGTCCTAAATTCAGTATGATATCGTCTCCAGATCTTTAATAAATCCATCTGCAAAGACCCTATTTCCAAATAAGGTCACATCCTGAAATTCCGAGAGTGGACATGAATTTTGGGGGAATGTTAGTCAACTCTTTATAGCCAGTAAATGTGTTACTTCTGGGCAAAAGCATCAAGACTTAGCGTGCAATTTGCCACTTTCTCTTTTCCTACCCATAGCAATCAGCAATGCTTCAGATGTTGGGTGCCCCTTCAGCCTGGATCCTGAGGTGAGGATGAGGCAGAGCAGAGCCCTAGGTGACCCTCAAAGGAAATGCAACAAGTATAGAAATGTGTTAACACTCTTGATGGACACCAGGATTTAATAACCATGGTCTACTCCTTCAGAGATATTACCAGCAGCTAAAGCAGCTCTCCACTTCCTTCCTTATGTATGAAAACACCCTCATACTGGATACTGTCATTAACCAAAACCACTTTGCAGGCTCCCTGTTCCTCTTAGTCCCAACTCCATTGGCAATATTTTACTGCAATATAATTGTTCCTTGAGGTCAAGGTATAGAAAGAAATAGGTTTTAAAGACAGCCTTTTGTACCCTTAGAGGGGCAAATTTTCTAAGGGGAAAAAAAAAAGAATGAAAGCAAAAGCGCATGAGTGTTCTTTGAAATCAGTTGCATGGTAGCGGTCTACATTTCAGGCTGACAACCTCATCTCCAGGTTCAAAGGAGTTCCCCATCTGCAGCAGCCAGGAATATCTGCCGAGAAACCTTTGTTCTCTACTTGAACCAAGGCTCTCTTGGTGTGTTCCTCCCTGTCCTGCTATGGCCACTTGTGCAAAATTACTTGAGACACTCTGTCCCATTAAGTTTGTTTATTGATGTTATAGGAGTTATCTGGGTATATTTGCCAATCTTCTTTTCTCCAATACTAGTTTAAGTGCTATGGATGTTGGCCAGGCTTTAAAAGTGAAGTGCATAAACTAGGACCAAACTGCTAGACAAGACAGATGTGTATACTTGGAATCATGAGAAAGGTTGCCTGATGCCATGTTCCTGTAACCTTACATATCTATCTGTCTTGAATGGCAGCCTGGACTTGAAGGCCCCTATATTCCAACTGTTGCTGCCACAGCTGCTGGTGCCACAGCTGCACTTTCCACCCTCTTTTGCCCAAACGCAGGCTCCATGTACAACAACAGTAAGAAGTATGGAAAAAATTAGATAAACACTGGGCTTAGAGGGATGATTCTCAAAGCATGGCAACTAGATCAGCAGCATCTGCAATACCTAGTAGCTTGTTAGAAATGCAAATTCTTGGGCCCTAGCTCAAAGCTATTACACCCTGGAGTAGGGCCTAGCAATCTGTGGTTTAGAGAGTCTTTCTTCCAGGTGACTCTGGTGCACACTAAAGTTTAGGAGCCACCGACTTAAGATCTGACCTCAGCAGTCAAGTGGCCTGCCTAGGAGGTGATTCATCCTGATAAAAAAGTCATCAGCAACTTCATCCCCTTTGATTTGGTGGTAAATACCCACCTGTGGTACAGTGGTAAAGCCCCTGAGAGCTCCAGCTCTTTCCTGGCCCACGGCATTTTGTGTTAGCTGTGGTCACAAGCACTCGTCTGACTGTGGCAGTGCCCAGGAGACAATCCTGTCAGCTCCAAGAGAAGCCTCTCATGTAGAAGCAGGATTTCTGTAAGATCTTATGGTGAAAGAGCACATATCCTACTTCTGTTCTGATAGAAACCAATGAGTACTTCCAAGTGGTTTGAGGATCTGTTTAGTTTTATATTTAGTGAGTTTAGAAGTGGTTTAAGAATCTGGTTTCACTGTAGTTTACAACTAGCCTTTCTTGTGTGTCCATCAAGGTACTTAGTTTCTGAAATCTGTGCTAATCTCTTGAGTTTCCACTCACAATGTGCCATTTTGATAAAACATGCAAATCTTTCTTATGGTTACATAACCATGTCTCTTTGCCTAGACAATGAAGTAAAGAAGGTGGATGATTCCCTGGAAAAATGATAGATCAATACCCACTTCATCAAATGACAAATTCAGAGGCACCTCCATGGCAGTACGTTAAGTAGGGTAGAAACGAGTCATACTCTATCATAATTCAGAAGAAAATGATTCATTCATTTATGACAGCCATATGAGCAAGGCCACCTGGAGCTGATTCTGGTAAATCAAGGTAAAGAGTTCATCTTAACCTGTGCTATCCTCAAAAGGCAAGCAGCATCCTTGTCTATGGCGTGTGCACGAACGCTTCTTCCTCTGGAGATGTAAGAAGGGCTCCTGATGGACAAATCGGACAGATTTGCTAAAGGATATTTTCCTTTTTCTTAGTTGTTCAGATGATTCTCTTAACTAGTCTGGCAGTACTGGGTTGCCTGAAAATGTATATTGTTCCCTGGCACAGCACAAAATCTTATGAACCAGGAATTTTGTGTTGGGGGTGGGGGGTCAGGGGGTCCTTGTTTTGCTGAAAACATTGTACTTCTCAATTTTTTCTTCCTCAGAACCCTCACTGTGTTGTGGAGTGTGGTAAGTGTGGCCCCAGAAGGCCAATGGAACATGCTGGTGATTTGCGCTCCAATAGTCACTCCCCAGTTTCCCCCTCTTGCCTCTTCAGGGGCTGAGTTCTATTCCTATCCAGCTTCCTTTTCCTCCCCCAAGAAGTAGCTTTGTGCTAGTGGAACTGTAAGTTAGATGAAAAGCTATCAAAGCACGAAGGAAAGGAATCAATAGTAATATATGTAAGTGTGTATATGTATCATAAGTGACAGGCTCATTTCCATGCAAGTTAAAATGTTCTTCAGTGCCTCTAATTGACACCCTGTGTATCTGTATGCTTGCACACTCTGATGGAAATATGCATGACTGGACTCACCCTGTTGAGGCACAGTGAACAGCTGCCAATGAGCTGTGATTTGATTTTGCTTTAGGGATCTCTCCATGACTACCCCAGCTGGCCCAGGCCTTTTGCTTGTTGGGAATTCCCACATCATTGGCCTCTTTGGATTTAAGCACCGAAAGTTGTTTAAATGCAAATTATTTTCTAGGAGGTAGAAACATTATTATTCATTAATATTTGGACTTTAATGAGTTTATCAGCTTAGAAGGGAATAGGCCAGAGTCTTTTGGTAATAGAAGCCAGAGAAATATGTTTTAATAATAATAGGTGAAAAATAAAAAATGAAATCAGAAATACTATAGAAACCATAGCCATAGACTCAAGGAATAGCACAAAGACACTAGTCACATGTTAAAAAATAAGATGGAAAAAGGGTAGTGGGAAAGTGAGGAATAAAGGGCCTCCCCAAATCTACAGGTCATTTATGCCTGGAGCTCCTGGCGATACTTCCCTAAGTAGTAGTGTTTTGTAGAAACCCTTGGTAAGACATTGATATATTTCATATATGCTGTAGCATCACTGCTTTCAAAAACTTATTCAAAAAGTTATTGAACACCTAGTACATGGCTAGGCCCAGACAAAACCCCTGTCCTCATGGAGCTTACATTTTAGTGGGGACAACAGGAGAGACAACAAATAAAATATATGAGAGAAATGTGATCGATGCCATCGAGAAAAATAAACTGATGGGGGAGGTGGGGGGAAGAGTGCTATTTTAAATAAGGGGGTCAGAAAAGGCTCATTAGAAGGTGACATTTGAGTAAAAAAAGTGACTAACGGGTGAGCAAGCCAGGCACATGTCAACATGAAGATCATTTGCAGCAGAGGGGACAGTAAACACAAGTCCTGTATCAGGTGCATGAGGAAGTGCAGAGGATAAGGAAGGTAGGGGTGAGTGAGAGGAAAGTGGCCAGAAGAGAGTGAGCAGAGGGAGAATCATAGGGATAAGGTCAGAAGATCATGGAGGTGTCCAGTTCACACATGACCTTATAAGAATTTAGCTTTTACTCTGCATGAGAGGGCTTTTGAGCAAGGCAGTGATATTATTCAACTTGCAATTTAAGTCTATTGAAGGGGTTGGCCTGAAATGGTAAATATTTTTTGCAGGCCATGAGGTCTCTTTTGCAACTTCTTGACATTGCTGTTGTAGCATAAGGTAAACTAAGGAGTATGGCTGTGTTCCAATAAAGCTTTATTTAAAAAACCAGGTGGACGGCCAGATTTGGCCCATGCTGATCCTTGGGCTTTTATAATTCAGAGGGAGATGAAAGTGGCTGAGACTAGGATGGTAGCAGTGGAGGTGGCAAGAAGGGGTCAGATCCTGGTGATATTTTAAAGGTAAAGCCTACATGATTTGCCATTGTAACAGATGCAGGGTGTGAGAGAAATTAGAAATGACTCCAAGGTTTTGTCCTGAGCAATAGAAGAAATGGAGTCACTGTTACTGAAATGGTGAAAAACCAAGAGGGGGGCTTTGTTTGAGGGTTGGGAATAGGGGTATCAGAAGTCAGTTTGGGACAGGAAAATTGAAGATGCTTTTAGAATAAAGGAATTGGATTAGATGTTCCCTAACTCTCCTTTTAGCTCTAATATATTATGATTCCACAACTGTGAGAAAATAAACATCTACCCTACTGGCTTCTGCTGTGATCGTGTTCTTCAGGGAGACCTTCCACACCACATTATTCCATCTTTCCCAAATGCAATTGGTGATTAAGGTAGCTAGAGATCAGTTGCTGGAAGGAAGAAACACTGAAAGGAAGGCAACTGACAGCTGAAACTAGCAGGAGGACTTGGAAGAGCTGCTTAAATGGTATAAGTGCCTGAGGAGGCTTTGAGGGCTGGAGGCAAATTCCCGTGTATCTTTCTTTCCTAGAGGTTATTCATATTGAAGGGTTTTTAGCCAACCAACCTAAGAACGTTCAATGTTCAAGTCGTTTTCAGAGAAAAAGCAAAGCATCTTTTTCAGCTTCACCTCTGCTCAATTCTTAGAACGGCCACACTTCAAATCTCACAGTGGCTACTCCAGAGCCCCGGGTTGATCTCGATGGCCCCTGGAGACCTGCAAGGGCTTTGTCATCAGCTTCTCCAGACAATTTCCTCCTTCTTCTCTCTCATCCTTACTGGGAGATATGTCTTCTGTTTGCCCAAATTCTTTCCACCCAAGAAGTGGCTCTGTGCCAGTGAGGTTGTTTGCTGTGTGGAGAGCTGGCAAACCGCTTTGGGAGTGAACTGATAGTAATATATTTAAAACGTGAGCATTTATCAGAAGCAGCAGATGGAGGAAGCAGAGTGGAGCTCCCAGAACCAAGGGCAGGGAGTATTTCACTCAAGTGTGAAGCACACACCAACTAGACTCAGCTGGCACCAGCTCATGAAAACCAGTGAAAAAAAGACCACCTTTGTGCTGAGTTTGGGAGGTCACAGCATTCCCTGACCGAGAGTCCTCAGTGCTTCAAAGACTGCATTCACGCTGGGGTGGGAAGAAAATCCTTCCACAGTAGCTTTCCTTAACATTTTGGGCTTTCCTAAAGCTTAGTAATGTTAATTAAAATTCTAAAGTTCAGGACAAATGGAAATAGAGACCATTTCATTTATGTAGGTGTGCATTAATTTATTCAACAAATATTTATTATATGCCTCAGACATGCTAGGAGCTGTGGAATACTCTGGGACAGAGAAGAATCAGGCAAATATATGTGTTGTAATTCTTAAACATTAGAACTGTGAAAAATATTGTTTAATTTTTTTACCATCATCCCCACCCCACCCCTAAAAGTACAAATATATTCAAGACCTATTCTATTTACTATTTGAATTAAAGAAGTATATTTTTTAGTGGTACATTTCCTCAGAGTACAAGTACCAAACTCAATGGATTAGTGGGGAAAAAAACAATGATATTAATTTCAAGTTGCCTGTTTGACAAGAATACTATGACAATGCCAACACTTTTAGAAAGCCAATCATTGTTTTTTTCCCCGACAATAAACTCCTTTATTACATGAGCTAAAATAAGAGGGAGGAGGGTTTGCGTGCCTTTCTAAACCTTGATTTTCCTCACAAGGAACTCTAGCTCCTTACCTTCTACCACTCCGTCACTTGCTCGGCCACACTGGCCTAGTCGTGAAGTAATGCATGCAAGAAGCATTCCTTGCTCGAGCTGCTCTTCTAGAAGACTGCTAATTTGGGCATTCTTTTTTCTTTTCATCACATTTCTTCCAAATTTTCTTTGATCATTTTTTGTTTAAAATCTCTTCCTTCTCAGAAGTCAGCTTGGCCCCCTTCTTGCAGCCCAGGGGCAGTGCATGGTGGGGCTCAGACCACTTCCTGCCGTGAGCTGTCGATATGCACAGCGCCTTTCTCTACTAGGGTCTTGGTGCACATCAGTTCACTGTTGGATGCATTGTAGACAACACTAATGATCCTTGTTTTGTAAATACAACACTCGGAGCCCAGGAGATATTCCCCACGCTCAGTCTCAAGGTGCGGTACTTCTTGTTGCCCACCTTGCACACAGGGCAGTGTGTATGCAGTGGAGGCCGATCTAAGTGTTGGCAGCAGAGCATCCCAGCTCATATTTTTGTTTCTTGTTATAGGGCTTTCTCTTGTACCCGGTCTCACGGCACTTGTGCCAGTTGTCCAGATATATGCCCACAGCTCAGTCAGTGCTAGCTGGTAAGAGACGAGAAGGCCAATTTTAACAGTTGACCTAAGGTGTGTAGCAGGACTCCAAGTCATGCAACCGAGGGCTGATAGTTTACCCATAGCAGCGAAACTTTGGGGGGAATAGTTGCCTTCTGTTTTTTTTTCTTTTTTTTTAAAGAGAGATTTTGAAAAGTGCCATCAATGAACAAATTACATATTTCTTCATACTGCCTTTATATGAGTCCCAAAATGTGAACTTTTGCACTATTACAGTGTAGAAGATATGATCCCCAATCCCCTGGTTAGAATTCATTACTCCTTTCCTGGGTGTTATACCTTCCTGGGCCATCAGGAAGGTATAACATCAGATTTAAATATACCAAGTTATGTACTTTGTTCTTTCTCATGATGCACCATGAATTCCTCAAAGGAATTGTGCAGCTCAGTGCCTGACAAAAATGGCACTGAATAAATACATTGAATGAAAGAAAAAAGACCGCGCAGAAATACTTACAGTTGCAAAGCAGTAAAAAAAAAAAAAAAAAAAAAAAAAAAGGATTACCAAATGTTGTTTATATTTATCATGTCATCTTCAGGGTAAAGTAGATATATTAGAAAACATTCAGTTGTTATGGGTGGCAATATCTCTAAGCTACAAGCTCTGAGTTGTTTATTTATTATTTTTTAAGTCATTTATTCAACTGAACATTTACTCAGTTTCATACTGTGCAATGCCCTGGGTGATAGGAAGGTGATTAAGAGACAGTCCTGCTCTGCAAACCTGCCCTCCTGCACTACAAGGCTGGGCCAGAACTATGTTCAGAAGAGATAAGAGAGCACCCTAGAAGGAAAGAGCCAGGGAAGCACTGGGAATGGAGAAGGTGGTGGTGTAAACTGAAGCTTGAAGGAAGTGTTAAGTGGATCGGGCAGACTAGCAGTCCTCAGCAGGAGAGGCATTGCCCCCTCCGGGAGTCTGGAAATCTTAGGGGGCATTACTGGTGATCACTGATGGCTCTGGCATCTAGTGGGTAGATACCAGAGATGCTAGCTGTCCTGTTATGCATAATTTAGTCCTATATAACAATGAACCATCCTGCATCCAACATGACATTTGAGTGTCCCCCCACCCCAGACATTCATACAGGTAAAAATCTGGTTATTATAATGATTTGAGCCCCAAACCCAACTCCTGTTACATATAAACACAAAGCTTTGCATGCTTTGCACAGTTGTTTTTTTATTATTATTAAAAACTACATTTTCTAGGAATACAACTCTCTTGTGAGCCAAAGGAAGATTATGTTTGCTCTCTCTGGACCTTTGCCAAGAGTAGTTCACCATCTTGAAAAGTCATGTCACTATCTTGTTGCTCGTGGTATTTGTGTCACCCATACAATACACCTGAATTAGTCTTTATTTATATCTGTCATTCCCCAGTGAGTCTAGATATACATTTCATCACTTTGTTATATCTTTGAGAGTAGCTGCCTCAAAGTATTTACATACAGAAATAGATATTTTATCTTATATTACTTGCCTTTTTTGTTACTACAGTTAAAGTATTATATTGGATTTTTTAAGTTATGAGGGTAGATATGTTATCCATGACATTTATCTCAAGATAGTAAAAGACAGGTTAGTTTTTTTAATACATGAAATGGGGGCATTGGATCTCTAAGACTGAGAACCAGTGAGATGGGTGAAGTAGTTGGAAAGAGCATTTTAGACAGTACAACAGGTCCTCAAATAACATCGTTTCATTATATCATTGATGAGATGCCATAGGAATTTAACTCTTGTTTATATCAACTGGCCTATGGTAAAAGTGGTTTCTTTATACGTTGTTCTGCTTAAAGATGCAGAAATTATCAGTGACGTTAAATGAGGACTTACTGTACTCTATAATTTTAATATGTATGAGAATCATGTGAAGATCTTATTAAAATGTGGATTCTGATTCAGTAAATCTGGGGTGAAGCCTGAGAGCCTGCATTTCTAACAAGCTCCCAGGCAATTCTGATGTTGCTGGTCCATGCACCACACTTTGAGTAACAATGTTCTACACAAAGGGAATTGCGTGTGTGAAGGTCTGAAAGCTTGGGAGAGTTTTTCTGGGAAAGAACTGATTCCTTGGTACAATTAAACACAAAATACAAAGTGTTAAGTCTTCGTATAATATGAGTTTAAGACACTTTACTACCTAGTCACCTTCCTTTGGACACATTCTCACTTGACCAGGTCTTTTTTAAAAAAAAATATGTATTTAAATATTTAAAAATAGATGTGCTCTGCCAATGAAAAATATGATGGGTGTAACCTCACCCCTCCCTTCCTTAATTTCAGTTTCTATTAACACATCCTAAAATTTGTATTAATTTAAAAAAATAATACCACAGTTTTGGCTCCCATTGAACTTTAAATCTTTTTCAAGTGAACTGCTGTCAGTCCAGAGCTTTCCTACCTTGTATTTAAGTAGTTGATTCTTTGACCTTAGACGCAGAACTTAACATTTAACCCTATTAAGTTGTATATTGTTAATTTCATTCTATCCTTCTCCTTTGTCAAGGTCTTTTTCAAGTTTGATTCTTGAATATGGTTTTATCAGCTTTTCCTTCAACTTTCAGTCATCTTCAAATCTGATAGGTAAAATTTATATTGGAATTCACCTAATTTGCTGACTAGAATGTTTAAGATTTTAGGACAGAGGACAGAGAACTTTGGTATGATTCTTAAACTTTAGGGTAAAAAAATTTATCTGGGTTATTTGTTAAACATGCAAATTTCTAAGTCTTGTTTCCAGAAATTTTGATTTAGTAAGTATGGACTAGGACTCTAGGAAGGTGAATCACAAGCACATGTGATTCTGATGTTTCTAGTTCTAGGTCACACTTTAGAAACATCTTTAGAAATTTCCTTTAAGTCTACACATTACTACACAGTAATGTATTCATTAATTCTAATTGAGTTGTTATCTAGCCCAGTGCTGGATATATGATTAATATTCAATGAATGAGTAAAAGATAAAGGAATGAAGGATGGAAAGCTCAGCTAATAACTCAGCTTATATTTCTTTATTTTAATCACAATATGATCGACTTTTTTTGAATACTTTGTTTATAAGTAAGTTATAGTATATCTTTGATGTTCGCCACTGAGAAAACTATAGTTTGTGTGACCTAGTCTTCATGACCATATGCTGTCTCCCAGTGATCGCTGCTTTCCTTTCCAAGTGCTCCTAGATTATGTGTTTAATTCCTCTGCCTAGAATTTCATTCAGAATCAAAGAGTGTTTTATATTAAAACCCAGAGAGCTCTTTCTATCAATTTCTGCTTGACTTATAAAAATTAGGATGTAGTTTAGGTGTTTGACTTATTTGCCCCCTTTAGAACACATTTTTGTCTTTTCTGTTTTAATATGTTTGCAGATAAATAAGAACCCAAGTGCCAGATACTTCAACTGGGAGAGATTTGTTATTTTAGCCCTGTATTTATAGTTTTGAACACTTTCAAAATTTACAGAAACTCTAAAAAAATAAAATCAAACGTTCTTTACCTAGATTGATCATTATTAGCATCTTGCCAAACTTGTTTTTTATATCTAGCTAACTCCTCACCCCCAGCTAATTAGTCACCATATTTCTCTTTTAGTCTAGAACAATTTCTCTACCTGTTTTTTGCCTTTTAGGGTGGGCATCTGAATTCTTGGAGTATATTTCTTGTTTTTTGTTTGTTTGGTATATTTAGTTTGGGCTTTTGAATCACAAAATTTTACGTATTCAAAATATAAAATAAAATTAAAGAGGACTAAAAATATAAAACCTTAACATTTGTTCCTAAAGGGGAATTGAGGCAGAACATTGCAGTGTTCACAACAAATTGTAAGGAATTTGATTCTGAGTAGAGAAGAGAGGGACTGAAGGCTGGGTGGGATCATCCTAGAATGCTGTGAACGCTAAGAAAGCGTGAGGATGTCAGGGGAATTCTCCAGACAAAATCAGCTATCAGATTCAGTCCCCAGCCTCCCAGGAAGGGACCTGCCTAAATATCTCTGCCAAAACAAATGCAACAGTTTCAAATCTCTGCCCCTAGAACTCCTGGAGGAGTCCTGAGAGGTGACTCACAGCTTCCATACCAGATTCACCCCCGCTTTCTCCAGGTGGTCCTGATCTGATTGATTAAAGGAGTATCAAAGGCATTCTCCCCAACTTAGGACAGATCTAGAGAGTCCCCACTGAGGCTGTGTCAAGACTTCATCACAGCTCAGCCTCTCCCTCTTCTCAATCCTGCTTCTACCCTTTAGCTATACCTGATGCTGATTTTAGGAATGTTCCCTCATAAATCACCAGTGCACTCACCTCCAAACATTGCTCCAAGCTCTTATGTCTATAAACATCTGTAATCCTCACAACATTATAAGGTAGGTGTTGTTAACATCTCGTTTTTATATGTGAGGAAACTGAGGCACAGAGAGTGACTAAGTAATTGCCCAAAGATTCTCACACAGCTGGGAAGTGGCAAGGTTTGGCTCGAACAGGCATCTGAGGTCCGTGCCACCCATGATCTGCTACACGTGGCTATCCTCTGTGACACAGAGATCGCTCTTAGCACACTTTTCCTACTTCTATTACATCTTCAAGGTGCTTTTTTTCTAAGCAAAGATGTAGAAAAACTTCCTGAAGATTGAGCATGGGAGGGGATTTGTCCTAACTGTGTAAGGAAGCTTGGTTAAAGTAGTTCTAACCTGAATCCTTGTTCTTCCCTTAGGCTTTAACCCTAACTGGGGAGTTTGCATCACCCTCTAAGAGGATTTCCCAGAGCTCAATTTTCCTCTGGTGATACTATCCACCCGCCACTCCCACTCTTGCAAAAGGACACACACACACACACACACACACACACACACACACACACACACACACAAAATGAGAGATAAATGGGCTTCTCTTCCCTAAGAGGTAATTCTTGTTCTGACCTATCTGAGTACACATTCAGAGCTCTTAAAATGTAGTTTAACCATCCTTATGCAAATCTGCTGATCTTTCAACAAGCTCTTTAAGGTGTGACTTATTTAACTATCTTCATAAATATACAAGGCCAAAATAGCCACTTCTATGGCAGGATTGAGGGAACTATCAAGACTACTGGTGCAATTTACATTTGGGAAATTATTCCACTCCTGTGATTTTTTCAGGCCAAACAGTAGGATGACCAACTGTCCTGGTTTTCCCTGAGGCTGAAAGAATTCTCAGAATGTGACACTTTTGTTGCTGTAAATGGGAAAATTAATCACCCTATAATGGACATTTTATGATCCAGCAAGTTTATGTTACAGGGGATGGCTGCCCCTCTATTGTAGATACTTCCTATTATCTCAAAAAATATTTATATTTTATTATTAAACTACAAAATGTAGAAACCATGGAAGAAAATAAAGGAGAAACTAAAAGCTACATATAAACTCATAATACAGAGACCTCTATTTAAGCCTTTTGACACCTTCCATGAGTTTTTCTATATGTGTGTGTGTGTGTGCGCGCGCGCGTGTGTGTATGCATATATTTTACAAATCTAAAATTGTGAGGTACAAAAGATTAATCCTGATTTTCACTTAGCATGAGCATTCTCCCATTTCAGTAAACACTCTGAAAACATCATTGCTTATGGTTGCATAATATCAATTGAGAAGACTTTAGTTAACCATTCTCTTATTGTTTAACACTTAGGTTCATTTTTGCTGTTAAAGATAATGTTGCTGTGAACATTTTTGGGTTTTTAATAATTTCTTTTGGAAAGGTTTCCAGGACCTTATTGGGTGAAAAGTTATGGGTGTAGTTAAAACTACTGAATTCTATTTCCAAAATGCTTCTGGAAAATGTACATCAGCAGTGTTTTATGCCCGCTTCTCTGAACTTCTGCCAATACTAAGTCTTTTTTCAATTTTCTCAATGTTATAGTTAAAACAGGTTTAGATTAAACAAAAACCTAAATGGTCTTCATTTCTTTGTTTACAAATGAAGTTCAAACCTCTTTTATATCTTTCTCATTTGAACTTTCATATAAATTTTGTTCATATGTTTTCTCAGATTTTATATTCAGTTTATCTTGCTTCTTACTTTATACGAACTCTTTACTAACTCACTAGAATAACTCTTTTTTAGGTTATATTTTTAATGTAGGAAGGAGGCAAGAGAATTAAAATGTTAATCAAGTTACATTCAGAGACTGCAATATGCCATTAGCCCTGCAGCCAGGCCAGGAGGATGCCTACAGAACAAAGGAAGATTTCTGCTGTGATTGCTAACAACCCATTTCTCATACCTGTGATGGGGAAACAGAAAAAAAAGTGGTGCCCTGCACAAATAAAATTATTCATTCCCTAAGGCTGAAACCATGGGCAACCTATGGATTAAAGGCTGGGAACTGCCAACAGGCCTTTCAGGCTACATGCACACTCTTCCCCTTCCTCATTGTATGTCCATATCAAAAGGAATGAGAACTAAATAACTGATACATAAACTGAATTCCCTGAACACTCAGGGTTCCTCTCACTCTCTGCTTCTGAGAGGAGACCACACTCAGTTTGTGGGGTGTTACCCCTTTTCTAATAAACTTTCCCTTTGACTCTAACTTTGGCATGTGTGTTGAATTCTTTCGACATTCTCCACCAATGGACCTTCTTCTTTCAGTGCAGGGCTTGGTTTCACCCCACTTAGGGAAATTTGTCCTGTCATGCATCACTCTTTTTTATATAATTTTCTTTTTTTATCTTCAAATATTTTTCTTGATCTATTGTTGGATTGATGTTTTAAAAATACTGATCTTTAAAAATCTTAGATGTTTTATGGTCTTTAAGCATTACATTAAACTCTGCACACACACAAAACAATTGGGGGAGGCCTATGCTTTATTTTTAAAGTCTTGTTTTTTCTCTTTTAAATCATCAGACTTAAAATTTGTGTAATATTTGAAAAGAGTACATGTAACATCTACATAATTTCAGAGAAAATGGTAAAACAAAATCACAGGAATTCACCACCCAACCCAAGAACTAAAACATTGCAACTACTCTGTGTTCCTTCCTGAGGTGGCTAATTTTATGTATCACCTGGACTGCACCACGGGGTGCCCAGGTTAAATGTTATTTCTGGATGTGTCTGTAAATGTTTCTGGATGAGGTTAGCATTTAAATTGGTGTACTGACTCAGAAAAGTAAACTGAAGAAAAAGCAGAGGAAGGAAAAATTTACTCCTTTTGCTTCCTGTCTGCCTACTTGAGCTGGGACATTTGTCTTCTCCTACCCTTGACTAGGATTTAGACCAGTGGCTTTTCTGGTTGTCAGATGCTTGGAATTATATCACTGGTATTTCTGGGTCCCCAGGTTGTAGATAATATATGACAGGACTTCCCAACCTTCATAATCACATGAGCCAATTCTTTATAACAAATCTCTCCTATACATATACTGTTTTCTATTTCTATGCAGAACCCTAACACACCCCCAACCTCAGATACTTGCCTTTCCCAAGATGCGGCTACTATTCTGTTTTCGCCATTATCATTCCTTTGCTTTAAAAAAAAAATGGTGTTATCTTGTATATGTTTGTGCCTCTAAATATATGTTTAGTTTTCATATTTTTGAGCTTTATAAAAATGTATTCTTTTTAAAATTTCATCTTCTCAGTCTTGGTTTTTTTTCACTAAGTACTATATGTAAGATATATCCATATTTTATGTGAACATATAATTGATTCATTTTCACCCCCAGATATATTTTATTTAATGAACATATAAATATATTTAAAATGTATATGTATACATATGTGTATATATGTGGGAATGGAATTGCTGGATTTAAGTATATATGCAGGTTCCATTTTACAAGCTATTGCTAAATTGTTTTCCTGAGTGGTAGTACTAATTACATTCCCAACTTCAGAGTATAAAATTCTTGTTGCTTGACTTCCTTGCCAATACTTTGATATTTCCAAGTATTGAAATCTGGTAGCCATTTTTCACTTAGAAGATTTGCACTGACTTTTGAGGCTTATTTGTCCAAGTTCTAAAAGACTGAAAAGTGGTTCTTAAAAACAAATCAGACCTCTTTTGATTTGGGCTTCTAATTTCTTCTTGAGGTCAGTCACTTTGGCATGGTGGCTTTCCAATAAAACACTTAACAAGCTGTTTGTAACGTGTCTTGCTGAGCCTAACATTCGGCCCTTAGAAGAAGAGGCCACACCAGCCTGGACAAGTGAACAGCAGACTGAATTAGAAATTAGGAAGATTGTGCTCTCACCTGGTTCTGGCCCTGCAGCTTTGCAGGGCATGCACATAAGTCGCGTCACCTCCCAGGCATCCCATCTGCTCACTAGGCATAATAGAGCTGACCTTCCTCCCTACCCTGCAGTGAGACTGAAATCCTGTTGTGGAGCACTTTGAAATCTTTGGATGAAAAGCTTGTCAGAAGTGCCAAGTGTGATTGTTGCCAGTGCCAACAACACTATAAGACAGCATAAAAATAGGAAGCAAAGAAAATTTCATTTTACAAAAGCTTCAGTGAGCAAATTGGCTGGTCAGAATGTCATTCCCTGTTTTTGGTTTACGTAGACATTGGCGCTCATAAAATTTAAAAAATAAATAATTAAATGTACGCATTTTTGCCTTTGCTAGGCAGAAACCCTTTGATCATCACCATCCCTGTGACATTAGATGAGCCACTGATGCAAAAGGGAGATTGATACCTGAGGAGACTCTGAAATCAGTTCTTTGGAGTTACCCACCAAAACTTATCTCTCATTTCAAGGCACCAAGGCCATTAAGTCTGAGGGGATACTACAAGGTAACACTCAGGAAGAATCTAAGCTTTGGCATTGCTACAATGTAGGAACCAAGACACTTTCAGCTAAAACAAAGACCCAGCCTCACTCAGATGCTCTCGGATTCCTCCTCCTGCCCTTCACATGAGAACATGAAGCTGCAGATGTATAAACTCATAGGGGACCTTTGTTACAACTGATATATTAGGAACCCCAAAATAAGGTAAGTCATGCTGATTAATGTGAAGATTCATTCTAAAAATAACTGTATTTTGATAGCTTATACCCATTTTGGTATAATGCTGTGAGTTGTGATGAGCTTAATCACCTTTGCTTAAGAATCGAATGGGCTGTGGAGATAGTTCCAAACCATACGAAAGACATTTCAAACCTGAACTTTCCACCTGATATGACACTCAAAGAATTTAGAATAGGAGTTTTGGATTCTTTTGCCATGTATTTGCCACCCAAGTTTTTTATACTGGAGTTTAAAAAAGTCAACCCCCTATAGGTGGATTGATTGCTGCATCCCACAGAGAAGTTGAGAAAGTAAAAAGTAAGGAGGTGTGTCCATGGGTGTAAAGGAGGATGTGAGTGACACAAGTCCACCCACAGCTACTGTTCCATGAAGTTATGAATCATATTATAATCAACTCCTAATTTCTATCCAGGAAGGCAAAACTACCAAGCACTATTGAAACGTTTTGTTCAGAAGTTTGAGAGGGACTTTATAGTGTTTTGTGGAATAATTTGAATTCTAATTGGCATAATTAAATTATTTCCGTAGAATCTGGCACAATGTGACTCCAAAAGGAATACTCTCCATTAGCAAATATTCCTGAGGAAAAAAATTTCCACTGTAGTATCCAGTCACATGGCAATCTCTATTTATTCTATTCAATGACCCATGAGAAGGGTCATTCACATTGAATTTCCAATTGCTTTACTAAAGAAATTAGTTGAAAAGTGAAAATTCAACCTGCTGATAGTTTTTTTAATCTGCCCACACCTAATAATTGGTTTGACTCATTTTTTTCTTTAAATTGACAGATTATTTACATTTCTGTAAATTACAATGCTGCTGGCATCTTTCTTAAAAAATTTTTTTTGAGGTTAGAATTGTCCATAGTCAAGCTAAAAATTCTGTTCCTATCTTCAAAATTCTTATTTGTATGATATAAATTTCTAATAATGGCAGGAAGGTGGATGACTGTAGTCTTGAAATAACATATCGATGAAGATAATGGAGCAACATAAGGAAATGATGGCATGTTAAGTGAAAAAAGTATATGAAGTTGTATTCATACCATAATTTTAAGAGTATGCATTATGCATATATGAACACAGACTGAAAAAGGAATATGGAAAAAGGAAACAGATGGTTGATTAAAATGGTGGAATTATGAGTCCACCCTCCCTTTTTTAAAAAAGTTTTTCATTAACCTTCTTACAATATTGTTCATGTAATAACTACAGTTGTAAATGTATTTGGTTAGGTGCAAAAGATAAATCAAGCAACTGATACGGTGTAAGTTATAGGTCCCTACACTTGAATAGGCTCTGAGCACTCTGAGTTGCTAAGAGTTGTAGAGTGTTCCAGGTGGAGAGAGGAGCTGAGTCACAATCAGAAACATTTCTATGCCAGAATTTCTGGTAAATCATTTGAAGAGATCTCAGAAAAAAGAGATCTCTAGCACTCCTGTAAATTATCATGACCTATTTCCTCATTCTAAGTAAATATTTACTTTCATGCCTAATTTTGTATTTGTAAATTTGCATTCTTTTTCTTAAAAATGGCTTTTATTATTGTATAAGCTTCATATCTCACAAAACTGGAAGGTGCCTTTGATGAGGTAGGTTATCAGACCACCAACGGAGTAATATGAAAGGTGAATCCCATCCCTGAATCCCATCCCTGACTGAATCCCATCCCTGACTTCCTAAGAATTACTGTATAAGAATCAGACAAACTACTGTTGTGCTTCGGACGTCACATTTCACCACACTCCTGATTTCACTTCTGTCTCAAACTGCCAATTCAGAAACTTCACCTGAGGGTGGTATCCAGCCATCCATCTGATGTTTGGTTCTCCCCTCAAGGCTTCCGGTCCTGGGCTCCAAGGCTTTGCCTGAGGCAACCCATCAGGAAGAGTTTTCCTTGTCTTGAGTAAAAACCTGTCTCTGTTGGCATTGCTCTATGAAAAGGAGCTCAGCAGAACAAGCTTAACCTTTAGATGATAGTGGCAGAGGCAAGTAAAAAGGAAGTCACTCGAGTTGTTTCTCTACTTCTATATTAGGTGTGGTGTGAGGGGTTTTAATCAAGTGCTAAATTTGATCTTCACAGTAACTCTCTATGGTAGGCATTTTTTTATCATCATCATCATCATCATCATCATTATCTAGAGTCACCAGATTTAACAAATAACCTAGGGAATGCCAGTTACAATGGAATTTCAGATAAAAACAAGTAATTTTTAATGCAAATGCACCCCCCAAAATTTGTAAAATTAATTTGTAATTGGAGAAGATCAACCTTATTATTATGCCTATTTTGGAGCAGAGGAAACCAAAATTTGGAATCTAGCTGGTAACAGCTGGAATTCAAGGTCTGGACTGTGACCTTAAAGCTTGTTTTTTTTCCTTCAATATATGATACATTCATATCATGTTTTTTCTTGGACCAAAGCAAAATGTGGAATTACTTTGTCCCTAGAGAAGAACTACTAAAGTTATTGAAACAAATGAAAAACCCCCAAATAAACAAAAAAAACAAATATACTCTCAGCTAAGAAATTCCTGGTGAGAACCTAGCAAGAGCTTTAACCTGGAGTGATCACAGGAAGTGTGAGGTGACCCTGAGAAAAAAACTAAAACAGTAAGCTGAAAACCCCTTTCCTTAAAGTAGCTGTTTTCAAAGGCCTCCCTGTCATGGCAGTGATGGGGAAGGGGCGGCTAGACCTTGATTCATGCCTTTCCACCTGGGTGTCACTGGAACCTGATGTCCTAATCATATTTCCCTGTCACCTCTCAGCACTGATTTACTTTCTCCTCCCATTCTACATGCTGCAGAACTAATTGCCTGCCTAATTGCCAAAACTAATTGCTGTGACATTCATTGTTCATCTGCTCTCTTCTCTGGCTTGAGCTCAGGCAGGTGGCTCACGCGAAGGCAAGAATGAAATTATTCCTGGGTTGCTGCGGGGACGGAGTGTTTCAGAATGATGTCCCAGCCATTATTTTTCTCATGGAGGTGGACCAAAGAACCATCTTTCTCATCCCAGAGAGGACAGTAACTCTTGGCAGAGGTTTAGCTTCTTCTGGCTTGAGGTGGGATTGCTTTGATGGTTTTGAGTCCCTTCAGTTGTACTTCTCAGGAAGTCACTCTCTCCCATCTAGAGATTAGAATTAGATTTGCTGATTTAAAAAAATAGGACCCAGAGATGTAAGCCTGCTTCTCCCTGGCCACAGAGCTTGTTAGTGGCAGAGCTGGATCTGTTGCTTAGATTTCCCAATTCACAACCCAAGATGATTTACATTGCACTACAATGCAATTGTTACAGTTGTGCTAATTACTCTGTTACATTTCCTTGTAAAATTTTATTAAAACACTGTCAAGTAGTATGTTCTTCTTGATAGATAGAATAATAATCATTAAAATTTATTGAGTTGTTATGAATATCAAGCCCTTTCCATACATTACCTCACTTAATCCTCAACAACAGCAGCATGGGTTGGTGCTGTCAGTATCCTCATTTTACACCTGGGAAAATTGAGGTAGAGGGAGGTTAATACTTTGCCTGGTTTTAATGCCAGAGCCAATCCTCTGGCCACCAGGAGGTCATGTGAGTGATCTCGCAGCCCACTTCAGAACTCTGATACATAAAAAGACTTCTGAAAATAGATTGAAAGTTGGAGTTGGAGCATCTTAAAACTAATTGACCCGATTATGCAAATTATTATGCAAATTAATGTTGTTGAACCAGGAGTCATGACATTCCCTTTTCTTCCTAGTGCTGAGATAAACACAAATGGATTGTAATCTTAGCTTGGGATAAACTCATTCAGGAAGACTTATCAGGCAGTGGAAAAAGACAGTGAGTACATTGGGACGCAGAGGCCTGAAGTTGGGCTCTAGATCTGCCACTAGCCGGCCATGTGATCTTGACTGCCTCAGTTTCTTCTTCTGTGAAAGGAGGGGATTAGATGTCATGGTCTTGAAGATCACTGTCATCCTATTGAACATGCTTGTCCAAGATGGGGGCACACAGTGGCAAAGGCTTGTAGTGACCTTCAGGACAGCTCTCCAGTGGCTGTAAATAAAAGTCTTATTGTTTGATTCTTGCTCTTTTACCCTCTCAGTGACAGGAAGAATAATAAAAGCAGTGGCACTATTGTGTGAAATAAGGGTTTTTTCATCCAGAAGAAAACTAGGGCATACATAATTAAACCATTTGGAAACTGAGAAAATAATTTGTAATTTATTGAATGGAATAGGAAAAATAAATTATGATATGGGAGAAGAACTAAGGGTTAAAATATGAAAAATTAAAAAAAGTTTTGGAATTTTATTTGCTAGAAAAAGGAGTATTATAAAGTGATTAATGTACAGAAAGAAAAAAATATTTCAAATGATTTTAAAAAGAAAGGCCCAACACAATTAGAAGAATATCAGTGGGGGAGGGGAATTAATTTTATCTGAGGGGGAATAAAAACTGCCTTCATGAAAAACAGAAATTTTGAAATATTGTCATTAATTGCCTTTTTAATTCTTCTGGGTAATTTTATGAGGCCTTTGTAAACTTTCAAATTCTAAATGCTTGTTTGAAGGAAGAATGGTAAGGCATGAATAAAAAATTTTAATTTTCATGGTATGGATTTTATGGTAGAAACTTCCATGGAAGAGGTACCATGAAAGCCTCTGGAGGAGAAGGCAAAATTTGGGGCCCCAGTTTGTTCCTTCCTGCTGTGTGACCTTGGGCAAGTCCCATCTCCTTTCAGGGCCTTAGGGTCCTCTTATCTGCATGAAGTCAGTAGGCTTGAATGCCTGTGAAGCCCTATTCTATATATTTGTATTTCTCAATGTAGAACATGGTAAAACAAACAAACAAACAAACAAACATTCTAGTCGTCTGTAGGCCACTAGAAATTAGGGTAAAACCCAGAAAAATTTATTTTTGAAATTATGAGTGTTGAGTTTAGCAAAAATCTTCATTAGAGTGATTCTAGAGCAGTCTGTTCTCATGCTAAAAAAGTGAATTCAGGCTCTCCTTCCTCTTTTGTTTCCTTTTCGTTCATGGGAGTGCATATTTTTGGGCAAAACCACAGTGGTAAGCCATTTGAGAAAGCACCTGCATAATTCAGTGTGGCAGTAACCACATTTCCTCTAAGAGTACCCTTACTGCCCTGCTCAGTGTTGGGCACACAGTGTGTTCAGCATGGCCACCGTGAGCCAAATTAGGGCTTCAGCTGCAGGCTGAGAGTGACATGCAGAGTGACTGCCTTATGCTGGGAAGCAGAGCTTTTACCTATCAAGGGGAAATACTGCAGAAGATTCACTGAAGACTGAAAATAAAAGTTGAAGGTTCTGGGCTGTTCTACCATCAACCTCCACTGTTATGCTAGGGCAGGATACACCTGTTGGATAACAATGCCAGGAAGCAAACCAAAGAAGCCACAACTGTAAACTGATCTGAAGAGATAGTGAGGCACTGAAAGCATTCTGAGGCAGAGGGGCTGGGTTGCAGGGGTGGTCAGGGGCCTTGGGAGATGGGAGTGCCTGGGCCCAGTCACCTAGTGTCTCCTCTCATTTAAGATATATAACCTAAGATCTGCATGGGAAAGTGGGGTGGAGGGGTGGCAGGTGTGTGTAACTGGAAAGGGAAGCATGGAGAAAGAGCATTATAGCCATGACAGGATAATAAGCAACTGAAACATTTAATTACTACAAAACGTGCTGAGGATTTGCCTATAGCCATGTTTTCCCAACTGTAGGTTGTGGCTCAGCAGTTGGTTGTGAAATCAGTTTAGTCCTGCAGAGTTTCTTAACCTGCACTCCATAGACACAGCACCCTGTCCCCCCAGAGGCCCAAGGATGGAACTGTATTTTAGTATAATCCTATGAATTTGTTTTATCCATTTAAAAATATCTCTTCAAGAAGGGATCTATAAACTTCACCACATTAAATAGAATTGGCACTGAAAATAAAAAAGGTTAAAAATTCATAGATCAAGATCAGCATTAAAAAAGTTACTATGATGGAGTCAATTAAAAAGAAATATTAAAAAAACATGAACTTCACATGTAATAAGGGTTAAGTATTGTTTTGTGAAACTTTTGTTTCAGATGTACAAATATGTATGTACAAATACGTGTGTGTGTATATATTTATACATACATGTATTTATTTCTAACAGTAGAGCATGCTCAAAAAATTTGATAAAAATTTGATCTTTCTATAGACTTCTAAACATTAGGGTAAAAACTAAAACTTCCATTAAAAAAATTATGGGTATAGAATATGGTGAAATATTCATCTTTTGGACCGGATGGGAGGATTCTGTTTTTATGCAGACCTTTGACATGATGTACTTTGCATAGCTACATTCCAGCCGGCCTCTTGATGGATGGTGACCAGCCGGCCTTGGCCATAGCTGTCATGGACGGCTACATCCCTCTCCGCGTTGTTGAGGCCTGACTTAATTGAAGTGGAGAAACCTCTCAGAGACACATGCTGATTCCTACGGCTATCAGGCCCCAAGAAATGTTAGAAGCAGTGGCCTTGTTTCCTGAGAGGTGTGTCTTCCTGTTATTTCTGCCAGAAAGTTTGTTCCTTTCTGCCAAAACAACAAGGCCATCTGAAGAAACAGAGAGAGCCTCTCCTACTGAAAATGACATAAAGAAAAAAAAGCAAAAGTGAAGAGAAGACAAATAGAGAGCAGAGAGACCAAGATGTAAGACACATTCAGAAAAAAAGGGGTAAGGTCAGAAAGTAGAGAAAGGCAAAGAGAAAAATAACAAGTATATGAGGCAAGCGTTTGGGCCAGCTGAGCTAAGGCTGGAGTAAGAAGCTATGGCTCTAGTCTGTTAGCCCCCTGCAGGATTCACAGCATCAAGAATGGTGAAACTAAAAGAAAAAAAGGCAGTTCAGCAGGAAAGACAACAAAGACAAATCCTGGGACAAGACCAAACTGCTATTAGAGTTGAAGCAAGCCAGAGACATGGCCTCCCCTGTTAGTGAACTGCTGCTAACTTATTAGTATTTTAAAAATAAAACTCATATTTACTTGGTTAATTTAGAAAATGTAAGCTTCACTAGAGCAAGAACTTTGCCCATCTCATTTTGTAGATCAGTACCAGTGTAGTGGTAAGGGCACAATAAAGATTTGTAAAGGAATGTTAATTGATCAGCTAGTACTTGATTTTTAAGGTTACTTAGAATAATAATGATAGTGGTACTTAAAATTTATGTAGTGCTTAATATTTTACAAATCGATTTCATGGCTATTATCTCATTTAATCTTCACACAGTCCCACCAAGTATCACCAATAGCATCCTCATTCTAAAGATGAGGACACTAGTTTAATGCCACTTGATATTAAGTATCTGGGATTTTAATTCATGTTCTCTGATGCCAAAGCTAATAGAGCACTTTACCTCTGTTGGAATGCTGTACATTTACTGCAAATGCTTCACAAATTTAAGTAGCCACATTCATAATATGTATGTGTATTAGTTTGGGTCCCCCAGGAGGCAGACCCTCTGGTGGAGTTAGTCCCTATGAAAGATTAAGAAGGAGGGGATGGGTGCTGTTTGGGCACTTAGGAAGAACAGGTGGAAGGAAGCAGAATCAAGCTGGGAGTGCCTCAGACTGTGACGCAGATCTGATGCTGTCTTCACCAATACAACAATGGGAGTCTCATAGTAAAGACTGCCTGTAATGGAGCCCTGCACTGACACTCAGTCAGTGTCTGAGTCTGCCTAGTAAGCACGTGGTCTTGGCTTGAGAGATGAGGTGGGGTTCCGCAGGTACTATAGCTGGGTGCTCTCACTTAACTGTTCTTGCAGAAGAATGGCAATCTCATTTTTGAAGGGAGAGCAATTTTTCTTAAGACATGTCACGTTCTCTACATTCCAATCTAAGTACCCTAGCTGAATATTGTTTTATTTAGGATACCTGACTTTCTAGTTGGTAAGTTCTGGCCAACATGAGAACTGAATGTCCTTATCTGAAAATACAAAATCCCTACCTACAGTGTTAAGAGAAGAGAGGGGTTTACACTAGGTTGAGCAGTTAAAATTTGATACACTGGAATAGGTCAACTGTTACAAAAACACAGGTGCTGCCACTCCTATTTTTCACATTCATTGCAGACTTGGCCGATTGATCACAACACTCTCCCTCATGAGTTGTGTTGTCTGCCTCAAAATTATTCTCAGCATAGTGATCCAGACAGCCACTACCAATCTATCAATGTTGGCGCTCGAGATGAAACCAATTTATCATCCCAGCACTAGGTAATAGGAGCAAATATAGGTCTCTGAGCAGGTGCGTGTGCAAGAATGTGTGTGTGAGTGCTAGCGAGAGCAGAGAGTTGACTGAGCAGGTGCGTGTGCAAGAATGTGTGTGTGAGTGCTAGCAAGAGCAGAGAGTTGAGAGAGAGCTAATAAAAATGAACACTTGCACTCGTTTATCAGTTAAGAAGTTGTTTCTTTTTTTTAATTTATGTCTGAACCCAGAATCCCTCCCCCACTGAAGTGATGTTATAAGTAAGAGTTATAAATAAAAGTCAGCACCTAAATCCCTACCTTTCCATATATTATATTAGTATTAGTGAAAATGCTTTTGGATCCCAAAGAGAAAACTCAATTCTCATTAACTTTATCAAATAGTGGTTTATTTTTTTCTCTCATAATAAGAGATTTGCAAACAGACAACTGCCAGCGTAGATTCAGAGTTTTGACTATGCACCCCTGTGATTCTGTTGCTACTTTTCTCATATTTACGGAACGGCTGTTTTTCCTCCAATGCCAGAGAAAATTTGGAAATGGGGTGTCCCTAGTCTTCAGGAAAGAACAAGTAACCTCCCTCAAAAGACTTCTATTTATATCTCGTAAGCCAGACAGGGTCACATGACTGTCTCTAGCTTCAAGAAAAATGAGGAAAACACATAATTTGGTTTCCAGCCTCTCTGGTGGGAGGCAGCAAGGAAGGAAGGATTGGGAGCAGCTCTTAAATAACTAACCAGTAGTGAATGGCACTTAAACCTAAAGGACAGTAGGAATCATATTCTCGAGGTTAAAGTGACTCTCAGATATTTTTGAGCACAGGTGGAAAATACTCTGTCTTCACTCTTCTACTCATTCCTATTTTCCAATATAAAAAAAAATTACTTGATAAAAAAATGAGTGTCTCAGGACAAGTACATTTACTGAGTGAGGATGGATTCTACAAATATGTGCTCCAGCAAAATAGATTATTTTAAACCACAAAGGACTTATGTCTTAAAATCTAGTCATTGGATAATTTTGAGCCAAAATGCTGCTGATACAATACTATTTACTATAGGATTAACTCAACACCTTAGCACAAACTAAAATAAGAATTTTAAAATTAAATTAACAATGAATTACAATTAAAAGTAAGAATGGCAAAAGTTGAAATCTCCAGCCTATATATAATAACAATGCTCAAAATATACAGCATATTTACTAAAAATTACAGAAATTTCAAACTACCTTCATGTCTTTAAGTACATCACATGTCAAAGTTGACAGTTCTTTGGTGCTATTCGAAGTTCTTAGTAGAATATAGAATTAAGTCCTTTGTAAACTGTAATAATGTGTTAATTTTAGATGATTATACTATATTTTAATAATCCTTAGTAACATGCCTTGTAGGTTACCAGTAAGTAACTCTCATCATCTGTGAAAAAGAAAATCTAAGGCATTGCATATCATTTGCTTCGAAGAACTGAAAAATGAAAATTTGGGGGATCAGTTTTTAGTCCATTTTTTGGATAATATGTTAAACCACATTTTAAAGAATCATGATGTAATAGAAGAAGACTACAGTTTTGAAATTAGAAGCTGGATTTTAATTTTCATTTCACCTCTGTCTACTTGGGGCAAGTCTCTTAAACTCTCTAGAGCCCACTTTCCTCATCAGTGGACTGGGAATGCTAATATTGAAACTCTACTTATAATCAAGTTGTGAGTGAATCCATTTGTTGGAAAGTCCAAAATGATTAAGCTTGCAGTCCCAAATGTCTTTCTAAGAATAGGAGCATTAATCAGTTTCTCAAACTTTTTCCTAAGGTTAGTGTTCTTGTTCATACATGTCCTATGCCATGTATGCCTAGCCGAGAGAATAATGTTTGGCAAATAAGAGGCATTAAATATATATTTTTGAATAAATAAATGAATGTCATCTTTTCCCCAAATCATTCTTGCTTGTGTCTACTGGAAGTCTGGAGACAGATAACTGCCCTATTTGGAGATCCCTGTTTCCTGGGCTGTTTTTTATTAGATAATCATTCTGACCACCTCATCCTTTGTGTGATATAAGACAGGAAGAGACTTTCTCTTTGGCTAGAGATAAGAGTTTCAGAAGCAGGGTTTCATTTGCTAATCTTTAAATTTCTTCAATGCCTAGAATTAACATGAGGGTCCTACCCACCCTGTGCCAACCTGCACACTCAAAAGGTGTTCTATTGTGTCCTATTCCATTCTCTTGTTGATACTGTCCTCTGGTGCAGGTACAGCATTTTTGTACGTCACATGATTCGCTCTTTGTCTTTCAGAATCATTTTTACTATTGAATAATGCACTCTATATTTACATAAAACATTTCTCCTTTTCTTACCACTTTAAAATTTAGAAAATATCTTCTGTTTCCACTGTAATTGTGTATCGTGAGAAGGACTTTTAACATTCTAAGTGTTCTTGGATTTATTGGACTCAATGCGGTTAACAATGGTTGGCAAAATATCTCAAAATAGATACAAATGCTGCAAAATGCACCGCAAGCAAACAGTGCAGTCTAAGTACAAAAGGCAGCAGCTCACATTTCAACGTCTTTGCTGGTACCATGCAGTGTGTTCTCACAGGAGAGCTTTGCTTTTATCTGTGAACATCTATAGATTGAAAGCCAGTAAGCAAAAGAGTGACTGTGACTAACCTACCTACTTCACAGTTGTTAAAATAAAGTGAAAGTGAAACTGTACGATATTGTTCAGAACTTGTTATCATTTCCATGAAGCATGCTTAATTTCTGCACTTCCACTTTGGGAGGGAGAGATCTTTATCTCAAAGCAAAGATAGGAACTCTAAGCTTAATCTCTCCTCATTCTAAATTTATAAGCATGTGCGCACGTGCGCGCGCGCGCGCACGCACACACACGCTATCAAGAGGAGAGGAAGGGATCCTAGTTCACAGAGTGTCCACATCTCTCACAGTAGGAAAGGGAATAGCGACAAAATTCATGATAGCTGATTACATGTGAATTCTTCATTTACACGGGGAAACAATTCCTCTAATTTGCTTCAGAGAAGGAAGCAAATAACTTGACAATGTTTTGAACTGGATTTAGAAAGAACACAGGTTAGAGGGGTTTTTTATTATTATTATTACATCCTGGAGCACCTATATGAACTATGTTGCGGGGATGTTTAGTTGAGCTTTTCTAGACAATACACAGGAGATTCATTTACTGGCACTTCCTAAATACTTTAGGAATGAGGAAGTGTACGTGCTGGCACATATTAACATAATGCGACCAAATAATAAATGACTAATTTTTATGTTGAGTTTAGAATCACACAGTCATAAAAATTCACACAGAAGGAGGGGTCGTAGAGATAACCTATAGGAAAACAGGATAGATTTTTTCCAGCCAAACTTGTGTTGGCGCACAGCTACTTTAGACATATTGTCAGATTTTATAAGATATTTTTCCTCTCACACTTCCCTTTCACTATCTAGAAGCCAAGTCGAAGCATTTTCCTTGATGAGTGGGACTTGTAAAAACTAGCTCAAGAGCAGAGCAGGCTTTAGGCAAAACTGTAATGTAGGGGAAATTATTGCTGTAGCTGCATCTTGTTTCAGTGTCTTGAGTCTACCCTCAGCCCCCAGCACCCCAAGTCTCTGTAGACACAAAGTCACCCATGGAAGTAGCTCTCTGATTTTTAAACAGTGCCCAGGGCTTAATTTCTACCTCCACCTAAAATTGAACAGTTCGAATACTTTTTTTTCTAATGGCCTCAGTTTTTGGACACTTATCTGTGTTAATACCCACAGTTCCTATGATCTAAAATGTTATTTTTCTAAATAATTGGTGTGCATTTTAACAAGGGTAGCCTTAGTTCAAAAGAATAGTGTCATGGGATGGTTAAAATCCCATTTCCTTCAACCTTATTCTATCCCACAGGTTAGAAATTCTTAGTAAGGCTCTTAAGTAAAGTGTACTTTTCCTGTTATGGCATGTAGCACTCATTATTATGATCATTTGTTTAATTGTTCCCCTGTTGGAGGAGGTCAATAAGAGGATGTGACCACTGGTTGACCAGCTATCTGGACCTGGGCAATCAGAGGCTCTTCACCCTCTCCTCTGTCCTTGGAATGTACATTCTTCCCACCTTTTCTGCACTAGGCACCACATCAAGAACACAGCCTTGAGGGAGCATTGTTTTGTTGGGATCATCTGGACAGTATATGCGACTGAAACCCTGTTACGGTGTCTGTAAAAACTCTTTTTAAGATTCTGGCAGGTGGATGCGGAGATCTTCTCATCTAGTAGATGCTCAGGACAAGCCTTGTGTATAAGTTCCCTTGCTTAATAAAACCATCACCTTCCAATCTGGAGTGGTTTGTCTCTTTCTTTGGTCTATCCTTATCCTCCACGTGTGGGGACAATTTCAAATTTCACCTAGGAAGTTCTCAAAGTTGCAAACCAACACCCTCTTCCAGTATGACTGTGAGCTCTGTGTGTGAACAGCCTCATGTATATTAATATACATAGAACATTATATTAATTTCCCCCACCTAGTTCCGTGATTGAATACTTGAAGGACCTCAATAAATACTTGTGGACTGAAGAATGAATGAACAATACTGAGAATTTCAGGAGCTATAGATAAGTGATGGGGGTGAGTCAGGGAAAGCAGTATTTTGAAGGCCAGATGGCTTTCATTAATGCCTCCTACTTAGTTATTTTATAAGGCTAGAAGGCCTTGCTGACAAACCTCTGAAAATGCTACTTGAAGACAAAAGATACAAATTTCAATATCACTTTAAGTGCTTTAGAAACCTACTAATATTGGATATAAATGGGTAAGGAGTAAGCTGTAATCTGCTACAGCCACAGGAACCTTAAATATACAGAAATTATACAGAAAGTACCATGGTATCCATGTTTTACTCAGTGAGGGAATCCATTGTTCAGGTTGAAACCAATATAGAAATCATTCCTTCCACCAACAGGAGCAGAGAATAAAAAGAAAAACAAAAGTAAAATCTCCCCATCTCCATAGTATGACAGAATGTTCAGATAAAGAGAAAAATGGCTCAGAGAAACAAAAATAAAAAGAGAAGTATCTCAATGATATTCCAAGTAAACAGTGGCTAGCATTTTGACTTGATTAGAATATTAGACCCATCTCAGTAAAAAAGTGATAGGGCTCTTTTCAAAGTGAGGTGAACTTGGAGCAAGTGAATGAGAAAACACTGAGAACGCAGCCTCTCAGAGCATGCAGGCAAGGCTCAGTTAAATTAATATAAGAAGGAAAGGAAAGTTTATCTCAGATCAGAGACTGCTCTATTAATCTTTTCTTTGGGTCTCTTCTTCAGTTCTTAGTGAAGAGGAATTATAAGTTATAGCAAGACTGCACGCTTTATAACCTGTAGTTTATCAAGGCAACTGTGGCTGAATCAACTGTACATAGTTCTCAGTAATTTGGCATTCAATCATTTTCAATTCTCTTTATTTCTTCTTTTATTTTTCTTTCTTTTTTTTCTCTCTTATCTTCCTTTGTCTTTATGATATTTCAAGTTAAAGAACCTCTTTTGATGGTGTTATAGATAAATATATAGGGACCAAGTGGACTAATAAATAAGTCGGTACATAAAGTGGCCAAAATCTATTAAAAGTATTTACTTTTACAACCCTATTTCAACATGAGTGTGTTATATGTTTTATTTACTCTTACTCTCTCTCTCTCTCTCTCATTTAATTTCAAACAGCTGTACTCTATAAAAATTGTATGCCCATTTTTTTGGATGAATAAACAAATCCAGGTAAGTAAGTTAGCCAATATCAAACAGAATGTGAAGAATGAATTTAAAACTGGTTCCGAAACCTATACTTTTTTTCCCTACCTATCTTGTATGATAATAGGTACAAAGCAGGACAAAAGTCAATGTTGTAATTATTATTTAGCTTATATAAAGATGTAATGTCCTCATTCATAATGGAATACCTTTCCCTACTCTGGAAGAGGAGTTTTAAAGGCACAAAATACAACTGAAGACACATGCCCAAGTTTTAAGACACAGCAGCTTCATGGGTTTCCTTCTCCTTTGGCCTGGGCCAGTGGACACAAGGGCATTTGTCCTTGATGAAGAGCTCATCTATGGGGTGTGCCTGAATCAGTGCCTGAGGCTCCAAGGCTTAGGTGGGCTCCTCCAGGATCCTGTACACCTTGTACTTTTCCACAGGGTACCTGCCCAGATGAGTCCTGCCCAGGGAACCAGTTCAAATTCTATTGTTCCTACTTCTCCATATTTGACTTATAATATAAACTGGAACAGAATGTTGATATATTTTAATTTGCTCAAATGTCAGATTGCAGTGTTTAGTATTTGCAATTCTGAGAATTGATGGGGAGACTAGAGTTAGAATTTATACATACAAATGCCATGAAGTACCCAGAGCTTCACTAACAGGGGAGATACATAAGACATTACATTTAGAAATTGTTTAAGAGCAGCAAATAAAGAGAAACCACATTTTGCTTTAAACACACACACACACACACACACACACACACACACACACACACATCACAACCCCTTCATTATATGCAGCACACAGTTTAACAGGTGTGTGATTTATTCATTTATTCGCAAACTCATGGAGTAACCATTCCATCACAGCACTGTTGTCTGTGAGGCAAAACACATTTACAGCAAAATGCAACTGCTTCTTCAGAGAGATTGAATTAGCTGATCTTCAGAAATCCTTCACTGTCAGTTGAAAAAGAGGGTTAATAATCAACAAAATAGTCAATGTGAGTAATTAAACTTTAGGTCAATAAAAACTTTCCCATTCTTGAATTTTGGGGTCATCTATAACCAGTATTTGATATCAAAAGGAAGAAAAATAATGTATTATTTCCATTGGAGAAATAATGAGATGTAATAATTTCTCTCATTGCATCTAGAATGGTCAGTAGCCCTCTTGGGAAAGGTGCTATAACCCTACCTTTCCCATCTAATCCATTCTTATCTGGAGGAGAAAATGGTTTTCCTGAATGGTGAGACTAGAGAAAGCATGCCACCTACCTACTTGACTATATTTCTTTACTGGGCAAAGTTAAATGTTGAAAGGCCACTGCTCTTTTTCTCTTGGTCTCTGAGACCCAAATGTTCCATGGAGCTGGATATTCCTGTCTCAAGTCTCCAAAGTGGTTAGCTTGTCATTGTGGGCCCAGCTAAGTCTCTTGCTCTTGCTTTTTCACTTGTAGCTGGGTAATAAGTCATGGTTCAGTGGATGCCCAGGTAAAGACATGGAGCACAGAAGTAGTAGTCCTGGCTGTATTTCCTGCACAGTTAAACAAAGCACCCTGTGCTCTCTGGCCCATATCATCAAACTGTGCGTGGACCACACAGTGTTATCCAATCCAGCTTTACTGCTGGTAAAGCTGATACTGTGCTTTGATGCTTTGTTTCTCCTTTTGCCAAGTTTTTAACTGTGTGAAACTGGAAGGTGATGATTAGATGAATGATTTATATTTGGCCCCCAAATTTCAATAGAAACCAAGAGCAGCAAGAGGGAGACTGGGGGTGTGGGCTGAGGATGAAGGATTATTGTTGAGGCAGACGTGTACCAATGGATGTGAGTGAAGAGATAGGTACTTTTCACTTTTAGCAGGCCTTTAATACATTACAATGCCCTAATGTGAAAAACTAAAAGCCACATTCAAAAATGATTCCAGGGATGATAATGCTGTTGGCACAGTGGGAACTGTGCAATCAATAAGTAAATAGACCATGTCAGTCTGAAGACCTTTTAGAACAACATTTCTACTCAGGGAAAAAAAATTAAAGGTAGATTTAGTCTATTTAAATATTTCCCAAGATCTTTGTTAAATTTCAGATAATAATATTCCTTCCTTTGAATAAGCATTGTATGTTTGCCTTTGACTGAGAATAGCCTGGGCTAGAGACCATTTAATATTCAACCTGCGATTATTTTAGTGCTGGGGCTGGACCAAAGGAAACTCATGCTCAATGGAACGATTTTTACTTACTGTTACAAATTTACTTTTTGCTTTCTTCAGCAATTCATCATTCTAATGGGAGAAATAGAAGCTATCATAATAATGAGAATAGACTTTCGGAGCGTGAGCCAATATCAATACTTTAATAATGCAAATTCTATTGCTATGTATTTGATTTCAATCCAAATTTGCTTTTAATTAAGTTTTCTAGCCTTTGCATGCATGCTCACTCCACACACACCACACACACATTATATGTGTATAGCTTTTTTCATAACACAGGTATCACATTTGACCAGCTCTTACTGTCACTGAAAATATTGGTAATGACATTGATGACATCACTATTACCATCATCATTATCATTACAGTAAGAAACATTTTAGAACATTTTGAATGTGGCAACTGGGTTTTGGATAAAGTCGATACTTCCTGTCTGATATATTACATTTCCAAACAGTAACACTAATAAGAATACCAGAGAAAACATATATAGTTAAAAGTAACATATTAACATAATGTGTAAGTATCAAAACTTTATACCATGTTATGATTTAACTTATATAACATAAGACACTTTACTTATAGAACATAGGACACTCTTAAACCCTTGAACTACCAAAGGCTGTTATTTTGTTGTTTATATATAGAACAATTTTAAAGGTGATTCTGAGAAGCAGGCTTCTATTTAAGAATGTTATTAAAATCCTATGGCGTCTTCCATCCTGTTCACCTATCTTTATTAGGATGCTCTGGGAATCCTACAGTTAATAGTTATTTCTCAGCCCCTACCTCCCTGGTTTCTCAGCTGCTTCTAGCATATTTCCAGCTTGTTCCTGACTCTGCTTTTTTGTCCCCTACTCTTTAACTCCCTTTGTTCTTTGGACAAGGCCTTTGACTTTGGGCTCCCTTTAAGGGCTCTTGGCTCCCTTTCTAGCTCTTTTAAATGGAATAACCCACCCTAGCAGGATCCAGATGTGACTGCCAACCTAGTTTTTCTGGTGGGTGAATTTGGACAGCACAGTTTCAGATAGCTTGGTTGTTTCTCATCCTTCTTAATCCAGCCGTTAAGCATTACATTTCCACAAGGCTTAGTCCTGAGTCCTAGTTACTAACTTCATGTTTTCTCTGAAAGAAGGAAAGTCCACATTTATCGACTGCATAATAGTATAGTTAATAGATTCTAAGAGTTTTAAATACAACATGCCACTTTATAGTTCCAACAACATTATAAAGCAGAGAATATTGTTGTCTCTAATTTTATTTCATCATTTCATTTTTTTTAATAGTTTTTTAAAATTTTTCAGTTTCAGTTGTCATAAAATATTGTATTAGTTTCAGGTATACAACACAGTGATTAGACATTTATATAACTTACGAAGTGACCACCCCGTATAAATCTGATACCATACACACTTTTTACAATATTATTGATTTTATTCTTTATGCTATATTTTACATCTCTATGACTATTTTGTAATTATCAATTGGTACTTCTTAATCCCTTCTCCTTTTTCACTCACCTGCCTCAACCCCCCTCCCATCTGGTAACCATCAAAATGTTCTCTGTATCTATGGTTTTGTTTCTGTTTTGTTTATTTTGTTTTTTAGATTCCACATGTAAGTGAAATCAGATGGCATTTGTCTTTCTCTGTCTGACTTACTCCACTTAGCCACAAGACCCACTAGGTCCATCTATGTTGTTGTAAGTGGCAAGATTTCATTTTTTTTTTACGACTGAGTAATATTCCATTGTATATATGTGTATTAGGTAGGGCTGCTATGTCTCCCAGTCTTAGTAGAGTGACCCGATGTAGTAGGTGTCCTGTGGGGCCCAGTGGCATAGTCTTTTCTGGTCACCTGAGCTGTGTGCTACATTTGTGTTCTTGTATGGGTTTTGCATGCCCTCCTGCTATAGTTGAGCCTTGGTTGCTGTTTGCTTGTCAATGGGAAGGACTGACTCTTGGGCTGGTTTGTTGTGAGGACTGGCCAGGATTAGCTTTAGCAGTGCTCTGGTACCTGTCCAGTCTGTCTTTGGGTGTATTATCCTTGGATGAGTCCAGGTGGTGCTCCAGTTTGGTCTGAAGCCAGTCACTGGGTATGCCAGCCCTGGGGCCTCCTGGGAAGGGCCCTGCTGCAGGCCAAGTTCAGCCACAGTCTGTGCCCTCCCCAGGACCACCTGGCAAGAGTCACCAAGCAATCTATAGATGGCCACCACTCATTCTGGGCTTTGAAGTGACTTGAGAGGCCAAGCTGGCAACCACGGCTGACTGTCAAGCTTGGCAAGATGAATGGAGCATTCCAAGGCTAGATTCTGCTTGTTTGGGTTTTGTGAACCTTTGAGAGAGTTTAAGAAAGTTGCAGCATTAGTCAAGATAGTCTGTTTGTATGCAAAAGCCACTGGAAGTGGCTTGAATGGGCCTGCAGGTTGGTGAGGTAGGGTATCAGGAAATCATCAGGGCAGAGAGACCAGTCTTAACGAGATTGACAGAGACTCCGATATAGTGGTTGCCTTCATCTTTATGCTGGGAGGTGAGAGGCGCAACAAAAAATAGTGGCTTCTGCCAGTACTTCTGTTTGGGAGAAAGTCGCTCCTCTAGCCCTTATCCTGAAGCCAGACAACTAAGTTTCTCCCCATATGTCCTTGGTGCCTTTCAGTCTGCTGCCCCAGAGCTGGAGCTCAGAATAAGTGAGTTTGTCAGGAAGTAAGTCTGCGTGTGGGTCCTTTAAGTGGAATTTCTGCTACTTCAGAGGCCCTCTGTCTCACTCAGCCATAATCTCTGCTGGTGTTCACAGCCCGAAGTTGTGGAGAGTTCTCTTCCCACTACTGGAACCATCACTGGAACCCAAGGCTAGGCAGCCTTGTGTGGGGCCAAGACTCCTCGCTCCTGCAGGTATAGAGACACCTTTTATTCAGAACAATGTTAACACTTATTCTAAATAATAAACAAAAACAAAAATAACCTGTATTCTCGGCTCTACTGACTTGCTTGGAACAAGATACACAACTTGCCACTATGTGGGCTGACCCTCGATTCTTCCTTTAAAGTATATTAATGGGTATCATTGTGTTTTTATGCTAAGAAGGCTAGAGTAGCAATTACCTGTTTTTCTTTGTGAATCCCAGGAACATCTGTTGCCTAACACCTGGTGATCTCTGTAACAGGTGCATGCTTGAGATAGCAATGGTAAAAAATTATACGACATTGGCCCAGATCACAATTTGCAGCCTGTCACTCCTGCCAAATGGGCCAGTTAAGATGGAAGCTACAATTTGAGCAGATGTGTATTAATAATTCAGGAAAGAGTGCAAGAATACAGAATATCTTATCAAGTAGAAGAGGCAGTTTTCAATTGTCCAGGAACCCCATTTTCTTTCTTTCCCTCTCTATCCCCTCTTTACTCATCCCCCAAAGAATTATATACTTCTAAAGACTTTATGAAGAAAAAGAAAGTTAGAAAATTGTTCAAACAAAGCAAAGCTGTTGTGTAAATGGTAGAGACCTTGGAAGTTGGAAGGCCCTTAGATTGTCTGGTCCAAACTCTTGATTGTGTAGATGAGGAAATGGCAGCCCAGGGACATTATGTGATTGAGCAAGGAGATAGGCTACATTACCTTCTGTATGGACCCCAGAGCACAACTAGTGTCTGGGTGTCAGATAGAGTTCATTATTATTCCCACACTATCATAACATATTAACTCAAAGAGTTCTAGGCAAGAGAATTGGTCAACCATACTCTCTCTACTACAGAGAAAGTTTTATGACAGCAGGCACCTTGCCTGTTTTGTTCTCCACTGTAACCTCAGTATTTAAAACAGGGCTAAGCATATTGTGAGTAATTGGTAAGTCTCAAAAAGGCCTGGAAGCTTCTACTTCTGCATTTCTGGGTACTCTGAGCTGCCTGTATGAAGTCCAGCTATTCTGATGGAGAGTAATGTGCCCAACAGGACCTGCAAATGAGGTCTTATTTGGAAACAGGGTCTTTGCAGATGTACTCAAGTTAAACTGAGGTCATACTGAATTACAGGAAACCTAAATCAAATGATGTGTATCCTTATGAAAAGACCCTGTAAAAATACAGATGCACACAGGGAGAAGGCCTCTGTGATGATGGAGGCAGAGATTTTAGTGATACAGCAGCTAAGAAACATCAAGGATTCAAAACAACCTCCAGAAGCTAGAAAGAGGTGCAGAGAGACTCTTCCCAAGAGCCTTCAGAAGGAGCATGATCCTGCTGATACCTTGCTTTTGGACTTCAAGTCTTGGAAACTGTAAAAGTAGAGAGGCCTTGAAACTATGAGGAAAGAGAATGAAGACTAGTTATCTAGCATTAATCTTTCAGCTGACTCTAGCCTCAGATGCTGTCTGGCCACAAGCACCATAAGACCCCAAATGAGACAAGCAGAACTGTTAAGGGACCTGTCACGTGAATGTCCATGGCATGAGATATCTTGAATATTTCAGTTTAGCAAAACCCTCAGGTTACTGCAGCCCTAGCTGTCATCACATGGGATAGAAGAACCACCCATGTAGCTGAGCCCAGTCAACCCACTGACTTTGTGAGAGATAATAAAATGATTGTTTTAACCAATGTGTTTGGAGTGGTTTACTACACAGCAATAGATAACTAGAACATTTGGGGTCCTCAGAAGCAGACTCTGAGATAAGAAAGTGATTTATTAGAATGTGTTTCCAGGAAAACTAGAAGTGGCATGGAGAAGTGGAACAGCAAAGGGAAGATAACAAAGCAAAGATGTGGCAAGCAAAGTCCCATGGAGCGTAAGTTTGACCTAATTCTGCAAGGAGCTCTTTACAGTGTAAGTCATAACTCCGCATCATCCTTATCAGGGTCAAAGACACTGCAGAACCTCAACTCCCTTATCCTTCAGTCACTGGTTAAGGGCCACCCTAGAGATGTGTAACAGTCATTTCTGGCTCTCTGGGGGAGCAGTTGTAGGGATATTAGTAGCCTGAGATAGCCCTCCAACGATCTGACATGGGTGATGAAATTTGGGAGTGAAGGCACACACAGGAGCAGTATGTGTGAAATGGTGAAGAGAGGGCAACCAGTTCATTCCAATTTGCAAGGATCTATTTGTATTTAGAATGAAAAGTCCCACATCCTGGGAATCTCTTTAGCTCTGGGCAAATGAAACAAGTGGTTGCCCCAGAAAGGGATCTCAGGGAACATGGGTGGAGCCTAACATCATCTGCTACAAGGTGTATGCATGACTATTGCTAAGCTGGAGTGAGTGGGGTTTACAGAACCCTCCAGAGGTGTCTCTGTAAGAAGCCAGTATTGCTGGAGGCCAACAAACAGCCACATACTCTTTTAATGATAAGAGCCTATGACCTATGACAGGTATGAATGTTTTCAAAGTGTTTCAAACACTGCTGAAGGACTGAAGATTATCAGAGTGGAAAACATGTTTTAGTTTGGAAATTAGAGGCATGAGTGAGAGAAGAAGGCCAGAAAACACATTGGTACAACTAGGAGCTGGGCCATAACATGAAACTCAACAATGGGTGTACATCATAGCATCATCTATGGATGAGGGTACAAAGGGAAGGAGAGACAGGCGCAAAACTGGAAGTTAGAGAAAGAATAGGGAACAGGAAGACATAAATTTACCATTGGGTTTATTTTAAAGCATGTCTGTGTTCCAGAATAATTATTTTTGGCTGTTTCCCGAGGGAAAGGAGTTCATGGATGAAAATGAAGGTGAAAACTGGTGGTGGGAGTGGTGAAGCTGTTGATTCTAGTATGGGAGGAATGGAATACTTCATTTACTTCAATTACAAACAAAGAAGCTGGTTTATGTACTGGCAGAATGAAAATAAGGAATGCATTTATCAAAATGAGAACTCGTCAGTGAGAAAAGGCAAAGATAATGGGGAGATTTCACTAAGGCTTATAGATTAATTAATAGTTCGAGGACAATAAATATAAATGTGGTCCTTCAATATAAGAATATTAGATGAAAGGGAAATTATGCAACCATGAGAGAAATGCCTATAAGATAAACAAAAAGAAAGTTATTTTATTTAAATTCCCCAAGTAAATATATAGAAGAGGTCATGCTTGCAGAGTATAATCATTAGGCTAAATAGGTAAAGAGGCTCAAGAAAGATTTGGATAAATTATAAATTAATGGGTGCAAATTCACATCAGATTAATGAGGAAAAGATGTTTGTTTGTTTATATTTTATTTGATTTAAATATTTAGAAAATATAAAAGGCCATACAGTGGAAACTTGCTCTCTCACATCTGTCCTACATCTACCCAGTTCTTGCCTCTCCCAAAAGATAATCACTGTTATGGATTTCTTGTGTATCTTTTCAAATATTTTTAAAAGTGCACATAGAAGCTAATAGGAAGAAATTTCTCAAAGGCAGAGAGTTTAGTTTGTTTTGTTAGCTACCATCTTCTCAGCACCCAGAAAAGTTCTTGGGACACAGAAGGTGTTCAATAAGTACATATTAAATGATTGAATATATTCACACAATTATTAAACAAATAATAGCAGCCCATATACACTCATTTATATATATCTTACTTTACATATTTGACAGTATGTCCTGTTTCCTTACTGGTAAATAAAAATCTTCATCCTTTTTTAGAGCTGAGTAATATTCCATTTTATGAATGTACCAAAGTTTATTTAATCAATCTCTTATTAATGGCCACTTAGTTTGTTCCTAAGTTTTTCTATTACAAACATCACTGCAATGAACAATAGTGTGATTTTTTTATTTGTAGGATAAGTTCTCAGAAGTGCAATATCAGTTTTTAAGAAGTCATGTCTGTCTCCAAATGTCTCAGATAATGGTGACAGAAATCTTGATCAAATGGTCCAGTGATCTGCCCACCCTGACATTTCTTCTATTCTTTTTAGTGGTCTTTGGGGTTGCTAATGACTGGTGTCTTTGGCTGACTTTTTAAAAAAATGCAGAGAGATTTGCAGAATGAGAAATAGTGAGAAGTGTTGGAAGTTTTAAAATAGACACATGGATGCTCAAGATCATGCTGAAATGAAATTGACTCTAAAATTCCAGCTTTTGTGTGGTCACTGCATGGATCTTTAAGCTGGCTGTTTTCACTGGGAGTTACAGATTTTAATTGTTACTGTTTAATAATACACATTTGTGTTTTTAATATTTTTCTAAGGACATTTGAGGGCCCAGGCCAATACATAATGGCTTCTTTGCCCATCTCGCTTCATCATAGCCTTTCATTTTCATCCTAGCCTCAGGGCCTTGATTTTATTTTTTTGGTCAGACTGTGACACTGGGGACATCAGGCTGAAATGACGGCATCTCACATAGTTTATCTCAGTGTTGCTTCTTACAGGCGATGGCAAAGCTGAATTGGACATGGATGATGGTGCTAAAAGGGAATAGCCTCTGAATCCTTAACCCAGACTTACACCGTTATGCTTCTTTCCACTGCCATATTTCCATCTGAAACATGAAGATAATGATACATGCCCCGCACTCTTTGAGGGTATGGTGGTGAATATTAATGAGATAAGCTTCAAAATGCTGCTTGAGCTCTTCAGGCCTGAGGTCCTTGATAAAAAATTGGTTATAGAATTAGTGAGATAAAGGAGCACATTCCAACCATGACCATTATTCATTATAGAGTACCTTGACAACTGCTCTAAGCCTCTTACTCCAATACAATACCTAGGAACTTTCAGCATAGTGCACAAGTCTTTTTAATATTCTACTTTATCTTTCTATGTAGTAAATGCCAGGGACTGTGGGCAGTTTATTCAATCAGGTATGTTTTAAATGTTCACTAGATTCTGATGGAGGCATCAGTTTCAGAAAGACACTGGGCTGCCCACCAGGGGGCTGGCTTTTCTCTGACTCCACCCCAACCACCTCATGCCCTGCAGCAGCTCACTTCACATGAGCCTCAGTTTCCTTTTCATAAAGTAGGGTAATGATTTGGGCCTCATGCATCTCTGTGGATATTTGGGAAAATGCAATGAGTAAGAATAAATATACAAGCTTGTTCAGTAGAATGAGGCTCATTTAAGTTTAATATGATCATCAGTGTCTACACAAGGTACTTTCTCAAACAGGAAAGAAAATGAAGATATTGGGTAATAACATCTGTCCACTCTAGGCCACAGCTTCCCAACCTCAGCTGAACTACAGACCAATAATATGTTAATCTTCTACTGTGAGATATTAAGAGCATATAGGCCTATATATGTATAAAATATGCATGTATGGATAGAAAATAGAGGGATATCAATACTTCTGTAATAACAACAAGTATCTTCCTTTCAGTTGTCTTACATTGAACTGGCCTAGGAAGGGAGTTGGCTTCCTGTGCTCTGGAGGAGCCAAAAAGTGTCAGAGGGGCCCAGTGCCAAACTCATAGTCCTGCCAGCACGAGGTCCAGCCCTGGGAACTGTCCCATAGCCTTTGGATGGCCTTAGGAGTTTGGTACAGACTCTATTCCAAGATCCATAGGGACTTAGTGAGAGGGAAAAACTTGATTTTTTTTTTTTTGAAAGTGGACAGCCTAATGGGGGCTGGTGATGCTGGTACCTGTGGTGGTGATCAGAATCTAGAGGGCAGCAAGAATTCACCAGTTTCCACTTAAATGCCTCCTATTCTAAATAGGCAATACAGAAGAATAAAGCAGCCTAGAAATGAATTTTTATAACCATGTCATTATATTTAGCATTTAGAATTGCAACCGATTACTTCATTTTGGGAATACAACCCGGAGTGGTGCGGACCGAGGTACAACGAAGAGCATTACTCCACTTGATGTGGTCATCACAGATGGGAGTGCAGTTTTCTTGTGGTGTTCTCTGAATTTTAGTCAAGGTCTAAATTTGGATTTTATGTGAAAGTTCCCTCAATTTTGAATGTTGGTGTGTGTATGTACATACTCACACGTGCATGCACAGATCATGATGTGAGACAGATAGGAGCCATCTCCTCAGGTGGTGGAGAGGAGAAGGTGGTACTGTGCAGGATGAGAAGACAGTATGATCTAAAATGGTGGCAACACTATCATGTTCTCTCCTTCTGAAGCTCATACTGACTTCCAAAACAAAGGCAGAGAGGTTTCTGAGCCATGATGTAAACATCTATAAATTTCCTAGGGACTAGCAGTTGAAGAAGACTGCTTTAGAACTGTTTGTTTCAGATTCCTCATTAGGTTTGCCAAAGACCGTGGGGCCCCCTGGCCATAAGGGAGATAACATGTGGATGATGGAAAGCTGTGTGAGTTTCAAAGGTAAACTATATGAGATAATAGAGGAAGGTGACTCCCAGAAGTGGAGCTAATGGTGACTTCTCTAATAATAAACACCAGTTACTTCTATTAAGGGAAAAGATAACAAGTCTTGGATCACCATCTTTGCACTTGTAAAATGGCAATGTTGAAATATAATAGCTAAGCAACAGGCTGTATATAAGGTGATTCTGGGGAACTTATTTGTTCCAGAATTAGAAGAATAAATACTACCAAATGATTTAATGTCTTGTTTCTTTTGACTTTCTGAAATTTCCCGAATGCTAAGCAACTGGCAAGAAAGTCTCTGCCAGGGCACAGGCTACAACTATGAGGGCACTTCTGATGAGCTGCTTATTTCAGTTTTATCACCCATTAAAGGGGTTAGCCAAAGAACAACTTTTCAATACGGTGAAAGCTGATTTGGAAACCAAAGGCTTGATTCTTTCCTTTTCTCTCTCTGTTAAGCCTGTATGTAGAAATCAACCACATCTAATTTAATCACAACTGCTTCTGTTTTGGTGATGAGATCAAAGAAGTAGATGTTAAGGCATATAACCCCAGGGAAGGGAGAAGGTGGGTCGCGGCCAGTGGTGGTGAGAATCAACACACGTGGAGCACCCATTAGGTGCAGTCCTGTACATGATTCCATTTAATACAACCTTTCCAGAGGGAGGAATCATTAGCACTGTTACAATGAAGTGAATATCCTTTTTGAAGATTTGTTCCAATTACAAAAATCAAAGTGTAAAATAAAAGTGATATACAGAAAATGAGGGAAAATAGAAGGGAAAATTACAAGCTATATTCTCCTCACTTGCCTGTAACTGATCTGATGAATTCTTCTTAGTTTCCTTCCTCTCACTGGCCCTAAGGATAAGCATTTCCAATTCTTGGTCCTTTCCTAGTCTCTGTTTCCAGATGATTTTACCCACTTCACGCTTGAAGTACTGCCTCCTGGTAGATGACTCCCATTTTTAGCCCTGATACTGCCCCATGTTCCAGACCATGCCTTTTCCTAGCTTTTTCCTAGCTAGCCACCTGCTCATCTAAATGGGTGGAGTTGAATTGTTCACGGTCAATGGCTATGTATCAGAGTCATTTCACCTCCTTTCAGAAATCCAGAGAGATTAGGACTAAATAACATTACCTAAACCAAGAGATCAGAAATCTGACTGAGGGGTGTACTTTTGGATTGGCAGCATCTCTGGAAATAATGGAGCCTGCTGAATAGTTTGCACATGCTGTGCAATTTTCTGGTGTCCTGGATTTTTAGATTGCCTCAAAGGTATGGTCATTGCAGGAAGGGGGATCCTGTTCATCATGCCTAAATATGTCCTATTTCCCAACCAGCCTCAGGCCCCGCTCATTATGCACAAATGGCCATCATTATCTAGTTTAGCACTTTGTATCATACCAACTCTGCTTTGACCCCTGGCCTCCTGCCCCTAGACTGAAATTACAGGGTTGCCACTTTCTGCTTTCAAGTTGGACTAAAATGTGAATCCTTGGGCAGACTTGGTATTTGCCATATTGGCCTCCTCCCAGGAAATGGAAGCTTGGTCCATTTTCTCATATTCTATTTTAGTTTTCTAGTCAGGTTCCTCTACCATCTCTCATTACAAGATATCCCATACCAAATCCTGACTGACAGTATTTGCAGCTATTTGAGTGTATCCACATGGATGTTATGAACATGCTTCAAATTCAACAAGGTTTGAATCAAGTAGGTCTCCCTCTTGATTTTGAATCTCATTCCTTCTTTAAATGTATTAGATAAGATGAGTCAATGGCAGCAGGAATATAATAGTGTAGTTGTCATTCATAGCTGCCAAAACTTCTTTGCTTTTTTTCCACTGATACCTCTCTGCAAAGTCATGGCTGGCATCTTCTCTCCCTCCCTGCCTCAGCTCCCTTTGCACTTTTCCTGTGGCAAGAATTTCTAGTTTTGTCACTACTGGGTTGCTTTGGTTAATTTTTTTCTTCAAGCTGTTGTGATGATTTGATATATATATCGTTTCTTGTAAAAATAATAGATGCTCAATAGTTTTAAAAAATATTATCTATCATCTATCTATCTATCTATCTATCTATCTATCTATCTATCTATCTATCTATCTATCTATCTATATCTCACTATAACTTGACTTACTGTTGTGTTCCTACATCATATATCTTTACGTTTCAGATGGAAGCTTTTATGGCATAATGGGTTCAAATCCCAAGTCCACTATTGTGGGCATGATACTTAGCTCTCCTGGATTTCAGTTTCATATCTGTAAAATGGAAATAATACCTCCCTCACTCAGTTGCAAAATAAAAAGTGATAATACAGATAAAATGCTTAGCACGGTGCCTGGCATACACAGTGATAATGATTATTACCTGTGTTTTTGTTCATTTTAGTCCCTCCTCTTTAGATGTTGCTTCACTTTTCCATTTGCAAAATCTGGTTAAAACAGCCTTTCTTCTCACGGAATTCATGTTTCCTCAACTGTGTTCCACTACATCCAGGTCTATTTTTTATTTTATTGTATTATGTATATGCGATTTACCACTTTTCCTGCTTGATTCCTTGTCCTTGCATTCAAAACACTCCATTTTATCCTTCTTTTTCACTTTCTCTTGACCACCCCATCCCTTAATACCTTTCCCATGACTTGGTTTTGTCTTTCTCTATGCCCGGAATGGAGTTTCCAGTTTTTCTTGTCTAATGGAATCTTACTCATACATCAAAGACCAACTCTGTGAATTCTGTTTTCTCCAAGTTAGAATTACTTCTTCACCCAATCGCAACAACAGTATGTCATCCTCTATTCTACTTACCATTATGACATTTTAATTATATGCATATATCTTTCTCACTAGGCTGTGAGCTCTTGGAGAGAGGAATCATATCTTATTCATATTTGTTTCCAAGTACCTAACACTGTGCTCAAAATGTAGTAGTTATCTATCAAATATTAGTTGTATTTGTATTACATAGATGTATAAATTTACATGATCTGCCTAAACCAAGAGGTCTGAAATATGACTGAAGGCAGTACTTCTGGGTCAGCAGCAACTTCTGCAAAGCTCATGGGTTGCTGAATGGTTTCCAGGAACCAAATAAATAGCTGATTTAAAATTTATTACAATCTCTAACTAAAATAACATATCTAGGTATGCACGTAAGTACAGGCTAACATTTAATGACTAACAGAGTCTAGGAAGCATAAGAGAAATTGGGTCATAAGCAGGGGAAATAGGTCAGTGAAATTTTTAAAAAGATCTAATAAACTCTGGCTATGATTTTTAGTCTCTGTGTCTGATGTAGAATACTTATTGAAATTTATGGTCGTGGAAAATTAGCCAGTTTCAGTTTCAGCATGGTTGGCTCAGGGACATTTCCTGTTATCAATAGGAAGCTGCTATACAATTAAATGGATCAATGATGCAGTGAACTGAATTAGTTGTTTTTTTTTGTAGTCAAGTAATTGAACTAGTTGTGCATTCTACATTTTTTCAGTCATAAGAGCATGATCTTTGAATCTATCATGTAGAAAAATGCTTGGGCTGCTTTAGCCTATTGATTTGAAGAGCATTAAAAGGAACTGGGTTTAGTTAGGAAGGCAGTAAAGCAACATCAATAAAATGGTGCAGAGACACACACTGACACACTGGGTAGCTTTATGGAGACTTAATGTTTTTTGAGAACAATTTGCAAATCTGGTCTAATTTAATTAGTACTATAATAATCCACCTGAAAATATGGTGGAACATTCTGTTATGTATTTACTGTGTTTGGTTCTGGTCTACGGCACATTATAACACTCCCTATATCAGTGGTATGCTGGTAAACCAGCTCTGTTTTGCTTTTTACTTTTTCAAAATCCTAATTTTTAGTGTTTTCCTATTTCCATGGTGTAAATATTCCTATTACGGGCTGGTTCTAAGCTCCCAACAATTTAAAAACCTCTTGAAGTTTCTGAATCTCTGACAATCAGCATTAGGAGCTGGTAGATCATTGTGAGTTATTACAAACAAAAGAGGAGAGACTGGTAAAGATTTAAAATCATGTACTTGTAGGATTAGAAGCATTTAGAATATTCTCTTTCTCCTAACTTAGAAAAAGAAAAATATTGACAATGAGGTTGAGTGATGTCCTAAAAGTCATGCAGAAAGTCACTAGCAGATTTGGGAGGAATCAAGGTGTCTGGACTACCCATGCAGTATTCTATGCTAAAGCCTTCATATGGGGAATAGAGAAAAAAAGACATCGGACATGAAAGGAAAAATGACTGTATGATGATTTGGGTTTTGAATGAGACAGAATGGGTGACAGGCACTGTGAACATGAAGTTCCCATTCAGCTGCTATAAACTGCGTTGAGAACCAAATAAGAAGCTGTTCAGTTTGTAATATTGGTTTGCAAATGGGCAGTCCACTTAACCTTTTTGGACATTGTGTCTATGGGTTTTTTTGTGTGTCAGTTTTTAATATTAGTATGTCTAAAACTCAAGTGTGTGTTAAATAATCTAGGGTACTTATTAGAATTGCCCAAGGTGGGAATGTTAAGAAAGTCTACAGGCCACACTTTAAGTAACACTAGTTTAGATCTGCTTTAAAAATCTTTTCAGAACTGAGATGCTTTGTGTGTTTACTTATATAGCCAGGAAAAATTTCTAGATTGGTAGCTCCTCAAAATAATTCTTAGACTAGTTACACCAGTTACCTGAGAAGCCTTTTAAATTTTCTGACACCCCAGTCCCACCCGAAACCTATGAAGACTTGAAAGGAAAAGAGGACTGGGAAATTGGCTATTTTTTAAAGAAGTTGCCACTTAATTTTGATGCTTAAAGAGAATTAGGAATTTCAGAGGTTGCTAGCGGAGAGAATGCTTTGCAGGGTAGTGAAGTGGTAATTAGCCATTAACTACTGACCCTTAGAAAAGGGGCAATGCACAGGAGCTTTAAGCCTATCAGATACATGAGCTGTAGGCTACTGTTTGACTGTTAACTGAAAGTGTCCTTGTAGTACTTAGCAGTGCAATAATAAACTTTGCAGGGTACCAAGGCAGGTCTGAAATAAGGTGCTCATGGTGTCAGCGAATCACAAATTTGAACTTTGCAAGTCTGTATTAAAAGCACACAATTATGAGAATCTAATGCTTGAGATGTGTAATTTAGGACACATTAAGATGAGCATGGTTCTTGCTCTCCTCTCCTGTATTTAAAAAAAGGAGTGTCAAAAAAAAAAATACAAACTAATGAATCCAAGATTGTTTTCACCCTTTAAAATGCCATCTCCTTTTTACGTATAAAATTTTAAGATTTATGACTTAGTTGTTAGACAAACTGTTTTTTAAATCGTACAATTATGACAATGGTTATTTTACCACCAAATAGGGCAGTACATTTTAACTACATATAATTGCATTGCTATAATAAAGACTGCTTTAAAGAAAAAACAAACAACTTTTTGGGCTGGGACAGAAGAATTTTAAAAAGAAAAGCATTTGGCCATGCAATCCTAGGTTTTCTATATAAAAAAAAAGTTTCCTGAATCTTTAAAGTCTACTGATATTCAAGGAGCATTGCACTCTTGTTAACCATCCAGGCAGGAAAGTTATGAATCAGAGTAGCATGTCTCATCTTGCTATACACAGGTCCACTGGTTCTAATAAAGGGCTAGAAAATCTCAAATTTGAATACTGATTTTCATAGGCTTATTTACCTAAATCTGCATTCTCAAAGTATGTTTTGGGGTGAAAAGGATCTGTGATTACATGTACAAAAATAACAGAACTACACATTCACTGCTTGCAGATTCACAATGGATGGAAATGGGAAGATCTGAAAAAAATGAAACTTCTAACGTCTCAAATTTGCTGGTTACAGAAACTTTTATTTTTGTGTAAAATTTATGCAAATGTTGTAGATAAATTAGAGGGCAGTAGAAAAAACCTCCTTAATCTGTCAAAAACTGTTCTCACTTGGTCAAGGAATTAATGATTATAAAATTATAAGTTTAAGATGTTTTTAATGAGCCATATAATTTTTATGGTGATATATTATTTCAATAAATTGACGATTTGATTCAGAAGGAGCCTTATATAATTTCTAAGAACCATCATTTTTTAAGCTTACATTTTGAAATAATTTCAGATTTATAGAAAAATTGTAAAATAGTACAACGGATTTCTATATGTCTTTATTTCAGATCAAAATGTTAACAATTCATTTTCTTTATCATTCTTTTCTCTATGTACATGTGTGAATACACACATACACATTCACTGAACCATTTAAGAGTAAATTGCTGACCTGAAACTCCAAATATTTGTGTATTTCTAAAAGCAAGGATATTCTCTTACATAACCACACTGATGAACAATGATTTACTATTATTATCCAATCTACAGACCTTACTCAAATTTTACCCGTTGTCTCGATAATGTTCTTTATAACAAAAATTTTTTCCTGGCCAATTAGGAATACTTGTTGCATCTATAATAACCTCTCTTTAGTCTTCTTTAATTTTTTAATTTAGGTGAGCTTCTCAGTCTTTTTTGATGACCTTATCATTTTGGAAGAATAGAGGTCACTTTCTATATTGTCCTTCCACTGGATTTGTCTGATGTTTCCCCATGATGAGGTTATACACTTTCAGCAGTAACCACACAAGTGTATGTCCTGTTTTCAGGAGACATGTGGTCTATTTGTTTCACGTAATGACGTTAAATTTTGATTAAAGTGGTGTCTGCCAGGTTTCACTAAAGTTACAGTTTACTTTGAGACAATGTGAATATTGTTTTTCATTAAACTTTCACCTACTAGTTTTAGCATCCATTGATGAGTCTTGTCCAAAACAATGACCATTATGGTTCTCGCATTTATTCATTTAGTTCTATCTGTATGGACTCATGTTTTCTTGTTTTATTTTATGGGTTATAACCTATTGCTAAAATTTTTTTGATGTTCAGTTGTCCCACATTGGCTGGTGGGATACCCCACAATCTGTGTCCTTCAGCCATTTCTCACCATTCTTTGAAGCATTTACTTTGTCGTTGAGCAAGATATTTCAGGCTCATCTTGAACTTTCTCTGCTCCAGGAATCAGTCATTTTTCTAAGATGGGTTTTTTATTTTAAAGTAGGAAATTTCGAAACCAAAATCTGAGTGCTAGGTATTCTTTGTTACTGGGCTTCTAGGCACTCTCAGATAACAAGATTAATAAATAATGTATGTATGCATACATGTATTTTTACAGTTATTTCTATATTTCTATTAACCTCTATATATGAAAAAACCGTAAGTTCATACTGATATTTCCAATTCCAATCCAGTACCACAGGGGAAAAACCCATCATTTATAATCACTATCTTGAAACTGTGTTAAAATCCAGTCATTAAAGTTGCCATGCTATAGAATAGATGCCATGAAATATTCTGGAGCTGCATAATGCCATTCATCCGCCCATTCTCTTACTAACTCACATTCTATGTGCTAGGTAGTTGGCTATAAATATGGAAATGAAAAAGAATTTCACCCTATCCTCAAGCAGATCAATCTAGTACAGAGGGTAGAATAAAAAAAAAAAATTACAGTGCAGTACAATATGTTTGCATTAGAAGTATTCATAGTGTTCTGTGGGAACAGAGAGGAGGGGCACCCAAACCAACCTGAGTAAACAGGATTATTTTGGAGAATTAAAAATGGGCTGCTCACACTACTCATTGGAAGAGTTCTGAGATTATTGTGTGTTTGCATGAAATGAAGAGTATACTTTGCTTCTGAGCAAAAATACATTTTATGGAGAGCTCTGATTTATCTAGAAGGGTACTCTGCATTGATTGAATTCATCAAAAAACTGCTCAGCCATGGTAATATCTACACAAATAAATTCCAAGGGAATCAATGTTAGCTTGGGGGATCAAAGTTAGGTTTTACTTTACGAGGCCCCTCGCAATGACCATAAAGGGAAAATTTTGGACTTTTGCAAAGTGCCTAATATCACATGGTGAATTGTTCCCTCCTCTTCTTTATAAATTAATCAGTTTATTTGCTATTGTGTTATTATCCTTTCGAATAACAGTAGTTTACATACAGATTTTCTTTGATTTAAACTTGAGAGTTTGAAGGAAAGAAAAAGAGGTGTGTGTGTGTGTATTAAGAGTATATTTCCAGAAAGTAAAGGCTAGAAAAAATAACTGAGGTAGAAAATATTAGGATAAAAACGAGAAAGGAATTTTATTTTTGTTGTTCTATACATACAGTATTCTTATCAAAATTTACCCCCAGAGCTTTTTAAAAAAATAAACATGGGCTATCTTCTGGATTGTGCTCACCTGCCAGTTTCCCCTAGTTCTAAATCTGGTCACTCTAATATTGCTTATTCCTCCAATTTAGAAATTCCAGTTTATTAAGTTGCTCAGTGAGACGTGTCAGTAACAATCACCAGTACCAGGAGGCTGATGTGCATGTGACTTGCTATTTCTCCTTCTTCTTCCCTATTTGACCTCTACCCAGTCAGGTCTACTGGGGAAGAGGGAAAAAAACAGAGGTCATCAGATCACTGACGAAGAAAAATGATCTACTGGGTGGGGGCTTTAACATATGTAACAATTACTGAAAGCTTCTTTGAAAGTGATAATTTTTAAATTACTTTATTAAATATATGTTCAATTTAAAGGTTTTAACTATCTATAATCACCATGATACAATATGTGTGTGTATATAGATAAATACCTTTGGGCATGCTTTAAGAGGTATAATTGTGTTTTGAAATCTATGCAACATGAAATATAATTTTATATTTAAAAAAACAACTAATCAGAAGCACAAAAGAACTGTATGTTTTAATAAGAACCCATTGCAGATTCTGGAATGATTGTTGCATGCATGTCCCTAGTCATATTGGACTTTTCCTTCAGTTTTGATTGGAGTAATGTGTGTTCCACAACACCAATTCTAATGTCCATCTGAACTGTTTCTTGCTTCAGCTTTGTTAAGCTCTGTTTAATCTTCACCAAAGGAGCTGTGGTATAAAAATAACATGGAATAAAAATATTTATTTGAGTATCACTATGTTACAGAATTATATAACAGTTTCTCTCACTTTGCCTTATGCCAGAAATAGGGTTAAAAACACAGCCAACAACTTACTGACATTTACATATTTTGCTGTGGCATTTTAAACAACTGAGATTTTTAGGATGGACAATAATACTGCATTTGAACTTCCTGCCTTTTCTTGGGGAGAGTTGCTAAGGGAGTGTTTAAGGATGCCTTCTCTCTCTCTCTCTCTCTCTCTCTCTCTCTCTCTCTCTCTCTCTCTCGGTTGGCACATTTGTCTGAGGTAAAAGGGGATACAATGGAAAAAAAGAAAAGAATTATCTTTGACATATAATGGGCTCATTCAAACATACTGCAAAACCACTACACACCTCTTTGTGAAAGATCACTCAGTATATACCATTAGAAAAATCTTACTAGAGCACAGAAGGGCCTTAGGCAATCACCACTGGGCCATGTCAAAGTAACTAGCTCATGATGGAGGATGATTACCAGAGGATTATTAATTCTTCCCTATTTGACCTCTGCCCAGTCAGGTCTACTGGGGAAGAGGGAAAAAAACAGAGGTCATCAGATCACTGCCTTTGCGTAATTTGGGCATACACTTAGTGCTCTTTTGTACATAAAATGGAATAATGAAGCTAATTTGATGAAAACAGAACAAAATAATTTTTAAAATTGGCACAACAAAGTGCATATTTAAATATTTCCCACTCTGAATGAATACAATATGAATATAAAAATATCCTAAATTGAGGTAAAAAAAAATGGCTCTTCTCAGCTGATTTATAAGGAAAACAGTATACTGATTATCAGATATCATTTTGGCACCATGTATCTCTCCTCAAACAAATTTATTTTAAAAAGCAGACTATTTATTAATATCATTTTGTTAAATAGATTTCTTGAAGAGATATTCTCTTCTTGCTCATTTTCTCCTTAAAATGAGTGTGTGCTTACCGCCATCAGTCATACTGCTTCCTTTTTCTTCCATTTCTTGCTTTACCTTTTCTAGTTCTTCTGTAACCTTTCATTGAAAAAAAAAAGTTTAACATTAAAAATTTATGAATAATGTATTAAGAAAGTTAATTTAGATATAATATATACATAAAGGGATAGAAAGATAGTAGGTGTATTCTGAATAATAAGATAAAGTACACAGATGTACAAAGCTTTTTATCTTCTGATTGTGCTCCTTGGGTTAAACTCCACCAAATTAACTTTCTCTTTAAGTTTCTCAGGTGGTAACAAGATAGAATAAAAACAATCTAAATTGTTGTTTTACATATTAGGCACTCAAACCTCTTGCAGATATCTTATAACATCTACCGTGCCAGCCTCTAATAATGAGTTATTAATTAAAACAGTTTAAAAATTCTAAAAAGATTTTAGATTTCCAAACATCTTTCTTAATGTTTTATGAGAGAATGTGCCACTGCAGGACACTAAAAATAATGTTTATACCATATACCAAAATATAAAAATATTCTAATTACTCTATCCAAACCATAAACTCCAAGAGGCATACTATGCTGTCATATTACCTCTTATCTGTACTCCACATCATAATCAAAATTATACAAGCATTATTAGCAAAATTCTAAGCTAGCATTAATATGGGTAGAAAATATTATCTTTAAAAAATTGAAAATTTTTGATATGATCTAGAACTAAGCCATAATTATTATAACTTAATAGGTTTTATTTTTTATCATACTGGTGAGTAAAAACTTCCTTGGGAATAAAGTGCTCATCCAAGTAAAGCAAATTAATTTTTTTTAAGCACCTGAAATGTTACAACTGAGGATAGCTACCTATTCTACAAGAACTAAATGGTTCCCTGGACTCCTTTAAAGTGTTAATTTACCCAACCTAAAAGAGTACTTTACTTCTATATAACGTTTTATTTGACTAGAAGCACCACAGAATTAGAGTCTAAGTATTTCTAAAGTTATATTTTTAATATTTTAACATAACTATTTACACCTTAAATAATATTTATAAAAGATGCTTAATTCTATTACATAAAATGTTTGTGATAATTATTATGCTGGTTTGTAATCAAAGGTAATTGTGGATTTTAGACTCACATTGGCTACTGATCTCACATAGGTATTTTTTTCTCATCTCTTTAGTGAAAAATAAGATTATATATTAGGTCTTACTTCTCTTGCAAGATGATGAAAATAAATACAATATAGGTAAATATTCCAGAAGTTCTCAGAAAGAAAGGGTTACAAGCTACTCACAATTTATAGACAGAGAAATATCCAGGATCTCTCACAATTATTAACAATGATCAAAAACAAATCTTATATCTTGTAGACTAACATTAAAATTTGTTATAGATATTTAAGCCAGTGTTTTATCTACTCTTCTAAATGTCAATTTTAATTATTATGTTTAAAAAAATTAATGAAGTTATGAATTTGCGAATATTATCAGAAGGTTTTATGTTGAATTTAACAGAACAATTTCAGGCATTTTATGGAAACTAGTAGTATAAACATACATAATTGATCTATTGATAAGAAAATTAGGAATTTTCTCCTAAAGAAAAGGATTCAAAGCCACAGGAAACAATTACTGAAACAACCCATGGTTATAGCAGTATTAAAGAAAGCATCAAGTCTCTGAACAGCTGGGCCCAGGTGACAGGTGAGAAGCTGGCAAGAGCACACGGTACCTCAGACAGCAGTCTTGTCCTTTCAGTTACTCCACCATTTCCTTGCTGGTATCGCTCCCTTGCCTGAGGGAGAAAACATTTTGTTTAATGACAAATTCAGCACAGAAGCAGATTACTTAAACGTGACCTCTTTGTGTTTGCAATTTCTGCATATCACTTTATGACAACTGCTCCCCTCATCTATAAACACATTTGTGAAAGTGACATTTAACTGTTGCTATTTTATGTTCCTAATAGGCACCATGTATTTAACTGAAGCACTATAAAATGATGAACTACCTTAACTTTCATATAGTGACTGTAACTTGCATGGGTATGGTGCACAATAAAAACTGTCCTCAGCCATTCTTAAATAGTTTAGGAGAATGGCTCTTAGCTGATCTAATTTGCATGCCATGCAGAGAAAACCAGTTCTAAAAAAATCAATCATAATAGAGCATCAGTATCAGCAATTAATAAGGATTAACAAACAGTATGACAATATGGAATAAACTCTTGAGAACTAATCTAACAATCAAAGTTTGTTATTTTGATATTTAACGTCAAAGTTTGAGATTTTGGTGGCTTTAAGTAGAAGCTTTCACAGCATTGTAAAAGTAAAAATATCCATAGTAGATGTGTACATGAAGAAATAAACAGATAACAATAAAAAAGTGAAGATTATTTTCTGTTTGGTCTTTGAGAACAGAAAATACAGAGGTATCTCAAGTTTACTTCCATTTTTTTTCTTCTAACCTTGTCTACTGAAAGAGAAGTTAAATATGTCTTCAACTGCCATTTCCAAGTGTTTTTACTGGTCTTTAGCATCAGGAAAGGCAGCATAAATCCCAGAGGAAAGCGTTCATATCCCCATTGCTGCGACAAAGAATTGCTCCTTTCAAAGGCTGAAGATTTTACTTTTGGGTTGAAGTTCTAAAATTTTAAAAGGATTAAAACGTTTGCTCATTTAATTAATTAAACTGCTTGTCTTTCAAGGTGTCTTGCTTTCATATTCTTTATTATAGGGTTGTGAGCCATTATGGCAGGGATGTCTTTTCCTTCTGACACATGTAAATGCATACTATTCTTCCTCCTACTCATACAGTAAATTAACAGCAGACTTAGAAACAAAATTATGTGTCCTGACATTCTGTTTCTGTCCTAAGGCATGTTCCCCAACAATATATGCCTTTATTTATTTAAATCAAATAAAGAAATGCATTTAAAGACTTCTGGGATATAATTTTTATACCATGTAAAATGGAAATAACAAGTTCTATTGCCTCACTTGGCTTCCTAAAGTGGACATAGAATCGATGTACAGTAAGTACTCACCACTGTCCATCAATAGGTCTTTGGAAATTATGACTTCATCTAATTTTACCGCAGTCTAACTAAAATAAATAAGAGCTAAGTTCCTATGTTATATTTCTGTGTATCAATTAGCCAATAAGGTAAAACTGGTGTCATTATATGAAGTTCCCCTTAAAATTGCAGTTTCCAGGCCATCAACAACATTAAGTGAGGACTGACTGTACTGCCGTTTATGAAACACATCTCACAATTCTCCAATGAAAAGTGCTATGTCAAATTTAGGGATTAGGATCATAAATTAGAATAAATCTCTGGATAGCATTCTTAAGTTACCTCACTAAGCTGAGCTTGAGCTGCACGATATTCCTGAACCAAGTGCTCAAGTTGATTGTTGATGTACTTTTCTCGGCTGCCAATCTTTTCCAGAGTCCTAGTAATTTCATTATGGAGTTTGTCCAAAAATCCCTAGAAATTCCATGGGATTTTATTAGATAAAAGAATTCACAAATATATTTTTCAAAAACAGTTTAAAATGGGCTTAAATCTCCCTCAATCCATCCCACAAATTCTCCACCATTTGTGAAAAAGAAGATAGTTTGAAATTTTCAATAGCAAGAGAAGTATGCAAGGAGAAATATTTTAGTCACACTTTGCAAAATGTTAAAATAAAAAAGCACCTGGTAGCATTAGTCAATTTATTTGTTTTTATGCATATCTAAAGTGGATGTGAGTGGAATTTGCTTAAATGAAGTTCATAATTTAAGTAGATAAGGTAATAACATGACTTCCTTGTAGCACATTCAAAGATGGCTGAATATTCCAGTTGGAAGTGGATCATTAAACTTATAACTCTAGCTTGGGACCTATAACTTCTCATTAGAATTTTGCTTCTCTGTGGTATCCTCCAAAAGTCCTTTTTGGAAGGGCAGCAGGCCTAGGGAAGCTCTAGATTCTGAGCATGGTTGGCCTGGTGCTCTGTTATCCCTTAGGATTCAGAGAGGAAAGACTGATGAAATGTTTCTCTCTGATATACATATACAAATATATTCCATATCTAACATACGTCATATAATGTGTATAATAGCATTTTTATATAGTTACCTTTCTTTAGTTGATTTAAAGGTTAGGGCTGTTGAAATGTAATATTGTATATTTGATCAGTAAGCTCCTCAGAGGCAAGGATTGGGTCTTTTTTTCTTTCACATTCCCCCTTAATAGGTGTTCCACAGATGAGTAAATGTATAAATGTACATTGATTCATCTGAAGTAATTCAAATACCTTAGTCTCCTTTAGAGCAGACTCAATACCACTTTTGTGCTGGTGCATTTGGTCAACATGGATTCTCCAATCCTATAGGCATAAGAGTATATAGAACAAGTAAAAAAATACTACATTTCCTTCTTTCCCCTCCTTTTTTGAAATTGTATCCTTTATTTTAATTACTTTTGTTGCTGCCCTATTTCAGGTGAGAGAGTCCTATATATAGCTTGCAATTAGATTATAAAGAAATATGTGTAGAGCACTTTAGGATAAAAGGTTCTAAATAAATGTAAATTATTTTATGTGTTCACAGAGTGATGTCTGACAATTTGAATATAAATTATTCCTGCACTGCTGGTGGTTAATATTTATGACTACTCAACAAAATGAAAAAAAAAATCTAATTACTAGAAAAGAAATACTTGTTTAAGCAGTAACAAGTATGTTTGCCAGAAGCAACTACAGAACCAAGTCTCATATATCAAATATTAGTTTGTCCCTTGGAAATTAACCCTCTTCTTCAGTAAGATTTTGGAGTCTCATTCTTATGAAAGGAAGTCTATAATGATTATTAGAGTTTATATATTTTGAGATATATTGTACTACTACTAGACTGACTTGAATTAGTGTGCTTATTTGAAATCTACTCAATGTTTTAATTTTCTACACATCTTCTTCACAATATGTTGGTTTACATTACTAAAGGTAACAATTTTAACACTTGAGGAATATCCATCATAAGGGAAAAATATTATGGTAAGGTGAAGTAAGTGGTAGAATCAGGATATTCCTCAATCACACATATCCATTTGCATGCCCTGTTGTTCCAATTTGCTATCTACAGTATTTTATGATGAGAATAGTATTTTATGAATAGTCCTCTTCTACTAAAAAGTTTTCTTAACTTTGAAACATGGGCTAGTGACTGACCATAAGGCAAAAAAAAAAAAAATTCCTGAGTACTTCACACATACCAATTATAAAATTATAGTAAAGCTGCAAAGAATCTTTCAAAGAATCTGGTCTCACTTTTACCATTTTACAGATAAGTAAACAGAGGCCCAGTGACAGAAAAGGGTACACCAGTAGTGGTAACCTGGATCAGAAGACAAATGTACTAATTCCCACACAATTCATTTTAGCAGTATGGAGTTAATAAAAGGAGCAATTGGCTACTTGGCACCAGTGAAGGTGCTAGAGTAGAGAACATATTGGCACTTGCCTTTGTCCTCAAGCACTTTTCTGTCTCATGAACAAAAGGTTTCTCAGAATACGAGAGCTGGAAAGAACCTTAAAGATCATCTATTCATCCATTTAATAGTTATCTAATGCAATGTTTTCATTTTAGAGTTGCTCAGACTGCTGACTACCTGTGACTCTGACTAGACAAATCTGGCCAGGAAACAAGTCCCTCCAACTCAGCCAGTCAACTCTGAAACAGAGAAGATAAGTAACTGGCTGGCTTCCTGCGACTGGGTTAAATATGGTTAAGCCTCAAAATGAACACCTGTTTAAGCCCAAGCAAGTATCTCCATGGAAGAAAACGAACCTGACAAGTATCATTTTATAATTCATTTTTACAAATCACTTTATAATTAAAAAAGTACTCATCCTACCTCATTCCAAAAAGAATTTCAGAAGCTTAATAAACACTAAGTTCAAGTATTCCTATCAGTCTCTGCCTCTGCCCATATATGTGTGTATGTATGTATGTATTATATATATATCACACATATGTATACATATATTTTTATACAGATTTTTATTTATTGTAATTGATGTATTTAAAATAGTTTATGTTATGCTTTTTCTACTCAGCAAATGTACAAAGTACTTTCTCCATGTTTTGACATTCAAAGTATTTCAAGAGAAGTGAACACGCCTGACTCATCTATGTATAACTATGATAACTTACATCGATGTTAAATTCCATGGGGGAGCTGGCATTTCAGTGGAAACTTGAAGCATGAATAGCATTTCTATGGGGAGGGTGGAAGAGAAAGGGTATTTTAGGCTGGGGAAGTAATAAGAACAAGGAAAAACAGGGAAATATACACATGGAACAAGTAGCCCAGACTGGCTAGAATATAAAACACAAATTTCTTGGGGTTGGGTGGGGTGGAAAGGAAGAATGGAGAGGAAAAAAAGCTGCAGCAGGAGGTTAAATTAGATCAAGGGCTTTAACTAAGGAGTATGGATTTTACCATGTGGATAATGGATAACAGCAGAGATTTTTAGTGTCAATTTTAAACACAAGTCTGTGTTTTGAGACAGTAATAGAATGAAGGGCTGATTAGAGAGTCAAGAGACTACAAAGAGGTAGGGACCAGTTAAGAGGCTGTGTAATGGTCTATGTGATAGGTTAGGAGGGTTTGAATTAGAGCAGTGCTTATAAGAATGAAAGGGAAAGGATGGATTCAAGGACAGTATATTGAAACAGAACTTGTAGGACCTGTGGACTGACTGAGGGGAAATGTGCGAAGCTGAAGAGTTGAAGAAGAGAGAAGGTGTCTTTAAGGTTTCTAGCCTTAGGAACCAGGATAGTAGTATCAGGGTGTGACAGAACAGAATAGATAGTAGGAAGTCAGACATACTGAGGAATTTGGTTTTGGACTTTTTAATTTGATAAGCTACTGAAACATTTGGGTATTCTTATTGCCTTTTAAAATGGAAAACCAGTAATGATTTATAAACATCTGTCATGCATATCTGAATGTTTGTTTTATTAAAATATTCAAGAGAGACACATTTTCTGATGTACAGTTTTAAAAGAAGCCTTACAAGTGTTCTTACCCTTTTAACCCAACAACTTCATCTCTAAAAATTATTCCAAGGAATCGTGTATAAACATAAAGATGAATCTGTAAGTTCTTTGTAAAAGTAAACTAGCAGAAAACTCTAAATATTTAACAGTAGAGGACAGTTAAATTAAAAACTAATTTTGCAATATTCACCACTAAAAATAATTCAGTATACCATTTTTATAAAGAGCTAAACTTAGCAAAACATAACAGGTACACTGTTTGGAGATACAAATGTGAAAACCTTAAAAAAAAAAAAAGCTAATGACAATATACAAACTTGCCCATGGGTGGGAAGGGGTGGCAGCAGAAGAACATACAGGTAACTTCAAAGGTGTTGTAATGGTCTGCTTCTCAAGTTAGGTAGTGTAGTGGGTTCATGAGTGTTTGCTTTATTATTGGGCTTCATAATGATATATATTGCATATTTTATTAATATTGCATATTAAAATGTTAAATTCATGTTTTCAAAAAATATTTAATAATCAGCAAAAATGCATGCTAATAGCATATAGTAAAGTAAAAAAACATTCCCCAAAATATATCTATTAGGTGGCCAATTTAGTAAAAATTAGTGTTTGTTCATATTTGTATGTCACTCTGTGTGTGCATGAAGACAAGAATATGAATACTGGTGTTTTATATACCCTCTTTTATATACCCTCCCTGCTCCATATTTGATACTCACAAAGGTTTAGATCACTAAGTAGGTATTTTCATCTCTTCTTTTTTACCTCTACCTTTGTCTCTTGTGATTTGCTGGCTGGTTCTGGGAGGAATATATAATTCCCTGCTACATTAATGCTGGCCTTGGCCATGTGATTCTCTTTGACCAGTGGAATGATGGTGGACCTGGCCCATGCTAGGACTATGCAGAAACTGTAAGAGGCATCCACCAGCTCTCCTGCCCTTTCTTTCAGCCATGATAATAGGCATGACTGACATAAGGGTATCTTTTCAGTCTGGGTCTGGGAATAAGAAACATGGAACACAGCTGGAATAGAGCTGCAGCTGAGCTACACATCAGCAGACACGTGTCTTTAGGGAAAAAAATGTGTTATTATTGTAAACCACTGTGAGTTAGGGGTTATTTGTGACACAGAAAAACTGACTATATAAGTATATTTTATAGGAGAAAAATAAAGAATCAGATAGGTTAAATGACCTTTTACTCCCAAGCCAGTGTATTTTCCACATATTATACGCTGCTTTTCTTTGTTATAAAATGAATTACCAAAAGGAAATCTACAGTAAATCAAGAATTCTTTTTGTTATATATCAAGTAAGACCTCATTGGCTACTGGAGTTTACTGGTCACTTATTCCAAAGTGCTCTAAGTGTGTCCATTAAGCACCATTTCTCCTCTCTATGGAAATGAGAAGACTCATAATGATACAGAATATCATTTCTTTAGACTTTCTACTTTTTAAAACCCTTTCATATAAAATCTCATATATAATTATCCTTGTCACTAGTGAGGTAGATTGCAGAGGTATTACAACCATAACCCCTTCCCCACTCCAAATTCTTTAGCATCAATTTATATAGCTCCCTTTTCGGAAACTGGAGAACTGTGAAGATATATCTACAGATGGTGAGTCACAGCCTACCATAAAATCCAAATGTATGAAATTTAGTTTCAGCTGTTAAGGTGACGGCAAGACTATGTGGCTCTCTGGGTTTTAGTTCAACGAACAACACCTAGCCTATTTATTTCCCTTGCATATACAGAGACATTTTGTTTCTTCATCTAGATCATCAACGCAAGGCTCAAAGCTACCCTCTGAATCTGCAGGGAGATTCATTTTACAACCTGTAAAATGTCATACTGTCAGTGTTATTCTCCCAAGTTTGAGCTTCTTTATGTGTGAAAGGACTCTTGATAGAAAAAAGATGGCTTTGTGTGCACTGGGCATTCTGTCCTGGGCTCAGAAGTCCATGCCAGAGCACAGCAGACTCTAGCAATTCCTGGGTCTACTTGCCCCTTTCGCTCTAGCCCCCAAGAGCAGGAGCAGGGTCCCAAGGTTCTCACATGTCTTGAATTGCTTATATCACAAAAATGTTACTTCTGCCATCTATTCTATTTTTCTTTACTATTCTTAATGCTCCTGCCTCAATTCTGTTATGGATACTTAATAGAATCTTAATTCAAAGCTCATTTTTACAGTCTTTTTTAGTGACTACAAAAATATTTACAAGGGCTTTTATGGGCTTCCTTCATTTAAGGTGTCTAACCCCATTTCTTTCCTTAGGTCTTTGTTTCAACTCTGAGTTCACTTTCTTTAAAGATTTTCAAGATCATTTTGGGGAGGAAATCCTGTATCCCCATTTTGTAGATTGAGCAACAAATTGAGGTTCTATGATTTTTCCACTGTCAATCACAAAATAAATAGGAAACCCAGTGCTCTTTCTCTCACAGATTTTCCATTACACAAGCTGCCTTGTTCATTTCCCTACTTTGTCACTCAGTTTCAATAAGGAGCTTGAGAAACTGACAACTCCCAAATTCAAGTCTGCACATTAAATAAATGTTTCTTAGCTTGGCTGTTTTGCTAAAGCATAGATACTACAGAAGATTTGCCATGTCTAATCTTCTATGGATGAACAATCTGGATAGTCAAACTTGTTAGAATAATCTCTAAAACAAGTATATGTAAATTCCAAAGAAGGATTTATATATGAGGACTCTCCTATAAATAATATGCATGAGCTTTAAGTACATACTTTTTGTGATATCTATTTTGGCTACCAGAAACCTTTTCTAGTTCCTGCCTTGGTTACAGAGTAGTCCCCCAATAGTCACATCCATTTTGAGATCTTTTTAAGTCTGATAACAACAACTTTAGTATTAATTTTCAGGAATGCTTACTATATATTAGGCACTAAGCTAAGAAGCACTTTCCATACATCATCACATAATTCTCTGACAAATTATACTAAGATGAGGAATTGACCTACTTTTAAGTAGACTGTCCAGGTTCACATAGGCAAAACTATGGTAGAGCCCAAATTTGCTATATCATACCATTTCCCTGATGAAATGTAGGCAAGTATAATTAAAAATTTTAAGGAAGTGATGGTTAAAGGAACACCTTAGTTTTATCTGTAATATTTTCATTTTTACAACAATGTATTTATATATAAATTATGTAATGAAAAAATAGATTTAAAACATTTTAAGATAAACATATGTAATTAAAAACTTTCTCAAAAAAATAGCTGGACCCTGATAGTGCCATCAGTAAATTTTCCCAAATATTCAAGAAAAAAATAATAACTTTACATAAACTCCAACAGAGAACAGAAAAAAAAAAGGGAGAGCAATTGCTAACTTGTTTTATAAGGCTCACATAGCATTACACTGAAACTTGACAAAGACACCTAAAAAACTAGAATTAAAGATCAATATGTTTTGCAAACATAGATATAAAAATCCTTAATAATATATCAATAAATTGAGTTCAGTAAAATATAAAGGCTAATATATCATGATTAAGTTGCATTTATTACAAAATATAAGGTTACTCAAAAATCAATCAATATAACGCACCATGAGAAGTGAGAAAAAAAGGAGGTAAATCATATGATCATCTCAATAGGTGAAGAAAAAAAGTCATTTGAAAAATTTTCCTTTTCTAAAAAAAATTTTATTATTTATTATTATTTATGCCTACAGCACCTGGTCTTCCTAGGTCTCCCATCCAAGTACTAACCAGGCCTGACCCTGCTTAGCTTCTAAGATCAGACATCGGGCTTGCTCAGGGTGACATGGCTGTAAACCATGAACCATGGCTCCACTGGGCGTGAACCCAGGACCTTCTGCATAGAAAGCAGACGTGCTGATCACTACGCTATGGAACCACATCATCATTTGAAAAATTTCACATCCATTTATAATAATAACTCTTAGCAAACTATGAACAAAAGGGAGGTTACTGAATCTATTAAAGAATAGTTAAAAAGTCATAAAACTAACATCATACTTAATGGCAAAATTGAACTTCTGAAAGCTTTTTCCCTTACTAATGCCATTTATATCCAGCATAGACTTCTTAACCAGTATATCAGATAAGATAAAGAAATAAAAGGAATAAAGCTTATAAAGAAAGACTGATGTTATTTGCAGATAATATAATTATACAAACAATAAAATGCAATAGAATCCAAAGGTGTATGGTTAGAATGAATATGTGAATCTAGCAAATTTGCTGGAGATGTGTGTCTGCACACACATACACACACACACACATACACACACACACAGAATTGTATTTTTACATATAAGCAACAAAAAAACAGAAAATAAAATCTAAAAGTACCATCTGAATAGCATCAAAATACAACAAATAGACCAATGTAATAAAATAGTGTCCAGATACAGATTCACACATACATTCTTGCTTTTTATGACAAAACAGTGCACTGGTGAAAGGATCACCTTTTTGATAAACTGGGTCAGTTGTATATACATATGAAAACCAAATAAACCTTAAGTTCTACCTCATACCATACATAAGAATCAAAGTTAGATGAATTGCAAATCTCAATGCAAAAAGTAAAACAATAAAGATTCAAAAAGAAAACATAGGAGAATATATTCATAATATTGGGGAAAACAAAGATTCTTAAATAAAACATATATCTTAGCAATACTCCCCCCCTAAAAAAGATCATTCATTTTGAGTACATTAAAATTAAGCCACTGTTTATCATAATACACCAATAAGAGTGAAAAGAGACATTAATGAGTAAATATTTACAACACATGTATTAGACAAAGGACCCACACCCAGGATATATAAAGAACTTCTAGAATCAAAAGAAAAAGCAGATTAACTTAATAGCAAAAGAGGATATCCAAATGCCAAATAAACATATGGAAAGGGGCTCAACTTCACTGGTAATCAGGGAAATGTGAATTAAAATGACAATGAAATGTCACAACATATCTACTATGATGACTAAAAAAACAATACTGAATGTTAATAAAGATGTGGAGCAAATGGAACTTTAAAACACTCCTGGGAGGAGTATAAATTTGTATAAATATTTTTGAAAACTATTTGGCAGGGTCTGCTAAAGCTGAACATATACATACATTATGACCAAGCAATTCCACTCCTTTAGAAATTCCAGTTGAAATGTGCACATATGTTTACCAAAAGATACATATAAGCATTATTTATAATAGCCCCAAACTTTATAGAAACGACTCCCTAAGCCCAGATGTGGGCTACGCTGGAAGGATATGCATGACCTTGGGTTAGGCAGCTCTCTGCCACTGTAGAAACATATAGCTGGAGGTTGTCTACTAACCTGACCATACCCTTTGTAAGTCCTTGCTTATAAAGGAATCTGATGAGTTCATCTCTGTTTCAACCACAAGGAGAGAAACTTAGTAATTCAAATTATAACTGGAGCTGCAGTGGTAGAGAGGTAGTGCCAAAAGTGAGCTGCAGTCCAAGAGTAATCACTCTCAAGATTTCAATACGGAACACTAATGTTCCTGTGACATGCTTAATACCCATCCTACGCATGGGTGGGTCAATGATAAAATTCTTTGGAAATCTGAGGGCAGGAAATCAGGTTAGGTGGAAGAAGCACAGAAGACAACTTGATAGGAGTCATATATGTTTAAGGTCACTAGCAAATATTTTTGGTACAGGTTGATAATTTATCCTGCTTTTTGCAAGGAAATGAGTGGCACATGTTTTCCTCCTCCACGATATCACTCCCTTTTCTAGTAACAGAATGTTATCTGTATTCTCTTTCTGGCACTTCACACAAGCAGTTTTGCAATCTCTTCTTTTGTTAATTTTCATCTTCATTACTGCTCACATTTGTGCATGTGTATGTGTGTGTGTGATTGTGTGTGTGAGAAAGAGAGTGAGATGTCCATTAAATTAAATAACTTTTTCATGAGATTGAATTACTTTCTTAATGAAAAATTCCTATCAGGTTGTGGAATAATTACAGACTGTGGCTTCCCTGAATTTTTAAATGGGACATTTTTCTTTTATTGCCAGCAGGTTAAAGTCTTCTGTGGTACACCCTTGTAGTGTGAAAGCATGATTTTTCTTTGTAAGCATTCAAAGAACTAAACATACGACTTAAGAAAAGTTGAGTATGTGTGTGTGATGCATGTTATATGCGTATTTATTGCAGGGGGTGCAGGAATCATGATTACTAGAAATATGTGTTTTCTCAAGAAAGTTCTTGCCTTCTAGATATTCCTCTTGTTGTAGAAAAAAAGAAGACAGTAAGCATAGATGGTAAGCAAAAGCTCTAATAACAATAATGGTGTTCTTACACTTGCTTTTAACTGAACTGAGAATGGAGATCCATAATTTCCAAAAAAATACTTTGTTAAATAATTATATTTCTAAGATGTGCTGACTACCTTTACTGACTACCACCTGTTACTAAAGCATTTTCATACATTTACTCAGACTTATTCATGCTTACTACAACCACCCCCCTTTTATATGACCATGAATCTTCTGAGTGAGGGTTTCCAGACTTTGGATAAAGAGTTACAAGCCCAGATTTGGCAAGCCAGACAGGGAACAAATGGGGTCCCTCCTTCTGGGAATGCAGGAATACTCTTAGGCCAAATCAGGATATAGTTATTCCATAGCATACTGAGTAACCATAGTGGGTAGTCAGAAGGGATGACTTTGACAGTCCCCCTCAACTTCAAGAATCTACTAATCAAATCTTTCATCTCATATTCAAAAAAAAAAAAACAAAAACTGAAAAAATAAGTAAAGTCATCTGCATATTTGAAAAGCCAAAAAACACAAATTGTTACCTTGGCATAAGGAAACAATCAAATATAATAGAATAAAGACTATGGGAGTAAAATCTATCCAAATACTAAGAAATCTTTAATAAAACACAGTGATAATGAGAACTACTCTAATATCATTGATCGAAAAAAGTAATCAATACAATTAAAAAGTACATTTTATAGGGAGGTCCACAAGACAAATTGTTTTTGCTTCAATTCACATTTTCTATTAAGTAATTTAAAAGAACCATTAAATCATACTTTGCAATAATGAAATATTTAGGTAGTCTAGAAATTTTAATTATAATCAATATGTATTAATTCACTGCTCTCAATCACAAATGTCTATTTGAGGTATATTTGCCGTGAGGCATTAGTAACTTCCCACTGCATATGTAACATGCAGTCTTTATTGGTTATTTCCTTAAAATCTGCTACCACTGTTGAAGCTCTTTAGTTAGAGCTGATGATAATCTCTGAAGCACAAACACTTGTTCTCCTATTTCCACTAGTCAGAAATGAAACCTTTCTCTGATCCAGGTGAAACATTTATCACACTTAGGGTAAATAGGAAGGAAGGCATCATCAACTATCTTTAAATACAGAGTATCCTAAATGTTCAATAATACTGACAGAAGCAGCTAAAAATCTTTTCCAGTTTGTTAAGGATGGCTGGGGTTTTCTCCACCCCTTTGCAGTATTTTTCATTACAATTTTAAGCATAGTATTCTTTCCCAAAACCTTTATTATCTGTCCATGACCCACATGCCACAAAGGAAAAAAAAAACAGTTGACCTTGCGAATACAACTTTAAGTCCACAAAATAACACTGTATTTTAAAAATAATACAAAAATCCAAAATAACTTTTTTTGTGCAGTCTCCTTTAAAGAAAGCTTGCTTGTACAAGTACATCAGTGAATATTTTCCTTCATTCTCTGAGAGATGTGGCAGTTGAGTAATCATGCAGGCTGCTCTAAAAATGCATGTCTAGTTAATTTAGGCAGTTTATTTTGATAGCATTCACCTCTTTTTGATTATAGCAGGTGTTTCAAGGATAAATTTGTTGAAAATTGTAATTTGTTTAAACAACAGCAGCATGTACATTTATGGCCTTACTATATTAAAAAAAGCATTTATTGCCTGGAAGCAATAGATACAATTACAAACATTTATGACAGTAATTGGAGCTATTACTCCTGCATGGAGCCTCATGGAGACCAACTTATTGCCACCTGTATTTACATGTGTTACTGGTAATTGTAAAAGTTGATTTTTAAAAATCTGGTGCCTTATTTTTTTTTTAATTATGTGAATATTTTTCGACAAAAGGTCTACCAAAAACTATGAGAATTATAAATGTAGTTTCTCTATTACTCATATAACCAGCAGAATATCATTTTAATGACTAATATATACATAAAATGTATTCATTCCTGTATTCTAGCCCACAGAATATATTATACTTTTTTGCTCATGGATATAAGAATCTTATCAATATAGCCTATCCAACAACAAAAGTTCAAGTCTTAAGAAACGCTCTTTATTCCCAACTATAACAATTTATAAATCCTTACAGGTCAGAAATATTTAGAAAGCTAAATTTTATTAACACTTCTTAACTGCATCCAAACACAAAGCAAGTTACTCTCTCCACTGCTCTGAAATGAGAAAAATGCCCTCTATTGTTTCCAGATACAGATTTGTTTTCAATAGTTAAAAGAAAAAGCCTACCACTGTACACATTTCAGGATTTGGCTTCCAATTTGAAGAGACTTAGATCTAATACAGCAATTCTGTGGTCCCTCCAGGTTCATTTAAATGAAATTCCATCTGCTGATTAATGAAGGCCTTTCTCTTCCCTCTTAGGTTTGAGCTCTCAAAGTGACTGGAAAGCCCAAAGGCTCAAGACTATTGCAATGATTCCATCCTTAGCACGACACTTCCCAAAAGGTTTCCTGCTGTGAATCACCCAAGGCAACACCCATATGGTTTATTTATGTTAAAACAAAATCCAATTGCTTGGGGTTGAAATTTAAAGTTTAAAGTTCTTTTACAATTGCAGCCAGAGAAAGTCAGACACTGAAGAATAAGTAAGGATGTAAAAAAAAGCAGTTCAGTGAATCAAAGTCTTGAAATAATTAGAAACACATGCTTCCAAAGCTTAAAAAAAATCTCTATCAAAATCCATTATAATGAACCTAAAGATTTACATAATGACTAGAGACTTTTTGGTGAAATGAAGGCAGTACCTAGCTAACTATCTTTTGTAATAATAAAGCAGGCAACATTTAATTATCATTTGAGGGAAAAATCTATTTAAGTTATTAATCAAAATTTTAATTACAATATCTACAGGGTATTAAAGCATGATAAAACATTTGTTCATTGCATTAAACACCTAATACTATTATAATATACAACCTTTTAGAAATACTGATTGAAGAAAAGGGCCAATGTAAAGTTTAGCTGAAAACTGATTTCACACTTTCTACTCATTTCTGGGGAAGAAGAATAAATATTATATTAATGTTTACTTGGTTTCTATTATGGTAAAAACCCTTGACATAAAAAAAATCATTCTTCTGGTAAAGACTAATTAGATTGATCATTTTAACAAATCATTTTCCCTAGGTTCAATGAATGAAGTTGAGAGACTGAATACAGTCGTGTGTTTGCTTAATGACAGGGATATGTGCTAAGAAATGTGTTACGGGATTTCATCTTTGTGCAAACATCATAGAATATACTTACACAAACCTAGATGGTACAGCCTACTACACACCTAGGCTATATGGTATGGACTATTGCTCTAGGTTACAAACCTCTATGCATGTTACTGTATTAGATATGGCAACTATAACAGTGGTATTTGTGTCATATCTAAACAAAAAAGGTAGAGTAAAAATATGGTATAAAAGATAAAAAAGGTACACATGTATAGGGCCTTTACCATGAATGGACCTTGAAGGACTGGAAGTTGTTCTGGTTAAGTCAGTGACTGAGTGATGAGTGATCGTGAAGGCCCAGGACATTACTGTCCACCATTGTAGACTTTATGAACACTGTACACTTAAGCTACACCAAATTTATAAAACTATATGAGATTAAATAAAGAAAACAGAAAATGATGCAATCAAGACAGGCAGTAAACAAGATGTATGAGGCTGCTGCTGGTGAAAAAAACATACTGTTTTATTGCTAACTGTAAAAATACTGTGCACTTAGGCTACACTAAACTTATAAAAATATTTTTATTTATTTATAAAAATTAACCTTAGCTTATTGTAACTTTTTAAACTTTAACTTTTCAACTTCTGTAATAACACTTAGCTTAAAACACAAACACATTGTACAGCTATAAAAATTTCTTTATAAAAATCCTTATTCTATAAGCTTCTTTCTGTTTTTAATTTTAAAAAATTATTTTTTTTTGCTAAAAACTAAGAAACATACATATTAGCTTAGACCTATACACAGGGTCAGGATCATCAATATCACTCTTACACTTTCTCATCTTGTTCCACTGGAAGGTTTTCGGGGGGCAGTAAACACATGGAGCTGTCATCTCCTATGATAACAGTGCATTCTTTTGGAATACTTCCTGAAGAAACTGCCTAAGGCTGTCCTTGAGGAGGTGTCACTCTTTCAGAGATACGTCCATGGTGTTTTGCTTTGGTTCTTTTTTTCATCATATATTTGCTTGTAAGAAGCTAATGAACCACGAGCATTCCTCTCTATTATGATGTCTATCTATGACATCACTAGGTGATAGAAAATTTTCAGCTCTATTGTAATCTTATGCAACCACCATTGTGTATGTAATCCGTCACTGACTGAAACATCATCATGTGGCACGTGACTGTATACAAATGAACAACAGATAACGGCCAGATCATTAAACAAAATAGAATTCTGACCCACAATCGGCAGCAACTAGTCCAGGAAGACAAACTCTAGCAATGGGGCCCAAATGGTCAGGATTTAATAACTGTTAGCTTCTCCATTTCTTCTGTCCCTCCATTACTACTTCCAATGTAGAACCAATCAGACAAAGCCAAATATCCTCCAAACATATAGGAGGCCCTGCTTCTAAGATAGACCACATCCAATGTCTAGTCATATCTGAACATATCTGAAGCCTTCCCTTTTTTCCCCAATATAAATCTTTTAAATTCTCCTGCCTGCCTTTGAGTCTCTGGCAAATTAAGTGATGGTGACTGGCTACAAGTAACCTTTGCTTGTTCTCATTTAAGTGGTCTCCAATTACTTCCACAAAGGCTTGCTTTTTATAGTAAAGATAAATAAATAAATAAATGTAGAAAATAATTTTCCTCAAGAAACAGCATTAAGTATTTATTTAAAATTAATCAAAAATACAAAAAACGAAATCTGTATGACTATCTACATTTTCTGTTACCCCAGAAAAATAGGACATGAATTATTTGGCAGCTCTGTTTTAACTACTATTATTATTCAAATTAGGAACTGTCAACTGATTCACTTAAAAGTTAAAATAAAATAATTGTATAACCCAGGGCAAGCTACTATATACCTTTCTGTTCATCCTTTTCCTCATCTGTAAAATAGGACTAATTATATTACACCATGAGCATTTCCACACATTTTTAAAAATTATAAACCAAAACTTTAGTTAGCTGTCCGTAGTGCTGGAAACCTGCCATCAGTGTCCAATTGAGTGTCAGGTAGCAGAGATGGCTTGGCCAAGGGAAGGTGTGTGAGATAAGCTTCAACTTCTTTGGGTCTTTATGGCTACCAGAGTTCCACTAAAATTTTGAAATTTTGGCTCAATAAGTTACAAATTGATAGTGGGACTAAATGTGTGATCACTACCTTCTAATTCACAGCATTCTGCCTGCCCCACTCCCTTTGAAATATTGCTTCATTATTATTATTTTAAAACAAAATTGTATTTTAAAGACTCAGAGATTAGGATAATTCTTAACTAGTTACAGATGTAATTCTAGTCTGATTATAATCACAGACGTTTGCTCTTAATTTCAAGTTCCTTCAGAGTAGTCATGGAACACTGGTGGGCACTCTTGGTCTAATAAAGAACAATACAAAAGAAATAAAAACACAGCAGAAAAGGGAAAGAGAAATAACAGAAAAAAAAAGGAAGGGAAGAATAAAAGTACAAGATGCATTCTTTAAGAACTGCAAACAGTAACAAGTGCTGCCAGAAATAAGGATAAACCAGCCTAGCAATAAAAACCTAATTACAACCTTATAAAGTAGTGGTCCACAACCCTTTTAGTATCAGAGACTAATGCTCCTATGATAATCTAATGTCTGATGATCTGAGGTGGAGCTGAGGCGGTGATGCTAGTACTGGGGAGCAGCTGCAAGTATAGATGAAAGCTTTGCTCCTTCTACTGCTGCTCACCTCCTGCTGTGTGTCCTTCCTAACAGGCCACGGACTGGTACCAGTCCATGGTCTGGGGGCTGGGAACTCCATTATAGAGAGTATACAAAATAAAATACTGGTATATGACAAGATCTCATCAAAGCATACATACTATCACATGCAAGAAGAACAGAAAAGGAGGTTTACTATTTTTGGAAATCCTTGCTAGGAAGCATACAATAAAAAAAAAAAAAAAGAAAAACAAACATTTGAATCAGTGCCAGATATATACGGGGCTTATTTACTACTAACACAAGATCATTTAAAAATTATAATAAATTTTAAAATGGAGGCTCTTTATTTCTTATCTCTCACATATCTATACTAATTAAACAATAATCTAACAGTGATCAGCAAAACACATTGCTCTGAAAATAATTCCTTTTTTTTCCCCCTCAGACACAAAGTTGAAATTTCTAAATATTTTAAATGGCCTGTATTGAGTGAAAAGTATTGTTTTGGCCAAAAGTAAAGGAGAGTGTTTGGTTTTGGTAGAGTCAAGATTTGAGGAAGAAGGGGATCTACCATGATGCTGATGTCAGCCTCTTCTGATGTAGGATAATGAGTCCATGATAAACCTCATTACATAACCAGATTATTCTTATTTCTGAGACAAAAATATTTATCTATTCATAAGTCTCTTAATTTCTCAAAGCAATGTATAATTTTATTTTTTTAAATAAGTTGAACATTAGCTACATCTGAAATACTTAGAAGAAAGAAAAGTTTGTGAGATACTAGACAAAAAGACCTAATGATCTAGAGAGGAATTCTGAATGAGCAATCAAATATGACTTTACGTCAGTATGTTTTTACCCCCAAAATCTAAGCAATCTAAGGAACAAAAATGACAAACTAATCAAAAACAGACTCACAAATATAGAGGACAATCTGGTGATGGCCAGAGGGGAGGGAGGTTCGAGGGCTGGAAGAATGGGGTGAAGGGTTAAAGAAGTACAAATTAGTAGTTAAGAGATGATCACAGGAATGGGGAGCATGGCAGTTAGCATTATGACTAGGTGGAGAGCCAGAGAGGAGAAAAAGCAATCAGGGGGATCATTTTATAAACTCTAAAAATGTCTAACCAATGTACTGTATACTTGAAACTAATAATAAAATAAAATAAAATAATATTCATATATTATTAAAAAAGCTAAAAAACAATACAAAACCTTATCTGACATTTTGGAATGCTGCCTGTAAAACGTGATGGTGTAATTGATTTTGCACAGTATATCCTTATAAGATCCAGGCTGGTAATGTATGGCATGAGACTGAGAGCCTAATTTTCAACTGGTTAATTCTTCCCCATACAGGAAAACATCGATTCTCTTTGTCCTGCATTTAGTTTTGTAAAACTATACACGTTAGCAGTGACATTTTTATTCTTTTTTCTTTATTCAGTTACTTCTATGATGTGGAAATCAATGACCGTGCTTAAAAAACACTCTCTTGTGATCCTACGAGGTTCTAAATGAGATGTTTGATTTCAAGAGTTTACTTAGCTTGAGAGTAAACAAATTAAACTTGCTTCCTTGTGGGATTAAGATGTTTTTGAGAGTTTCCAACCGCACAATTATTTTAACATGTCATTCGAACTAGAATCACAATAATAGTGATTTTTAATTTTATGAAGAGACTGTCTTGATAAAACTAAAGAATGAGAATGGGATTTTTAGAAAAAATACATTTTTGCAAATTATAACTTCCAGCAGAAATCTATCTAATCACTTAAGAAATTCTCCCCCAGTGTAGCAAATAATAGCTGTCTTCCATAATGATTGGGTAAATATATGGTAAACATGATACAGGATTTGCCCATTTACTTTAGATAAAGTTTGTTTCACAGTTGTTCAATCTAGTAAGACCTCTGCTGTCCTTATCCTGTTTTAGAACTGCCCTAGGAGTCTAGCTACTTCTTATTGTCTCTAGGATACAGTTCTACAAGCCCAAACACAGGCACTCTAAGAATGAATTGGCTTCCAGGACACTCTGAAAACAGCAATTGTTATAGAGCTTCTACTTTGGGGGTAGATATAGGACCACCTTTCCAGTGATACACATTCCTGGAACCTTGTTCCATAACGCTGAGGCTTGTTCTTAGCATCAAAGGATGAAAATCCTTTAATTTCTTTAATTTCTAGATGTCTTTCTATCTCTTTTTGTAGGATTACTATATTATAGTCCTAATGAGAATAGTACTGTCTAGCCATATATTTGTAAAGTTCTTACTAATAAATTGTAGGTAAAAAGGAAACAGAACCTTGATTAAAAGGGCCAGTTCATCTAGCCTAATTCCAAAATCTTATTGCATATAATTTCTTGATTATTTTCTTAATATTTAACTTTTAATCATATGCACTGAATAGATTATATAAGGCAACTTTTAGATGTCTTCTTTTTTTGCCATTTAGCAGAATTCTACCTTCCAACACTATTCGGTTGGTATACAGTCCTGCAATTCCAATTTTTGTCATGATTCACCTAAGAGCTAGTCTTGCTTTTTGGACCATATTATATTGTCTATGCACTCAATGACAATTTACTGAATCTCTAATAAGACAAAGCACTGGAAACTGGATCACAACGCCCTTCTTAAATTATTGGTATAATGGGAGTACCCTTGACTCTGAAATTGCCTTATAAAAATATATTTGCACAAAATATGTTCTTTCCTCTCTACCTTATTGTCGGTCCTAATCGTGACTTTCAGTTGTGGTAGTACACGTTCCACTTCTAGACTCCATTCCGCAGCATCTGTTGTGGATTCTAAAATATCTTCTTGTTTGGCAGACTCGTTCATATCCTAAGAATGGAAAGATATCACAAGATCGAGCGTTTAAAAAAAGAAGTGGTAAAATTTTGAGGCATTTTAGCAGCTCTACACAATTTATATCAAGCATGGTAGTGTTAAAATTATAGTGGCAGAAGAAACTCTTTTCTGTCCTATTTATGTTGAAAGAAAACAATGCACCAACCTGGTAGAACAACAAAATAAGTATTTTTAAAAAGAAGCAAATATTTGATTCAACTATATTTACAAAGAACATTGAGATATCAGAGTGAAAATGGGAAGTACTAGCAATGGACAAGCCATTTATGTATGTTAATTGGCAACAGAGAGGAGATCCAAACATACATGTTTGATAAGAAAACATTGCCTTAGTTTGAATTCACTATACTGAAATACAAACTCCAAATCTGAGAGACAAAAAAGATAAGATCCCGGAAGCAAAGGGTTCATTATTCATAGATTTTGTATTCATAATTAAAGTGATGGTAGGTAGGTCAAACTATAATGTAGCTTAAAAATGTGATTAAATACAGACCATTTGAACTCAAATAGGGTAGGACCCAATTTCTGCATTTGGTTTCTGCTGTTGAGTAATAAAATCAATTCATGCCTGTTTTAGAATAAAAAAGAAAACTCCCCCCACCCCATTTTCTCAGACTTTCACATTTTAGCATTATATAGGAATCTGAAAATGTAAAGAATGAACAAATTAATGATTTAAGGGCAAATCCTAACACATTAATTTTGGTAGCAATTTTTCCTTTCAAGTTCCCTTGATAAATCACAAGAAAATGTAAGAAAAAATATAAAAATTAATATAAAAAAAGAAACTCAAGAGACATAGACATCCACAGACAATGTATGAACTTTATGTGGATTCTAGTTTGAACAATCTGTAAAAAGTCATTTTTTCAGGCAATCAGGGAAATATGAATGTAAGAGTATTATAAGGAATTATTAATTATATAGATATGATAATGTCATAGTGATTATGTTTAAAAATAGGCCTTATAAATTAGAGCTAAATGCTGAAATATTTACAGGTGAACTGACAGGATGTCTGAAATTTGCTTTAAAACTACAGGCCAAAGAAAGATGGGAGGTTTTAGAGGAAACATGACTGACAAAATGTTAGCTGTTGAAACCAAGTAATGTTGCATAAGGATTCATTATCATATTCTCTCTAATTTTGTATATGTTTGAAATATTCCATAATATGAAATTTAAAAATAAAAGACTATATAAACAATCTCATGGTGAAATTATATTCTCAATGTGAATTTCTGTCACTAACAGATATTTCTTAAGTGAAAGCTCATTAGGGAAGTCTTTCCAATCTAGTCTAACACTAAGTACAGAATTTGTATTGGGATTTGTATTTTTGCTTGGAGCCTGGGGTCTTTAGGGGCTTTGAACTCACTCCCCACTGTCTTTCAGGTATTGCTTACATGAGAAAGCCTCTCTCTCCTACCTCCTAGCTCATATTATCAAGTTCTGAACAGACTAGGAACTTTATAAGCAACACATTACTTCTTGTTCAGAAATTCTGGGGGCTATGTAGTTTAACCACACAACTAGAGGATGGGTAACTAACATATACTTTTATATTTTATAATATGTGGTCTGAATTTATTCAGTTACATTTTATTTAAAAAAAACAGAGTTTAAAAATATAAGCATTAAGAAAAGTAAAATGTGGAAACTCTAGGTAAAAATGCTCAAGATTCTATCTTAAACATTACAGTGCTTATTTAAATATAGAAACATTATATTATTTTGTGTACTTAATAGAATGCTATGTGTGTCTATGTAAATTGAATCCAGGGCAGCATAAGAGCACCATAGCTAGGGAGAAGCTACTGTATTCACAAAGCAGACATGTGTGAAGTTGTATCAGAATGTATGTGATGGCAGAAGAAGAGATACTGGGTGTCTCAGTTGTAATCTAAAGCCATGGGGAAAGCTTATGTCAGATAACTCTACATTGGCATCCATAAAATGCACATACTTGGAGGAGCCAGGTAACTGCAATTCACTGGCACATCCTGGTACCTGTCTTGGGCTACAGGATGCTCAATTCTGACTGGCTCATTTTCTATACCAAACAGGGTAGGCTTATGGGGATGGCGGGGGGGAGTGGGAGGATGTACGCACTACCATGGGTATGAGCCCTGACATTTGGGGTGTGTATGAGGTATGTATACAGGCTTGCTCCTACCAGTGTTATAAACCCTCATATCCTGAACTCGCAGAGCCAGGCTAAGCCAAAGGGGAACACCTCAGCAGCAGTTTTGCATGATTCTTAATAGAATGTAGATATGCTGGTTGCTGATTTTAAAATGTCTAATTTACAGAACCACTGTTTGAGTGAACTGAAGCTGAAGACTACTGATTAAATCTCTGAGCCAATGCTCTCGAATCCATCCTCTCATTTCCACCCTTCCTTCTTCCATTCCTTACAAGAGTGTGAAGCATAGAATTGCCAAAGTAGGCCAGAGAGTGTACCCATCCACATTCCCACTTTCTTTAAGCCTGAACATAGACCTGTTCAAGTTGTGCATAATGTATTCAAAAATTTTACTCAAGGAACGGCATTTAAAAAAATTTTTTTTTTCACAAGAGCAAATGGCAGTAGCCCTGTTTGAATGTGACTCGGAATCTAAGAGTAGGTACCTAGAGATCAAACACTCCATTAAGACATCCCAGTGCATAAGCTACTATTTGTTTTTATATTGGGTCCTTTAGTAAGTTGCATTTACCCTTCTTAGCTTATTATTTGGTTCTCTTAAGTAATTATTTGCTAACTCCTATTCCCAATGTCCTAAAACATTTTAATGTAGCAGCTCAAAAGTTTTCACTCACTCCTAGGCCATAGTTAATATACTGAATGAAATGGCCCAGTTACTAAATGGAAAAAGGGTAAAAAGAGAACATTAAGCTTGGTAGAGCAGCATTAACTTATTTAAACTACATGGCCTCTTTCTACTTCCATGTTTGCACATCTATTTCATAACCTTGTTCCTCACTCAAAAATTCCTAATGTCTAATAACTGAATACATTAACTGAATAAGCCATATGTAGGACATATAAATCATTTAAAAACTCTATATCATGCCTTGGCTATAATACTTTGAGAAAACCTTTCCTTTCCAATTGTTTCTCCTTTTAACAAATGCTATTTTATATGGAGCTATTAGTAAAAGAGAAATAAACTGCTGTTTCCATTTAATCAAAATTTTATATCATCATGACAAAGTCCTTCTCTGAAACATTAAATAAGATAAAGTATAGCTCTTGGAAAGTTGCATTTTCCAGTTCATGCTGCTGAAGAAACAATTAGAAAGTTCAATAAGACACAGGCTATCCAGAAGTCTCATTTATAATTAATTAATTTACCAATAAGCCATTTGTTAAGCTCCCACAACAAGAAAGGTAAGAATCTAGGCACTGTGCTTGATGTGGAAAGAAAAAAGGATTTAATCCATGCTTGCAACGAGTTTATAGGCTATTAAAAAGAGTCTGAGGCCAGTTAATAGGGGGTAATAACTGGTCTTAAGAAAAAGAAACTAATGATAACTAATGATAACTGACCCAAAACTGCCAAAAGAATTGAAACTAATGATAACTGACCCAAAACTGCCAAAAGAATTGAAGACAGTCTAAACCATTCCATAACAACCTTGGGCTCAAATACTGCGGTGTACCACCAAAGTCAGTTCAAGAATCAAACATGCAGTATTTAATAGCCTGCTTAGAGTCCTGTTTTGGTAAGTAATCTCTTTTCCCAGGTAGTATTAATGGAATGATTAAGCATGTTGTGTGTGTGTGTGTGTGTGTGTGTGTGTGTGTGTGTGTGTGTGCATGTATGTACACATATATGACAGTGTTTCTAAAACTCAATTAATTACTACAATACTTCCCTTGATTAACACCTTGTCTAGTAAACATATATGGCCACATGGGCAGATCCAAGAGTGAAGCTCAAGGCTCAGGCATCCATAAAAAGATGTTTACTTGAGAATGGAGACCCCAAGTTGGAAGTTACAGGGAAATCACAAGTCAGATGGGAGTCTGGCCAGGGAAACTTAGGCCAAGGGCCTGAGCAGAAACTGAATTCACTGACTTTCAGGTGAAAATGGGAAATGAAGGAGGGCCAGAAGACTCTCAACACCGAACTAGTGATAAAGCAAGAGCAAGTGGAGGTGCCCAAGTCTTCAATTACCAAGACAAAATCCCTGCCTCTCAGGAGGATGAGGCACCACTGTCAGACTAGATCCTGGATCTTGGTAAAGGCTGACATTTACTGACCATAACATAATCTTTTCTTGATGTCTCTTATTGTATTATTCTGTAATACAATGATGCCCTTAAGACTGAGAATCTGGATATGACTGATCCCAAACTAAATGATCCCAGATAACTATAATTTTTTGCATTCCTATGTCTGTTTTTAAAGTGTTCCTGTAGCTTCTCTTGTTATCAAGATGCCAGGGATCACCTTGGGATGTCTCCTTAACTGCCTGTTAGACCTCTTCCTCTTCCTAATCTGCTTGTTACAATTTAGGTAAAGTAAGAATACCGGGGCAGGGAGTTGCAGAGGAGGAAGTGAGAGCTTGGGAGAGGGTGGGATGAGGTTAGGACTCCTCATTAAAATTTTTAAAAATTGAAGAAGTTATACTTATTTTGGTTTCTCAGAGACCTTTTTTTTCATTTTTCCTCATTTGACACTCAAGATAGGACAGGTGGTCAAGAAGCTACTACCAACTATAATGCATATGGTATTACCATGAATTAAACAGGGTTTCTCCTAAGGGCATCTCGTGTTCCTCTTTCTTTACCATATATCAATAAAAGAAAAGCTAGATGGAGGGATAAATAACAAGTTATTTCAATCAAGAAGAGCATTCCCTCAAAATTCAATGACTTTAACAACTTATCTTTAAGGCAGAGAGTTAAATCTTTTCATGTCTCTACTAGTCAATTCTTCTTCATGATTAAAGCAGCATAAATCATGAGTTTGATTCACTATTATCTTTTCAAATTAGGTTTTATATGATTTAACACTATTACTATGAAGAAAAATGTTTAATACCATATTAAAAGTATTTTCACATTTGTTCTGAATAAGTAAATTAAACCTTGCCTATAATCTATCAAAAGAAATAGATAGATGGTAGTCTGTCTTTAAATATATGAAGTTCATAATAGTTTAAGTTCAATCTTAACATTGTCAAAAGAAATTTTATCTTTACTTATGTGAACTGAGATCTGAATAATATGCTCCCATAAAGCAAAAAATAAAAAATAAAAAAAGTAAAAAGAAAGCCCCAAATTCACACAAAATAAATTTAATTTTCCAATAAGAAATCTGAAATTATTTCTGAATGTGAATTTAACTTCCAATATTATTTTCGTTTAATATATCAAAACCTGCCTTTCCTATTACTTTAGCTACTTGAATGTACCCTACGTGCTAAGGTAAAATAATCTGATTATTTACTTTTCTTAAAATAAAACCAAAAGAAAGTACCCCAGAAGTATGTATGAAGAAACTACCATAGACATTATCTTGCTGTTGTAGATTATGAAAAATAAATTTAATTCTTTAAGGCTTGAATTTTTATAAGGCTTCTTTTCTTTGAGATGGCAACTTCATGGATATCCCAGTGCCCGAGTATATTTGAGGAGCTCAATTTATACACCTGAGAGGGACATGAAAGTCCTATTAACTGTCAAGATTCATTTTTTAGTCTCAAGAGTCAAGGAAAAGGGAACTAAGATATCTTGAGAATCACCACAGTATGGTGTACATGTAAAGAGGATGGGTCTGAAATCCCATCTCTGCTCAAATCCCACCTCCATCATATATTAACTGTTAGTCAAATTATTTTACCTCTCTAAATCTCAGGGTTCCCATCTGTAAAGTGGGGATAATAGTATCCTCCTTATTGGAAGGGTTGCTGTGAGGATTAAATTAGATATGTATTTAAAAGGCTTGCACAGTGCCTGGTACATAGTAAGTGCCCATTATATTTTGCAGTTATTCTTATCATTATTATATGCCAAACATGGTACTAGATGCTTTCACATATAGGTTAGATGCTCAGTAAGAACACCATGAATCAAGAGTGTCTTATTCCCATTTTTGTAAATGAGTAAAGTAAGATACAGAGCAGTTATGTCATTTTCCCAATTTCACATCACTAGTAAGTGGCAGGGCCCTGGCAATGTTACTCTCAAGCACAAATTCAATCCTTTGTCATATAGGCTACAACTATATTCCTCTAGTTTATCACTTGTCTTTTAACTTTATGATGTTCCCCAGCCTACCTTTCCACATATAAGATTTTAATTTTTATGTATTCAGATTTATCAGTATTTTTTATGGTTTCTAGTTTTCTTAGCATGCTTTATCTTGTCTATTTCAACCCATGAACATAACGCTTTTCACTAATGTTTTTGTTTTTGTGCCTCATCACTTTTTAATTTATTGATCCATGTGGGGTTTATCTGGGTATAAGACATGAGGAAGGAGTCCATCTTTTTTTTTCTCAAATGGATATCCCCCATCACCAATAAACTGAATAGTACAGTTTCCCCCCACTTATTTGCATTGCTTTGTATACTATTACTACATATTTGGATTATTTGGATTCTTTTATGAACTCTGCACTACTTCATTAACCTATTTCTGTGTATAATTTTTTTTCAGACTCATAAAAATTACACAAATAGCACAAGAAATTCTCACATACGATTCATCCAGACTCACCAAATATTAGCATCTTGCATAACCTCAGAGGAATTACGCATAAAGGGATAAAATGCTTATATCTGGATGCTGAGATCTGGGGAAATTTTCACTTTTTTTTTGTACTTTTCTGTACTTTCATTTAAAAAAATTTACAAATTTATTTCACTTTTGGAAAGAACAAAGTGTTTTCAACAAAAGCAGGTAAAATTATAAATGTGATTAACTTCCCAAAACTAGCAAGTACAGGTGGTAAATGCTTTAGGTATGTGAATAGACAGAAGTGTGTTTTAATGGTGATGTGAGGTTTAAATTTAACCCTACAAAGATGTTAATAGGAATGTAAGTAGGCAGAAAAGAGACAAGTCACGTGTTTGTAGTGAGAAGCATCATAAGTCAAAACACTAAAATAAATAAATAAACAAATAAATAAGTAAATAAAGCATGGCCTGTGGAGATCATGAGAAGAGAGAGCAGGGGCTTAGAAAGGTGAACACTGAGGAACAAAAAAAAGCATTGAGTACATTGTGACAGACCTTAGAAGCTAGGCTGAGGAGTGTGAATACTGTCCTCTAACCCATAGGGGAGGTGAAGAAGAATCAAAAGCAAGGTACAATGACATTATTTATCCAACGGATCTTTATCTAGCTCAGGTACTGTTCTATTCCAGGGACAGGGAATAAAATAGTAGAGATCCTTATAAAAGAGCATTCTAATTACGTTTAATTAAGCTTTATGGGTCATACATTTGTGGATCATAGGATTATATGGGGTTGCAGTGATAAAGGAAGAAGTCACTCAGGAGGTTAAATTTGAGTTGAACCTTGAGCATTTATGAGTCTAGCAGAGAGATGATGAGAAGGCATTTCAAATGAGAGAGAGAAGAGGAAGGATGGGTGAGATAGGATGGGAGCAAATATGCTTGTGAGGTGTTTGGAAACCTATGAAAGGACCCATTTACCTGGAATAAATTTATTCCAGCAGAAGAAAATAAGGTTTGGCTATGTGGACTAGTTGTCAAATTGCTAAGGGTCTTGAAAGTCAGACCAAACACTTGTTTCATAATCTATATAAATGACCCTGCAGGCACTGAAAAGACATCAGTTACTGAAGTCAGAATGACTTGATAAAAGACATGTTTTGGTAAGACAGAGGAGTATGGTGAAAAATACTTTGAAAAAGGGTAGGAGTGAAATTAAAGGATAAGGTCCAAAAACCATTTGGAATATTAGTGTTCCATAATCCAGACAGAGGTGAAGACGACCTGACTTTGAAAGACAGTGAAAGGGATGAATCGGAGAAATATTTCAAAGATTGCATCCAAAGGTCTTAGTGACTGACTAGTTGTTCTGGATGAAAAGGAATCATTAGTCAGATATTCAAAGCACTAACACTGCTAGAAGTGAATAGTGATGGGGCTGGGTGGGTTTAAAGATTATAGATTTATAGAGGACTGAAAAAAACTACACATTCTAGGTACTCATCTAATATGCTGAATTATGTAATAAACATCTACTATCAGTGTTCATTTAGAAAATATAATCTATCCATTTATAAAATGGCAGCTCTCAAATGATTGCTGGCAAAAAAAATCTTTGTATTACTTTTCCTCAAATTCCCCTTAGTCATTTCTGTAGGAGGCCTTATGTGACAGCAGATTTAGTCTAGTAGGCCTTAAATAATAAATCATGCGACAGATGACGAAAATAAAACCATGACATTAACAGGCATTCCTAATTTACATCAAAATGCAAGATAGTTGATAACTTATATCCTATGTAAGCTTCTTACTCAAAAATACTCATGGCAGTCTGGAAACTGATTTGTATTGAGATATTGGGGCTTTTTCTATTCTCCTATTACCATATGTTGGTAACTAATCCCAACTTCTAGGAAAGATGAAACATTATATAAAATAAGAACTGCATAATCTATGCCAGCATCATAATAGGTGCTGTCCACAACTTAGGTTATATTACTCTCAAAACAACCTGGGAAGAATTGTGTTGCCATTTTACAGATAAGAAAGGTTAAGTCACTATGGTTATGTGCCTGGAGTTATAGTCAGGATTGCTCTATAGCTGCTATTGCCATCACTGCATCTACCTTGAAGGTATGGGCTCAGATATGGAAGAGACTTTGAAAAGTCCTTAATGTACTTCTTGCTGGGCTCCCAATAAAACCAGGATGAAAATAAGGATCTTTACTATTTCAAGCGTAGATTCAAAACTACACTAAAGATCAAGCAAAACTCTCTTTTATACCCAGCAAGAACTATGAGCCTCCTCTGAGCAGTGAGAACAGCTTTTTCCTCTGACCTACATTTCCCATTCACCTCCAAGTATAAAACTGATGAGGTGGTGCTAGTTATCAGAGAAGTAAAAGCATTTATTCAGTCATATTGTATTTCATCACACTTAAACACATGGCATTTTAATTATTTCTCCTGTGAAACAGACTTCTCACAGTCACAACACAGATAGTAGGACTAACATTTAAATGTTTTAAGAAAGAAGGAAAAAAAACTTTTCTTCAAGCAGGAATCAGAACCAATGGTAACTTATAGGGCAAGTAATGCTATAGAACAATATTTTCCCCCCATATTACTCAGAAGGGACATTTTGTTAAGAACCATAAATTATATGTAAAATAAAGAAAATTAAAATATTTAAGATATTAACCAAAGTAGATCCATCTTCTTCCCCTTTTTGATTACAATATTGTAGATTTGTCATGATCATACTCTAAAACTGAAAGTTTTTATTCTAAGCCTAGATTTTCACATCCTTACAGCTTTTGCTTTTTAGGCTAAAAATTCTCTCATCTCGGTACAATGAATTTTGCTAAGTAATTAAAAACCAATTGTGTTTAAACCTTTTGAGATAGTTGGTTTTATGCTGTCTAACTCAGGAGTTGGTTTCTAAAACCTCAAATTTAGCATCTCAAGGAAGAATGATATCTATGGCATGTTTAAAAAAATGTTTTGAAATGAAGTGATGGGCATTTAAAAATAGAATTTAGAGAGCGCACAGCTTCCCTTCCATCTTTTTTTCACTGGGGGAGGAGAATGACACATCTGCGTTATGCTGCCAGAACACTGTTGCTGTGATTCTATTGAGCTTCAGAATGGAGAGGGGCTACAAAGACCACTCTTAATTACAGTGTCGCTACCAGGAACATGCACAGTTTCCAAATGACATATTCAGATTAGAAACAGAAACGATCAGAACACCCCCTTAACACACTGCCACCAGAGACTTCCTTCCCTGCTCCCACTCCTCACATCTCTGAACATTTTACTATACCCATAACTATCACGGGCCCTGCCCAACTGTCAGAACTTGAATATAGCACCAGTGTCTTCCCCCATGATCACTCTCAGGGAGGCTTCAGCTAAATTTCAAATTTCAAAAACATTCAGGAATCAGGGACAGAGTGTAAAACTTTGTGGGACTTAAAGCCTAATATTCATCCATAATTTTTTTCCTTCTCAGAAAAGCTCTATCAAAATTTCCAAAACAAACCTGCAAATGAAACTTTGGAGGATAATTGTAGGAGTTATCTTCTTGAAAAGGAAGTTTGGCAAAAACCATTATTGGGGTAAGAGAATTAGAGGGGGAAAGCACACAAAATAATGGCTTTAAGCATATTTTTTAAACTTCAAAGTAAATATATGTTCTGAAAAGCACCTGATTCTAAAACAAACCAATTTTATCATTGTAAACATTCATCATTGATGGGAGAGACCATTTTCTTAGAAAACTGTTTTCAATGTTCATGAAACAATACTGTTGTGTCATGATCCTATTAGGCAGACATTTCAAACTTAGTTAAAGACTACACAGTGGCCATTTCTCAAATTGGCAGATACAGGCTTCAAATATGTTGTGATAGGAAGATGGATCATTAGGCTACCTTTCAAAGAAAGGGGCTATATCCTTTCCTGGGCAGCCTGCTTCCAGCAAAGCAGAGCAAAGCAGGCCAACAGTTGCTCCAGAGCCCTTCACCAGGTTGGCCAATGCTTTGTCAGTTCTGAATCACAGCTAGACTTTTCTCTTGCCCCAATCCTTTCTTCCCACTTCCTTTCACAATAAACATCTTGTGAAAGAAACAACTCTGTCTCATTGTCCACTTCCAAAGAACACAATTTGCAATATATGTCTTTTCATTTATGTTCTCGCTTGCTCCACTTACCACAAATCTCAAGAGAACACTTGTGTATACCCATTTTCTAGAATTATCATAATACTTAAAAGCACACTTTTCAGGGTCTAGACTGTACTTTATTAAATGAAAGAAAGGAATATAAGTAGATTTTTCTTGCATTGTTCTGCAAGGTACACAGAAGAAACAATTATTGTTGAGAAGTGTTTTTTTCCATAAAGATTAAACTTGCCTATAAAATTATAAATATAAAATGGCATTCATACATGCATGTAGTCATTCAATATTTTTCAATATTGAGCACTTTCTACATACCAGGCACAGGTAAAAAGCAGTGAAAAAAGCTGTCTGTCTGCATTCTAGTGGTCCAGATATAAAATTTAAAAATCAGAAATTATTACAATGACAGAGTATGTGAAGAAAAATAAAGCAGAATGAGGGGACAGAGAAGACTAGAGAAGGATCTGTTTCAAAACCACAGGTAGAGAAGGATTGCTATAATCCATACATTGCTGGGCTGGCATAGTCACATATACATTTAGTGTACCAATTGCATAGATAGTATACATCATTCTTGTTCTAATGAAGAATTCATCACATTCAACTTTACTAATATTTCTTCTTCATTGTGAGTCCACCTGCTGCATGAAACATAAAATCTTAAATCTATGTTAGTAACTTCCACAGAAATTTTGTCTTGGGGAAAGAGCAGCCGGAGCCATCATAAGCTATAGTCAGATACAGCTGTCTCAGGCAGATGGTTTTATGGGCAACATCATAAGCTTGCCAGATTTTTTAAAATATGAAAGGGTTTTCTGCCTCATTAGTGCTTCATGGCTGTTCATCCACAAACACCTGGTGTTCAGACTTCCTCCTCTTGTGAAAATGCAACCATACATAGTCTTAACTTGAAAGGAAATATATTATATAATCTTTATCCAAAGGACCTAATACTTACATATTTTATAAAGGCACAGGTAAGAAGAAAACCCTTCCTTAATAATCTTAATTGAGGTGAAAAACTGAAATCAGGATCGATAGGGCCTTAGAGTAGTGGTAGAGGCAAATTAAATACTTTGCTCCTTCTGAATACTCAAACTATCTGGTCCAGAGGGAATCCTAGGTAGGCTTTACAGGCCTCCATTTACATCACCAATATAAGAATGAATAACACAAATAACAATTTATGTCTGAAAATAACTGTATGAATCTCTACGTTTTCTTCCTCATACTTTAGTACTTTGTTGTCATCATCTTCAACACATACAGGAACACCAAGCACCATTGTATCCTTGCTTAAGGCGGGAAATCAAACCATACCTACCCTGTTGAACTATTATGAGGTAAGAAGAAAAAAATAGACTTGAGAGATAGGAGAAACAGTTTAAATTTAGCTGCTGTAATTTATCAGCTTTTAAAAAAGATGAATTGTCCCAAGGTTAAAAATTTCAGTTTTTCAATTTGTAAAACAGAGATGACATCTACTTAAATATCTCAGAAGGTCAGTAAAAGATGTGTTTTAAAGTACTTTGAAAACTATAGTCATCTGCAAATGTATTGTTACAACTGGAATTTGTTTGGATTTAAATGTTAACATATTATTCTCATATAATTTTGAATTGAGCAAGAAAAAATATATTCATTCAATAATTATTTATTCAGTATTTTTTTATGTTATACTATAGAGAATATAAAAAAATGATAGTTATCCTTGTTATCAGATTTGTGGGGGAAAATATGGTTTTTGCTAACACTTATTGAGCACTTTCTATGTGCCAGAAATTGTTATAAATATTTTAATGTAGTAACTCTTTTAATCTTTAAAAATCCTATGAAAAAGGTGATATTTTTATTTATCCACATTTTACAGATGAGGAAGATAGGCACAAGAAGTTGAAGATCTTCCCAAGATCAGACATCTAGTAAGTATTGAAAGTATTAGCGAGTCAACACACATTCTCAGTCATGTTAGCTACATCATAAGGTTATGTTATATATATGTTTGTAAAATTTAGACCAAAAAAATTATATAAAGGACAAATAATAATATGATGTTCCACATGTACTTTTTTGAACATGCAATAGGTATCACCTGATTAAAATATAACATATAGGAAAATACAAAAATTTAATATATACTTTTGAAATATCTCATTCAGTGGGCTCTCTTTTAAAGAATAGATTTCCTAATTAAAATAGCAAAAGTTGACTTAAGCAATGTCTACCTATCCACAGATGGTCTTAATATAATCCATTTTATTTCAAAGAAATACAATTTCCATTTTCTTTTGATCAAGACCATTCAATACTGTCTCATTATAATGAAAAATAACTTGAAATCAAATACTATATGTGCTTCCATAATAAAATAAAATGACATAAGGCAAATAAATTATTTTCAGTTTATATGAGAAGTACTGTGTTGATTTTCCATGTTACAAACAAAAGGATGTCCCATTTGTACCTCTGGATTTTGTGTTTGCCATTATGTTTTATATATAGAAAAACAATTTTGAGAGCCACTTTTCAAATGACATACTAAACACTGGCCAACAATGGTTTCTACTTGTTTCAATTTCCAATACAACATGTGTACTGATTGCTTGTCTTATGTACATATCGTGTAACTTACCAAGCGATAGGTCTGGGCCTTTAAAACGTTGAGATCAATAAAGTTTTCTTCATTGTCTGTCTCTTCTTCCTTAGGAAAATAAAAACATTTCAAAGTTAATAATCATAAAGCTATGATTTAAAAAATGTATTTGTGACTCTCACATACATATTAAGCCTAATATAAAGACTAAAGCAGGAAAGGATATTTAAAAGCCTAGTTAATGTATACAAAATTATTAGCAGCTCATGTGTTTTTAGACCTTTCAATAGTGCTATTTAAAATAGGTCTTTTTTTACAGTCACTGAAGAAAAAAAGAAGTAAAGGTGCCACCACTGCAGAACTAGGATAAACAAATGAAGAACAGAACAAGGAACAATCTCAAGTAACATATCTGAAATAGATAATGGAAAAAGTCAATGGAAATTTTGAGTAACATGACTAAAATGGACAAAATGATAGGTTGACAGAGAATACTCTCACCTGCTCCAGGGACCAACCACATTAATGCATATTTTTGACATTTCATCTCTTAAATGCTCAAATTTAATAAGTTAATAAGTTAAGGTATCAGTACTGCTTGGTCCATGGTCTCTAAATCTATTTAAAGATATGAAATACATATTTAAAATATTAACCTTGTATCTTAGATCTTAATTATCTAAATGGATAGTTCAGGTAGATTCCAACCAAGCTGGTCCTGAACTCTGGACTAATTGGTACAGGAGGTAAGGTCAGAAGTGACCCTTTGAAAGGTAATCCTTTCTCCGTATACAGTAAATATGGAGTCTGAACAGGTTCTGTAAGCATGCAGGACAAAATATTAGCTCCCCTTTCTCTTCAAATGTCTTTGTGGGTGAAACAAATTTAACACGAATATCCCAAGCTTAAAGGATATGGCAATAACACTAATAAACCTTGATCCTCAAGTTTCATTAAAAAAAAAAAAAAAGCAAGTTTGGTGGATACTTTCACATGAAGAGCTGTACGAAAGCAGCAGTGGTAGATTTCAAAGATAATCCCTATCTTCAAGAATTTTAAAGTATGTAAGACAATGGTTCTCAAAAGGTGGTTCTGAGACCAGCAGCATAAATACTACCTGGGCGCTTGTTAGAACGCAAATTCTAGGTTCCATCCTAGATCTACTCAGAAACTCTAGAGGTGAGGCCACCAAAGTAAGATGTGAGTACTGGGGAACTGGAAAGATTTTTAGTAAAATATAAAATAATATAAATGCAGATTCCATACGTTCAAGTGACGTTTACTTTGGGGTTGCGGACAGTGGAACAGGCATAAAGGTGTAGACAAAACTGATCTATTTACATCTTAAATCTTAAGTACATATGCAGACACACACCTTTGAAAAGCAGTTCAGTCTATTCTCTTTGCACTAATGATGGTCTACTTAACAACAGTAAATGATTGAAATGGCAATGACTCAGTGTCCATGGGAGAAAAGACAAGTTTATAATGCTTTTACAATAACATAAGCAGTACTGTTTATACAGGTGACCAATAAATACTTGTTGCTTGTACTGGATTGAACACTTATAGGCAAAAAACTTTAATACTAGGTATTAGAAAAAGGATTTAAGTTACTAAACATTATTGAGAGGACATTGAAAAAGAATCCAAATATGCACAGACTTAGAAAAAAGTTTTAAAATAGAGAATGCTAATCTCAGTAATTTAGAAGGCACTCAATTTCCTTTCATTTCTTTGCCTAATATGCACCCTCTTACTTCTCTCACTCCCCATTAAATACAGCAGGTGAGACTATTGTGTCATGACATATATATATATATATTTTTTTAAACAGTTATCAGTGTGTCCTATCGTGATTTGGCCAGTCTACAGCTGAAGGTTTCTAGTTGCTAGAGGACTATAGAACTTTACTTCAGAAATGATCGTTACTAGCCTTGTGCCATCCCACAAACTCTGGCAACAAAATAATTATCTCACCATTCAAAGGCTTCTTAGCACTGATGATGTTCTCCTTAGCCAGAGGAATGGAAGCAGTAAGAGAGGATTCCTTAGAATAATATGATAACAGTAAGAAAGCAGCAACCCTTTGAGGAAGGCCTTGAGTTTGATTTTATGACAGTAGAAGGTCTTTACTTCACAGCTGGGAAGAAACGTGCAGTGATGCTGCTTTCTAGTTTGTTTCTCTAATTTACACACTTAATAATGCCTGTTATATAACAAGTGCTCAATAAGCACATGTCAAATAAATGAATATGTTTTTAATTTTTACAATATATCACACTAAAAAAGATATATTTTAATGGTCTTACAATGGTTTTACAATGATCTTTTTTTCCTGTTAATAGCAGTTTTCTTTTTTACATGTATTTAAAATATTTATATTGCTGATAAAACATGTTAAATATTTTGAAAATATAAAACATAGAAAAAAGTAATCATTCATAATCCTTCTACCCATATAATAACTAATATTAGCATATTGATAATGTTTTTACATATTTTACAGTTGAGTTTATGCATATAGTATGTTATCCCCATGTCACTAACATTTCTCTGTAAACAATTTTTTTCAATTAAATAGTCTCTATTTATTTTAAAAAATGTATATTCAGTTATTTAGTTTGTGGTATAGCCATGCAGTGAAGAGTATTTTCTTCATATGACTGAAAAACCCAGTAATTAATTTGACTGTATGTATCTATTCTTGGGTGGGGAAAGGAGTAGGGTTTTTAAATTTATTTTTTATTATAGTTGACATACAAATTATATTAGTTTCAGGTGTACAACAAGTAATTCAACATTTATATACCTTATGAAGTGATCACTATAAGTCTAGTAATCAAGTCATCATACATAGTTATTATATTATTGACTATATTCCCTATGCATATATTACATTCTTGTGACTTATCACTGAAGTTTATACTTCTTACAGATAATTCTTTAAAAAACAATTTTTAATGAATACATCATATTCTACTATGTGGACTGGATATAGTCTAAGTTCTTTAATGGGTATTTCCGACATTTGCTATAAAATAATGCAGTGATTAATATTTTTGTGGCATATGGTAGCTTAATAAATTACTTTAAGATGAAATATAGAATATATTTATTATAATTTTTTAAATAACCTGGAAAATTCAACTGGTTTATGAGAGTAAAATACACTATGGTTTTTTTCCTGCCATTTTAATTTCAAGTGACAGCTACACTTCCTAAAAACACAGGGCTACTCCATCTCTGGTTCTGTGTAAGAGCTCTTTGTTTCCACCATTTATAAGTCGAATCTGTTATAGAGACTTGATCATTTAGCTTCACACTGTGGATAGGATGTTAGGAATGGGAAAAAGGCCAGATGATGCCAAACAATTTAAATAATGTTAGTATTTACAAGTATTTTTAAAGTTCTTAAATTAGTACTCATCCTAATTTTAGAAGCATAATGGAGTTCCTGAAAAATGAATGGTGTTCTTATAAAGCAGAATGTATTAATCTTAAATTCTATTGTTCTCTTCTAAATTCTTTAATATTTATGGCCTATTTAAGATTATGAATGGTTGTTAATAAAATGTTTACTCATATAATTAGTGGTCTACTACTTCCTGTCTATAGTTTAAGAACCACTGCTGAAATCAAGACCTCAATCATTAGAGAACATGAGCATTAACTTAACCAAAGGTTGAAACAACTGAACTTAGTACCCTATTCAAAAGCTTTTCTTCTCTAGAAAATGAAATAAAATATATTCCAGAAAATGGAAGGCTGGGGGAATTAAGAGAAGAAAAAGGAATCCAAAGGGGAAAATGAACAATAAATTCAGTAACATACATACCACAAATTCCTCATCCATTTTATTTAATGTTAATTCTGCATCATCTTCTGGAACAGTTTCTTCTTCTAATTCTTCCACTGGGTATGTTGGTCTAAAACCATAAAAGTTAATATAAGATGAGAGTTAAAAACAAAACAAAACATTTAGTAGGACAAAAGGGTATAATGTAACTATTAAGGATCTCCTCTGCAACAGATCTTGTCCTTCTTCACCCCTCTTCCATAGACAAATGGTTCATGTAATCTTTTTGAAACTTTCTATGTGAAGAAAAAACATTTATCTCCAAATTTAAAGGATAAATTTACACAAATGAAATAATACCAAGCATACTGTTATTCAACATACTTTCTTCACTTACTACTTATCACATTTAAGTACCTATACATCTTTCTCTTTCACTCTCTTTTTATCATTTGCAGGTATTCTATATAACAGCATTAATTTAACCAACAATCTATGGCTGAACACTGAGGTTGTTTCTAGTTTTTTACTAGATAATATTGCAAAGATCATCATTGCACATTTATCCTTATGCATATCATTAGAATAAATCTGTACAAATATAATAGCTGGGTCAACAACTTTGTACATTTTATTGTTTTGCTAGATGTTGCCAAAACCAACTTCTAAAATGTTACTGTAATTTACACTTCCAAGAACACTGACTGCATTTATATATGTTCACCAATATGTTAAACAAACTTTAATCATTTAAGTGAAAATATCTCATTCTTATTTTAATTGCATTTCTTTCACATGAGAGTAGTTAAACACATTTTCATGTTTTAATTGGTTAGTATTTTCTTTTTCAAGGAAATGTCTATTATTGCCGTTGGCCCTTTTGTATATTAAGAAAATTAGTTTATGGCTTAACCTGTGTTAAAGATATTTTCCTAGTTCATAATTTATAATCTAAGCCAGTCAGGTCTGTTACAATTCTTGTTACACTGATTTAGCAACATTTTTTTTGCATGGTCCCTAGCTTAAACATGACACAACAAATCTCACACCCCTCTGGTCTGTTAGTACTCCTATAGTTTAATTTTTTACATTTATACCTTTAATCAATCTGAACTTTATTTTGACAGCAATAATAAGAAAAGTTCCAGCTTTATTCTTATTTCCAAAATCTAATCAATGTTCTTAACAATAAGTACTGAACAATCATTTCTCCATCAAGATTAACAACATGTATTTCCCATATTAAAAATACCCCAAAGTATTTGGGTTTATTTCTGAAAACTTATTTTAAAAATCCATATCTCAGGTTAACGAAATATAAAAATCAACATCTAATATTAAGAAAGGAAAATATTGCTAGCCAAATTATTTGTTATAGAAAAAATTTTATATTTTTATTAATTAGAATTAGATAATATCTCAAAAACAATGTTCTACAATTTGTTTTGGCATATTTAAATGTATAATTATCTATAAATATGTAACTTCTATATAATTTACATATTACATAGGTGATATATTCTCTGATGCCTATTTTCTTGGATTCTAATGAAGATATACTGTGGATCATGTATGTAGTCACTCTTTATATTTCACTAAAAGGTAATGTTTCAGTTGAACACTGAAATTGCCATTTTCTACTTCAAAAAGAAATGAATATCAGAAATGTCGTATGGTTCAATCAGATGATAACCCAAGTCGAGAAAGTTTTTTAAAGTACCTATTAATAGGGTACCTATTAAAGTACCTATCATTTACCTGAGAGAATGTGATTGAAAATATATTAAACTATTAACAGGAAACAATATACATCTTTCTATGTAAGTTAATTCTAATCAAAATTACTGCTTGGTTATGCTTTATCTGAATAATGCCTTCCACAATCTCTAACCTATCAATTATCCCAATCTTCAAAGGTCCAAATTTTATATATTTTAAATTATAGCCTATATAAATTGAGTTTCTGATATACCAAGTGCTATGTATGCTAAAAGCCACAGAGTACACATATGAAGATTTCATAATATTTAACAATAAAGCCAGATGTGTAAACAACTAATTTTAATACTATGAAATACAATAATAGAAATATAAACAAATCATTGTCAGGTCAGAGAAAGAAGCAACGAACAATGTCTATGAGTATCATTGTCAGTTGGCTTCTTTAGCATTATTCTTGCCAGCTGCATCCAGCAAAGGAAAAAATCCCATTTCTAGTACTATTATTTATTTGACTTTTAAAAATTTTCCTGAATTGACAAGGACAAACAATTACAGTTATACATTAAAAATGGGTAGGGCACAATAAATCAGCACTGGTTTTGAAGACATCAGATAATCCAATTTTGTCTTTACTGACTCTTCTGATCACCTGTGGCATTTTCAGTTTAAAACAGTCAAGAGAAAATACTTCCTATCTGTTCAATTAATTAATTTTGAACTCTTCATGGAAAAAGAGTTTACCTTTTCCAGGTGAAACCAATATATTTTAATGCTTCTTCAGCTAAACAGTCAAGAACATAGCATACATGCTCTCCATAACCTGACTTTAATTTTGAAGGAGGAAAATCTGCAGTTCTCCCCTAAAATATAAAAGATAAATGGTATTATTTGTTATTTATATTTCAAATGTCAAACTATTTTAAACAATGTACTGCTGAATAAATTTATCACTTCTCTATTTTTCAAATATGATTTAACATAACTATAATTACATTGCTTTTTAAAACTCCAATCTTTAGTCTTTTTCTAGTCCATTGATACATAAAAAAAAACTAAGGGAAAATGAAGATATTTTATTGTCAAAAGTATCAAATTAAAAGGCAATAACACCTCCTGACAGAATAAATCACTGGTATTGTTAGGGTTAAAACCAATAGAACTACTAGCTTGGTACCATATCATCAAACAACTGTATGAAGGACAGTGATTCACATCAAAAACTAATAACAGGTGTGCCAAAAATGCTTATGGCCTATCCCTAGAAAAAGTAAGAAATTAAAAGTACAATTGATATTATGATCTATTAAATCAAAGTTCTCTTTCAAAATACAGTGTTCGGCTTCCTAGTTTTTTTAAATCATTCTTTTAGAGGAGAACTAAGTAACCATAAATTTATCTCTGTGACATATCAAGATTAAGAAAAATATTACTTTGGGCTACCAAGAGAGTTACGCTGAATATTTTTAGAAGTGGTGCTAATGTTGTAATATCAATCATTTTGATATATTACATATGTATGTATGAATATGTGTAAATATGTGTGTATATATAGTTATTCAGATAATTCATTAAAAAGGCTAGAATTATTTTTTGAAATTACCAATTTTAAAATTCATAACATGAGAGCATGCAGAAAGTAGAGTTGTTTACACTTACAAATGATCGAAGCTCAGATAAGATGTTAGATATTGTAGCATTAGGGTCATCATATTCCTGAGGCTGCTCAAAGGGGCGTCCTGCTTTGTTAATCAACCAAGCAGCGATAGTGCAAAACATATAGAACTGTTCACCAGGGTTGGTAGGCAGTGCAAAATAGTGTCTGTTTCAAAGTAAGAGGGGAGGGTACAATATGAAATACTGAAAAGTCTATAGTCCAAGACTGCCAAAAGACCTTTTTTCTGAATGGCTTTAAAATCAAGACATTGATAATTTACTCTTTGAAGTTTATATGAAGCCACGGAACTCACAGTAAAGTTTTTAATCAACAGGATTAAGGCAAGAACTGCTGTACAAAAAATATTAGATCAAAGACCTTACAACAAGAAAAGAAAGGGCATGTTAAAAAACTCAGCATGTGGAACCTTTGCCAAAATATGTGTCAGGAATAATTAATAAGAGTACTTCCTAAAAATGGCAATTTGGAATTAAGACATTCTCAGAGTTAAAAAAAAAAAGATCTTAATAATTATTCACTATGTGTTTTTACATTTCTTATATCATTGGCATCTTTATTGTTTCTAATCTATCAGCTAGGTTAAGCATTTGTTCTCATCTTGATTGCATATTTGATCAACTGAGGAGTTCGTCAAACTATTGCTACTGGATCAAACATTTTTTCTCTCATGAATTAAATCAGGACTTCTAGGAGTGAAGTCCCAATATGGGACTTCACATTTATTGACTTTTACTAAATCCTCTAGCCTACTAAAAACAGTCCTATGAGGATCAATATGATTTACACCTAAATATGTTAGGAATAAAATTTGCTAGCAACAACATTCAAGTCAGTTTGATTAAAGACCTTATTTTGCTTTTTTACATGTTGCTATTACTATTATGTTTATAATTATATTTATAGCTATTTTTCATAAGAATTATCAGTCTGCTCATGTTTCCCAATTTTTGTTTTCCCTGCAGGATAAACGTAAATGTCCTGATAGATAACAGAAAGCTGGGAAGTAAAAAAGGCCATGAAGTCCCGGCAGGCATATGTTTACAACCTGTTCGAAGCACCTACTGATAACAATTCATCTTTTACTTATTGGCTGATAACTCCACAACAGAGGAAAGGATACTGACACATTCTGTAGACCTAGGACAGTGATTCTCAAACTTTAGCATGCATCAGAATCACCTGGAAGACTTGTTAATACACAGACTTCTAGGTCTCACCCCTAGAATTTCAGATTCAGTAGACCCAGGAAGGGGTGTTTGGGATTACAGCTCTAAAAAGTTCCCAGGTGAGGCTGATTCTGCTGACCTGATGACCACACCTGAGAATCATTAAAATAAGATCTCTATGCAAATCCATGATTCAAAGTATCTTCCTGAATTCCCTAGGAAATAGTACAGAGGTTATATCAACAGATCCTTTAGGCCACTTTCCTTTAGTCTGAAAAATATACTTGTTAAAAAAAATGCATTTGTATTAACACACAAAATGTTGTTTATATTATCCTGATCAATTCATTTAAGTAATAACTCTCAATCTTACAATTTCTATCATGGATCAAACAACACTACTTTTTCCTCTAACTTTTCTATTATGGACTGATTTAGCAATATGGACAGTTTACATAAAATCTATGTATCTTATAATTCAAGGTATTGGAAGAGAGCAGGGAGTGAGATCAAAACTGCTGAAGGAAATTATTTGAGCCTAGCTGGAGCCATTAAGAGAAAGAACTAGAATCCTAATCTAAATTGTCTCTTACACAATAAACAAATAAGTATGTAGTAATGTGAAAGAAAAGGTATAAACCTTAGCTACATTGATTGGAGGAGAAAGTGTGATCTGACTATTATCCTCAGCAACTAATAGCACTGGCTTCAGGATATGATGAATTTTCCCTACCCAAACGGCAGAACTATAGGTTCTGATAGAGACAATTCCAATAGCTGTCATTTCATTTGCCTAGTCCACTTCTCAGGTTCTGAGAGTGCTATTATTGCAAAGGCAGAAGTCCTTTAAACCATAGCAATTAGTCAAGTTTACTAACTTCATCGAAAACAGATCTACCAGCTGTAGGGACAAGTACTTGCAGAAGAAAAGAAAAAAAAAAAACACCAGAGATAGATCTAAAATGATAACAGCATTCATCTTTGAGGATAAGATAATGAGTAATTTTAGTATTTTTCTACATTTTTTTGTGTTTTCCTGAGTTCTCTCAATAAGTACTTTTATTACTTTTATAATCAGAAAAAGTGTGATTTTTGGAGGTGCGTGCTTTAAAGACTAGAAAGCTGTCTCCCAGTTCTTTCTGCTGTTCCAAAACTTCACTCTCTCTACTAAAGTACCAAGTCTAAACTCTGTAAGCACCACGGCCCTCCTCCGTCACCAAGTTTGGGGTGAAGTGCCCTTTCCTGCCTAGTAAGATGGAGGCCAGTGCTTGCTAACCGGCGCTCGGCATTCCCCCAGAAGGCCAGAGGAAGGCATTTTCCCAGAGCCCAGCCGGTACCCAGGCGTCGGGGACGAGAGCACCCACCTGGACGGGGGCTTCAGGTTGTTCTTCCGGAGGAGTTCCTCCTCATAGTGGAGCAGCTTCAGTTTCTCCACCAGGTCCTCCATCACCACGAACATGTGGTAGGCCGCGCCGGGCCCCCGCTCCACGACCACCTCCCCCGCCCCTTCGCCGCGAGATCGAGATACCCCATCCTCCAAACCCGACGGCGTGACCACGGCCGCGGCGGCTGCCATCGCAAAACACACAAAAACAGCTCAGAGTGGGCTCCGGCCCACAGAACTCGGTGGACTGCGCTGCAGCAACCGAGACCGCCGCGACCGGTTACCAAGCGACCGCCGGGCAACCCGTCACCAGGGCAACTGGACTCCGCCTCCTTCCCGTCTGATCGCTTCTGAATTCCTTCCAACCAGGGCGGACTTTCTGCGTTGCGTCACGTAGAACCCGCCTCTTCCTCTGCATCTTAGGAGGGAAGTGGCTGGAGACGTAGCCCCGCCCCTCTTTGGGCGTGACGTTCAGCGCCCCACGTCCGGCCACGCCTCCTCCCCTTACTGCTTAAAGGCGGAGGAGGCCCGTGAGCGTTTCTGCTGTGCTTGCCACGAGTCCCTTCCCTGGCACGAATCTTGTTGAACCTGGTAGTTACCAAAGGCCACTGACTGGGCGGCGGGTAGCAGTTTAAAAGATTAAAGAAAAAGGAAGATAAAAGATAAAAGAAAAAGGGCAGTGTTGAAGGCTATGCTAACTAGCCCACTAATTTCTTTTTTGTTTTTCTCCTCAAAATGGAAAGTTTTCTCAGTTGTAAAGCTAGTTGGTATCCTGAGGTTTCCCTTTACATCAGCAACTTTCCAAAGGGAAGTTTATTTCTTTTTTTTCTTTAATTTAGTATTTCATTAGGGAATGCTGTATTTGATTTAACAGTCTATTATAAGACTATTAGAGTTATTCTCTGCTATTATAACAACGTTAGGAAAGGGATTGTTGATTGGGGTTGGGGGAAAGGAATGGCAGAGGATGAGCCAAAAAGGATGCACTGGGAAGAATTTGTTTTACCTTAGAAACAAGAATTCTAAACTCACATCTTTCTCCTAATCTGTTTTAAGCTCATTACAAGTATAAAGTTTGGGGGTTCCTTGTAAAAATCAAAGGAGATAATCATAAAAAGAATTGTTTTTCTGCTCTGTATCTCATAAGTGTGGTTAAAGACTACTGTACTCTGGAACTGTTGACCTAGAAAATGCAAGAAAGGGGACATAACTGACAGCTTTCCAGTTCTCTGAAGTCTGTGTATCAAGTTTTCCTAACTGATACATAAAAAATGAGGTAAGTGGCAGATGTGTGGAGGTTTTCTGGGAGTAGAAAACTCATGGCAAGAGGTTGAACATGTGTTTGTGTTTATAATGTGATTTTTGAGGGCTGTGTTATTTCATATCTGCTACTAGAGAATATAGAAGTCACAAATTTGACATAACCGAAGTTTGAAGTTTATCTGTAATATCTTTTTGTTTTTGTTAGAAAGATGGGCTGAAGAGCACTTTTCATTTTACTGTCAGTCTAGACATAACTTCTTTCTGATACTAATAAAAGTATCAAAATTAAAATTAGAAAAGCAAATACCTTTTTATTAAAGAAAGAAAATACATAAAATAACTTTTATATAGAAAACCACCCAAAGGGGAAGGCCACTGAGAATTGCAAAAAATAACAGTTTGCCCACTCCAAGTCATTAACCAGCTGCTTTTAATAAAGGTGAGTGGAAAAATGGATTTGACTCTACCCCCCTGTCAAATCGGTCTTTTTCTTCTCCTTGTTAGAACAGTATTTCTCCCCCATAGATCCCTAACCCAACTATCACATATGTGGGTGAGGGATATTGTGGTATGCCTGTATAACTTGCAGAGTAAAAATACCTGTATAGTTTTTTAGGATTGAAAAAAATTAAAGCTCAGATACATGCTTTGGGTGCTTGGTCAATCAACAAGCAACCTGTGACTTTTTAAATAATTCTCAAAAAGCTGTAAGGTTTTACAGGTAAATTGATTATACCCAGGGAGAGAGATGTTCGCTCAAGGCACGCTGCCTACATTCTGACATTTTCAGAAAGTGATATATAGCACTCGGAATAAAATAGTCACACATTGTTGTTTTTGGCTGACGAGAGACCCTCCAATACCATACGTACTTTTGCGGGTGGGGAGAAAACACCTCTCCCAGAACCTAGCCATTTCCTTCCCAGGTACAATGATGCAGCCTGTCTTGAAGCAGTATGTAGAATTATTTTGCACCTTAATTGTTGTGAAGAAGGAAAAAGACTAAAATATAGTGTCCCCCAGTAACTGTGGCACAGAAAGAATGAAACAAAAAGGGAAAGCCAACTGTTCAACACTGCTTTTGCCACAAAAAGAAAGATGGGAGAGAACACTGAAATATCATTTAATTTTTATTAGGCCCCAAGGATTATTTTTACTGAATCTTCCTTTACCCACAGTAGTTGATAACATTTTAAGAGGTTCTTTTCCAGATCGAAGTAGATTTCTGCACATGTATGAGAATGCACACTCAAATCCTCTTCCAGCTGTCTGACCCACTTAGAAGCTTTCAGGTAATGGTGTTAGTATTTTTACACTAGCTCATTCATTGACTATGGAGTTAAATTGGGGCTTGAAGAAAATGGAATGTTGAGGCATGTTCATACTTCCTTTCAGGAATCTTGAGAGAGATTTATCCCTGGCTTTGTGTTGACCACAATTATAATCGGTCTTATTTATCTCTTGCAGACTATTTATGAAATAATTGGAAGCAATTTTTAAGGCTTTTAAGATCTTTCTGTGACTGGGCTAATCTCTGAAAACTGAACAGCATCCCAGGCAAAGGTGATTGAAGCTAAATGGTTTCCCTGAAAGGTACTAAGCAAGGCTTGAGGTGAAAAGAAGGCAGGTTCACAGATGGAGGAAGGCCTTCCAGCTGCATCTCAAAATAAAAGAACAAGTCCTCCAAGGAGACGAAGCTGGCTTAAAAAAAACAAAGCCATTTTTTTGTTATAAATGGCTTAGTACCATCCATTAGGTATGTTTAAAACTTAGAAAACCACTAATTGACAAAACTTTCTTAATAGAAAGCATCTGTCAAAATTCTAGAAAGAAAAAAGCCATATTTAAATATGAAACATTAGTGGCAATACCTTTTAAAACCAAAATCAAAGCAAAGACAGCCACTCTTCAAAGCTGGACTAGATCAAAGCCAGTACTAAGATAAAAAATTGCAACTATTGCAGAAGAAACTGTTGCAAGTGATAAAATTAAGTAAAAAACACAAGAGAATCTGCAGACAAGCTCTTAAGACAGTGCAGCAAGTGTGCCGTATATGAGATCCAAACTGAAGAAAAGTTACTGGAAAAACAAACTTCAAAAACAAATTGTATATAGCACCCAGGAATAAGTCTATCATTAAACTTTATTGAGAGTCATGGAAAAATCCAAATAGGGATACAATGTTCATGAATGAGAAAAGTTAGTTACCTTTAATCTATAACCTCAGTGCAATTTCAACAAAAATTCTAAGAGGACTGATACTAAAATTCATACATAAGCATGAGGCAGGAATCATGATGTCATCATAAATTTCCTGATAAAAATATAACTGAAATGACATCACAGGAATAAACAGAAAATAGTCCAGAAACAGGTGAAAATTTAATGAAAATGACAAAGTTGATATTACCAATAGTAGAGAAAGATGAACTATTCAATAAATGCCATTGAAGCTATGGGTTATCCATGTGGAAACCAAATTACATCTCTGAATTCTAACACCTAAATTCCAGATGAATTGGAAATGTAAATGTAAAATACTTGTAGGATGTTTAGAAGGAAACAAAATAGAATATCTTGAACTTCAATGTAGGAAAGGATTTCTTGAAGGAAATGAACAAATTGTAAAGAGAAATTCATGAAAATTTAAGAACTTAGACACAAAAGAAGAATCTATAAAAAATAAAAAAGATATTTGTGACCCATATTATGTTGATGGATTAGTTTCCAGGATACACAAATAGGTCATTGCAAGGCCTCTGTGCCATGTTGGATTTTAAATGTCGAATTTTAAATTTAAATTTTAGGTGAGGATTTCTTGGCCTTAACATTTTAGGCTGCATAATTCTTTATTGTTAAAGGTGGTTCTTTGCATTATTGGTTGTTTAACAGCACCCCTCTACCCAGTAGATGACTCATCTATAGTTTTAACAACCAAAAATATCTCCTGACATTGCCAGCTGGCCATGAGGAAACATTATCATCTCTGGTTGAGAATCAATGTTCTAGATGCATGGGTTGAAATAGCAAATGCCTTTATAAGGACCAGGAATGTATAGATAAATGAGTGACTGAGTGATGTGAGTGTGGGGGACATGTGGGGATGGTCTATAGTGAACTAGAAAATTCATGCCTCATCTCAAGGAAGGGACATTTTTTCCATACAGGAATTCAGCCCAGTTTTGCTATGTGTTATGACTTTGCAAGGATCTGAACCTGGATTTGGATGTCAATGTGAAATCCTAATGTTCTTGAGGATGACCTTTCTACCCAGAAAATATTGTTTTGGGGACTACTTTAGTTGTTAAAGATATTTGTATTAATACATTGCAGTTCAAAATTGAGAGGACTTTTTCTTTTCATATTCAAATCTTATTCAATTTGTAAATGTAGTAAGTTTATTACAGTCAAGATTAAGGGGGGTGGATTTATAAGTTAAATTCCTAAGGAAGTTTTAAATTGTTTTATAAATTTATTATATTTGTTTTAATATCGTCTGACAAACTATTCCAGATAATGTTAAATCTCCTGAATCTAAAAGTAAAATAAAATAAAAATAAAAAAGATCAGAGGAGAGAAGTTCTATTATTTTCAGTATTGTTTGTAAATGTAGATTTTAATATAAAACCAGATGTCTAAATCAGTTACTCAATTCCCTATTATAAACTGGAATCATATGTCATTCTGTTTCTCTAATAGGCTACATTTTCAAACATTGGATACATAAGTAGCAAATATGCACACATTATTCTTTACCATAATTATTACTACTGTGGGTTTGACTTTCATCATTACTGAGCTTAATGTTGCAGTTTTTCAGGATTGGAATAATACACACCTGGGAACCAATCAATCATCATCCCAACCTAAACCTGTTGTATTTCCCATCCAATGTGCCAAAAGATTCCTGGGCCAGATACAGAAGAAATTCTTGGCCAAAACACCAATGGGACACACTAAGTCCTAACTTGCTATACAAACTCTCTAACTTAGAAAGGGAAATGGTTTTATAACCCATTTCCTGGGGTTTAATTCATTTTTTAGTTCTTCTTTACGAATGGAAGTCTTCTAACTTCGCTAAGATTGCAGGTAACTGCTTTAGCTAACTTTGGCTCTCATAGTAGACATATGCCATCTAATTATACATATTTCAGGCTTTGTTTTGCTTTATGATCTCAATTTCTTGGGAGAGAAGCAAAGTAAATGTATGAACTGAGTTCATTTTACTATCTCTGGTAAGTGGTTGAGGATGGTTATTGAAGGGTTTCAGGTAGAGGTGTGTGTGCTGGGGGAGATGAAGATTAAAATATTTGCATCTTAGAGTGTTATGGTAATATTGTAGAGAAAGGACTATAGGAAGTTGAAAATTGATTCAGAAGGCAATTTGAATAGTCAGTTGAAATATGGTCCTGAACTGGGATGGTGGCAATTGAAATATGAAAGAAAGTAAGAGAATTAGGAAAGAGATTCAACAGAACTTATTAATGGGCATTGTGAGATGTTATCTGGGACATCAATGGCACCACAGAGATGCCCCACTTTGGGGCAAGAAAGCTGGCCTTTATACTTCATGACATTGGATTATTGGTTGTGGCCTGTTTCAGGCTTCTTTGGGTGAAGTGGCTTCTGTTGGCCAAGGGTAGTATTCTGGAGACAGATGCAATTGTGAACACTGGGCGATCAGATTAACAACTGGGGAATGGGTGCATCAGCTTGGTAAAAAGGGATCTGGGTAGGTACCGACAAATTTTACTATAATAGTTGATATTAAAGTGCAGTACTTGAATTTATGTGGCATGTGTACTGAAGCAATGAAACTGGTCTTAAACTAAGCTGAATTTAAAAAAAAAGGCTGGTAAAGATATAAAACCATTGATCAATTATAGCATAAAGTATCAGATGGAGAAACAGCAGATAAGTAACTGCAAATATTGAAACATTCAGTCTAGTTTCTTGATAGGAGTTCTATCATGTATGTTGGTAACACTGATTTGATACATATCAGATATTAACAAGAAGAAATGATCTTATTTGTCAGAGTTTTGAAGATTAAATAGAAATAGGTTTATTCTTTAAAGACTAGGTTAAGAAGATTCAATTTGTTTTTTCCCCAAGAAAAAATTACATTCAAGACTAAATGTAAACAATACATTACATAAGAAAAAGGCTTATTAACGGGGCTTCCTAGACCTAATAAAAGCAAAATCTGCTAGATGCTACATTTTCATGGTACAGCTCTGCATCTCAGTGCACAATATGCCAGACTTTCTGATGGTTCATTTCCCAAATGGTATTTGGCACCTTGTCTTGAGGCTTTGGAACCTGTTTCCCAAACCATTTCATTCAATGGTAATAAAACATTAAATCGAAATGCCTTATTTTTATTCATAGCTATTTAGTGAAGATTATTTCATGTTCCATATCTCCATCTTTTTCTTCACAAATAGAGCAAGAAATCCATTCTGCTTTTGCATCTAGTGAGATTTTTGACAGAGCTTTTATTCTTTTTGAAGGTGTAAATGTGAAAGCCCAAACTAATAGATCCAGGGATCAGTGTTTTGCTTTTGACAACCAAAGAGTATCTTTTAGGGTTTTTGTGCAGCAAATATTTGAGTACACATAATGTGTTAGGCACTTTGCTTGGGCATGGTGATACAAAGACTTACCAACTTGGTGTCTGTGCTCAAACATCTCATACTCTAGTGCAGGATACACATGTAAACTTGTCAAATGCAAATTAGAATATAAAAAAGTAGAGTATGTTTTGGAAGAAGGCTCTCCAGACTTCTTTTATCCTACCCCTCTGCAAGATGGTTGTGCCTCCTCTGTTTCCCCATAGACTATGTTTTCTTTCTCTTGAGTCTCATTTTTCAACTAGGCTCTGAAGAGTTGGGAAGAATTAGTCATGAGAAATTAGTAGGAGAACGAATATGATTGAGAAAGCCCTCTTGCCTGGAGAGCCAAGCTTCAGAGCAAAGGTGATGGCTCCTCTCCTTTGTGTCTATTGTGGGGGCCGATGCCTTTTAGCCTTTAAGTGTTCAGGGACATGAGTTAACTATTTTTTTCTAGAAACTTTAGCAAGGGGTCTGCATTATATAGTTAGTTATTTCCAGAATCTGGAGAAGGTATGCGCCTCTGGCCATCCACTAAGAATTCTAATTAGGATGGGTTTAAGTTCATTCAAAAGAACTCACCTCAAAAGTAGTCCTAAATCAAGAGCAGAAACTAAAAACTTTTTATGACTTTCTAACAACTTATTGTGTCTGATCTACATGTCCAGTATACATTTAAATTATATATATATATATATATATACACACACACTATATAATAACATATAATATATAAAATGTATATAATATACAACTTACATATATATAATTTAATATATAACAACATAATTATATATAATAAATGTATATAATAAATGTATATAATATATGTAATGTGCATAGTTCAGAGGAATACTCAAACTGTGTAAAACTTTTTTTCCTTCTCCCCAGTACTCCAAGGCAGAGTGTGGATTAGTCACTGTAACATTGTGAGGAAAAGTAGACAATTGATGGCTCATAGACTGTGTGGTTATCTGAACCCCCAGGAAGAAGGTAAGATCTTTCCCACTTTTTCCCCAGAGAGTAGGAATTAATGATGTCCCTTTCACCCAATAGTGTTGTGAAAAAACAGCAGACTAAACAGATACCAGCTCATTCTTTCCTTATTAATGTGAAGTGTTTATACTTATTTGGTCCATTTCCAGACTTTAAACTTTGAACAGATTTCTCTTTGCTTATTCTCATGCTTGAGACTGTTTTTGTTTTAGTCTTCTCAATTATCATATGTTCTTTCAGATTAACTCTAAATTTAGTTAATGTTAAAATATGTATTCTTAAATACATTTATAATGAGTTTACCATCCAGCAACATATTGTATACTTTACACTCTTGTTGGGTTAAAAAGGTCTCTGAAAAACTGTTTTATTCTTGATTTTCAATCTGACAGTCAATTTTTAAACAGAAATTTTTGCTATTTTTTTTATGCTAGTAAGTTAGCACTGCTGAGTATGAAAACTTCATAGTTTTAATTTTTGAAGGTAAGGACAGATTGTTATACTGCAAAAGATTTGACTCTTTTAGGCTTCTTGGAGGAAGAATAATATTTTTTTGTAAGTAAAATTAGAAAAGCTCCAGAAGAATCTTGCTCTTTAAAGGAAGCACAAAGTCTTTTTATTAAAATAATAGAAAATGATCTTTTTTTTTTTCTTGGAGTATAAGGACGGCTTCTTTACAGCTTCTCCTACAGATCTGGTCCTCTTTCATACTTTTGTCTACATAGTTCCCAGAGTAATCTTTCTAAAATGCAAATACGGACACATCACTGGCCTACCTGACACCCATACATGGATTCCTCATTTGGGAAAAAAGTCCAAAATTTTTAATCCTACTATATAAGCCTCCAGGGAAGGTCCAGGTTTTGTGGGAACTGAAACTTATGCAATTGGGGGTGGGATCCTTTTAAATAAAAATAAATATAAAAATTTGAATTAAAAATCAGCTACAGGGCCTTTGAAGGGACAATGCCAGTGAGGTTCCCTGGAGAATATATTTCACTAATTTTCTGGTATGTGTGCCTCTACTGAGAGAGTTGTTTTATCATTGCAAATGAGATGAGATTCCTGGGTCAGTAAATAATGACCAAGATAAAGTATCCAATCAGATGAAGTTGAAAAAACTTTTTCTTCTACTCTTCTTGATTCTCTGGCTGGGGCCTTTCAAGTTAGATTGACAAAAGACAGATTAACTCTAAAGAAAAACAGTTTTTTAACAGGTACAATGAGATTACATGCAGGGGAAACTCAGTGATGACTAGTAACTCAAAGAGGTTATTAGAACTTGGGCTTATACAGAATAGTATTTTAACAAGGAACAATAGATACGTAGAGAAGTTACAAGACAAATGAAAAGGGTTTTCGGTTTCTATGGTAAATATATGGGAGAAAATAATGAAAAATAAGGGTTGTTCTGGTAAGGCATTTTATGTAATTTCCCTTCAGTGCTGTCTTTGGGCTGGTAAGAGTCTCTGGTGATTAAGAGTCAATGTTTATTTTTAGGCAAATGTGGGCGAGTATAGAGATATTTTGGAGTGTTTGTTATTTCTCAGTTGTCTTCAGCTCAAATAATCCTTATTCCAATCCTTATATTTTGGTTTGTCATATTGTTATCCCCTGTATCTAGAGATCTCTGACTAGAACTCAAAGTCAGCTGGCTAAATATGGCCAGGATGGTTCTTCCTAACATGAGACAGACATGCTGAGCCCTTTTTATAGTCACTCTAATAAGGAGAATGTTATGCCCATAGTTTTCAGACTAGATTGGTTTTAAATAGGTTCAAGTTTGACCCTTAAGTTACTAAATTAAAGTTATTTTAATTACTTCTCTATGATTTGAGATTTCAACTCTACCCAGTAGTAACTAACTTCCTTCACTAATCTTTACCTACCTGGTTGAAATATCTATTTAACAGCCTTCCTGTCTGGCCGAACCACAATTCTTAATGACACTTCAATAGTGGCTGACACTATTCTGTATTCCTGTACCTTTGGCTTTGTAGTCAACACCACCAAAGTCATGCTAATGACACCTATGATTAACTCTTCTTCACACCAGACAGTGGTTCTGGTTTCTCTTCAGTTGACATTGGAAAGTGTTAGAATAAAAACTGGTACATATACCTTGTCTTTTTTTTTTTTTTACCCTCTGCAATCATTCTCTCTTAATTCAGTTCCTCCCTTTTGTTTCCTCTAGAACCTCTTTTTTAAAGATGGTAATGATTCCTTATTCTTTAGATGACTTTTTCTCTAAAGCATCATGTTAGTCCAAGTCTTTTAAGAATCATAGAGGCCAAAATGGGATTAGGCAAGTAAAAAGTTTTTTAGGCTACATTGCATAGGATACAAAATGGGAAGGGACTCGGCAAAGGCTGAATCAGCAGTCAGATTGTGGTGCAAGACTAACCGCAAGTGAAGAATAAAGGGAAGGAAGAGCTCATTTTACACTACTATGCAGTCTATGTGCTTCACTCAAAGCTGGCAGACTTTTGTATCACTCTGTATATGGGTGGGATGAATATTCCCAGGTTTGGAATATGTTGCCTCCAGAAGCCAAAGGGCCCTTCCAAATGCTTCGTTTGCTTCCTTCTTTGTGTAGGGAATTCAAGATACAGTAATTTGTCCTTTACTTTGTAGTGTCTCCCAGCATGCCCCTGATCACTGGGTTTTCAAAACTGAATCTTTGATCTCTCAATCTCTAGAGTGCATGCATCTTAATCTTTGATCTCTCAATCTCTAGAGTGCATGCATCTTACCAAGGCATCCAGCACCTGAATCTTTGATCTCTCAATCTCTATAGTGCATGCATCTTACCAAGGCATCCAGCATACTAACAGCCTCTTGCTTCTGCTCAATCACCATCATATCTTTATGTAATGGATAGGTGTGATGTTCTGTGGGATATCCTGAAGGTGTAGATCTCTTTGGACTATGACAGAAGGCAGAAGAATTAACATAGCCCTTAGGGAAATTTTTAAATGAATATTGTCCATCCATGTGAATGCAAGCTGTTTTTGATCCTTTTTTCTGATTGGGGTTGAATAAAATACATTCATTAGATTAATGGCAGTATATTATATATGTGCTATGTTTGCTCAACCATGCATACTATGCCTGGTATAGTAGTTACAATCTAGGATACACCTTGTTTGACATTGTGATAGTCCACAGTCATTCTCCAGGATCTGCTAGGCTTTTGAAGGGGCCAGAGTAATGAAATGGAGATATGGTAGGAGCCACTGCTGCATTTTTCAGGTCTTTAATGCTGCTATTCATCTTTGCCACACCCCTCCACGGGATATGATGTTTTTGATTTACTATCTTGGTGAGGATAATTTCAGAGGTTTCCATTTGACTGTTTCCGTAATGATAGCTCTTACTCCAGAAGCCAGGGACACAATTTGAAGATGGCCCCATCTGCCAAATGTATCCATTTGAACCATGCATACAGACTGTATTGTCATGGTACATACTTGTCATAGCGTGGCAGTTGGGTATCCTCTTAGGGTACCAATCCCTTCTTTAGTCAATGGGTTACAGATGTGAAAATTATTTCTGGTCTGGGAATGAGCAAGTGATTGTGACTTTGTTGGACAACCACTCCAGCATCCTGCTCCTCCATTCTTTCTTTGGTTGTGAGGTAAAGCAACACACTTGTTAGCTGCCCATCTGTCTTGCCCCTGGAGACACCATGCTCTATTAATCATCTCTACAACTCCTTGTGGGTCAAACAGGTTTGGCCGCCCTCTGGCCTTGCCAGTCATTATGATAATTACATCCTGACAGACAAGTTCTGCCATCTGGCCTCTATTACTCCAAGGCTCCATCATCTCCATGGAAATTAACCAACCTAGTGATGTAACTGCTTCTAGTAGCAACATCTCTGGCCCATAGATGAAAGCCATTACAGAATTTCTTAGAGGTGCTGGTGTCTGTCTCACCACTGCATCCTCAATGGCCTCAGTGAATGTGTGCTCTCTGCGCCCTCCTGTGGAACATAATCTTCTGGTGGGGCTTCAGGCCTTTTCTATGTATTTCACATGCCCACTTCCATCAGCTGCTTACTTCCTTCATCTTCCTTTTGCTAGGGCAACTTGACATTTCTATTTTATTGAGAATCATCCAGTTTCTAAAAGATATCCTAGCTGTGAGTTCACCTATCCCCTGAGGTCTTTGCTAAATATTAAATCCTGGACCTTGGTAAAGGGTCCCCAGGTCATTGAATTCTGGTTTATTCAGATGTGCATTCTATCTCCATTGATCAAGCACCACCAGAAGTGGAATTTCTTGATTCCCGCTGGTATATGCCATGTCATGTGTATAATTCATTCGATGTATAGTCCCTCCCTTATAAGGCCCAGCACATCTCCAGCTGGGTTAAACTGAGATTTAACTCTACTTATTAGCCTGGCAGCCAGAAGAGGTAGGAGGAGAAGGCTGCATGTGTATCATGTGTTGCCTGAAACTTCTGCTGTGCTAGGAGATGCTACAGAAATGCTAGTTTTTACTGGAGAGGGATGTGCTACTTCTGCAGTTCTCTAGGGTCTGGAAGGTTACAAAGTCAATATCCTTAGGACATCCAGTCAGATGTCCCTATCCTACTTCAGTTTTCTGCACCAGGTCCTGACCATCACACAGCTGATCTTCCTTGACTGAGAATTAAAATGTCCATGGAGCTCTGGGACTTTAACAGTCAGGTCTTCAGCCTACTGCTTCACTCTGTCTGGCTTCCCAGTAGGAGATGGTCCTCCTTGTAAGCTACCACCTAGGCTTTCTGACTCTCATATTTAGCTTTCAACTACTTGTTTACAGCCCTGGTCTCCCATTTTCCCTCTTCAGGGTGTCACTACAACTTAGCAGTAACCAGCCAACTCCCCTATTTTTGTAAGCATTATTCCCCTAATATTTTTCAAATGCCAGTATTATCTCTACATGTCACAACATTCACCTCCACTGGAATGCTGTCCAGAGAGCACCATTCACCAAGTTCAAAAGGAATACACAGGTGAGAGGTCACTGAAATCTAGCAATTTAGTCACTACATTTTGCCAGAAACTTTGTGTGTTCCACCTATCAAACAGGACAGTGTCTTCTTTCTGCCTGGTAGTAGGTAGTGAGCTAGTACCAAATCTCCATCTTGCTGCCTGTTTCTTGGACCACTCCTGGTACCATTTAGTGTTTGTTTGGGTCCTCTGAGAATAAGAAACTAAGACTGGGTTAAACATAAAAGGATTTTATTAGAGAAAGTACCTATATGAGAAAAAATGGTAAGGGAGATAAAAAAGGCTAGAAGAGTTGACCATGGGCAGGTATGACCTGAGTGAGGAAGAGAAGGAAGGTTGAGTGGAAGCATGTGGTTACAGTCTAAGGAAAGCTCAGCAAGGCTGTCAAGGAAGTCCTCAAGCAAAGATCAACTATCCAAGGAGTCCCACGTCTCCTACAGTTCTCATCCATTGCCTGGAAGCAGCTTTTGGAAAGCATTGCCTCTGCACAAACAAGGCAATTGTTTTTCAGATTGCAGCAGTTATAGCCTCTGGTCAATTCTGTTCATTTTCATGGCACCACAGTTTACTCAGTGTTTTAGTTACTATTTATGCATAACAGTATACACCAAATCTTAGAGCTTGACAGCATCCTATTATATTTCTACTGTTAAAAAAAAACACACAAAGGCCACAGTTTATTATACTGGGAGACCAAAAGCTCAGTCGTATAACCACAATTTAAATTTTCCCAATTTCCCTAAAATGTTGGCTCTGATATTAAATAAAACTTAAACTTTTCTTTATGTCAATGGGACCTTACAGCTTTCTAGCCAATCAGCTACAAATAAGTAAGCTTATACAGTGTTAGTACCATAAAAAGAATGTTTTTAGTAACCAATCACAATAGAAAACAATGTACTTTCTCATTCATGCTTTATAAACTGAGTTGTAACTGCTGAGACGTGAGCTTCGTACCAGTTTTGGTTTTGAAGTTCCTCTGTTTGCAAACTGTTTTTTGCTTAATAAAATATTTATATCAAGTAAAGCTCTCTGAGTTTTATTCAGACAGTAGTTTCTCTGGCTCAAGAACTCAAGTAGAACATATCAAGAATGGCTTATCTTTGCTCCATTGTCTAGGGCCTCAGCTAGGAAGACTTGAAGGCTGGAGCGACTCCATGATTTGAGGCTGGATTCCTCTGAAGGCTTATTCATAACAGGCACATAGGCTGGGATGGTATGAGGATTAGAGCTACCTAAAGTGCCTAAGATGGCCTCTCCATGTGACCGGAGTTCCTCACAATGCCGCTAACCCAGGCTAAGCCAACTTCTGACAGGGTGAATTAGGGCTCCAAGTATAAGCGTTCTAGTGAACAGGGTGATTTAAGGCTCTAGTATAAGTGTTTTATGACCGAGCCTCTACTGTATTGGTCAAAGCAGTCACAAGCCCACCCAGCCTCGTTGGGAGGGGACAACTCCCTCCCTACCTTTTGATGGGAGAAGAAACATAATTTTCTGGCCATTAAATAGAACACACACACACACACACACACACACACACACACACACACACAAACTGGTCAACAGGTTTCTGTAAGGAAAGCTGTTGAAAACCTTTGGCTTAATTGGTTACTTTTGCTAGCTTCCTGGATTTATACTCATTATTAACACTCTTCAGCTTATATTGTAATTGCCTCTTTAATTCTGTTTTAGTCTTCCTTGTTACCCTGCACCTGGCACACAAATGCTTAATAGGCATTCAGTTAACTGTTCCTTCCTAAAACCTACTTTGGGAGCAAAACTAACATATATAATAGTGTACAATGTAGGACAATAAAATTACAAGTTCATATGGTTCGAGTTGTACTATAAGAGTTAAGTTTTCTTTGATCTCTCATCTGAATTAAGTCCAGGTTGATGAAGACCAGGAATAATTCAAACAAACTATAGAAGCTATTTCAGGATTTTTCCTTTTTCTTAGGTGGTTGATAAACATTTCAACTATGGTCTGACATTCCAAAATAATAAAATCCTAACAAGCCTCCTAAAATGGCCTTTTGGAAATTAGGTGACTTAATTCTTACCCAAAGGCAATTAAATGGCCTTAATTAGTAATTAATGACTTCTTAAAGATGTCCTCAGTCTATTCAAGTATAATATGTTTACCACTGGAAGGAAACTATAAGAGAATTGGGGAGAATGTCAGCACTTAATCTTTAAGGACATTCAGAACAATTCTTTAACTTTTCCCTTCTCATATCTCCTTTTAAAAATATTACCAAAAAATAAATGAAAAATATTAAATAATTAAATGGGTGAAAGCATTACATGGTTAATTTTACATGGTTAAAATGTAAAATGACAGAAGAAGCAAGAAGCAAATGAACAAGACCAAACCAAAATGCAGCTAAGACTGTGTGTAAATTACCCTTGCGTTTGTTTAATCTCTATGTGATTTACACATGATGAGCTAGCTAATTTGTAATATTGTTTGGAGAACTCCAAGGTATCAGAGTGAAGGCAGCTTTCCCAAACTAAAATGAGTTGGGAAGATAAGAAAATCCACCATTTAAAATAAATTGGCTCAGGGACTAGCTAAAACTCAGTACAAAACTATATTATGAATGAAACCCTTATTGGAAACTTAGCTTTGACCTATTAGTAAATATAAAATTCTTACTTCAGTCCTGTGCAGTAATAGATAATCATTTATTTATAATTTTGACTTTTCCTGTGAACATTTGCATAACTTGGTAACAAGAAATTTGTAGAATTTTAAAGTGAAAAACAAAGATCCATTGAAATGAGAAAAACAGCTTTCCTAACAATCCATGCTTTTCATCATTGATTTGATAGAACAGCAGGTTTACTTTGAATTGTATAGGGTCTAATTATTGGACTTGGGATGATCTGTCTTGAAGACTGGTGGGATTACAACTTTATCTTTCCTGTATTCTCCTTGGTTTTTGTAGTCGATAGTTTTCTCCATGGTCTCCCTGTCAGGCCTGCTCAAAGAGAATATGAATGTGGAGATGGAAGATAGCTCTTTAACTTTGTGTTAGTATAGACTCTACTCGTGGAAAGCTTAAAATAGCGGTGAAAAGTACTATGAATTCACAAAGATCTGGTTAGGTAGCTTTATTCTGATTAGAGACCAATTCTAGCAGTTATGAAGGAAGGAAACTGAGGCACCTATGTCTGACATCAAGGCTATAAAACTAAAGTGAAGATTCTATTAGTTTGAGAAATTAACTTGAACTTACTGGAATCTTAAGAGAACATAATCGTTCAATATATATTAATAATAAAGTATTTTGAGATACCTATTTGTCATTGATTGTTTCTGGCTAAAATCAAGGTAATTAACTGAGGATTAATCCTTTTACATACAAAACTCAGCATATGATAGGAATCTCCTTAAATGTGTGATGTATGTGATCCTGATATATTAAAAACTAGTTCACTGAAGAGCAGTTATGCTGCTGTTATGAAGATGCCCACTCCAACAAGGATATTTCGACTTACTGCAATTTGGTGGAGCCTATACATCCATGTGTTAAAAGTCTCCACAGTTGATCCTGAAATGCAGCTAGTAGCTATAGCATCATCCCCAGAAAGTTACTGCTTTTATCTTAGATCAGGTTGCTATGTATAAAAATTCAGAACTTTTTTTTTTTTTTTTACCAGATACTGTTTGTGAGATTAACTACACCACCCTGTGACATTCTGCAATGTGGATTTTCCTCTCTTAATTATCACTTCATCCATCTTAGGCTTCAACTTTCTATCAATACTGTTCTACCTTACAGTAAAGATTTTTATCCTTTATGAAGAAGAAATAAATCCCAAATTAAGCAGTTCTGCCTCCTTTCACTGGATGATTTTTTTAAAAATATTCTTCAAGCAATGAGGTCTGTCCTGTCTTTATTGCCTTCTTCTTTTGCAAATCTAATTTTGACTTCCTGCTGCAATCATTACTGGTTTTGGTTATATTGCCTATTCCATGAAACTATAATCTGAGTTGTTAAATTTAGGTACATGTTGCTCTTTTTCTTCTGTTACCTCTCAAATGATTCAAAGTTCAGATTGAGCCTCCCATTAGGCCTGAACTGTCTTTCACAATAATAAATTGTCTGGCATTTGGATGCTCTGAATGCTTTGAAGTAAACCTTCCTAATATCTGGCATACTTTTCACATGTTCTTGATGCTCTTTTCTTTGGTTATAATAGATTCTGAGGTGCTTTCACTTTCTCTCAAAGTTTCTATTCTACTTCAAAAAGCATTAATTTATGTTAGTCAGAGTGAAATTAATTCAAGGGAAGCAAATACCTTTATTCTAGCAAAGCAGCTTCTTAAAAATCCTGCTTTATCCTTACAAAAGTCGAATTTTTCGATTAGTTTCTAAAACAGAAAAAAGTTAGAATCCACTAACATATCCAGTGGTACATAGTTAACATTTCATTGTATATATAGGCTCTAATTTGGGCAACATAAAAAAAAAAAAAAAAGGACATGGTTCCCTAGTGTAGCAGTTAGCATGTCTGCTTTACATGCAGAAGGTCATGGGTTTATGTCCCAGTGGAACAATAGTCCATGGTTTATGGCCATGCCACTCTGAACAAGCTTGATGTCTGATCTTGGAAGCTAAGCAGGGTTGGGCCTGGTTAGTACTGGGATGGGAGACCACCTAGGAATACTAGGTGCTGTAGGCATAAATAATAATAATAATAATAATAATAATAATGATACTAAAATATATAAAAAGGTGTTTTAGGATGTTTAATGATGTGGAAACATACTCATGCAATTAAAAAGTACATTTTAAAACTTGCATGCACACAGCATAATATCAGAAATACTAAAAATCTATAACCTTTTCACTATAAAGTGAATATTACCATGCTTCCTCCACAGTACTTGGATAATATAGCAGTTCCTAACAGAATTATTTGTATATACAATTAAATTTCTCCATACAAAACTAAGATTAACCATATTAACAAAAGTTATTTTGTAATGATTACATTACCTGTGTTTTTCAATTTTCCACAATCTCTATAATCATATACTACTTTAAAAATAAGGAAAGATTATTAGGCTGTTTTTTTTATCACATATATTTCTGTTGGTGGATGTCTGCTTTGTTGGGATTCTCTATCACTTTCACATCTTGTTTTAGAATGTTTAAAATCACTTATCAAGTACAATATAGGGACAGAAGAAACAGTTCCTTGCTAAATAAAGTTCTGATTCTTTATCATGATAGCTAGCATGTGAATACTTACTGTGTGCTAGGCACAGTGCCAAGGGTGTGAAGTACACATTGTTTTATGTATCTTAGATACTATTTCATTTAATCCTTTGGAAAAAAGATGGTGTTTTATATATGATGACATTGAAGCTCAAACTGTCCAGTGTCACACAACCGATATCTGCTGAGCTATATAACCTTTCCACTATAAAGCTCATAATGTTTTCGCTATGAAGTGAATATTACCATGCTTCTTCCACAGTATTTGGATAATATAGCAGTTCCTAACAGAATTATTTGTATATACAATTAAATTTCTCCATTACCCAACCTCTCAGATTTTTATTAAATTAAACTTTTTATTTTGAGATAATTGTATATTTACGCGCAGTTGTAAGAAATGATGCAGAGAAATCCTGTGTACCCTTTAGCTAGTACACTTCAATAGTAACATCTTATAAAACTATGGTACAATGTCACAATCAGGATATTGACATTGATACAGTCAAGATACTTCAGCACAAGGATCTCTCATGTTGACCTTTTATAGCTACATCCACTTCCCTTTCCACCCATGTAACCCCTGACAACCACTAAACTTCTCTGTATAAGTTGTCACTGCAAGGATATTGTATAAATAGAATCAAATAGTGTGTAACCTTTTGGGATACGCTTTTTAAACTCAGCATAATTCTCTGATGAGTCATTCAGATTGTTGTATGAATAATTAGTTCCTTTTTCTTTGGAGTAGTGTTCTATGGAATAGATATACCACAATTCACCCATTGAAGAATAACCATTCACCCATTGAAGAATATCTGGGTTACCAATTTTCTATTACAAATTAAGCTGTTATGAACATTTCTGTTCAGATTTTTTTTAATTAAAAAAATTTCTTTTCAATCACAGTTAACATTCAATATTATATTAGTTTCAAGTATACAGCATAGTACTTAAACATTTATATAACTTACAAAGTGATCCCCCTGATAGATATTGTACCCACCTGACACCATAGTTATTAGAAAATTATTGACTATAGTTTCTAAGCTCTACAATACATTCCTGTGACTATTTTCTAACTGTTAATTTGTGCTTCTTAATCTCATAACATTTTTACCCAGCTCTCAAGTCCCCTCCTATCTGGTAACCATCAGTTGTCCATATTTATGATTTTTTTTCTGTTTTGTTTATTCATTTATTTTGCTTTTTTAGATTCAATATGTAAGTGAAATCATATGGTATTTGCTTTTCTCTGTCTGATTTATTTCACTTAGCAAAATACCTTATAGGCCCATTCATATCACAAATGATAAGATTTTATTATTTTTTATACAATATTCCATTGTATATACATACCACTTCTTCTTTATCCATTTGTCTTTAGATTGGAGCCTTTAATCAATTTACATTTAAAATAATTATTGATAGGCATGTAGTTATTGCCTCTTTATTATTTTCTGATCATTTTATAGTTCTCTGTTTCTTATTCTTTTGCTTTCTTCCCTTGTATGTTGGTGACTTTTTTAATAGTGTGCTTGGATACCTTTCTTTTTATTTCTTATATATCTCTTTCAGATTTTTGGCTGTGGTTACCATGTGCTTTATATATACAAAATATATATACCATAAATTTATGGTCACTTAAGTTCAAACATATTGTAAAATCATTACCATTTTTACTTACCCCCTTTGTGTTTATATTTCTGTCATTTTTTACTTCATGTGTGTGTATGTGTATGTATGTTTGTGTGTATCCTTTAATATATTATTGTAATTACATTATCTTCCTACTTTTGCCTTTTAACCTTTGTACTACCTTCAGTATTGGTTGATCCACTGTTTGTATTCTGTGTTTGACTTCATCAGTGAGAATTTTTTCTTCATAATATTTCTTTATTCATATTTTTTATTTTTTTTTCCTTTTTCTTAAAGTCCTTTTAACATTTCTTATAATACTAGTTTAGTGGTAAGGAACTTCTTTAGCTCTTTCTTATCTAAGAATTACTGGTCAGGGTTTTTTGTAAATGTATGTTTTTATTCTCTTGGATAAATGCTCAAGGATGTAATTGCTGAGTCATATAGTAGTTGCATGTTTAGTTTTTAAAGAAACTGCCAACTCTTTTTCAAATTAGCTATACCATTTAATGTTCCCATCAGCAATGTATGAGTGACTCAGTTCCTTTACATGCTCACTAGTATTTGGTGTTGTCACTATTCTTTTTTAATTTTCTTTGTCATTTTTTAATTTTATTATTTTAACATTTTATTTTTCATTCTGATAGATGTGTAGTGATTATCTCATTGTAGTTTTAATTTGCCTTTCCCTACTGTCTAATGATGTTGAACATCTTTTCATGTCCTTAGTTGGAATCTTTGTTTTTTGTTTTTTTTTTTACTGTTGAGCTTTGAAAGTGTTTTATATATTCTAGATACAACTCCTTTACCAGATATGTTACCTACAAATATTTTCTATCAGTCTGTAGCTTGTCTTTTCATTCTCTTAACAGCTCTTTTGAAAAGCAAAAGTTTAAAATTTTGATGAAGTCAAGTTTATAAATTTTTCTTTTTATGAAACATACTTCTAGTGTCAAATGTCAAAACTTTTTGTCTAGCTCGACTTCCGGAAGATGTTTCTCTTATATGTTTTTCTAAAAATTTTACAGTTTTACATTTTATATGTAAGTCCAGGCTCATTTCCTGCTTCAATCCTAGAATCAACCATTCTGGGATATTTTCTGCCTCAGTCCTAGAATCAACTATTTCTCCAAGGAGCCCTTGTTCATTTTATTGGAGAATGGTATTAGAAACTAAGACCTAATACTAGGTGTACTTGTTACTGGAATGTCATTGATTTTAGATCCTCTCAACCTACAGAGCAAGGAAATATGTGTTTCATTAACTCATGTACTAAAATTTTTATGTAGTTATTTAAATATTTTTACATGTAACCATATATATCTATATTAAGCTAAACATGAGTTCTGCAACTCTGATTTATTAACGTATGGGGTTATATGAACTTACTCCCTTTGCTTATATCTGCAAATTCCCAACAGTGAGAACCTGGCATCTATCATCAGCCATCTATTTACTTAATTTTTCACTTCCAGTATACATGCATAGTGGTTTCAGAATTGTTTACGAGTTCCCCTGTGGGAAACAACTAGAGTACAATTCTTATGTAGTTTCTCTTGCTTTAGCGTTAGAGACTCTCTCTACTTATTTCCAGAGTTAAATCAGCACCTTTTCCCACACAGTGAAATTGTTTCATACATTTAGTACAATTAGACTGTTTTGCCAGTTTGCATTTCATCCTAAAATCCATCTAAGTGATTTTTTAAAAATTGCACAGGTTTACTCTGCACTATAAGGTTCTATATGGTTTTTCACAAAAGCATAATTTCACATATCTAAAATTACTTTATAATACACAATGCATGCCTAAAAATGTTCCCTGTACTTCATCTATTCAAACATTTTTCTTCCTCCTCTCTGCAACTACAAATCTAGTTATGAACTCTGTAGTTATGTCTTTTCCAGAGTGTCATGTAATTGGAATCATATAGTATGTAGCTTTTCCAGACTGTCTCCTTTCACTTTATAATATGCATTTAAGATTAATCCATGTCCATTTGGTGACCCTCTGTATTTTGATTGGAACATTTAAACCATCTACATTTAAAGTAATTGTCGGTAGATATGTAGTTACTGGATAAGAAAACAAGACCCTTATGTGTCTGCTGCCTACAAGAGACTCACTTCAGATCAAAAGACACACATTGACTGAAAATAAAAGAATGACAAAAGATATTTCATGAAAATGGAAATGAAAAAAAAAGCTGGGGTAGCAATACTTATACTAGACAAAATAAACTTTAAAATAAAGGCTATAACAAGAGGCAAAGAAGGACCCAGTAATCCCACCACTTCTGGATATTTATTCAAAGAAACCCAAAACACTACTTCAAAGGGACATGTGCATCCATTTGTTCATTGCAGCATTATTTACTGTAACCAAGATATGGAAGCAACCTAAATGTCCATTAATAGATGAATGGATAAAGAAAAAATGGTACATATATACAATGGGAAATTACTTAGCCATCAAAAAGAATGAAATCTTGCCATCCACCACAACATGGATGGACCTAGAAGGTATTATGCTAAGTGAGGTAAGTCAGACAGAAAAACAAAAACCTTATGATTTCACTTATGTGTGGAATCTAAAAAATAAATGAACAAACAAAAGAGAAACGAACTCATAGATACAGAGAACATTTTGATGGTAGCCAGATGGAAGGGAGGATAGGGAGATGGGTAAAGGGGAGAATGGATTAAGAAGTACAAATTGGTAGTTATAAAATAGTCTTGGGGATATAAAGTATAGCATAGGGAATATAGTTGATAATATTGTAATAACTATGTATGGTTTCAAATGGGTACTAGATTTAACAGGGTGATCCCTTTCTAAGTTATATATATTTCTAATCACTATGTTGTTGTACACCTTAAGCTAATATAATGTGTGTTAACTATAATTGAAAAAAAATTGTTTAAAAAAGATTAATCCATGTCTTTTTTGTTTGTTTCTCTTTTTTAAATATTCCACTGTATGTTCATCTGTTTACTTGTTTAGGGACATCTTGGTGGTTTTCAGTTTTTTGTGACTATGAATAAAGTTGCAATATGTATCCATGTGCAGATTTTTGAGTGGACATACATTTTCTAATCAGTTGAGTCAATATCTAGGTGTATGCTTTCTGAGTTATATGGTAAGACTGTGCTTAGACTTGTAAGAAACTTCCAAACTATCTTTTAAAGTGACTGCCCTTTTGCATTCCCATCAGCAATGAATCAGAGTTCCTGTTCCTACTCACCAGTAGTGTCAGTTTTGTCAGATTTTTTTTTTAAATTAGCTATTATAATAGGTGTATAGTAATCAATTGTATTTTTATTCTTAAAAATATACCAGAAGACAGATTATTTTGCAGTGCAGAAGAATGAATTAAAAGCAATGATGCTCTTCAGAGACACTGGTAACCATTGACTCTGCCTCCTCCTCACAGAACGAGGAACAGTCTCACTGCTAAGGGATTTTCTTCAAGACCCAGAAGAGCCCATGTTTGTAAACATTCCCTTACATCCCCGGTTCTTAGCCCTATCAGACCAAAGGTATCTTTACAAGAAATGCTTACAATGCCTTGTTTTCTATGCTAAAATGAAATTAATCTATAATATAGCTTTACTACATAATTAAAAAAAATAAATATAATGTCCTGTTACATAAAGGAGAATTTTAAAAATTTAAATGACATATTACACCATGTAAATGTTTAGTCATAACTACATTAAAGGACAATGAAGTAGTCAGATATTAGTACCTTCTTCTTGAATAAGTGAGAGATCAGAAGTCTTTCCATACAAGACAGAGAGGCAAATTGAAGCAGTGGTATGAGTAGATACTAGAATAAATTCTAGTATTACTCTTGAGTGTAAGAAAAATAGAGCTTATTTGTATATGATGAGAGGGAACAACCCCAGTTGAAGTAGAAATAACCTGTCAAGATAAATTACAGACTGCCAAAGTGAAATGGTCATATGATTCTTGCATATGAGCTCAACATTACAAATATGGTATTAAAATTCCCTATATTATGACATAGGGTATGATAGTGACAAAGTATCACGTCTCCTCCTATTTTTAAATCCCATTACATGTTGGGGCATATGTTCAGTCTCCACTACAAAGGCCTGGGAGGCTATATTCTTCAATAAATAATAGGTACTATAAGGAAAGATTGGAAAGATACTATAAAACAAGAGACTATATCTGGCTTATTTCACTTAATGTGATTATTGCAAAGTCCATCCATGTTGTCGCAAATGGCAATATTTTATCTCTTCTTATACCTGAGTAATATTCCATTGTATATATGTTCTACAGTTTCTTTATCCAGTCATCTTTTGTAGGACACTTTGGTTGCTTCCATGTCCTAGTCACTGTGAATTATGCTGCTATGAACATCAGTGTGCAAATATCTTTTCAGATATGGGTTTTTAAGTCTTTTGGGTAAATACCCAGTAGAGGGATTGCTGGATCATATGGTAGATCAATTCTTAATTTTTTGAAGAAACTCCATACTGTTTTTCATAATGGCTGTACCAATTTGCAGTCCCATCAGCACCGTATGAGAGTTCCTTTTTCTCCACATCCTCTCCAACACTTGTTATTATTTGTCCTGCTGATAACAACTATTTTAACAGGTGTGATATGGTATCTCATTGTGGTTTTGATTTGCATTTCTAGCATTGTTGAACGAAGTTAAGCATCTTTTAATATGTTGCCCATTTATATGTCTTCTTGTGAGAAGTGTCTGTTCAGGTCCTCTGCCTATTTTTTGATTGGATCGTATGTTTTTGTTGTTATTGAGTCATATGAGTTCTTTGTATATTTTGGATATAAACCTAAAAGCAACAAACAAATATGACAAACAAACAGAAACTCATGGACATGGACGATAGACTAGTGGTTACCAGAAGGTAAGGGAGATGGGGGGAGAAGGGAGGTAAAAGAGGTAAAAGGGGTCAAATATGTGGTGACAGAAAGAAATTTAACTATAGGTGGTGAACACACAGTGCAATGTGTGTGTGTGTGTGTGTGTGTGTGTGTGTGTGTGTATCTATACATACATACATACACACACCTTACTGTTGAATTGTACGCCTGAAACTTACTGAATTTCATTAACCCATGTCACCATAATAGAAATAAAAATTTTAAAAATTAAAAATTTTTTTTAAAATAGGCTATAGAGAAAGTATGTGATGAACCATTAGGTACGACATAGTAAGAGCTGAGGACAGGCAAACCCAAAATAGTTTCAATGCTGTTTTCACAACATAGCCTTTTTTAATAAGAATAATATAAGTTGGTAAGAATGTGAAATTAAAAAAAAACATTTTTATAATTAAATGTAAGGTATCCACGTGTTCTGCTAATTTAATAATATTTGGCATTAAGTATCTTCAAAAGAGTCCCAAAGCTGTTACATATTTGCATTTTGCTTTGTCATCTTTGTGCTCCTGTAATTGTATTTCTGTGCTGAAACTTTTTAACTAACACATAATTGAAAATACTATGCAACATTTAGTGGATAGAAAGTAAAGAGAAGGTAACTTATTCAATCATTTAAAAATAATCTATTTAAGCTTTTCTCTCTGTAACATGTTTCTCTTAAATTATGCATTTTTGCATAAACAAGTAAAATCTTTTCAGTATCTCACCTACTAAATTATTAATTTATACTTGTAGTAGGTCTGACATCCTAGGATAGCAAAAAAATGTTCAAGAAGATACTTTCTGAATGGGGTACTATTTGTTTTAGAATATTTAGCATCTCTGGACCCTAACTACCTAAAACTGCGTTTCTGTCTTCAGTCATCAGACAAGCAAAAATGCTCCTATGTTCCCCAGATGTATCCTCGGCTACAGTACCTGTCTTGTAGAGAACCTCAACTAAATCAATGATTTCTGCCCTTTTTTGAGGAGTGCTGAAAATTTCAGCTATTTGAGCCTATAGAGTGAAGTATGGGCAATTAGGTTTCAAAACAATTTCCTGGTGGCTGGAAAGACCATCATCTGTTTCATGGAATGGGAATTTTGAGGTTGAGTTGAAATGATAGATGTCAGATATTGCAGAGATGGGTGCAAAAAATGCTCCTTGAGTAGTAAACTATTAGCAAAGAAGAAAACCAGTTCAGAAACTAATTTTGCTCCTATTTTGTTATTAGTTCACAAAACTGGATTAGGACATAAGAACCAAGAAGAAAAGGAAATGAATATACAAGCTTCTACCACATGCAGAGAGCACTACTGATACTTCCAAATCTAATCTTCATAAAAAACTCTAGGGCCATTGTACTGTTCTCATTTCATCCTCATGTAAAAGTAGGAGAAAATCGGATGTTGTTGATTAGTCAAGCAGGTGCATTAGGTGAAAGATATCAGTATTTAGGGAGAAATAGAAAGCCTTTGTGAAATGGTAGATTTGTGCACCCAGTACCATCTATCCTGGTCTAAAGTGTTTTGTCCAAGTGGTAGGTTATGCCTTATATGTAGGAACAAAATACACTACCCAAGGTTTAGACTTTTTGATTCAGGTCTAACTGTGGCCAGATCTCCATTAATACTGACATCTTTGTGTAATAATTAAACATTTCAAATCAAAAGATGGTAGCTCAGATTAAAGATTCAATGAAATGAGTTACTTTTTGAGAGATTACAGACAGAAAATTTTTAAGTGTTTATTTTGTTTACTACCCTTGGCAAGATCTATATTTAAGTTAGTGGGTATTACACTTTAATTCTGGAGTCTCAGGGGTGGTACACTGGAACATGCTCCATCTCAGCTCATTAGGGCCAATTGTTAAATTTCAGTTTTGCCATCTGTTTGTCAAATCCTTGATAGACTGAAGTAAGCCATGGTGGAAATATTACCTCACAGAAGTCAGAAAACTGTATAAGTCAAGCCCCTACTCCTCTATCCTAGAACCAACTGTTAAACATTTATCAGCATACAGCATTTTTAAGGTTTTAAAATGGTTCCACTATTGTCATTGGCATATATTGGTGCTCAAGGGATCTTGATTTCTCAGAGTACCTTTCTAAGGCTTCAAGTCATTGGCGTTTGGCAACTTCTGAAAAAATTATTTGCTTCTTTGCCATACCCATTTCCAACTGGGATAAGAAAGTGACAAAGTTACTCATCTGAGGGAAAGCTTTCTAGTGCAGGTGATGATGTAAATCAGTTTGTGGCTTATTATCATTGAGGTTTTTTTTAAATTTGTATTTATCTTTATTTTTTACTCTCATTGCCCTCTTTTGACATTGGCAAACATTCTAATCAATAAAATGGTTATAGTTATGTATATGTTCTTCTAAAACATGTACTGTTCTGCATACATATATTAACTTACAGAAATGGTTTATCTCACTCTGTTTTATTCTGTTTTATACCTTTTACACACAGAACTAGTTTTATGGATTCTTAATTTGTTTATATTGCATTCTGGAAAGACTTTACTAGTCACTTTTTTATCAACTATACTTGAGGATTCCCATATTCCCACATTCTTGCTAATACTTGGCAATTATCTAGCTTTCTACTTCCAAGATAATAGGTATAAAGTGTTATCTTCTTAAATTTACATTTCTTTGACTATTAATTTGTTTGAGCATCTTGTTATCTACTTGCTAACCTTTTAGGTTTTCTTTTCCATAAATAGCCTACGTATTTACTTTGCATGATTTTTCCCCATGGAGTTTCTGTCTCTTTACAGTACATTCTATATATATATATATATATATATATATATATATATATATATATATATATATATATATATATATATATATATATATATATATATATGTTTTTTTTGGTCAGTTTCAGATCCTACAAGTTGCTTTGGAGGAATAAATTTAAATATCTTTAACATCCAGTCCTAAAATTAGAAGCTTGTAATTTTATATTTTTGATGATAGTGTACCAAGAAGAAAACTGTGTCCCTTGTTTTGCCCTCCACCCTTCTTATTGGTTCTTTTATCAGTCAAATTAGATTTGATTATGTTGCACTACTAAACATCCCTCATATCTTTGTGGCTTAAAAACAGGCAGCATGCCTAAGTGAAAAATGAATACGTCAACTGTGGATCAGCACAGGAGTTCTGCTTGTCACAATTACTCAGGGACTGATGGATCAGCTACCACATCGTGTTGCTGTTTGCTAAGACAAAACGAAAGAGAATTCTGGAGATCTAGCACCAGCAACAGGAGTGACTCCTGTTGTTCACTACTCATTGATCAGAAGTGTTCATGTGGCTTTATTCATTTCTAAGAGGGCCATGAAATACAATCCTGTCATTTTACAATAAAAAGATGGAAATAGCAAAAAATCACTAGTGACTGTCCTCCTGGCCACCAAATATGCTGGTCACCACTTTCCTGCAGCCTAGACACTTTGACTTTTCTTGAGAGATACAACCCAAAAGTCATTTTCAGTCAGTGCATCAAACTCCAACCTCAGCACTCTGAGTAATGAATAAAATTTTTATATTAGGTCCAGGTGTGATTCTTTATTATCTGGAAAGCAGTGAAGATGACAAGTTATTAGCTTCTCACATACCCAATATACATTGTTGGAATAAGGAAAGGATAGCCGAAACAAACAATGTAATTCAGATTGGGAAACAATAGGACATTTGGGAGTCAACGGCAACTTTTTATAATTTTTATTATTAGTTTCAAGTATACAGTACAATGGTTAGACATTTATATAGTTTATGAAATGATCTCCCTGATTGCTCATTCTCTCCTCTAGCTCTCCACCTAGCCATTACATTACTGCTGACTGCATTCCCTATGCTGTGTTCCCCATCTCCATGACCATTTATCAACTACTAAATTTGTACTTCTTTAACCTATCATTTTTTTTCTTCCAGCCCCCAAACCTCCTCCATTCTTGCAGTAGCAGCTTTAAAATCACCTTAGGAATGTGTTGTGAGGGTCCTTTATGCTGTGGGTGTGGGATGTTTCTAATCAGGGCTTAATTCTGCCTCCTGTGGGGGGGGACTTCCAAGTCCATTGTTCTCTCATTGTTTTCTGAGGTATTTGGCTTGGGATGTTTCTCTTCTCTCCATTGTGTTCCTTGGCTATGTTTGACAAGAGCTTTAGAGAAAAAAAAAATACTTCCTAGAGCTTGAGAAGCTTTCTCATCTTGTTCTATAGGGCTCAAGGGTCATTTTAAGTTTCAAATAGTCACCAGATTTTTGTCTAATCTTGTGGTTTTTTGGACTATAATTACAAATATAATTGGGTTCTCATTGTTTGATTCTAATCAGCAGCATGTGTCAAAAGACACACCCACAATTATTTTCAAAACCGAGTTAAATTCAATTAAGTGCCCAGTTTGAATCTACAAGGATTTGGTGGGACAATCACAGCTTTTGTTTCTTTTCACTGAGCCATTTTGTCCTGGTAAAATGATGTAGTTGGTACTCTTACCTTAACTAGATCTGTGCTCTGAGATAACTGAAACCATTCAGAATTTTAAAGCTATAGCCATGCCTTTGATTTGGTTCTTGCTGTAAGGCTGAATCCTAATAAGCCTTTTTTGCTCAAAGGCCTTCTCATTTTTATCTTTTGCCAGTTGGGGATGAGAAGCAGTGGCTTTCCCTATCTGTTCCCTTTCATTTTGCTTACAAACCAGCCATTCTTTCCTGAGTCAATTTACTTCTTGTTTGTTGACAAATATAGCCAATGGTAATTAAAATTCTTTTTTCCATTCTCTTCCTTCACAGCTGCAAGTTATTAAGCATATATATTACATACCTTCTAAAGTATCATAGGTTACAATTTTAGTAAATATTTCATCATTATAACGATGGATTGTTATTCTTCCAGCCTGCAAATTATCTTGCTGCCAAGCCCTCAAGCTAAATAATTTGAGATTCTATTATGATGATACTCCTTTTCGAAGTATTTGTATAAAGATCTAAGCATTCTTCTCCCCAAGATGGGTGATTAATGTAACAGATAACTGAGGTTCTGCTGCTTACTGGACTATTGTCCCCTGTGTTACTGAATTAAAGAGAAGGCAATTGGTTCATTTTCTCTTAAGGTCCAATATTTCTAAATATAGCATGTTACCAAATATAGCATGTGAAATTGTCATTAAATCTAAAACATCAGAATCTAAAACTGATAAATTAAATGTCTCCTGCTATAGTTGTAGCGGTCTTGTGGGTATGCCTCATATGGTTTGCCTTCTTGCCTGACCCTTTCACACTGGTGTAAAGAATACATGAATGATTTGACAATACTTGTCAGTTGTCAAAATATGCTTGCATAATCAGAAATTTTCAAGGAATTGCATTGAGGCTATCCAGGCTCCAGCTTTGTAGGTTTTTCCTTTCAAAGGTTTTCCTTCCTTCAGTAATTTTAGACATTAATGCATTTGAATCCACATCTGGGGGAGATAGAGAAATGAATAATGTTTCTCTACTTTGGAGTTGGTGTGGGCAAGACTCTTTCATAAGGCTTGAGAGAGCTGATGTCAGTTTTATATTTAGAGTTTATGCAATAGGTCTCAGACCCATCCAGCATTGTGGGGCATAAGAAGTGGTTGGAGATGATAAAGTCATCTGGATAGGTTAGGGAGGCTCAAGATGACCCCGAATTAACCACATGAGCATGGCATCAGGAAGACTCAAGCTCTCCATAAACCCAGATGGTTAACACCTGATCATTGGGTACCAAAGTACAAACTCTATAGGACTGACAAGTGGAGGGAAGCAACAGCATCAAAGAGAAATGTAGGTCAACTCATGAGATCTATATGTAGAGCAGGTTGATCAAATTTTCCTCTAAAGGACCAGATAGTAAATATTTTAGTCTTTTTAGGCCAAATGTGATCTTCATCACATGTTGTTTTTTTTTTTACCTCTTTCTCTCCCTACCCTTTCTCCACCTTCTTCCTCCTTACCTTAATTGTACTTCTCTTCTTCCTCCATCTTCTGCAACTCTTTAAAATGTAAAAACATTTTTTTTGTACCTGGATCATACAAAATTAGGCTGCAGACTATATTTAGCTCAAGGGCTATAGTTTACCAATCCTTGGTGTAGAGGAATTTGGCCATATCTCTGTAGGGCCATGGATACTTGGAAACTACAAGGCTAATGGGCATAGGGGGTGATCTGCAGGAAAACCTTATGCCATATGATGGAGTTCTTATTGGTCATTGTCTGTGGTAAAACACTAAATCCTTAGGCACCAGCAATTATGCATAGAAAGAGGTGGATATGCCCTTTCTCTCCACAGCTGAATGGATATAATATCTGAGCAAGGATGAAGAGTAAGCCTGAAGAAGAATCTTTAAACAGGAATGTAATTAAATGATTTTCAAAATAATTATTGAATTGGATCACTTTTCTGCTGCTGAGCAGAAGTGGGGCTCCAGAACAAAGATGAAATATTTTATAGAGATAGAGTTTCAATTATGTTCTTTCCAATTTGACTTTTAAACCTATACCCAGTTTACAAATATGTTTGAACAACCACCAGTGAATATTAGAGGCAATAAACATGTATTTCTCTGCTATTGTTACTTTGAGCTATCAGGTTTGTACAATACATAATCAAGACTTCTTTTAGTCTGTGTATATAGCTTTTGTACTCTTTTTTATATGTATCCAAATCTCTGATAAGAGATATAATCATTTATCTGGGAATCTCCAATTATTTTAACCACTTTGTACAAAAGCAGTAAGATGTATTTTTTAATTATCAAGGTAAAATTGATATATGCCATTTTATTAGTTTCAGGTATACAATGTAATTCGATCTTTATATACAGCACAAAATGATCACCACAATGAGTCTAGTTACTATCTGTTTTCATACAACTGACCTCCTTCAACCATTTTACCCACCCCCCCATCCCTTCTTCTGTGATAACCACCAGTCTGCTCTTTATCAATGAGTTTTGTTTGTTTTGCTTTTTTAGATTACAAACATAAGTGAAATCATGCAATATTCATCTTTATCTAACTTATTTCACTTAGCATAATGCCTTCAAGGTCCTTCAGTGTAACAAATGGCAAGATTTCCTTCTTTTTTTTTTAATGGCTCAGTGTATCTCTATTCATTCATCCATTGATGAATACTTAGATTGCTTTCATACCTTGACTATTGAAATAATGTTGCAATGAATATGGGTGTATATATCTTTTCAAATTAGTGTTTTTATTTTCCTTGAATACATACCCAGAAGTAGAATAGCTGGATTATATGGTAGTCCTATTTTTAATTTTTTGAGGAACCTCTATACTGTATCCTATAGTGGCTGCCCCAATTTACATCTCACAAACAGTATACAAGGGTTCCTTTTTCTCCACATCATCACCAACACTTGTTATTTATTTATTTTTGTCTTTTTGATAATTGCCATTCTGATAGGTAAGAAGAAGATGTAATTTTTAAATAGTTAATTTAGATACTTTTCAACCCAATTCTGATAATACCAAACCTAGCAAAAGATACTATCAAGTTTACTCAATTAGAAAAAAATTAACAAGAAAAATGGGGAATTAATTCTGATTATTGGAAACATTCAGGTTTTAAAATGTGTTAAAAGTTCTATTATGATAGTAAATTTCAAAATGACCACTATATTTGCTCTTTGTGATTTCTAATGGGAAGGTCTGAGACATACAAAGAAATCTTCAGATCTTGAGCTGATATTCAGAAAGGGTTATTTGGTTCTTTTAATGCTGTGGGTATTTTGGCCTAAGAAGTGGAATAATCATGTCCACCTTTGGGGCAGTTAAATACCTTTAACCACAGATATTGCACAATAATCCTGGGGAAAAACTTCTTTTAGTTTTGAGAAATCTTAGTTCATGTGCCTTTGGTCTTTACATCTTTTCTTTTGAAGGTCTTATTGAAATTTTTGCCTTGTACCTTTTCATTCTACTGGCAGGCATATGTCAGAGCAGAGTTGGACAGGGTTTGAGTCAGGCTGGTACATGGCTATATAAACCTGGTCAGGCCTCAAGTAATCCCAAGGGCCAAGACAGACAGGAATCCAAGGCTAGTATATGGCTGACTGTCAAGAAAGTGTGTTTACACTAACTTCCTGATGGCTGCCCTTGATTCTGAGGCAGACCAGATACCCTTACCCCTTGCCTTTAGAGTACCTTAAAAATTAGACATAAGGAGACTTAAAATGGAACCTGGCATTTTATCTCTTGGTCCAAGGTCCAGTGAGAATATATTGTTGTGATGACCTGGAAGCCTTCAGAAAGACTTGAGCCAGCCTTTTCTCAGAGACAAGTTATTGTCATAGCATGATCTTCCTTCATGGGATAGGCTATAGTAAGTGTACCAGGAAACAATTCTGTGCTGGTAGATCCCCAGTCTATCCAGTTATCCTTTGCTTGCCCTATCCTTGGGCAATAGAGAATATGGAAATTAATGGCTCTGAAATTAATGGCTCATTCAGATGATTTTGGGAAGGAATATCTGCTTCATTCAGTTGTCTGCTTCCTCTAAGGATCTTGAGTCAGCAGTTGACTTAAAGTTGAATGTCATTTTAAGGTCTCTAATGGCTGTAACTTTCTAATTCTGTTAAGAATCTTTCCACTTTTCCAAATTATGGGAATTAATAAGAACAGCAAAGTTCCTGAATATAGGACAAAGCCTTTTGTAAACCATGAATAATTGCCCCAGTAAAATGTCTCCCAGTAAAATAGATATGATAGATATGTTAGGATGGCCTATTAGAAATCATGGAGTCTTAGAGTCTCTCTTTTTTAAAATTATGCCACTGCGTTTGCTGTTATTTCAGCCCATCCAGAATATAAATGTTCATCTCGAAATACATATTCAACTGTGGAGGCAGACAATTTTATAAAATTTATTTGGAAATACTCAACCAATCCTGTCATTCATTATATCTATCTATTATCACCTTTACAATTTTTTAAGCATTATGTTAATTACAGATGAGGCATGAACTAGGCATATCCCCTTTTATTCTAGAAAAGCTTCACCATTAATATTTAATATCAGAGGCAATTTGTCCCAATTGTAATGAATTGTATCAAAGTGGATTTTAGCAAGGTCCATTTGAAGTTATCTGATGACATGAAGTATCCTTCTGGATTCAACATCTTATCTTCATGAATTTTAAAACTTGAATTTTCTTTTTTTTCCAGAATTCAGGGTATAATTTTGTGGTTCTGTTAGGGACTCTTTGTATCTCCCTGTGGATTTTTTATTTCTGTTCTGTAAGAAAATATTTGTATTAGAACTTTAGTCAAAGCAATTTAACAGGGTGATCTATTATTGATACCTCTTTTACTGTAGTCTTCTATTTTAATGACAGAACCTATGTTAGGTATAAAATCTTTGTGTTTCTGTAATGTTTCAAAGTCATGAACTACTGAACTACTCCAAAAACATATCTGTGATCAGTGTGTGTGTGTGTGTGTGTGTGTGTGTGTGTGTGTGCGCGCACGCGCACACACATATTTATCATTATATTTATTGGCAATTTAACATGCTTTTTGTGGGACCACAAATTCAACCACTTAAGCTGGTTTGACTTCAAGTAAGGTATTGAGTTATATAAGAAAGTCTAAAGTAGTCAGTGCAAGTCTATCCTGGTATTACTACTTTTCACTTTTAAGATAAAACCCATCAATAACAAAAAAGTCAGAATCTGGTATAGACATGTCCAAAATATCTGTTATAGGATGGACACTTCTCAAAGCATAAAAAAGAACCATGAGATTCTCTTTTATTAGCTAAGGGTAATCATATTTCTGGTTTAAGAATATTAAATCAGTAGGTAGGTATATGAAGAGAAGAAAATAACAACATTACAAGATTATTTCAGCCTCAACAGAAAAATGCTAAATATTTTTAGTAATAGGAACTGTACTAAATGTCATACAGCTGATTTTGTTAATTCAGGATCTCTGGAAAAACAGATGTCAAGAAGTTAGATGTGCAAAAGTTTTATTGGAAGCAATGAGAACATGAAATATAAAAGTAAGAGGGAGAAAGGAGTAGTCAGGTAAAGTCTTTAGACTGTGATGTAGGTCTGATACTTGTGAAAAAAGAGAAGAAAGTATCAGAATGAAGCACCTCAAACTGAAATAAATCACAAAGGAAATCACTTGGTGAGCCCAATAAGGAGTTCCAGAGCAAAGATTGTCTCTTATGGAAGTCTCAATTTGGGACAAATGACCGAGACCTTATACCAGAGTTGCTGAACAGTTTTTCGGGGGAGATTGTGTTCTTGACTTGAACACTGTTGCACACCTCAAAAGCACAATCCTTGGAAATGGTAACTGCATTCCTTACAGCAGGTTTTTCCTTTACAAGAAGTCCTAATGGAAAATCACATTGCTGTCACAGTCCACACTTGCACTATCCAACAAATTTAAGAAGCAACTCCTTCAAGGTTCCCATGGGTCTCTCTTCCTGATGGGGACTTAGAGTGGGAAATTTGTGGGAGTAACCATAACATTGCCTTTGCATCTGGTCTTGGGGCTGTAACTGATATGAGTTCTAACTGACAGTCCAGATCTCTTTGGACTGTATTATGACAGAGGACCAGAGAATTAACTGTCCTTGAGGCATCATTGTAAAGGATTTTTGTCTGTTCCATGTGACTTCAAGTTTTCTGATTCTCATTTCTGACTGGGACAGAAAAGAAAACATTTGTTAAATCCATAGTTGCATACCATGTACCTAGGGCCCTATTAAGCTGTTTTAGCAATGCTATCACATTCAGCACAGTGGCTGTAAAAGAGGCCACTCGTTGGTTGAACTTTCAGTTGTCTATAAATCATTTTCCAGGATACACTCAATTTTTTGAGGGCCAGAATGGCAAATTAAATTGAGATATGATAGGGACCACCACCCTTGTATTATATTTGAAATGTAATGCTGTTTTATATAGACTACTGTACCTGGGGTGGGGAAATTTTAGAGACTTCCACTTGGCCATCTCCATTCTGTTAGCTCCTACTATTAGGAGACAGACCCAATATGAAAATCAGGCCAACTGGCAAGTATGTCAGTCCTAATTATATGTTTGAGGACTGGGATTGATGACTGTGTAACTCTACAGGTCACATGGATGCACTATAAGTCAGTGGAATCCATTTATTACCTAGTTTTTGCATGCTAAGTGGGTCCTTGATTCTCTCCTCTGGGAATCCATGTTTATGAAGAACCTATGTCCAAAAGTCCTTGAAATGTCTGAGTATTCCCTTTTCCTCTGTATCCAAGTAAAAGGCCATCCATCTCACTGGGAAAGGACTAGTGGAATCATTATAGAAGATACCTACCAAGGTTTTGCATTGTCCTTCATCTTGAGGACCCAGCCGCACCTTTGGTTAATGAGTTCTAGATTGTAAAACTGTTCAAGTCCAGGAACTAATAAAAATATCTGACTTTTAAATGAAGTGACCACCTGCAGCCTCCTGCCCTTCTTTTCTTGCCTTCTCTTGTATGTTTTAAGCAGCTCTCTCATTAACTGGTAGTCTGTTTTGTCTGTAGATACACTGCAACTCCCTGCAAGCTCAGCCCCTTTGGCTCCAACCTTGCTGCCTATTAAGACAATTTTGGCCCTCTGGTTTGTGGCATTTAGGCATTACCACCTGTCCTTTATTATCCCCCATTAATCTCATTGCTATTATTGAGCTGAACTCTTCACCGCCTTTCCTACTCTTAGCTCTGGTCTGAAGAAAACAAATAGAGATGCTGGTGTCACTTAGAGATGCTCATACCCCTCTCTCCAGTACATTCTTAATGGCTGAATTGAATGGTGCATTTTCTGGACCCTTCTGTGGAACATACTCCTGTCATAGGTATTCTAGACTCATATACTATATCCATCCCAGCAAGCCCACTTCTCTTTTAATCTCTTTCTCTACTGTCTGACTCAACAACTCAGACATTTATTTTTACTTTGCATAATGTGGGCCAGCACTTCCCTAGGTTTCTAAGAGCCATCCTAGCCACATATTCACTTCAACCTTAGTGTCCTTTTATATTCTTTTAAGTCCCCCCTCCATCATGTCAATAAATCTCCATTTATCCAGTCTGGCACTCTTGCTCAAACACCTTCATCATCTATTATCATGGATGCTCCCCTTATTCCTGCCAGTACAAGCTAGCTAATTCTTGCAGTTCCTTTGAGACCTAAACTCTACCTTCTCTTAATAAGACTGGCAAAACCCCAAATGGCTTATGCTGGGATTTAACTCTAGTTATCAGCTTTAAAACCAGGAAACAAAATGGGGGGCATTTCTTGATGTGGGTGGGCATCTGATACCTTGTGAGGAAGAGCCATTCGAAGTGTCTTCCTGTATGAGGTCATTGTTAGCCTTATTATTTATTAATGGGGGAGAGGGGCTGGGCTGCCTTTCTGAGTTCCGGTTCAGAGTGTCCACAGAGCCACAGTCCTAATGGATGCCTATCCAGACACCCTCCTGCCTTTTTTATTTTTATTTATTTATTTATTTTTGCCAAACATGGCCTTTAACATAGCAACCCAGTCTTGGATGAGCTTTCAGTAGTCTTTGAAACATCCTAACCTTAACTATAGGATTTGGAGTTTATTTCTCAGTTGTACCTCCTCTCCTTCCGAAGAACATAAGGGCCTCTGTAAGCTACTAAATAGACCCTCTGGTAATCACACTTAGTTTTGAAATTTTTAATTGCCCTATAGGTTCTCATTTCCCCTCTGTAATTTATTAATGATATTTAACAATAACCAGCCTATTCTATTTTCCTTGTATTTACTGTTATCCTTATTATCTTTTAAATGACTGAATTGTTCCACTGGTGAGAGTATTCCTCCGTTGGAATATTTTTCTTGCCCTAACAAGTAAAATTTTTAGCAATTGGGTCTCCACCTTATACCACAGAGTAGCCTAGTCTCACATATCACTTAGGATGGAGTCCTTCTTATCACTCAGCTGGTGATAGAACCAGTCTCCAAACCCCATTTTCAAACCATCTGACCCCCTGCTTTCTTGGATCACTTTTGGTATTAATTATGTTAGGTCATATCTTCCAGGAAGCAACTTCCAAGGCAGATAGAGAAGCATGAGTTTCATTGCAGGTCATGCCTATGAAACATAAAGGGGAAAGTAATAATGAAATTATTACAGGAATAATGAAAGCCTTTCAGGCTATGATGCAGGTCTGACACTAATGAAATAAAGTAGGTAAGGAAGGGGGATTGGATAGCAAGAACCTGAGACTGAGCAGCTTTGAGAGTCTTAGCCTGACAGATAGCTTCAGAGCAAAGACTGAGGCTTGCATTGGCCAGAAATAATTGCAGTCTAGTCCCTGTTTTTCTAAGCCTTGGCTAGGAGCTGTCTGCAGAGGGTTATCTTTGGCTCAAATACAGCAACAGGTCCTGAAGATGATACACCTAGAGACTGTCAGTAGACTATATGCTAATTACAGGTTCTCCCTTAAAGGGATATCTGAGCAATGTACTTTTGTGCATTTATGCCGCCACATTAGGTTTAAGTGAGAGGCTAGGCATTACTTTTCACATTTCAGACCCTTTATCTGGGATCCTTTCTCCTCTGTTTGAATAAAATTCATTAAAATTTACTTGTTTTTCTTGTTATTAAAAAATTAATATACCTTTTCTTGAGAATGCCTCTAGATATAGAATGTTGTCTTTTTCTCCCCCACTTTAAATATATCATTTCACTGTCTTCTACATAAGAAACTGGGACTTTAATCCTTCCTATGCAATAAGGAGAACCTTACCTCCCCAGTGTGTCAGTAGAGATTATGTGGGAAGCCTGGACTTCCACCCCCAGCCTGCAGTAATGAAATGGCCTCTCTTCCTTCCCCGGTGGAGCTGTGTCATAAAAAGCCAGCTAAAATGCAATATAGAAATAAGATCTAGAGTGTTATAAATTTAAAACTTTTGCTCTGTAAAAGTCTGAGTTAAAGAAACAAGCCATAGACTGAGAGAAAGCATTGCAAACCATGGATATGACAAATGACTAGTATCTAGAATATATATGAAGTACTCTCAAAACTCAACAGTAAAAAGATAATCCAATTAGAAAATGAGCAAAAACATGAACAGACATTTTACCCAAGAGTATATATATATATATATATATATATAGATGGTAAATAAGCACAAGAAAAGATGTTTAACATTATTAGACATCAGGGAAATGAAAATTAAAACTACAAGACATCATGCTGCATGTATCAGAATGGCTAAATAGTGAATACCAAATGATGGTTAAAAAAAGTGTGAAGACCAAATGCTGATGAAGATTTAGAAAAACTGGATCACTCATATTGCTAGTGAACCACTCATATTGCTGGAAAGAATATAGATGGTGCACTCAGGCAGTTTCTTAAAAAAACTAAACATTCAGCAATTGCACTCTTGGATTTTTATCTCAGAGAGATGAACACCTGAGTTCAACTCAGCAACCTGTCCAAGATTATTTATGGCAGCTTCATTCATAACAGCCCCAAACTGAAGGTAGCTCTGATTTCCTTCAACTACTAAATGATTAAAGAAACTATTATACCCATTTCATGGAATGCTACTCAGCAATAAGAAGGAATGAGCTGTTGATACATACAACAACCTGAATGACTCTCCAGAGAATTATGCTGAGTTTAAAAAAAGCCAGTTTCAACAGGTTATATAGTGTCTGATGTCATTTATATCTTAATCAAAATTACACAGATGGAGAAAAGGTTAGTAAATGCAAGGGGTTAAATAGGGTGAGAGGAGGAAGGTGAATGTGGTTATAAGGTCAATGTGAGGAATCTTTGTGATAATGGAAATATTCTATATCTTGACTATCAATATCAATATTCTAGTTGTTATAAACTGAATTACCTGCCCCCATTCATATTTTTCAGTCCTAACCTCCAATACTCAGAATATGTTTGGAGATGGGGTTTTTAAGGAGGTTAATAAGTTAAAATAAGGTCATTAGGATGGGCCCTAATCCTACATGGCTGGTTTGGTTTCCTTATAAGAAGAGAAAATTTGGCCAGATACATGCAGAGGGAAGATGCTGTGAAGACACAGAGAGAAGACAGCCATCTATATACCAAGAGAAACCAACCTCATCAACACCTTGAAGTATTCAGATCACCTGAACTTCAGCTTCTGAAGCCAGGAGGCCTTAGAAAAAACAAGCCCTGATGACACTTTAATATCGTACTTCCATCATCCAGAATTATGAGAAAATACATTTTGGTTCAAGCCACCCAGCTTGTAGTAATTGTGGCAGCCCTTTGTTATCACAACCCTAGCAAACTAATACAGGAGCTATAATACTGAACTATAGTTTTACAAGATATTCTCTTTCAGGGAAACTTGATAAAGGGTACGTGATCTGCTTGTATTAATTCTTACTACTGCATGTCAATCTACAATTATCTCAAAATAAAAAGTTTTTAAAAAGTGATTTTGAGGTTCAAATGAAGGTTTCTCTGTTGCTAAAGCTTATACTCAAAACTGACCCAAACTTTTGACTCAGCCCTGTGTCAGAAGAACTTCAATTCTGAGGTTGAGTCAAAAATCTAAACTATGAATTCATACTTAGGTGAGTGGCATGGCTGCTGACCTGGTGTCTTAGTAATGATAGGTCAAAATGGAACATTCTGCTATGGGGTTTTCTGATTCTCTTTTTTGTGCATCAATACTTCCTGACTCCTTTCTTCTGCATAGAAATGACCCTATTTCACAGACCCAGAGCCTAGAGTAGGGCGTGGCCTCAAGTGCTTTTGCAGTCTTACAGGTAATTGACACTACACAGTGTTTTGTGACTTTCCAAAAGTCAAACAAGATCATTCTAAGTGAAACTATTTCTAAGTGAAACTAGTTTTTAGGAATATATTGCTTTTAAATAGATATTTTTTTGGTACCAGATAGCTCCAAAGTGCAAGCCAGCTATGTTGGGCCCTCATATGAAAAAATAGCAATCTGAACTAAGAAAATAGTAATCTGTTTCTGTGCTTAAAAAATCCATAAGACACAGGCTCTCTGAGGAACTTGGGATGTTTCTGACTGCTGCTTATATAGTAAGAGATTTTCATAAGGAATTTTCAGAGGTAATTTTGACTTTGTGAGTGTTTTGCTTTATATGCTGACTTTAGAAATTAACCTCCTCATAAAATCCAATCCCACTTTGCTATTTTGACACTTCTTTTGTCAGAAAGTATTCATTAACATTTTGCATAATTGCCCCATTTCCAGAGCAAGTATATAATTTCCTACAGAGCGAAGACTTCATAATGCATATCCAATAAAGTCAGTCCATCCTGTCTGCTACTGGTTGATGCCTTAGTTTTATCAAATGCTTAAAAAAATTTTTTCTACTGTTGGCTCGGTTTTCTACTGTTTTCTACTAATGGCCATTTGTACCATTAAAAGTTGATCACCTGTTACGGCCATTTCTAATGTCTGCTAGTCTTCGATTGTTTTTGTTCTCATGAATTCCTGGCTCTTGTCTGAATATATACTACTAGTATTTATTGCCATGTCAACATATAAGATTTCAAGCAGACTTAATTAGAATATGATCATAACTTTGTTTTTACCAAGATAGTCATGTAAATATGAATCTAATTTTGACAATGATATTGATGAATAAGGAAAGCCATAATAATGTACCCATGGGAATTTACATTCTAGTGAAATATGAAGTCAAAGAATAGGCTTATTGAAACAAGAGTATTTTACTTTCTGACTAAAGAGTTAATTGCACAGAGCTTCAAAAAGGATTTTTAAAAATCAAGTATATGTGTTTTTTTCCTGAGGAATTAAGAGTAATTACAGAAAGAGATTTCACCTTATTTTTTCAATTGAAATGACCTATTTTTTTATGTTCAAATGAACCACAATTTAAACATTCTTTAGTAATTTTATTAAGTTATTAATCATATGGGTAATTCTGGTGTTCAGCCCATAAAATAGTAACTGATAATTTTTATAGATTTCTCTGTTTTATGCTTTGAGAGCAATGGATTAATTGGTCACTCTGTATAGACTATATACATGTTCTTTAGGAGAGGCGTAGAAAAAAGTTAGTTGTTCCACAGCGATGTATGTTTCAACCAATATAAGACCAAGAAGCTAGATCTTAGTTTTTTTTTTTTATAACTTAACACACTGCATCTCAGTTTTCAGTAACAAGAAATCACAGCAATGTTTATATTGAGACTGATCAATTTCTGTTATCTGTCAAATATTATAAAATGATCTTTATTGGGTCTTAAATCTGAAGCAGTGTGGCCAAATGGTCTGATAGTCTACATAACCTAAGTAGAATTGTTCTTTTTGCACTATTATTTATACTTGAATTTGTCCTTTCCAAATCAAGAATAGTTTGACATTCAGCAGTTGTTTTTCTTAATCCTGTGCTGGTATGTGATGGTAATAGCAATATGGTACTTCATCCAAGAGATTTCATTTTTCTACCAGAAACAAACATGAATGATCATATTCCATCTTTATAAAATTTGTGAAAGACCAACTCCGTATATATACATATATATGTATCATTACAACTGATAAATATCAATATTGTTACAATTATAAACCTCAAAATTATAAAGATATGTTTTCTTCATTCAGTGATACTGTATTTAAAGTAAGCCATCAATACAACATATCTACAATGAAAAGCCATAAAAATAAAAATTTTACTTTTTATTAAAAAACATAGGATGAAAAGGAGGCAGCCAGGAAGCTTTACAGACATGGAACTTTTATAGACTGACTTTAGAAATGCTATTGAGTAAAGACAGCTACTGCCAGCTCTCTAAAGTCATCAGTAGGGTGCAACTTATATATTTCTCATTGTATTTACATAGCATCATTCTTCTTAAATAATCTCAACCTTAAGGGTAACCAAAATGTCCCATATTAAGCACCTAATATGTTCAAAGCTCTACAGAGCTTAAAGAGGTTATACTTGGTATCAAATACTAATTCTTATAGCTGTCATTTGTCTGTGATGTAAATGGAAAAAACTTGATGACAAATAGAGTAAGAAGAAGAATAAACCAGAAAATCAAAGGAATGTATTTGTAGCTTGTTGTAATTCAGATTTCTCTTAAGAAGCAGAGCCTAAAACAAGTCTTTCATGTAAATGGTTGATTTGGAGAAGTAAACCCAGGGAATAGGGGAGGGGCGTCTGAGAAGAGTGAAAGAGGGAAAGAGGGAGCTAATGCAAGGCTGTGTTGTTGAGGTGGTTATCCCTATGGGCAACTGGGGCTTAGTCTTGGTGGGGATGCTTTGAGGAACCATATAGAAGACCCTTCAAGATTGTCAACCACAGACTCAGAAGAGAGGAGCAACCCAATGACCCCTACAGACTAAAATTAATACTGGAGGGGATTAGTTTCTCTCTGGGATTCTAGAAAGCAGAAAAATCCAATAATACACACATACAATGTAGCTGAGATGAGGTGCCATCAGGAACACCTGTGCACAGCTTACGGTTGTCTCAGCAATGGCCAGACAAAATGTGGGCTGATGGGACATGAGAGAGGAATGTCAGATGTCTAATGTGATGCCTGTCTTTGTCATTTATTCATTAGATGCATCACTTTTCACTCTTAGCACCTGTTTTCTCATCTTAAGAGGCAGGTGTTAACCTACCCTGCCTGTTTCCAGTAGTGATTGTTAAGGATTTATAAAAGCACTTGGAAGCAATTTGAAGAATAACTCACTACAAAACTGAAAGCAGTCATGAATGTTCTAGACCAGAGACATGTAGAAATACAGGACAAATAGAGAACCAAAAAGAGGTCACAGAAAGAATCTAGGACATGATAAGTCCCTGCATATTATGTGGCAGCTCTGTAGCAACAATTGACCAGAAAAGTAAGACATGAAAAAATGAAGACAAATATCATATTTAGCATCTTGGAAAATAAATGTGTAAATTTAAAAGATCAAATTATTTACTAGCTGGGATATTAAGAGATTGCTTCTTATTAGAAGTAAACATTGATTGAACAGATTTAGTAAATGCCTATTATATGATGACTATCATGGCTACTCTGCTTCTTAGACTAATTTAAGATGTCCTATATTTCAGTCCTGTCTACCCCTCAGTTTTAGAACTTGAAGTCTCTTTTGCAGTATTTTGACAATCGAAAGATTTCAGTTGGACTATTAATTTCAGCCCTATTTGACCTCTGAGGATTCATCCAGTAACTACTCTCCCATCCTTAAGTTACATAACAGTGATACTTTTATTTCTTCAGAACTTTTGAAAATTTAGTCAGTGTTAAATGCCAGCGTTACTCTAAATTCCTCTCTGAGCCTTATTGTAGGTACACATGCATTACATATGTAATGAAGGTTGTCAGTATTCCATATATCACCTCTCCTCCCAGCAGCAATTTGAAGACATCATGCAGGAACTTTGCAGAGGAGAGCCCAAGCTGGTACGTGAAGTGGTAACAGATCTCAAAGCCTAACAGCTACACATCTGCAAGCAGTGGAGACAACAACATATAGGCTTCCCTAATCTAGGGTCCTAATGGCCCATCTGACTTCCTTTCATGTACCTGTTCCTGAAAAGGTCATGTCAACATTGCAAGAAAAATGTCCATAACTTAAACCTCTTGCTCTAGTCTTCAGTAGTGGTATCAGTGTCGTAGTAACTTTCTCTGTGACATAAACTTTGGCCATTCTTATCTCTCAGCATCTGATATTCTTAAAAACCTTAATTCTTTTTTAACTTCAGCTTGAACAATCTCTGTATAATAAATCTTTTTGTGTATAAGGTATTTCATCTTAAAACTTCAAAAATGTTCAAAGAATATCTAGTTCTTCTATTTTGAGATTCTATGAAAGTTTGTTCTCCCCATGTATATGTTTTAGGACCTTAGTTATTTCCTTAAACTAACATTAGAGTGGCTGTGATGTAGCACGGACTTCATGGCCCTGGGGACTCAGGGGTGAAAACTGAGATTTCTTGCATTTTAAAAGGAAGTCTCGGTTTTATCTTATTTCATAATGAATAATAATAAATAATGATAAAAGTTGGCATGGGGGACAGGGATTCTCGAATGGGGACAGGAACCTTAGCTTCCAGTGGATATTAAAAGGCTCACCAAAAACTACTACTCAGTAGCAGAAGTCTGGTGTGCATAGCATGGAAACCAGAATGCTCTACTTCCATAGATAAATTTCTAGCTGCTCTATCATATTATCTGTAACTGGGCATTCTCATTTCTGGACTTGAAATCTTTACTGGCTCAGATCTGGGTGGGATTTCCTTTGAAAGAAGCAGTCCTTTGTACTGTCATTGGTTTCCTTGATCTGTTATTAAGTAATTAACCAGGCATACCTTAGACTTTACTCTCTGACTCATACTCTGCATTCACATTCCTCCCTTTACATCAAAATTCAACCTTTATTCTATAGACTTGGCATTCGACTGAAGGCATAAGTAAGGTAAGAATTTCTTTCTAAGTTGTTTATACCTAGACCTTAAAAATTGAGCATAAATGAATAAACAAATGTGTGGTTGTCCTTATCATTTTATTTTTCTTATTAAAATTGTGACTGGTTATTTAAATTGTAATATCTATATTACATATGAGCAAAAAAAATGCTTAATAAAAGGTTGTCTTGAAGGATAATGCTGAAATATTTCAAATAAAAGAACTTACCAAAATGATAAAATGAAAAAAACAAAAGCCCTAAAATTCTGATAAGATAGTGAAGGAGGAATGAGAAATGTCTGTTTTGAAAAGTACTTGGGGAAATGTATGTCTGAGGGTTTATTCTTACTTATGGTCATCTAGTTACATGGCAGAGGCTTGTTAGCTGCCCCAAGGATATACTTTCCCCACTCCTGTGGGGGGAGAAAAGGGACTGTGGTAGTGGCTTTCTAGCAGAATCAAGTGACCTTTGAATTCTAAAATGAGAAACTAAAGTCTGCTAGATATTTACACTGTCTCAAGAGAGAGTCATTAAGTTAATATCATTTTTAATTCCTAAGAAAGGATTCAACAAGATAAAATTTAATTCTCATTAGATTCTTATTATTTGGGAATTTGGACAATAAAAAAAAATACTAAAAGATAATTTAGATTTTTCTGTATTTCTGGTACCTGACAAAGCAATCTTCAGTTTCCCCATTTCCCAGAAACTTGGAGGAAATAAATTTCTGTCCAGAAGAGCGCACTGGTGTTATATCTCACATTTATAATCATATTTTAATTAAAAGATGTAATAAGAGGTAGTGGTCAAGATCATAGTCTTCGGGGTCAAATAATTCTTGATGTGAATACCAGCTCCACTATTAAGCAGTTGTGTCTTTTTCTCTGAGCCTTAGTTCCTAATCTGTAAAATGGGATAGATAGGACCTCCTAGGTTTGTTGTAACAATTAAATAAAATGTATTAAAGGTCTTAGCAACATGCTTGGTATGTAAACAGTCTTCAATATATATTGATTATTATTTCAGAATATAGATGTAAAAGAAATAATTTCCAAATCATATCATATTATGATATCTGTAATAATAATGACTGTCCTGAAAGTTTGGTGGTTCTTAAAATAAAAGTCCATGGATGAAGGAAGGCTCTGCCCAGTTTCAGTGTGTGGCCCAGCAGTTCTCTCTCAGTTGGCCTGTGCTGGGGAAGGGACTGATTCCTGGATTTAGTTTTCCTTCAGATACTTAGAAAAGACCAAAACTGTATGAATATTTTTATCAATAGCTGGGGATCCTAGACAGCTCCTCCTTGCTGTGGTCAGTAACCAGGTATACACTGTATAGTAAGGCTTATTTCAAGATGTTTTTTTTCTCCTGCTGCTATCAATCAACTCAAAATTCCCAGAGATGTGTCCAGGAATGGAAACTTTGTTCTAATCTGTTACATAATAGCTCCTTCTTCTTTGAAGCTTTGAATGAATCTCTGTAACAGACTTCCAATTTAAGACCTGTAAACCTTTTCCTCTACCTAGTCTGAATGAATATCTCTTTTCTAAGAGGCTCCTCAGCAGCTGCGTAGATGCTACCAAAGAGCTCAATTACTTCTCAATTTATTTTAAGCTCAGGGTAGGCCAAATTACCTACTCAGGAAAACCCCAATCTTTCACAACTTCTTCTGGCTGAAACTGGCCCTTGGGTACAGGATCTAGGACTCTGACCTGACTTCCAGGGAAACTAGGATCCAAGTTCATACCACTCAATTGGAGATAAAAACATGTTATTCTAAAATGTCTGCTATTCTGGTTTTCTTTAACTTTGAATTCTCTTTTCCAACGCAATATTTTCTTTCTGACATGCCTTTCATTGAGATTTCATTGTGGTATTTATGTGTTGAAAAATCCTTCTAATTTCGTACAAATTGAAGTTCCCAATACATATTTTAAGTTCTTTTACACTATGGTTTTTAAAAATATGTGTATTTTTTTCTTTCTTTTCTCTTCCCCTTCCTTCCTTTATATATATATACCTCACCCTTGAAGGCTTTCTTCTATCTAGATGTTCATTTCTTGCGAGTCTCTGTGATAATGCACTCTATTGCATCCCTTCTCATTGAAGAATAAGATGGGGCCAGGAGGTGCAGCTTCTTACCTCTCATCAGTTTCAGAATGTTTCTCTGTAAAACCTGTTAAATATCTCTTCTGAGTAATGGGGTTGCTTTTCCTTTGCCTTTGATCTTAAATCTTGTAGTCTTTAATTGCACATCACTCCTTATCAGCCATTTAAACCACTAATCCCCAACCAAGAAGATATTAAGATAAAACTGGAGACATGCAAATGTATGCTTACAGCTTCATTACTTTAATACTTTCTGTTTCGTATCTTTGCCATGTCCACCCAGATTGTGTCCTACACACCATTATTGACAAATGGGATCCTTTTTATCTAATTAAATCCAGATTAGAGACATTGTAGAGAATACCTTCTGAAGAGACAAACCTTCTTGCCTTCTCTTTTTGTCCTGTCTTCTATCTCCCTTAACTGAAATCACTAGAATGTCCTGTCAACTATACAAAATCAATGTTATTAAGACTCACTTCACTAATAGTCTATCTATAGGATGATACAGTTTCACATAATTTCAAATTAGGAAAGTAAGTATTTCTTTTCTTGGAAAATACTACTGTTTTATACAAAATCCAGTACTTCATTGAACATTCTATTCCCAGTTACATATTTTAAATTTTACTCATTGTTTGGAACTCCCTTAGGCATATTTTTTCTTTCAAACCTATTATGATTAAACTGGTCCTTCCCCTCTTGCTCTCCCCGCCCATCCAATCCCCACCTCAGTCTGCATTTAAGGTATTTTTAAAAAATGTTTTCCCATGTTTAAATAGACTTTCTTATTTTATGTAGACTTTGAACTTTTTCATTTAATCATTTGATATCTAAAGAATTTGTTATACCTTTTAATAGCTGTGCTCTATTTTTTAAAAACCTAAAACATTTAATGATCATTTACTCCTAATTATGTAAGCAATTTTTACTAAAACTTTTGATATAATTGCAAAAAACTCCCCTTAAGCTACGTTTCTAAGTAACATAAGCAACAAGCTAAAATATTTAGTAAAGCTGTCTCATTTGTTTAAAAATTTTAAATGCAAATCAATATAAGGCAAAGATTCTTCTTTTCATTAGCAAAATATTTAAAATAGCTAATGCTGATGTTGAAGGATGACAGACACTTCTAAACATGGCTGGCAGCAGTGTATATTAGAAAAACCCCTTTGAAAGCAATAGCTCAGTAAATATGGAGCATGTATAATTCTGGAGTCAATTTCAAATTTGTAAAATGCTGAGACGCAATATAAAAAATTGCCATAGTTTTAGACCTAGTAGGTTACTGGAAAGACCATCTCCTAGTGGATGTAATGGAATAAAGTTTTAAGAGCTAAGATGCTATTGGTTAACTTTTTTTCTTCTGAGATACTTGATTTGCCTATGGGATCTATAGATAATAAAAATATGAATAAATTTTTATTTTCAAGACTTTATTCCTTTCAATTATAAGACAATAAGCTTTGGCAACTTCTAAAACTCCATTTGGTAATTATTGGTAAGATGGCCTCATTTTTGAGTTCCAAGGCTTTAATAATAATTAAAACTTATCATATATGTACTACATGCCAGACATTGTTCTAAGCACTTTTATACACATTAATTTGTTTAATCCTCTAAAGTATCCAAAAGGTTTTATTCCCATTTCTATTCATTGCCACAGACATAAGAACTATGATCTGTATTGCAACAGTCTTATTCTTTATTGGTCTTTCTCAACAAGATCAATTATGGTATCCCTATAGCCCTTCTGCTCAGACATGATCAGACATAGATAGCTGTGGTCTATACTATACTCTCTCAGTTGCCATAATTATTTCAGGAGAATTAAATGCTAAGATTAGCTTTCATCTACACAGTTATGAATTTAATATTTGTCCATAAGTGAAAGTATATTGAAAATATTTATCAACCCTTAAGGCTAGGGCACTAGCCAGTCAGTGGAGACACCACCCAGTCAGAATGCACCCAGCATTAAAAAACTATTAAGATCATATGGATATAATGTGACTGGTTATCAATCCACTCCATGATTAATTCATCCAGGGATGTCTGTGTGACTCATGAAAATTAGCAGCTAAGTTTATCACTAGCAATATACATTATGTTTAAAGATTACCTACAGGAACAACCTTGAGGAATTTGACAAGGGCACCATAATTACAATTGCAAAACAAGTTCTTTTAACATCTTGTGTTGTTTAACCTGGGCCCAGAAATTAAAGAACCTCACTCTACTTGGGCTTTCAGTTTACACTTAGAAATTTTTTGTTCTATGGTTTTTACCTTGAAGAACCATTTTTTAATAGGAAGGTGCAAACAAAATAAGAATTCTACTGTCTGTTAACTGCTAAATACATACTAAGCAGTAGAGCCCACCCTTCCTCAAGTAGAAGCTCCGAATGTGTCTCGGCAAAGTCCTTTCTTATTCTTAACTCTTCTCACTAGCCTTGTCTCAAACTGGAATTTGTCTTTCCTAATATTTTAAATAAAGTCTGTGACTATCCTAATTTGAATTCATCCTTGATAATACCATATTAACTTTGGTTATTCTCTTTAAAATCTGAGTTAAGAGAAGTTTTTTAGTGACAAAGTTTTTTTTGGCTTTTTTATCCTTTCTTGGTGGGAGAGAGGATTATTTATAATACTATGATTTGTAATGAATTTGAGAAACTTAATCTATTGTGTCATTTTTCATTTTAGGGAGTTTTCACCATGAAATCACAGCTAAATCCTTGGAATGTTTAGAAGTTAATTTTTTCTAAAGTCTACAGCATTGTGGGTTTGTGCTCAATGGATTGTTTTGCAAATAACATGATAATCTTTTTATAAGTTTCTCTAGTAAACAGCTCATTTTGTTCTTCCTCTTTTCAGGAGAGCATCATTGTATTGTGCTTAACTTAAAGACAGGTGATATATGCACTATGTGAGGTAGTACTGTGAATATTAATTAGTCTTATGCATTGTAAGGCAAGGATTCTAATATTTGAAATTGTAGAGCTTTTGTAGAGTAGCGTTTTTACTGTTTGCGTCCACATTTTCTACATCGTTTGTCTTGAATAGAGTAAGGTACCTGAAGCAGATTATCTCCCTTTTGATAGGAAACATTCAGAAAATTGTCTTTTCTAGCACTCCCTCTTGTTATAAATCTCTGGCAAAAAGACAGCTCTGCTCTTTTGAGTTATAAACCAAACTGCTCAAAACTTTCTTTTTGTCATGAGTAAAGATTTTGTATTTCCTTGGGGATGAATGGATATCCCTTTCATTACATCTGTGTATGTAATGAAATAATTTATACATTGTACATTTACTGTATTAATCTATTATTGTGTAGAAAATTAACCCAAAATGCAATACCTGAAAACAATGAACAGTTAACTTGTGCTTTCTGTAGGTCAGGAATGTGTGTACAACTTAACTGGGTGTCCCGGACTCAAGGTCTCTCAAGAGTTTGCAGTCAGTGTGTCAGCAAGAGCTACTATGGTCTTAACTGGAGGCTTGATAGCAGCAGGGTTTACTTAGAGTTCATGCACATGGTTGTTAGAAGGATTAAAGTTCTTGTAGGCTGTTTGTTCTGAGGGCATTAGTTCATTGTTGGTATGAGCAAGAGGCTCTCTCAGTTCTGTGACATGTGGATGTCTATATAGGACAGCTTATAGCATGGCAGCTGGCTCCCTCAGAACAAGAGAGCAAGCAAGCACTCAAGATGGAAATCAGTCTTTTTGTAACCTAATCCTGGAAGAGGTATCTTATCATTTCTGCTGTGTTCTATATTTGTTATAAGTGAGTCACTAGATCTGGCTTAGATTCAAGGGGAGATATAATTACATAAATGTGTGAATTCTAGGAGGCAGATCACTGGGTCCTTTTTACAAGTTGCCTATCACGTCTGCCATTTGGAGCATGCATGTGTACCTATAAGTGTATGTGTGAAGAAAAAGAGTTTTAGCCATAAGCTTAATCTGATAACTTATAAGAGGATACACATGATAAATGCCACAGTAGAAGAGATGGCATTGCTATGAATATAAAGAAAAGAAGGAGAGTCTTAGGAAGCTTTATGGAAGATGTGGGTTTTATGTGTAACTTTGAAAGATGGAAAGGGCTTTGATAGGCAGGTGTCGATATAAAGGACATCCCAAGTCGAGGAAGCGGCATGAGCTGATCACAGGGCACAGTCAAGAGACAAGCAAGTGACTATGACCAGACTAGAATCCTGGGTTGTATGAAGACAAGGAATGAAAAGTAGAAATTTTAAAAAAATATTCTGGAACCAGATTTTGATACCATAAATTTTATTTTTAAATGTTAGGTTCCATGGGTAACATGAATCTGTTGAATATCTAAGGAGGAAATTAAATTGGTCAAAGCATGTACCTGGGTTATATTCTCTATCCTCCATGACATGTGGTATGAAGTTAATAGCAAGTGCTATTTACTGAGGCTTGCCACTTGCTATGAATTTGGAATAAATTATTCAATCTCTTGCCCCTCAATCTACTCATATATAAAATGGACATATGAGTACATATTTTAGAGTTATTGCTAGGAGTGAGTGAAGAAATGTTTATTTTGTACTTATCAAATTTTTTGCCACATCACTAACACTTACTGAGTGACTTCTTTTACAGAGTGAACCATAGGAGAGCCTCTTGTGTGTGTGGGTGAAGGGGGTCTTTTTTATTACTTAAGCTCTCTTTGTGGGCAATAAAAAAAAAAATTCCTTTATACACCAGGGTCTGAGTGTCCACTTGGAAGGCAAGAGCCTCTAGAAACCACATTTCACCCAAGACGTGAGACTGAAATGGTCACACCTGGACATATCAAAAGGTAATTGGCTCCTCAGTCCTTGACGCTGCACACAGCATTGGGTAGAAGAAGGATGGGCTTCAGATTGGGACTCAGGACCACTGCTTAAGTATCTTTTTGACTTTGAGAAATTTGCTTGCTCTTTGAACCTCTATTTTCCCATTTAAATGGAGATTGAATAAGAACTTAAATGGAGACTATTATAGCTCATAACTAATCATCTAGCCTTTATCTAGCCTTTTAACATCTTTTCAAAGCACATCTCCATAGAGAAGACTCTCTTAACTCCTCATCTTTTTAAGGCTCTCTATAGGTGTTCTAAATGAAAACAAAAATTTTTTTCCTATAGTTTATACTCCATTAACCCTGCAAATAAGAGAAGAGAGGGATTTCTAAGAAGGGGAAATCTCTCTTACTCTTCCATAGATTTTTATAAAGAGAGAAAATGATGTGTAATTGATGAGATTATTATAATCATATTTTTGAATTCAGCCAACTTAGCACCTTATTTCTCCTTTTACTGTTTACCCTTTGGTGATTATAATGAAATACTTTAACCTTCACCTTCTTCCCTAAACTGAGTTGCCAATATTTTTTAAATTTCAAATTACATGTTTCTCTGCACTTGTTCTTATCTTTTCATACCTAACCTGCTCCTATTAGGACAACTATCAGAAACATAATTCTACTCTCTAGCCAATTTAAAATTACTATCTGTGGAGGACAGCTAAGGCCTGACATATGGTATATTCAGAGCATATAAAATATTACTCATTTTACTAGATTAGGGGCCTGGCGGAAAAAATATGACAGCTTGGCTGAAGTATAGATAAGAATTATGCCTCTGAAATCTGTGCCTCTGAAGATGTATGTGGATAGATTGTACAGTGTGCAAGGGGATAATCTCTTCCCAGTGTACCTTTGACTAGGGCTTGTGGTACTGTCAAAGGGGAGAGATCAATGGTTTCTACAGAATCACTTCAAAGCAGTTGTCAAGGGCCTCTTTCTCTACCCAGGTAGTTCTGAGAATACCGGTTTCTTTCTTATTGAACACAGAAATGCTTTCCTGGTGATTGCTTGAAGGTTAACCAGAAGTACCCCCTGCCCTACTCGATACTTCCCTCCAGTCTTCCTTAGTTTCCCTAGGAATAGTGGATCCACACTCAGTATGCAAATCTTTGGGGCCTCGGAAAGTTATTGTGAACTTCGACTAGTTTTCCAGCCTCGGAAAGGGTACTTCCACTTTCACAAGAAATGAATAGTTGTTTCTAGAACTGGTTTTAAGCCATGGGTGTGTTGTGTGGTTTAGGAATGCTGATTGTGAAAATGAGACCAGCCTTCTCTCTTTGACCTCAGCACAGTGTAGCCCATTAAAACAAAAACACCCTAGCATTTCTTGGAGAAAGAACTGCACAGATGGTATCAACAGAAGCCCACTTGCTTCAGTGGCTCAAGTGCTGTTTAAATGCCAGTGACAGCTGGATTGATCTCCAATTCCAAATGAACATGGTAGAGAATTTTAAATAATAGATACTAATGTTAATTGTAAGATAAATTCTTTAAGGATGTTTGGTTATATTGTGTGCTAATTGAGAATAGGAGGCCTTTCTACCAGTTTTATTTTTTTGTAAAGAGAAAACCCAGTGCCTTGTTGGAATCTAGAAGTGCTGTACCTCATGTTCTTTCTCATCCTCTGAATAGACTCACCGTGAGAATCTAATTTCTTCTGCAGTAACCACATCAATTGCTAAACATTGCTCTTAGAGATTTACAAGTTGACAAATTATATTGCTAATCTAATTACATGTAATCTAATTACATGTAAGCAGCTCTGTAGTTGTCAAGATCAACGTGGCAACAAAGAAAAGAAACCCATTTGTTTGGTCTCAATAATCTCAAATTGTTGAATAAGATCCAGGAAGTATATAATAGCCTAAGTGGAATGGGAGCAATTGATGGAGTCAGACTTGGAAATCTTAAGATTTTTAAATTAGTAGGAGGGGAAAAAAGAGGTAAGTATTAGAATGATAGAGAGTTGTGTCAGGGTAAAATATTCTCAGAAAAATTTTGTTCTAAACGATGTAATTTTGTTAAAGTAAAAGTTTTGGTTTTTTTTATTGAGGTGTAAATTTTCATATAGCGTCATATTAGTTTCAGGTGTACAATACATTTTTTTTTCCTCGGGAGTTTTAGGTTTGTCATCACATGGCATAAAAATCACCTAGAATATTGTTAACATTGGGGGTAGAGAGGGACACTGAGTTTTGGTGCTAGTTTTCCAAATCTATGGGAGCTGATCAGGATTTGGTAGGTACCAAATGAGAGAGAGGTGTAGGAAAGCCAAGCCAGACAACCTGAAACCACAAGGCATTTGTTAAAAACACTTCTAAATTCCTATAAAAGATATGAAGAATACTATACCCTAACCATATATTCCCCCATTCAGCTGAAATAGAATTAACATTCCTTCATACCCTCTTGTGTAGTGGCAAGGCACATCAGAAGAAATTCAGGTTCTCACAGTGAGGTCTAGATGCCCTAAAGAATTGATAGTTTGGGAAGAACACTGTTGTGCAAGTAGATTGCCAGCTTTATTTCCAGATTCCAGTGTGAGAAAAGATAGGAAAATGAGTCAACCTTTCTTAGGAAAAAGGAGAAGGTAATAATGCCTTTAGGAATGAATCATGTTTCAATTTAGGCTGCCAAGTGGCAAGAATCTAAGCAAGGCTATGGGTAAAGTACAGTTTATTGTGGAATAATGTTTTCAGAGGGCACATAGAAGAGATTTGAGAGTTGCAGAAGTAGGAGGCTGGGTCAGAAAAGAAGCAGCATAGACCTGGGAAAGGGTGAATGTGAGAAGATGAGTGTCTTGTTCACAGTGTGAAATGACATCCTTTGCAGAGATGTGAAGGTGGGAAGGAATAGCTCAGGGCTTTCAAGAATAACTCACCAAGGGATTTCAGTGCACTCGTCCGTGTCCTATGGAAGATTCTACTACAAGCAGCCGTTTAGTCGTAGATTTAGGTGCAAATGATTTGTTAAATTAGTGCTCCCAGTAAAAGCCAGTTAGGGAATGGGGGAAGCCAGTGTGATGCATGGGATGAGAACATAACCATGAGCCAATAACATGCAAAAAGTTTTTGCTTGGTCTTCTGGGAAATAAACTCCTCCTCGAGTTCTTTCTGTTGGGGTTTGGTGATGTGTGGACATGAGGCCTGAGGTTTCTGCAGCCACTTAATTGCAATGAGTGAAGCCAGATTAGGTATTGTGCGGTCTCAGAGAAGGCAAATTAGAGAATGGGGAACTGGTAAAGATGAAACTTGGATCAAACTGGCTCGAGGCTCCCAGAATCTTCAGTTATGTTTCTCAGAAAATTTCCTTTGTCGTCTAAGCCAGTTTGTTCCAGGATTTTGCTATTGTTGTCATTGTTTGCAACAGAATAATAAATTCTCAAACATTTTAAGAATCCTATCATATTTATCTAAATGTGCTTTAATCTTGGGAGTGAGTAATCAAAAATGAGTAATAATGTCAAATATCTACTTTTAGCTTCTAACACAGTTGAAATTTTTCATAGTATTACAATTAAATGAAAGAAATTTCTTTCTCATTGGAAAGGAAAAAGAGATTATACATTTATATAATCTCTTCTAATTAAATATCTCTTCTAATTTGTATTTATGATCTTGGAATTAGTCTTTTGAAAATTGGGAGTGCGAAGACCTACGCTTTCCAAACCTATTTTCCTCATTGAATTTAGCTTTTTATTATATATGCAAAACAACTTTATATCCTACGGTGTGCTTCATAGATTACATTTCTAATTCTTGTACATTCTTGTGCTTTTAATGTTGCATAGTTTTGCAAGCTATCTCTGAAGGGCTTTTTACCATCCTTTTGTCTTGCCTGTGAATTCCAGAGACAGCAGAAATAGATGATTGAATTCCAAGTCTACTGTTGCTTTGTTTTCTCACTTTATTCACTTCCTTTTCTGAAGATTTCAAACACATCTGTTGTTTTCTGAGGTATTTGCTTTCTTCTACAATTATCTTCTTAGAGTCGTTTTTTTTCCTTAAGATACTTCCTATGGGAAAATTCTTTTCCCATATTTTTCTCTCACCACAACCTGAAGTCAACTGTATATCCCTCCCCTGCCCCCAATTGTTTCAAGTGCGCACACATTTGGTGACCAGAAGTGTCAGAGTGAAGTGTGCTGTAGTAGTAAAGGAGACACACAGGAGAACTGGAGGTTTTTTTAAGAAATATCGTTAATTAGCTTTCAGTAGTATCTCCTCTGTATGTAGCTAGCTCTATTTTGTTATTAGTTCTCTTTGGAAATTTCAATGCATAATTTGTTTCCTTAGATCTGCGATCCCATTTTCATCTTATTCTTTTATTTATTTTGTTTTTCATTTAGTTGAAATTAAACTTTATTTTGGAATAATTTAGAGTTATAGAAAAGTTGCAAGACTATTACAGAATTCCTGTTTACTTTTACCCAGTTTTCCTTATGTTAACGTATTACATAACTGCTGTTGTCAAACTTAGACATCAGCGGTGGTAACATACTATTAACTAAAATGCAGATTTTATTTGAATTTCACTAATTTATCCATTAATTTCTATTTTCTATTCTACCCAATCCAGAATATCACACTGCATTTAGTAGTTATGTCTCCTTAGTCTTCTCTAATGTGCAGCAATTTCTCAATCTTTCCTTGTTTTTGGTGACATTGATAGACCACTTCTCAAGTTTGCTTTGTCTGTTGTTTCTCTCCTGATTAGATTGGGGTGGTGGGTTTGTGAGAGAATACTACACAAATCGTCTTCTCATCATATTGGGGGCACATGATAGCAACATGACTTACCATTGATAATGTTAACATTGATCATTTAGTTAAGGTAATGTCTGCCTGTTTTTTCCACTGTAAAGTTACTATTTTCCTCCCTTTTCACACTGTGTTTGTTGGAAGTGAGTAGGTCCAGTTTACACTCGGGTGGAGGAGAGTTAAGCTCTACTTCCTAAAGTAAGGTAGTATATATGGTATGCACATATATTATTTAGTAAGGAAAAAGTTATTTATTCAACCATTTATATTAGTATGGACTCATAGGTTTTAAAAATTCTTGGGTTATAATTCAGTATTATAATTTATTTTGCTGCTTAAAGTTTTCAGGTTTGGCCCTTAGAGGCTCATTGAGGTTGATGCCTGTGTACTGTTGATATATCCCCACTCTTTTTTTAAATGGTTACTTTTTCCCCTTGATCACTGCCCAGATTTGTATTCCCATATCACTTATATTTACCTAGACTAGAGCAAATACATTTTTTAGAGAGAAATTCTTAACTAAAATAATATAAAATGTTTTATCTCCAGTTTTTATATTTATAGGAAAAATAATTCTTACATTGATATAAAGTACTTACATATTTTATAAATTGCTTTCGGGAGAAAAACATCTGAAAAAATACAAAATTCCTCAGAAGTGTTAGTTAATACGCTTATAATTATTTTCATCAATTATAGTCTGTTGGAGTTATTGGCATATTGTTCTCTTCAGAAAAAATAAAAAAATTTAATTGTTAATGTCTTAATTGTTAATTTTTAAAAATTTATCTGGCAAGTCAAAGTAATTTATTTGGATTATCAAGAGGAATTTTGTAGTATAATGGTCTGATTTCTAATTCTCAGAAATAGTTAATCACTGAAAATTAACTGCATCCCATGTCCATACTGGCAGTTGGAATGAATTTGCTCATGTTATGATTATGAATTTGATTTTTAATCTCAGTAGATATAGAACTGGATGCCCTTTCTGGTGCTTCTCAATACTGATTTGAAAGCTTGAGAGACCATTTAAAATTTGGATTTGGTAAAGATGTGAATATTTGGTCTATTATAAATATTTGACTCTGTCATTTGCCCCAGTATATAACTTCCTTGAAAGCAGAAACATTTTTTCTAAATTCAGCACTTAGTAGGTATATTCAGTCATAATTTTTTATGAAGTTTTGCAACTATGTTAGTATGCCCACACATAAATACTATTTCTTGCATTAGATTTTATCATTCACCAAATGCACGATGGATTTAGTAGATGGATATAACTTTCAGGTCTTCTAAATTGTTTTAAAGAAATATAGAGTTGAGAACACTCGCAGAACTCTATTATTTTCCTCTATCAACTAAATGGAAACTAGTTTGTGTGTCTACATGTAGCATATATACTTGAAAAACTGCTTCACTCATAGCAAACCTGTAATTTTTTTTCCAGTTATTTGATTTGCAAGTTTTAGAAAACAACACCTGGGAAGCTTATATTTCTGTTTCCTAAAAAGCCTGTAATCACTTATTAAGCCCCTTGGGGCAGCCATTGTATAAGCTATCTCTTGAGTAGTCCCAAGTACTGACACAAATCAACAAATAATTAAAGACACATGTAAATGTGCCCACTAAATTTGGTTGATGCTTAATTATATTAGTAAGTGGTGAAATGTTTCAGGTGATTACTAACATTTCGAAAATATCAAATATTAAATATTATTTACCCAGATATCTGAGGGAGAAAATGGAAATTCAAACAAAGGGAAGGTCCTGCCAACTCAGCCTGCGCCAAAATTTATTAATAAAATGGAACTCGGCTCTTAATGTCACCTTTAAAACCCTCCATCTTTTTCTTATCTCTTTGCCTACATTTAATTTGAGTTAGGAGGTGGGCACCAGGAGAAGTGTAGCTTTCACTGTTAGTCTTTTCTACAGTTTGATAACTAGGGACTGAGCTGGAAAAACAACACATGGTGTACATTTGATTGAGTTAACTAAGACCTGGCATAAATTTGATAACTTCTATTTTTAATCTAAAGACATGTCTATGTCCTCAAACTAACTTATTCTATATAATGGAGGAAATGATATACAGCTGTTTTGGTAAGTATATGTATCACTTTGGTGCAAACAGTAGAGTACAGATGTGCTATAGCAGCTGTGACAGTCACCTGCCTATTGGCTCTTGTTCTTTTTTCTGCCTCTCCCTACTCTGCTGTGCATCAAAGAAGCTGCATCTCCTTGGCTTCCATCTCTCTGGCTTCCACATCAGTTTAGCCAGTAGGAGGCACCGGGAGAAAACTGAAAGGCTAGAGGAGATGGGGAAAGCCAGGTTATTTTCCCCAGATTATTTTACTTCCTGAGGTGTCTCATCTACATCCACCCAGGGGTTCTGCACCTCCTGGAAGCAGTCAGGGCTAACACCACCTTCTTTCTTGAGGTTGTAACAGCTTCTTGTTACTGTTAATTACTGGATTGCCTCACTCATCCCTGTTGCTTCTCATCACCCATGTACCAAATTTCCCGTCATTAATTTCTCCTTTATAAGGACCTCTGGTTGTTGCTGTTTCCTGGCTAGACCTTATACACTACCAGCTATATCAATGGGTAGATATCAGTATGAGCAGTAACCCCTATGAACGTCCTACCCAGATCCTGTTTGCTGGGCAGGTGCACCCAAACCTCCAGCTGCTATGAGTGTTGGCTGCTGATGGCTCATGGATGCATTCTTCTCTAGAAAATTATTCTTGCCTGGAGATGCTCAGGAGGCTGTGTACCCTATCTGGACTGGCTCATGGCTAACGACTGACTGGTTCGAGGACAGAATACTTATCCCTTACCTCAAAGTCGAAAAAGTCTAAATTGCCATTCATACTCCAGTGTTCCCTGTGCCGTTGGTCAGAGATCAGACTTGAACAAATTCATCTTCACTTGGCTTCTTTCCCTTTTATGTTCTACTTTCCTCATTTCCTTACAGTCTTCTCTTGAATGTGCACCCTTAGAAAGTCAGCTGCATGAGAATCCCCATTCCTGGCTCTGTTTCTAGGGAACTTGACCTAAGAAAGTATATTCTATAGAAGAAATGGAGAAAATATGTTACTTTGGTGGTGTAGTTAAATGGAAGTTGTGAAGAGTTTCAGTTACAGATCCTAACAGTGAGGGTAGCAATGGTGAGAATGAAAACAGCAACAGCTAAACATCTTTGAGGAATCTACAGTTGTTGGAGAACTCGACGTTCTAATATGTAGAAAAATAGTACTTTATAAAATTAAGTTTAGAAAGGCTAGATAGATGTCATGGCAAAAAATATGATTGTGTTTTTTACTAGTTGAGTGTGAAGCCCCAAAAGTTTTCTAGAGTAAAAATATCTGGGGGTGATTAGAAAAGCAAGTGTTATCTGAGACTAGGATTGTTAGACAATTATATGAAGGCAGTTTTTCTCAGACTTGAATAATACATAATTTATCTTCAAAAATTTTTTCTTATATCCCCAGTATTAATGTAAAAAATTTTTAGTACAAAATTACCTTTTACTTCAAGCCATTGGTATTACCTTTCAGGGGATGTATTATTTGGCCTACAGTTGATGTAACATGTCACTTATGTAAGTCTGCCCCATCCTTTTTAACGTTAAACAAAATTGTACAACTTGATGTCATAGGCAACAATGACACTGAAATTGTGTAGCAGCTCTTTAAAGTGGTCACCCTGAAAATCCAGAATATATATTTGCGTGCAGAAACATAGAGAATTCCTGTGGTTCTCTCACTTCTTGTTTCAGAACCTCTGGGCAATGGTTTAGTCTCAAGGCAAGGTGTCTCAGTCTACATCTTTAGTCAACTGACAGAAGCTTTTCCAGAGCTAGTTGCTGCAGCGTGGCCAGAGCAAGAGGTTTATGAAGTGGATTAAGGTTGTGCTCATTGGGTATCCATACAGTCTGTTATGTATAAGGGGAAGGATAGCCACAGAGTAGGGAAAAGACTTGATCTGGAGTAAGGTCTGGCTTTTTGCCACATAGAAACTAATCCCTGTGACCTTGGGCACATCAGTCTAATGTACTAGTGCAGAAATTAAAGCTGAGGGTGTTTAGGAACAGATATCTCAGCATATCCCTTTGCAGAGTTAAAATGACTTCATGAGAGCCCTTCCATTTTCTTCCAAGCCCCCAATTAAATTCTTGTATTCCATACAAGTGCTGTGCACACTAACTGAGTGTATTTTGTGGCTCTGGAGACGAGAATGTTGACAACTGGAAAATCCTGAGATATGACAGCAAGAATATGGCCTCTTATATTGAATGGGGTTATAGTCTCTTGGAACTTAAGCACGTGCCCAGGGTCCATTTCAGTGTGCTTCCTTAGAGCTGTTAACCTCTCCTTTGCCACTTGACTCCCTCAGTTGATCCTAGTACTTAGTATTCCCTGCAGAGGCTGCAGGTGCAGAGGAAGCACTTAGTCCTAACTACTGCTCACTCTCTGTGAGGTCTTAGGCAAGTCTGTTAATGTCTGCTTTGGTTTGTTTATGTCACATGAGAAGATGAGACTGGCTAGCATTCCAAGAGGCTTTCTACCTTGAGGATTCTAATCTGTTTGGGTAGGCAAGATATTAGATAAACTAAGATGATTTATCTTACAGAGGGAAACCTCTTTTCTGAAAATGCAGGGAGCTTTTCTCTGAGATAATAAAGCTCTGCCAGACACTACAGGAGATATATAACTTAAATAGGTAGTTAAGCCAATTTGGGATTATTAGCCTATGGATGTTTTGTGTTAAATCCTTTTTATTAGAAAATCATGCAGAATTAGAAACTTAATTGATATTTGGCACCATTTTAAGTACAAACTAGAGAAGCTAGTCCAATCATTTTGAATGTTAAGCTTGTTTTCATGGGAGAAAATAACTTTGGTGCTTCTTCAGAATCTTTGGAAGATATGTCAGCTGCTTGCTGGCTTTTCTTGGTATTTTAAAAGGGCATATAATAAGCATAAATAGAAATACATGTGGTAGTTTTCTTAAGGTTGGTTGTTTTTAAACCAGAATGCTATACCTTGCATTTTCTTTTCTCTTGATCTTCAAATATCTGTCTGTCTCTTAAAACTACTTCCATTCAAAAGTCTGATCTATTTGTGTGGTTTGCGTGTGGTTGATGTTTATTTGAGTAATCTGAGGTAGCAGAAGAGGAATATATTTAATCATCTAACCTTTAAAATAAGGAACATTTGAAATGTCAGCATTTTATTTTGGGAACAGGTGAGCGGTTGCACTATAAGGATTTTATTTACTTATTTACACCCTGAATCTTTCTGAAGAGGAATTTGAATAGCTTAGAACAGCTTATAATAAAGGGTAAAATAATAAGAAAACATATGAAAGAGGAAACAGAGTCAATATTTCAACCAGAAGAGTCAACATTATTGCTGTGATGGAATATAAACCTGTGTCTAAGGTTCTTGGAAATGGGGCAAGGTGAGAAACAAATTATCTTTAACATTCAAAGACAGGAACAAGTCCTCTGGTTCAAACTTCAGATCTCTCATAGAGCACATTAAGGAATGTTGCTTTAATCTGTTCAACAAATATTTAAGCACCTATTATGTAGCTAGGTCTGTATCAGGTGCTAGAAGTAAAATTGTAGGTATGAGTGTTCTTCTCATGAAGCTCACAGTCCATAGGGGTGATAAATATTAAATTTGTTGACATATAACCTAGTATATATGTCAATAGATTTTTTTGTAGTGCTTATTGAAACAGTAACAATTCCTAAATTTTCTTAAATGTCTCTGGTTTATAATCTATACCTGTCCCCCCAATCTGAAACCTGAAAGGTGAGTAGCATAAACCAGATTAAGAAAACAGAAGAAGGGACTGGGTGGGCTGGAGATGGAGGAGACAGGAAAGGCAGGCAGTGATGACTACATCAGTAGTTCCCCAACACACAGAGTAAGCTTTACTTTATCAAAGTAAAAATATGGGTCTAAGTAGATAGCTTTTATTTCTTGAGAAATATTGGCCTTCAATTGTAAAATCTCTATGCTCAATAATTACTTTAAATTGTATTGTTTTCAAATAAAACTTGGCACTCCTTTATCTACCCCCAAAAAACCCTTTGTATTTTTTTAAAATTGATCTATGAAATCGAAAAAGCTGAGAAATATTGGTTTGCATAGGACTCTCAGCAAATATGACTGGAGACACATGAGGATAATAAAGGTCTAGAGCTGAAACATGACTTAGTGACAGGATTTCCTCATAGGACTAAAGTAATGTCCCCTAAGCATATAAGCCATGGCTTCCCTGGACAATTATTCAGATTGAACAATGTACTAGGGGAGCCAGGCTCATGGGGTGAGTGAAGATTGAAATCCTGTCTTTCTTCCTCTTATCAAATCATTAACCCTGGTATAAGACAGATATATCACAGGGTCTGCCTGGAAGAAAGGGAGCTTTTTTTTATTTTTTTATTTTTTATTTTTTATTTTTTTTTAAATAGGAAGACATTGGCCAGTGGCAACACACATCATCTTCCAGTGATGTACTTGATCCATGGATAGAACTTAACAAGGCTATAGGATAGTATATGTGGAATGCAATTAGAATCACTGAAACATTCTTTCAGCCAGGTATATTTTAGCAGGTACAACTATTCTTCAGTACCCTGTAACAGAGGTCTCAAGCACTAGCTGCTGCTAATTAATGATGCATCTATATTATAGAAATTAAGCTGACAAGTAGAAATGTGAGTAACAGTAAGAAAAGAAGGGAATATCTTCATGTTTCAGTCATTAAGACAGATACTTTATTATTTTACATAATAGTTAACCAGTAGAATTCTGATGAGTCATGTTCTTATGAGGGTAAGGTAGCCTATGATCCAGGGAGATCACTTCTTGAGAAAAGTATCAGCTTTAATTATAGTCAGTTTTAAATTTAGTCCTTATTGAAGCAATATTTTTCCTAAGACCTCATAATAAAGCAAAGTAAAGATGAGTCTAGTCAAAAGCTTTTCAGAGAGGGTATAGCCAATTATCAACAGCCATGGGAGAAAAAAAATCTTAACTAAAAGGTCTTCTTTGCCTAATGCAGTCTACTAAATATACCTCCTGGGGTGAATTAGCTACAAAATGCATGCATGGATTACAGGGTAAATTGACCTGTTCTATGGAGTTCTTCTTATAATTGACCAATTGACTATTGGGAAACAGTGATTTTACTTAGCTAATGTTTAGCCTAATTCCTGGAAATAAGCAATTACCCTAATTATTTTTTCAATATCCTTTTTTCAATATCCTTTTCTTTAGAGTATACTAATTGGTGTTTATTTAGGAAAAATTAGAAAATAGAGACAAGAAAAATATAATTTAAAACCTTATCCTCTAAAGAAACAATACTAACATTTTATTTGTGTTGTTAAATATTTTCTACTCATGTATATTTTGTGTCTGTGTATATTTTTAAGATGTCAGTTATGGTGACCCCAACTCTTACTATCTCCCTCAGATCAGCTTGTACTCCCCACTCTGCCTCCACCCTGCTCCCTGAGCCCAAATCCTGTGGGAAGTTTAGTGCATGCCTTAAAATTTCTGAAACTGCTCAGAGCATTTGGCACTCTTGGCCATCATTTCTTTCTTCATTGTGTAGATATTTATCTCCACTTGGCATATGTAGCTCCTTTTTCTAATTGTCCCCTACACATTATCATTCACAAGGCAACATAAAGTCCTTTGGCCTCTGAACACCTCCTTATCTTGCTCTTCCTCTGTTCCTTTGCTCTTTTCTCTACATGTCTTCCCCCACCCCAAATTCCTGTTTATTTCTTATTCACTGTGCTGTAGGAAGAGGCCTTGATAAGATGGTTGCATGGGGGATTTAGAACCTGAGGGTCTATGTGGGAGGGAGGCGAAGTCCCTAAAAGGAACTCTAGTGGTGGCTCATAAAATATTTTTTTAAAATCTCACCCATTTTAATTTATTTATTAAAAAATAAATATAATGTAATGGACTTAAAACCAAAGAACAGGATCATATTCACATTGAAACCCACATACATACAACTGTATTGTTGAGAATAGATTACAGCTCATTCAGCTGTTGTACAACCATCATATTTTTTTTCTTAGTTATCTTATTTCCAGTGGTTAGATTATTGGTAAGAACATTCAGAATCTCTATACTAGGTGGTTTATCTCAGTCTGAATTCTACAACATGTTCAATGGCAGCCATGAAAATGTTCAGGTCTCCTACTGTGGAGAGCATAAGGAACTGGCAGTGCCAGCTGCTGCTCCTCTGCATTTGCCAACTCATTTGCACTGATGTCATGCTAGCCATGGCTGAGCACATCGGTGCTGTTAATTAATGCAGGACCTTTGCTGCAACAAGAATGACTACCCTCCCATGGGTGATTCTGGCATAAGAATTGCCCATCAGACTGATGAAACCTTTCTTGGAACTCTATAGTAATCGGAAATGCTTCCCACCCCAATCCCCTTGCTCCCTTGTCTCCTTCACATTATCAGGCCTTCAGTGCAGACTGAAGGTCCTCCTCACCTTCTCCATCTCTCTCTCCTTTTCCTTCATAGGTATGTCCCTCATTAAATCTGCAATAATCTTGTCTTAGAATCTGCTTCTCAGAAGTACCCAAATAACACACACATGTTTAACAAGTGACCACGAAGAGTCATGAAACCTGTACATGCAAACTTGGTGCAAGAGCTCATGTCTCTTAGGTACATGGAGTTCCCTGCAGGACAAGTGTGCTAGAGGCAGACACAGAAATATCCCACTGCTAAGCACTCTTGTGGGCACGGGCTTCTGTTATGCTCCTGTAAATGCAAGAGCGAATGTGCTTGTGTTTTTCACCAATGGATAAATAGTTTGAGCATCTCTTATGCTATTTAGAAAATCTTTCAATGCCAATGGAGATAGTTATTATTAAAGCACTTGTAGTAGCTGCTTCTAAATCACAGACTCCTGGAGTGCATTCACTAACAGGATTCATCAAATATTAACTAATCATCTCTGGGGAGTAGATTAAAACCACTGCGTGCACAGATCATATGATCTATGCTTAAGTATTTTAAAGTAAATTACAGTATAATGTGAACTTTACCCATTTCAGTAAATGCATCGTATCTAATGATTACATAATAGTTAATTGCATGAATAACCCACTTATTTTAATCAATTCTACAAGAGTGGGGTTTTTTTGGTTCCTAATTTTTAACTGCTGGTTTCTGATTTAGCATAGCCTTTCAGTCTACTTTGAGCACTGTACAATTTTTCATAGAATATTTTTTAGAAGTATAATTACTGAATCTAAAAGCATGCTCAGTTTTAAGGTTTTTGATATTCATTGCCAAAAAGTCATTCAGGAAGTTTGTTCCAATTTATAGTCCTTCCATTACTGGATTAGTAGACTTATTTCTTTTTTCTTTATTTTCTATGTGTAAAATTCTGTGTAAAATATAAATGTTAATGCAAAAAAATTTTACAAACTTTTGAGTCCTTCACCCCGGTTATGAAATAGAACTTAAAATCTGTGTTTACTGCTTTTCAATGTTCCCCTCCATGTCCCCTGCCCTCCCACAGGGTGTCAAATACAAAGCTAGTTGTGTGAAGGATTCCAGAACAAAATAAACTCATGGTCTCTGGGTCTTAGGCTTCTGCTTCCTGGAAGTTTTCAAAAGGACCTTCTGGGGTGTTCAGTGAGGGATGCCATGCATTATTAGTTCTAGGAAATCTAAGGCTCACCACAGTCCATGAATTTGGAAGGGTTGTAGTATAAAACATATGAATAGCGGGAGTGAACTGCCCTGGGTTTCTTGCTTCTGAGCTCAGTATGGCCTTTTTCCAGTTTGTGGAACTAAATCAAAGCAAAAAATTTTGGTGAATGAAATAAATGTCCACAGCCAATGTAGGCAGCGAGACCTGGAGGAAAGAGCAGGAAATTTATCAGCAAATTGTCAAGGTCACCACATTTCTATCTGGCAGGCCCAGGGCATTCACCCAGGTGTTATAAAAACAAACAAACTATGTCCTGCAGCATGTCCTGCGGCATGACTGTCTAGACTCATACTGGTCCGATCTGGTTTCATTTCTAGGTAGCATCTCGTGATATCTGTTCACTATCCTCTTAGAAATCCCTTCACTCCTCTCCTATGTGGACTCACGTTTCCTGTACCATGTCTTTTTAAAAAATTAATTTATTTTTTAATTAGTTGACATACAATATTAATTTCAGGTGTATAGAGTGATTCAACATTTATATACCTTACGAAGTGATCACCATGATGTATCTAGTAACCTCTGCCATTGTAGAAACTTATAATATTGACTATATTCCTATGCTGTATGTTATATCCCTGTACCTCTTACTTCCCTTCACCATTTCTACCCACCCCCCACTCTCTCCCCTCTGGCTTTAGTTCTCTGTATACATGAGTCTTTCTTGTTTTGTTTGTTCATTTGTTTTGTTTTTTAGATTCAACATATAAGTGAAATCACATGGTATTTGTCTTTCTCTGACTTATTTCACTTAGAATAATACCCTGTAGGTCCATCCATGTTGTCACAAATGGTATGATTTCATTCTTTTTTATGGCTGAGTAATAGTCTACTAAATATATATACCATAACTGTTTTATCCATTCACCTATATCCATGGACACCTAGATTGCTTCCATATTTTTGCTATTGTAAAAAATGCTGCAGTAAACATAGGTATGCATATATCTTTTCAAATCAGTGTTTTTCTTTGCACAAATACCCAGGAGTGGAATTACTGGGTTGTATAGTAGTTCTATTTTTAATTTTTTGAGAAATTTCCATACTATTTCACTATTTTCCATAGTGGCTGCACTGGTTTACAATCCCACAGACAGTGTACAGAGTTTGCCTTTTATCCACACCCACCTCAACAGTTGTTGGTTGTCTTTTTGATAATAGCCATTTTGACAGGTATAAGATGGTATCTCATTGCGGGTTTGATTTGCATTTCCCTGATGATTAGTGATATGAGCATCTTTTTATATGTCTGTTGGCCATTTGTATGTCATCTTTGAAGAAGTGTTTATTCAGGTTCTCTGCCTATTTTTTAATGATTTTTTAAAAATTATTTGTATGAGTTCTTTATATATTTTGCATATTAACCCCTTTTCAAATATATCATTTACAATATCTTCTCCCATTCTGTAGATTGACTTTTATGTTTTATTGATGACTTTGTTTGCTTTACAAAATCTTTTTAGTTTGATGCATTGATTTTTCCTGATTTATGCTTTCATTTTGGTGGAACACATTTCCAGTAGTCTTTTCAGAAAGAGAGGAAGGGTAGTAAATTTTTTTTTTTTTGAGACCATGAATGTCTGAAAATGTCATTCTACCCTCACAAAGTTTCAGAAGTTGACCATAAGGTTATGTCATTTTCCTTTAAAATTGTGGATATTACTCCATTGTTTCTCACTCGCAGTGATGCTGTTGCAGTAAAGTCATGATTCCTGACCCTTTCTACTCCTTTTCCTCCTAGAAATTGGTAAATTTTTCTTTTCCCATCGTGTTCTGAAAGTGCACATGTTTTTGTGTAGATATTTTCATCTCCTTCTTTGTATTCAGTAAGCTTTTTTCAGTAATAGCAGTTCACCCCGTATTAATCTGGAAAATTTTCTTGAATAATTTCTGTTTCCTCTTCCCACCCCCATCCCCAGATTTTTTTGGAGTTGGTTATCCAATTTTCTCATCTCTTTTTCTCTTATTTTCTGCTTCTTTGTCTTTATGCTATACTTTCTAGGGGACATCCCCTACTTTCTTTTAACCTGCTAATGACTTCACCTCTACCATTTGTTCTCAGTTCCAAGATCTTTTTTCTGTTCTCTTTTTTACAGCATCCTGTTCGTTTATAAATATGGCATTTTCTTATTTCTCTGACGATGATAATTTTATTTTATTGGATTTTGTTGGTTCTTCTTTCCCACCCCACATTATTTACTCCAAGATGCTTTGTTCTGTGAGGGAGATCAGTTTTAATTTCTATTTTCCATGATAGGAGCTTTCCTGAGATATCTGGTAATACTTGAATGTCTACTTCATATTAAGCATGGGGAACCTAAAAAGCTTATCAGAGGTCCTGAGAACTTGATCTGTGGATCATGCTTATTATAAATTCACCATAGGGTGATCTAGATTGGCAAGTTGATAGGAAAACCAATGCACTCCTTTCTTTGGCAATAGAAGAAAGTTCAAAGTGTTCCAGGAGTGAATTCTTCTTTAATCCCACTGCCTAATCATGATAAAACCCAGAACAATTCACTCTCACTCTCTTAGGACACCCAGGCCAATTCCAGACAACCTTGGGTGGTGTCCTGCTCTGCCCGGAAGTTTCATGATATGAGTAATACAACTTTTTTCTTACCCCTCAATGCGTGCATGGTGTCATCAGCCTAGACATTTCACCTGTTTATTAGGAGGGTGTCTTAGTCTTGGAAAGCTTGGAAAAAACTTGGAAAGCTATAACAAATTACCATTGACTAGGTAATTTAAATGACAGTTATTTATTTCTCACAGTTCTGGAGGCTGGGAAGTCCAAGATTAAGGTGCTGGCAGATCCATTGTCTGGTGAGGGCACTCTTTCTGGTTTGCAGATGCTCATCTCCTCATTTTATTCTCACATGATAGAGAGCTAAGAGAGAGAAGCATACTCCCTTCTTCTTGTAAGGGTACTAATGTCATTATAAAGGGCCCATTTTCCAATACTATTACACTGGGTATTAGGATTTCAGCATATTAATGGGAGGAGGGAGGGGCACAGACCATCTGCATTGGAGAGCTAGAAGAAATAGCTTTCACAGAAGATTTTCTTATCTTGGTCTTTTCACTACCTGTTCCTAAGACCTGTTCCTTTGCCTTTTGAACACTGGTATAAATTGGTTGGCTCTCACATTGTCCCAGTACTACCTAAAGATTAGTTTTTTGAAACCTATTAAATCAAGCAGTGCTTGCTCACCTTTCTCTAGTTTCCAAAATTTTTTTCTCCTGTTTTTCTGATTTGCATTTTCTCTTTTTAAAAATTTCTTTTTATAGATTTTTATTGATTTGAAGACACAAAATTGGAAGCATGTATTTAAGCTGCTTTCTTAATCCAGAATTCCTGGGTGGCTCATTTCTTCACGCCTCATCAACAACAGGTGTTACTCTTTTATTTATTGCTGAATTCCTGAAATGTATACTGACTGCATTTAGTTCTAATTATTCTGAAAACTCAGATTATCCAAGTTATTAGATTCTGATATGGTCCACTGTACATATGACAAAAAGCCTAAAGTACAATTTCATGATTTATGGCAGATACTTAAATTCAGCCATTCAGTTTATACTAAGATTGCTTTCTATTTTTAGTAGCATTCCATTGTAATGCAGATTAGAAGACATCTACCAATATTCCAGAAACAAGTAGAATTGAAAATGAATTGTCTATGCCTATTTCTACTCCATTTGTGTGAGGCAAATAGAAAGACGACAGATTCATGGGTATATGCTTAAAATTCACTTTTCTTCTTGGTTATGAAAATTTGATCCATCTTTTGAACAAATTTAGCAATAATTTAAAATTCTTGGTTATTCCTACCAATTTAAATTGATTTCAAAATACAGTTAATTTGAAATAATGATTTCATCAATGGTAACCCTATTTTGTTGTCCAAGTTGATTTATAGGTTGGTAAAGTTTCTTTTTATGATCGAAAAGTATAATTCAAAGTTGTTTTCACAGTAAAAGCATGTTGATAAAAATTATTCCCATTTTCAATAAACACCAGAGTCTAGTCTCCTCTCTAAGAGGCAGGGGGCTGGATTAAATTTATTATGTATGTCTTGAAAAGTTATCTGTGTGAATACAAACATGTATGAGTATGTGAAATTTTTAAATACCAGCAAAAGCATACTATTTCTGCTCTTTTCTACTTATTTTATTTAACCATATATTTCAGAAGACTATATCAGTACATTTAGATCTTTTGTGTGTGTGTATGTGGAAATAGAATACAGTGAAGTGCACAAAGTAAATATAATTGAGTAAATCAGCACAAAACAAAAGCCCATCACATAACTACTTAGTTAGCTAAGAGAGAGAAGAACACCCCCAACTCTCATGTCCCCCCCCAAATTTCTGCCATCTCCCTCCCCTCAAAGAAAACCTTTTTTTGAATTTTCATGGTCATTCTTTTCCTGCTTTTTCTTAGTTTTACTACCTAAGTATGCATCCTTAAACTTATGGTTTAGTTTTACCTGTTTAAAATTCTTTGCCTGTGTTAGAATGTCAAGTAATTGGATCATGCAGTAGAAATAGTTTCATGTCTGCCTTACTCAGTGCTTTCTATTCGTCCCATCTATTTTATTTTAATTTTTTTCTAAATTTTTTTTTAATTTCTGGTCTTTATTGCACATTCATTATTCTATTTTTCCTCTACTACCTTGGAAGTTACATTCTCTTGCAGTTCTTTAAGTGGTTAATCACGAGATTAATATACATTTATGGTTCTTAAAACCTTATTTTAATTGGTATTTTACCCATTTCATGGGTAAAGCAAGGACCTTAGACTCCTTTGAGATACTCTACTCCTTTGAGTCCTCTCTAAACTTTTAAACCATCATTTTATGATGTTTAATTCTATTTTAAACATTATCATTGTGATCATCATCATTAGTCTGCTATTTAAATTTGACCTGTATTCATTTTTTCATTGGTCTTCATTCTTTCCTAAATCTGAGCTTCTACTTGGTATCATTTTTCTTCTGCCTTAAAAACATGCCTTTATTTCTATTAGCACAGCTCTACTGGATACAGATTCTGTTTTCAGTGTCTTAAAGTTGTTTATTTCACTTTCTTCTTGAAATATATTTTTGTTAGATTATAATTCTAGGTTGAGATTTATTTTAGTGCTTTAAAGATTTTTTTTATTGTCTTCTGGCTTCTGTTAACTCTGTTGAAAAGTCAACTATGCCTAATTGTTCCTCTTTTGAGACAGTCTGCCTTTTTTGTTACTTTCGACTGCTTTAAGATTGTCTTTTTCTTTGGTTTTTAACATTTTACTATGAGGTACCAGGTTGTTTTCTCTTTATTCTGTTTAGAATTTTTTGGCTTCTTAAATCTGTAAGTTAATGTCTTTCAGTTTTGGAAAATTCTCTTCTATTATTCCTTTAAATAATTCTTCTTAACCATTCTGTCCTCTTTTTGCCCCCTAATATTGTATTTTTATTACACCTTCTCACTGTTATCTTCTGTTTCTTACCTTCCTTTCTAATGTATTCATTCTTTTGTTTCTCTTTGCTTCCTTTTGGATAGTTCTTTTTGACCAATCAATATTTCTGGCTACTGTTTATCTAAAAAGCTGTAAAAACAATCTATTAAATTATTGCTAATTTCAGTTATTATTTCCCAGTTCTTGTAGTTTGCCACTTTATTATGGTTTTCAGTTTTCTACCAAAATTCTATATCTTTTCTTTTCTCCTTGAACAAAATAAATATAATTAAAGTCTGTCTAAAAACTCCAACTTCTGAAGTGCTTGTGAGTTTTGATTTTAGTTATTTCTGTCTGATTATCTTGCCTCTGGGTTCCTGGTTATTTTTTCATTGTGTGCCAGACATTGTATTTGCAAAAAAAAAAAAAAAAATGTAGAAATAATTTTCAACTTGGGATAATATCTTCTCACAATGAGGATTTGTGGGTTTTTTTATTTGTTTGTTTGTTTTTGTATATGAGGGTACTAATATACTGGGTTTATCTTAATCTAATTTCATCCACTCAACATGTGGAAAACAACTAACACTATGCAAGATGTGATGATGACGCTCCTTTTTAATGATGCTAAAGTCTCTCCTACAATAAGTGGGGAGATACACAATCAGATTTCAATATAATCTATGCCGGCTATTTAACATTTGCTGTGTACCTGTTAGTATTTTAAGTGTTTTCCATGTATCATCAAGATAATTCTTATAACAGTGATTTTTGGGATAGATATTGCTATTATCCCTGTGTTACAGATGTAAAATTGAGGCAGGGAGTAGTTGGGTAACGTGGCCAATAGTACGTGACTTTAAATGGAAAAGCTGGGCTTGGAATCTAAGTAATCTGGTTCCTAACCTATGTGGTAGAGTAAGAACATTCTTTATGGTGAAAAATGCAGGATATTGTTTATGCCAATCCTCTGAGCTCCCATAGCTCAATTCCCAACTGCTGAATATATTAAACCAAAGGGCAAAAGCCAATAATAAGATTATTTAACTTGTTTTTTCAAGAGGCAAGTTTTGTGAATGGTCACCAGATTAACTTAAATTGATTTGGTAAGGGAGAGTGTTGTCAAGGTGAATTTAGATTATTAGTACTATATGATTCTGGGGAATGGTAAAATTTGGAATTATATGAGGAAAAGCAGTTAAGAGTAGCACTCTCAATTTTGTCTAGAAATTATAAATTTTAAAATGTATTATCTATCTTTTTGGCAGTAGTGCTAGGTGTTTAGGAAAAAAACACAATAGGATTATTATATGGGGAAGAGATTCACCGAGATCCAAATTTGTGTAAACTCACTGTTGGGGTTCAGAATTGGGAGGAAGCAGAACTGTGAATTAAGTGTGTCTCTACAGACTACTTTGCACTGAAAGCTGCAAGTATGGAAAAACTGCAAAGCTGCAAGTATGGAAAAACTGCATCATAGAACTGAGAATCTTTGCTTGATTCATGTGTGAGATATGTTTTTGTGTTTCTTTTCACAATGACTGCTCAGGCTGCTTCAGCATGAACAGTTGGCTTGGTACCCAGAGAGTGTTTGATTAGCTAAGTTAGGAAGCAAAATACTATATACTATAGTGGAAATTTACCCTGAATAAATGTAGACCATTTAGTTAAATTGCTATTTTCTCAGCATGATAAGGCTTCTTTGGGAGAAAATACCATAAGAACTTTTTTACAAACAAAAGTAAAGAAACTTTTCCAGGGCCCTTGAAAAGCATGACCTAACATATTATTTAAGATCAGCCAACATGACTTTGGAGGGAAAGATGCAATAAAAAAATGAAAAGAACTAGAATAAGGCATGAAACTAATTATACAGAGGGCTTTTATGAATCAGAACTCCTGGGTGCAAACCAGTATACAAATCAGCCTTATCTCAGCCATCGAGAGAAGGGGAAGAGGAACAAATTACTGCCTTTGACCGACTACATTGCACATCAGTGTAAATTTACACTTGTTGGCTGGACAGAGGACCAAAATGTTTTTAGCAGGCCTACATGTACTTTGAAAGCCTCAACTTAAAGGGGAAAAAGAGGAATGTATCAGCTCACAATAACTGGAACAAGAGGCATGGCATTAAATCACACTTGACTGGATCCAGAGGCTGACAAATTACCAATGCTGCTCCTGCCCTGTCCACCCTGCCTTTGTTCTCTGCTCCTTTTCTTTGTGGGCTTAACTCCTCCTGTATATGTGCTTCTGTGTTAGGGAAGAAACGCACAGGTAACTTTCACTCGTCCTATATTAGTCAGGTCTGGAACAAATATTAGTTATCTACTGCTGCATAACAATCATCCCTAAACTTAGAAGTTTAAAAAAAAAAACATTTATCATCTCAGTTTCTGAGGGTCAGGAATCGAGAAGTAGTTTAGCTCGATGATTGTGGCTTAGGGTCTCTCATGAGATTGCAGTTAAGCTGTTGGCCAAAGCTATGGTCATCTTAAGGGGCTGGAGAAACTTCTTCCAAGCTCATTCATGTGATTGTTGGTTGGAAGGCTTCAGTTCTTTGACACATGGATCTCTCCACAAAGCTGTTCACACAGCCTAAAATCTGGCTTCCCTCAGTGTGAGTGATCAGAGAGCAAGAGAAACCAAAATGGAAGCCACAGTACCTTTTACAACCTAATCTCAGGAGTAATATATCACTGCTGTTGTAGTCTATTGGTTACACAGACCAACCCAAGCACAATGTGGAGGAGGACTATATACAAAGATCTGAATACCAGGATGTGGAGTGATCACTGGGGACCATCTTAGAGGCTGGCTACTGCAATAAGCTTAACTCTAAGATGGTCCCAGGATCCTTGCTTCCTGGTATATACACTCTATATAATTTCCTCCTTTTGAATGTGGGCTGAGCCTGTGAATATGATTGGGTATTTATAGCCTTGATTAGATTACATTATATGACAAAGGAGAAGAAATTTTGTAGATGTCTTTAAGGTCACATGTAAATTGATTTTGAGGTTATCAAAAAAAAAGGAGACTATTCTGGGTGGGCTCGAATTAAACAATGATTCCTTTAACAGAGGATCAGACTTGAAGCAATGGAGACACTCTCCTGTAGGCTTACAAAAAGCAAACTGCTATGTTGTGGAGAGCCCATGTGCCAGGGAAAAGTGGATAGCCTCTAGTTGCTGAGTGCCTCAGCACTACAGCTGCAAGGAATCAGATTCTGTCAATGGTCAGTGAGCTCAGAAGGAGAATCCAGGCTTCAGATGAGATGGCAGCCCTGGCTGACACCTTGATTACATCCTGGTGAAACTCTGAGCACAAGACAGAGTTAAGCTGTGCCTGGACAACTGACCTACAGAGATTGTGAGATAATATATGTGTTGTTTTCAGCTATTAAATTTGTGATAATTTGGTATTCAGCAAATACAGGTGCCTACCTGTGAAATGTAAGGGATAAGTGGGTGTCATTTCTGTCGATCTTTTACATTATGAATTGGAAGAAAGATCCCCAAGGGGAAAAAGAGAAACCAGGGATGGCAAGGGCTGCTAGGCAAACCAAGCAGAGTTTACTGTAATATTTCAAACCGGAAGACCCTAACCATTTCAATGATATGAATCCTCATGCAAACAATGTTCTCCATTAATATCTAAAACATTGTTTTTAAAAGGTAATCTTTTTTGTATGACCTGTAATGAAATTCACTGGAGTGTTAGTGAAAACATAGGCTCCTAGGCCTTGCTCCAGATGTGTTGATTCAATCTCTGTGGGGTAGAGCTTAGGGCTGTGCATTATTTTTACTTATCACTTCATGGAGTATTTTTTATTTTGAGGATTTTCAAAATCAGAAAAAGGCTGAAGTGAACTACAATGAACATTTATGCCTTTCACCAAGATTCATCAATTGTGAATATTTTACTCAATTTTTTTAATTTTTCATATACATATTTATGCATAATTTTATAGCTAAACCATTTGAAAGTTACCAGCATCATGACACTTTACTACTAAACACTTTAATATGTATCTCCTACAAATGAAGTTATATGATCAAATACTCTTATCACATTGAAGAAATGAAGCATTGGTATATTATCTAAAATAGTTCTTTTTTTATTTAGTCATCAAAATGCCCTTTGGATTATTGTTTTTTAAAGTTTGACACATAAACTAGCAACTTGAGCATCATGTTTTAACAAGAATCCAGTGATTCATATACATATCAGTTTGAAAAGCTCATAGCAATTTTTTAAAATGTCGGAGTTTTTTTCATACTATATCTATATATACATAATTTTTTTAACATTTTTTTTTATTTTCCCCTCCCTTTTCCCTTCTGGTAACCATTAGTCAATTGTCCATGTCCTTGAGTCTGTTTGTTTGTTCCGTTCATTTGTTGCTGTTAGGTTTATATCCCACATATGTGATGTCATGTGATTTTCAACCTTTTCTGTCTGGCTTATTTCACTTAGTATGATTATTTCAAGGTCCATTCATGTTGTTGCAAATGCTGATATTTCATCTCTTCTTGTAGCTGAGTTATATTCCATTGTATATACGTACCACAGCTTCTTTAGCCAATCATCTATCGTAGGACACTGGTTGTTTCAATGTTGTGGCCACTGTGAATAATGCTGCTGTGAACATCGGTGTGCAAATATCTTTTTGAATATGAGTTTTCAAGTCTTTGGGGTAAATATCCAGTAGAGGGATTGCTGGATCATATGATAGGTCAATTCTTAAGTTTGTTGAGGAACCTCCATACCACTTTCAATAGTGGCTGTACCAATTTGCAGTCCCACCTGCAGTGTATGAGGGTTCCTATTTCTCCACATCCTGTTCAACATTTGTTATTACTTGTCCTGTTGATTATAGCCATTCTAACAGGTGTAAGATGGTATCTCATTGTGCTTTTGATTTGCATTTTCCTAATAGCTAGATGTTGAGCTTCTTTTCATATATTTTTTGGCCATTTGTATGTCCTCTAGGGAGAAGTGTCTGTTCAGGTCTTCTGCCCAATTTTTGATTGGATTGTTTATGTTTTTGTTGTTATTGAGTTGTATGAGCTCTTTGTATATTTTGGATATTAGGCCATTAACAGAGGTGTTGTTTGCAAATATACTTTCCCATTGAGATGGTTTTCTCTTTACCTTGTTGATGGTTTCTTTTGTTAAGCAGAAGCTTTTTAATTTGATGTAGACCCATTTATTTATTTTTGCTCTTACTTCCCTTGCTTTTAAGGTCAAATTCCTCTTTAAGCCCAAGGTCCTTGAGTTTAGTTCCTATGTTTTCTTCTATGTATTTTATTGTTTCAGGTCTTATATTTAGGTCCTTAATTCATTTTGAGTTAATTTTGGTGTGTGGTGATAGACAATATTCTAGTTTCATTCTTTTGCAGGTGGCTTTCTAGTTTTCCCAGCACCACTTATTAAAGAGACTTTTCTTTCTCCACTGTATATTTTTGGCATTTTTGTTGAAAATTATTTGCCCATGTAAATATGTGTTTACTTCTGGACTCTTGATTATGTTCCACTGGTCTGTGTGTCTGTTTTTCTGCCAATACCATGCCATTTTGATTACTGTCGCTTTGTATTATAATTTGAAGTTGAGCAGAGTGATGCCTCTAGCCTTGTTCTTTTTTTCTCAGGATGGCTTTGGCAATTAGGGATCTTTTGTGCTTCCATACAAATGATGATTTTTTGTTCTATTTCTTTAAAAAATGCCCATGTGATTTTGATGGAGATTACATTAAATCTGTATAATGCTTTAGATAATATGGTCATTTTAACTAAGTTGATTTTTCCAATCCAAGAACACAAAATATCTTCCCCATTTTTGTATCTTCTTCCATTTTTTAAAAATAGTTTTCATTATATAGGTCCTTCACATGTTTTGTTAGATTTATTCCTGGGTATTTTTTGTTGTTGCAATTGCAAAAGGAAATATTTTTTCCACTTTTTTTTCTGATCATTATTAGAATATAGGAATGCTATGGATTTTTGAATGTTGATTTTTTTGATCCAGAGACTTTACTGTATTTGCTTATTGTTTCTAGTAGTGTTTTTGTGGAGTCTTTAAGGTTTTCTATATAGAGAATCATGTCATCTGCAAATAGTAACAGTTTGACTTCTTCATTTCCTATTTAGATGCCTTTTATATCTTTCTCTTGTCTGATTGCACTCGTTAGGACCTCCAATGTTATACTGAATAACGGTGACAATAGACGACAGCCTGGCCTTGTTCCTGATCTTAGAGGGAAAGTTTTTAGATTTTCAGCATTAAGGATAATGTTGGCTGAGGGCTTGTCATATATAGCCTTTATTATTTTAAGGAACTTTCCTTCTTTACCGATTTTGTTAAGTATTTTGATCATAAATGGATCCTGTATCTTGTCAAAGGCTTTTTCTGCATCTATTAATATGTTCACATGATTCTTATTTTTTAATTTGTTTATGTGGTATATCACGTTAATTGATTTGTGTATGTTGAACCATCCCTGTGCCCCTAGGATGAAACCCACTTGATCATGGTGTATAATCTTTTTAATATGCCGCTGTATTCAGTTCTCTAGTATCTTATTTAGGATTTTTGCATCTGTGTTCATGAGAGATATTGGTCTGTAGTTTTTTCTTTTTGCATTATCTTTACCAGGTTTTGGTATCAGAGTAATACTAACCTCATAAAATGAATTGGGAAGTATTGCCTCTTCTATTTTTTGAAAGAGTTTGAGGAGAATAGGTATTAAATCTTCTTTGAATGTTTGGTAGAATTCACTGGTGAAGCCATGTAGTCCTGGACTTTTACTTTTTGGTTGGTTTTTAATGATTGTTTCAATTTCTACACTACTAATCAGTCTATTTAGATTTTCTAGTTCTTCTTGATTCAGTTTAGGAAGGTTGTAGTTTTCTAAGTATTGGTCCATTTCTTCTAGCAAATTTATGAAATTTGGTATTATATACTTTTTCATAGTATTCTTGTATGATCCTTTGTATTTCTGCAGTGTCTGTAGTAATTTCCCCTCTTTCATCCCTGATTTTGTTTATGTGTGTCCTTTCTCTTTTTTCTTTTGTGAGTCTAACCAGGGGTTTATCAATTTTATTAACCTTCTCAAAGAATTAGCTCTTCGTTGCATTTATTTTTTTCAATTGTTTTTGTTGTTGTTGTTGTTGTTTTCAATTTTATTTATTTATGCTCTAATTTTGATGATTTCTTTCCTTCTGCTGACTTTAGGCTTCATTTGTTCTTCTTTTTCTAGTTTTCTAAGATGAAGCGTTAGGTTGTTTATTTGGGCTTGTACTTATTTTTGGAGATGGATCTGTAATGATATAAGTTTTCCTCTTATGTCCACTTTTGCCATGTCCCAAAGATTTTTATATGTTGTACTATCATTACCATTTGTTTGTATGTATCTCTTGATCTTCCCTTTTTATTTCTTCTCTGACCCAGTTATTCTTCAGTAGTATGATGTTTAATCTCCATTTATTTGTGGTTCTTTCTGCTTTTTTTTTTAACAGTTGATCTCTAGTTTCAAAAGCATTATGATTAGAGAATATGGTTGGTACAATTTCAACCCTCTTATATTTGTTGAGGCATAGTAGCAATGTTTTGATTGAAGATCTAATCAAGGATCACATTGCATTTTGGTTATCAATGTTTTCTTTACTCTCTAGCATCTTTAGAAGAGTTCATTTATAAAAAATAATTTTTAAAAAAATTCTTTTTTTTCTTCCTCCTTACCTCCCTTTCTTCCATCCACCCTGGCAAAACAATGCAAAATTTAAACGCTCTTTCATGCTTTTAAATCTACAGAAGACCATAAGTTTTCTTGTGGCAAGTGACATCACTAGAAGTTGACAAAGGTTTCATGAAAGACATGGCATTTCTGTGGGTCCTGAAATCACAGATGCTTGCTGTAAGGAAAACAAGCTGTAGGGATATGCATGAAGCACTTGAAAACCAAGTTGGTCAGTTTCTCTTGAGTAGCTTGTTCAAGAAACAAATGACATTCATTTTGGAAGGCATATTGCAGCTTGATTCATAAGCAATCAGAAATCTTAATTAAAAAAATAATTTCCAAGCTCATTAGAAAAATGGAGGCTATTTAACTGTGAACAGCAATATTATCTCTGGATAGTGAGACTAGTGAGTTTGAATTCTTCTTGTATTTCCTGCCAGTCTTAGGCAAAAAGGAATCATTGTAAAATCCTGACATGCATTATAAATTTTATACAAGAACCTCCCATAACATTAAATATCAACTCAGCATTTAAAACCTTATAATTTTAATTACATATCATATTTTATTCTCCCATATTGTTGTTTTAATCTTCTCTCTATTGTTGGACATTCAGATTGCTTCCAATTCCTCACTGTAACAAACAGCTTTGTCCATATGTCTATTACATCTCTCATTATTCCCTTATAATAGAGTCCTAACAGGGTTGCTGAAGCAGAGCTTACAATAGACTCCAACTGGGGTGTGTGCCCAGCTAACATTGATTCCCAAAGAGTCTCTGGCTGTGCCATTGTTCTCAGTCCTTGTCCTTAATCATTCTGATCCAAGAATAGAGCACCTGGATTCAAGCTGCACCCTACCACCCATCAAAAAAGATTTGGAAACATGACAGAGGCAGAAAAAAGGGGATCACCTCAAGTAGGGTCTTGGTGCAGTGACCTCATGCTTCTGCACCTGGTTCTGACTTTGTACTGCTCCTGCTTCTGTCCTTACTGGAGTGGGTCTGTGGAGCCCTCACTTGAGTCATGTGAATAACCTTACACTCCTTCTCCCAAAATTTATGTTTTGCTTGTGGTTCTGGGTTCTTTTCTCTTGTTATTGAAAAAGAAAGCCCTTGCTGATACTGATGAGAATACCTAGAGAAAGGCAGTATTAGCCATTGAATCTTACAGGGGTGAAAGGCAGTGAGGCTCCCTTCTATGTTTTGGGACAGAAATGTAAGAGCTCATAGTAAGTGGTAACCAGATAGCTCATCAACTTCTCACCCTCAGGAAACTGGGCATCACCTTGGGGTGAAGCTCTATGTGTCTGGGTAGCTGTTGCCAAACAAAGAGAATGGAGATTGATGAGGCACACTGGCCACACATGTTATGTAACTGTTACTGGTCCAAGGTCAACAGTCATTGAGTGGAGGTGATGGAATTGGAACCTAGGCAATTTCACTCCGTAGCCTTGGTTCTTTACCAGTATATATTCCCTTGTCAAATGCAGTTAAGATTTTTTTTATATGAAAAGAAGATAATGTCAACTGCCCTCATCTACAGAGTTGCCGAAGATAGCAAATAAAAACACAAGACTCTTAATTAATTTTAAATTTCAAATAACCAATGAAGAATTCTTTTAGTAGGAGTGTGTCCCAAATATTCCCCAGGACTTACTTACATTAAAATATTTTTAGTTGTTTATCTCAATTCAAATTTAATCTGATGTCCTATGTTTTCTCTGGCAACTGTACATGGCCCAATCCCATATCTTTTTCATTAGTGCTCTCAGCAACAAAGATTAATTTAAATTCAGCACATTCATGCATTAGAGGGTACAGTGAAGAAAATGTTTTAGAGGAAATTTCAGAAATTCAGATTTGCTATTGTATTTACCAAATAGTGTACACTCAATGTGCTAGCCTAGGCAGCCAGCTTTAATTTCATGTTTGGCAGCCTGGTGAGTGCAGACCATTGTTGAATGCTGTCCTATACTAAGTGACATTGAATTCCTTCCCTTTTATTATCCTGGGGCTTTCCTTGCTCTCAAAGCCTGCACAACTAAAAACATAAGTTTGTATATATGTGTATGTGTATGGCATACCTCCTTCTCATTCTGTTGTGCTTTTGCATCTCAGAAGAATCTTCTTTCCACAAGAAATAGATTGCTGAGCCAGGCTTTAGAATCCTTTAAAAATGAACATTGCTAACTGTGTGTTAGGACTGCAGAGAAGAGAGATGCAATGAAAATGGGATCCCTAAACTCAGCAGTTAGGAATCAGGCTGAAGGTGAGTGATTGCAGACTCCAAGTGGGTGTGGAAAGAGAACCAAAGGCAGTAGAGTAATCAGGGCTCAGGAAATAGACAAGCAGAAATTTTTGGCTCAAATTAAACATGAAATCTTTAGGAATTATATTGATGAGCCAGCCTTTAAAGTCTATTTTTTTGCTCTTTTTTTTTGTATAAAAAACAAAACCTTTTCAATTGTCATCAGTGTTTAAAATGTCTAAACTAGATGGGAATAAGGTATAAATATTCACATGTACATCTTTCAAGCCTTTAAATATAATCCTAGGATGTGATATTGCTTTTGATCAGCTATTTTGAAGGTATGGGATATGCAAATAACTATTATTTGGTTCTCTTAATCTAAGCAGCCTTTACAAAAGAGGTGAAAGCTAATTTGGGGACTCTAAAAGTTGTGAAGGATAAATATTCCTATTATATACTCAGAGAAAAAGGTGTTAATTATCATCCCACAAGGACTAATGTGAGTAAACCCACAGGTAGTCTTTCAGAGAGAATAACATCCACTTCAGGTACTTACAACAGAGAGAATTTAAGGCAGGAAACCAGGTGATAGAGAAATTAAAAAATCAAATAGACGATAATGAGGAACTTAGGATACAGTAGGAATTGGTGAGAAGAATTTGTGCTGAGCTCCCAAAGATGAGGTCACCTAGCGGAAGCTGGAACCCTAGCAGGTCTGCCTATGGGGAGCTCAAGGCATGGAAAAGATGAAGCTAATGCTAGAAAAGCTGCCTAACATTCTTTAATCAGGTGGTGATTCTCATTGCAACTGCTGTCCATATGTTGTCTCCTCATTGGAGCAAATTAATGCAATGACTGAGGCAGAGCTGGATATTGAATGGTGCCTGTGGCAATTTCTTGTAGAATTGCAATAAAAGCACCTGGATTTTAAAGAAAGGCTTTGCAGATTTTGAGAGTAGAAAGTAGACCTGTTTCCTTGCTTGCTGTGACATGGCTTAGAAAAATTGTCTTCTCTTCTGTTCATATCGTATGTAGAGCATGTTGGTGATGGTAAAGTATTCCTATTCCTTTTGGACCATACGTCGAAGCAGAAGTTGAGGAATGGGTATTATCTAAAGCATTGCTACTCAAAGTGGAGGGTCTGCAGGCTGGTGCCAGTCTGTCAGCTGTTAATTACTGGTTCATGATGCAAGAAATTTAGAAATAGAGAGCATTTAAAATCACTCTGTCAAATTAGTATCGAAATCTCTATGCTATGCCTGCTGTATATTATAATAAAAAAACAATTCTTTTTATGTTTTAATTTCATTTTTTAGCAATTCGTTGTTATTGCATTTTATCAATGAATTTGTCCATGACAGATTAGAAACAAAAACTTACTATTTCTTTCCTACAGAGCTGAGAATCACTAATCTTTATGAGCAATGGTTTGTGAAATCTACTATAATTCTTGGATGCAGCATCTGTTTATAACTTCAAACCACTTCCCATTGTGAAAGAGGTGAATGAGTTTGCCATGTTCATAGAGTATTTGGGTGGTGTTAGGTGGAAGCATTTTGACTACACAGGAACATGTGTGTATGTTGGGCAGCCAATGGTGCATGTATAGACATATACCAATGAACTGACTGTGTAGTATATAGCTCTTCCTTCCCTGCCATGGCTGACCTTCCCAAGGATAGAAGTACGTAACCAATGCTTCATCTCTCTAATTTGAACAGGAGAACAGTGACCTGCTCAGGTGGAAGTTGATTGGAGCTGAGTCACCACAAAACAGAACCCAAGAAGTCCCACAGGGTTCCTATTGTTGGCTTTCCTGAAATTGTCTGGGCCTCTGCTCTTTTTGTAGCTTGATTGTTCTTCCTTCAGTTCTGGAGTTCCCCTATGTCCTTCTAATAAATTTTCTTCTTGCTTAAGTTTTAAATCTATTGCTTCTCACTAAACTCACCTTAAATGATACAAAAGGTCTTGCTGTTATAAAGGCATTTTAATAAATATTGCCAAATTACTTTCCATAGAGTTGTATATCAGTGTATACCATCATCATTTCTCCAAGTATCTTTTCTAGAACTGAACATTAAATGCATATATGTGTAGAAATCTATGTATCTATGTGTATACCTACCTACCTACCTATATCTTTGTCATCCTGCTAGTTTGGGAATAAAGCCTTATTTAGATTTTTTTTATATCTTTGAATATTATTGAAGGTGAATCTGGGGGAGGGGCAAAATTAGATGTCAGGAAACTTTTATATACAGATTATAATAACCAAATTTAAATTACCTTAAGCAAAAAACAGATTTTTTTGGCACACATAAAATGGAAAGATACTGGAGTAGTTTATAGAATTAAGAAGTATGAGAATCAAGGCTTGGGGTGCGGGGAATGGCATTTATGTCCTAATTGTATACTATGAAGTTACTTTACTACTTTATAGCCTTATTTTTAAAGGCCCCTTCAAAACAAGTATTTATTCCTTGTTTCTTTGAAAGAAATAGGAAAGAACAAGGGCTCTGGAAAGTCAAATAGCTAGTCAAGCTCTTTTCTAGTTCTATAATAGAAAACTTTCATATTTGCAAGAAATGCTTCTGCTGAGAATCGGTTTATTTTCTTTTTAATGTTGACACTAAAAAGAAATAGGAAATTTAAGGTTAATGTGGTTCTGCTGTTAGAAATCTCTTCCTATAAAAAAACATAAGGCACATTAAACTTATTACAAACTTCCAATGGTTTATAACTAATGTTTGTTTTAGCTTCAAGATTAAAAGTGGTTTTTCTACCATTAGCAAGCAAATGCATGTCTCTAACTTTACTCTGTTAAAAAATGACATAATATCTTTCAATATTTTGTTGTGGTAGGAAGAGAGATTATTTTGTTCATTGATTTATTTATGTAGACAAAAATGGAGCCTACTTCCTGCGTCAGTAGCTCTTCATCAGGTAAAAGAGTTATTTTTATTTTGTCGCTTTGGAATGTATTGAGATATTTGTAGGTCCAACTCACAGCAATTTGAATGTATTACTTAACAAGAAGTTTAAAGGTAGAGAATCCTGAACAAGCAGGTATGAGGACTCAAAAATAATACCAACCCAGGTTCTTTCCATCTTTCTGTCTTTCTGCTCTATCATTCTTGTTACATGGACTTTTCAATCCTCATGCTTGTTTCCTCACATCTGTAGAATGGCTGCTGCAGCTCTAGGCATCGAATCAATGCTCAGAAAGGTTTGCCATCATTCAGCTCTTGCATTTTTCTGCTTACAAGGACACAAAAGTTTCTACAGAAATTCTCCCAAGATACCTCTGTTTATGTCCCATTGTTCAAAATGGTCTCAAAATGTGTTTCTTTGTTTCCAGTTTAATTTTAATATAGGCATACCTTGGAGATATTGCGGATTTGGTTCCAGACCACTGCAGTGAAGTGAGTGTCACAATAAAGTGAATCATAATCTTTTTGCTGGTGGAAGAAAAAAACACCCAACATCTGTGAAGTGCAATCAAGGAAAATGCAATAAAACAAGGTATGCCTGTAATCCATTCCAGATACAAAGCAGTACAATAGGCTGCCCATATTTTCCTACTTCTCTTGGGCTCAGAGTTAGGAGGAGGAAAAGGCTGACATATAGACATAACTGGGGTTCCATACTCAAGAGTTGTGCAAACATGTTTAGTTTCTGGACTCTCAATTTCCAAGAAAGTTTGGAAGTTCTGACTGGATTCCACCCCTCCCCAAACCCAGCTCTACACAATAGTCATCACCTCAGCTCCTTTCCCAAGTGTGGAGGATGCTCACTCCCATACTGAGCCAGATCATGGTCATCTCCTTTCCTTTTCCTTACCCTTTCTCAATTCTACTTTTAATTAGAGGTAGTTGCATCCTGCTCAGGGCTAGACAGAGAAGGAGTTCTGTTAGTGAGGGAGGAGGAAAATGGTACCTGTCCCTGTCACAGTGTCCTTTCACATTTTATCCATTTCACACTATAAAGTTTGCTTTTCAATGGTTTCCTATCACATTTACTTCGTTGATGCTTTCAGGCTGGCTCTTATCTGCTATAATCCTACTGGTGTGATCTTTCTAAAACACAAATCTCACTTTATCATTAGTTTTCTATTTCCTTAGTGTGGCTACAAGAAAAGTCATGATCTTAGCCCTTGCACACCTTTCCAGCTTTTTCTCTTCCACATGGCCTGCTTGGTATTTTCTCTCTTGCAGCTGTATAACTTTGTTCTATTGTCCGCCTAGAATAACTGCCCTCCTCTATTTCCCTCTACTCTTTTGCAGGCCAGTTTCTCTTGAGCTTTCAAAAAGCTGATGCTTCAAGAAGCTTCCCTTAACACCCTGCCCTCACCAAGCTCAAGTACTTGTCCTCTGTCCTTGCATAGCACTTGGCGGGAGTCCTTATCTCTGTATTATGATTTATTTGTTAATATAAATCACCTATTTTTTAGTACCAGACAGGTTTTGGAGATTAGAGACTGTCTGACTCATCCATGTACAGTTTGTGATCCATAGATGTTCAAGCTGTATGTTTTTATTGGCAGGAAAGATGGTAAGCTTGTGGGACGACGGAGTGGGGTCCCATACGAAGAAAGATCTAATTTTGTTTCCTAGGAGGTCAGGATAAAGTTGAGGTATTTTATTTTCTCTTGTTTCCCAGAACTTTAACATTTTCTGACTCTAATTTAAATGGATTGTGAGTAGGACATATGGCTGAAGCAATGATGCTTCACAAACAGAAGTTATTTGGCAGAACTGACACTGAGCTGTACAGAAAACTCACTGGTACAAAGCCAACCTGAAAACTACTGTACTTTGAAAGGCCAGTAGTTGTCCCCCCACCCCCATGCCAGCTAGTTGGATTAGCTGTAACTTTAAATTCTAAGGACTGAAAGCCTCTAATTCAGGTGTACATAGGCACAAGCACTGGAGGAAAGCAATGTATTATAAAGTATCACCTAATAAAAGCTCTAAGTAGTGCACTGCTAGGAATAATTCTTGTCAAGATTGGGTTTGGAGTATTCTTCACACCAAATATTTAATTCTGATATTCTGTTATAGATCACTCAACTCTAATACCTTAATAACTAGATACAAAGAGGAGTTCTTCTGGATTTGAAAACCACACACAGAGACCAAGTCAGAATGGTTAATCTCCTATTGGAGAATAAGAAACAGTAACTATATCACCATACAATGGGATTCTAATATCAGAATTAGGTGATAAACCTAAATCAACATGAGAAAGGAAGCCTTCCATTGCAGTTGAGCCGATTCTTTGGCCTCCAAATATTGCTGCTCCTCCTCTGTGTTATAGAAACTTGTCTCCCATTATCTATGGTGAAAATTCATCATATCATTTGAGAGCTTTCATTACTTTAGTCAAAATTCTTACATGTGCCATAATCAGGTCCAGTAGTTGGTCTGGCTTTTAAAAAAAGAAATCTAAATGTAATTTTAAAAAACATTCAAAATATATAAATATACAAATGTCTATTTTCTGGTTTTGTGATGGAGGACATCAAGGCCTGTTCCGAGTATGGGGCCTGCTGTTTGATTTCCTGAATTATCTTTCTTGCACCAACTAAATTAATAATGTACCATCTAGTATTTCTAGTTTTTGTTTCTTGAAAGGCATCTAGAGAATTTTGCATTCAGATTGTTACAAAAGAGTCCAGCTCCATCTAGATCTTTATAATTTGCTTTCAATCTTTCACTATTGTGTCTACCACACCTAATCCAATATCAGAATTTTCTTCTCTCCTTCTTTGTGGTTTGCTTTTATTTAGCCTTCTAAAGCATTCATCTTTTTCAACTTAGTTGTTGGAGAAACACACATGTCTTCCCATTTAGTCAATTAACAACATTTAGTTAAATTATTTAAGGATAATACACTGAACTGATGGGAGTAGAAACACACAGACATAGCAGACTAGCTTCCCAGAGGCATTTGATGTGCCATTAGGCATCTATCGGTGTGTTCTATAGAAGGGAGAGGTGAATATTTCCAGAAGGCCTAGACTTTAACATTTGCACATCTTCAAAACTCACTTCACTGAATAGACATGTTCAATTGCTCATTGCCTTTATGTGCTCTACAAAACACCTGCCATATGCCTTGTTAACCCTGATGTTTTCTTTTGTTTGTTGTCTTGGCTTTTCAGTATTCTTGCTAAACAAACAACCAAAAAAAAAAAAAACCACTGTCTAGCTATATTCTTTCTTGAATAGAGCACAACTGAGGAGGATATCATTTTGTCGAGAAGATCCTTCTGTGATAGTAGTCTGAACTGGAAAATGGTCCTTGGCAGTGCAGTCAGTGGTGCCCTTGTCCCTCCCATGCAATGCGATTTCCTATGTGTGTGCTTTGTCTCAGGCTCCAACCCCACCAGATATGGGAATTTGTGGACAAATAATGAGAGAGTGTTTTTAGGAGAAACCTGTAAGGAAGTGTGGGAAGCAAGATGGAACAGAGATAGAAGTTAAGTGAGGATGTGGCTTCAGGTGATGTCTCAACCTTATTCCCAGGGGGGCTATGGACCACAGACTGTCTCTTGCCTTGAAGCCACCACTGCATCAGGGAGTAAGGAAGGAGTGTAACTCTTAGAACCACAGCTTCCATCACCTAAGGGCAATCCTCTGAAGAAGATTGCAGTTATGTGAGCAGGTAGTAGTAGCTGAGCAATGTGTGCATGAAAGTTGAACTGATAAAAGTGACCACAGGGAATCTGGACAGCTGATTAATGGTCTGCTAATATACGAAATATCAGATATTAAATGTGTGGTATTTTTGAAATACTTTTAATGGACTCAATTTATGAGACTCCCTGGATTTTTTGGTCATTACTTGTTTCCTGGCCTCTTGACTAGTTATAAAGCCCCTACCCCAGTACCACTGCCTCATTTTCAAATGTCAGCAGCTGACTCTGCCTCCCCTGGAGAGGCCAAGTTCAGCTTGTCCTCCACTGTACCTACCATAGCAGGAGATGCAACAGCTGTAGTGTCCCAGGGTAACCCACAGAGACTCTCAGAGGCTATGATTTCCTTTCTCCTGTATTTCCAGACTCAAAGTATCATACTGTGAAGCATGACATTTGGCTTGTCCCAAGGGGCCAGGTACACAACCAGGAAGAGCATAAGAGTTAAAATCCCAGAGGGAAAACTTTGACCAATCGAGAAAAGCTATAAATTCCTTTTGCTCTTCCTCTGATGGTTGTTCTGAGGTGCTGTGTTTCTGTAGCAGATGCCTGGAGATCATCCCTTGTGACTGAGCTTGTGGCTCTGTATTCTGTTCTAAATCTGTAGAAAGCAAGGCACTACCACTTAGTTTCTGCTTTTTCCTTATTTCACTTCCCCTTTCCTTCACTCTTTCTGCCCTGCAACTGTACCTCTATACCTCTCCCAAAATGTATTAGCACATACTTTTAATCTGGTTCCAAAGACACAAACCAAGAAATACTCTTCACCCAAAACAAAAACAAAAACAGAGCCTAGAGACAAACTAGTACCCCTAGAATTTCAGAGTTTCAACCCAATATAGGAATCCTCAAGTGGAAGATTTTCACTGTAAAACACTGGGAAGATTTTTTTTTTTAATAAAGGGAGGATAATCCAAAATTGTTCTTTTTATTTTCTAGCTAAACAAAGTCAAGCCTATTAAAATCTAAATGGATGCTAAGGGGAAATCTCTAGGATGCTAGCAAGAGTTTTCCTTTTGTTATGACTTCCTTCACAAATGGGCTCAGTGCCATGAGCACTGTGGAGAAGCACTGAATTGAAAAACGATGCAGAGGAGAATGTAGCCATTTTTCCTGAAGGAATTCATAATATGAACTGGCATGATGCAAGTGATGTGAAACGTTCTTGTTTTTCAAAAAGAGAATTGACTTGTTATGTGGCTCTGGTCACATCTAGGCCAGCAGTTATGAGGCTGGAACTAACCTTGAGTGTTACTGATGTGCAGGCTAGAGAATCTGACCTGAACACAAGTGAAGTTCTCACCACTGTCACAATTAGTGCTGATGGCTGCAGTCAATTTGGTCTGTAGCTATTAGGTACAGGGTAGCTGTTCTGTGCTCTTTATTTTATGCTTGTAGAATGGCCTCAATTTTCTCTTCTGTCTGGTTGCTCCTAGCATCAAGATTTCTTTTTGCCATTTTCCATTACAGAGGCTGCCTCTCTTTGCCTTTCTCCCCCACATCTGGAATCCAGCCAAAATGTACCAGAACTAGATGCTTCTAAACATTTGAGCCCTTTTGTAAGGGTGCTGATTGCAACTTGGGTGACTTCAGTTTAATCCAAGGTGGAAGATTTATGCTGCTTTTGGGGAAGAAAATCAATGTCTAAAAATAAAACTTAGGCATAAAAATAGGGCCAAGTACTCATTAACTGCTTCACTTAGCTGAATGCTAAAATTATTTCAACAGCGCTAAATCAAACATTTGTGTAGAAGAGGTTGAGTATGTTTTTTTATTCATAGTACTTTATCTTAGATGATAAATGGGTTACTGTAATTTGTCATTTTATTCAAAAGACATGAATTATATAGTTCTCAAGGGCCTAATTTTCGGCTTATACTCATGCTGACCCTTGAATCAGAACACTTGTGTTCACAAGGTTTTTGGAATGTATGTTTTAGGCTGTTATGGGAGAGGCTAGAGGGGCTGGCAGGACCAGGAGCCAAAGTACAAAAGGGTAGAGAGGTTAGAGTTAAGAATTTGTATCTAAGTGTGGTGAGAAACCACTGAAGGAGTTTAATTAGAAGGATACTTTTGAATGATTTATGTTTTAAAAATATGACTCTTGGCTGCTGTGTTGACAGTGGATTATAAGGAGGCAAGAGTAGAAAAGGGATAATCAGCCAGGTGTCTATTTTAGATATTCAGTAGCTTTGGAGCAGGATTGTAAGGGTAGACTTGGAGATAAGTGTATAAGTAAGATAGTTTTATCTAATCCAGTAACAAAAACAAAAACAAAACCCAAAAACAAAAACAGAAAAAAAACTGGTGAATGGGTTAGATATGGGCATGAAGGAAAGAAAAAGTCAAAGTTGATTTCTAAGTTTTTGGCCTACACAACTGGGCAAATTTGGTATCAATTATTGAGTTAAAGACTGGAGGAGGAACGGGATAATTTTTATTGTCTTGTTTAGGTTGGGGCAGGGACAATGGTAAAGGGAATGCAGTGGAAACAAACGCTCATGTTAATTCTGCGATGCCTATGAGGCATCTAAATGAACAGATCACATGATCAGTTGAATACATGACCTTGATTCAGTGTATAAGTTTGAGAATCCTTGATGTACAGATGACATTCAGAGCCACGAAACAGAGGAACTTACCTAAATAGCGCAAGCAGAGGGGGCCCATTGAAGGACTAAGGAGAAACAGCAATGAGGAAGGAAAAACTAGGAAACTAAGAACAATCTTTCATGAGGAAGGTAATAGCTGGTTATGTTGAATACAGCTGTGAGAATGGCTAACATGAGGACCAATTGTATCCACTATTTTTGACAACATGGATGTTTTCATTGACACTGACAAGGGCAGTTTATGACATGTCATGCAGATGGGCCCAGAGTGGATTGAGGGGAGACTGCAAACTGCAAAGGGGAAATGGGGTGGCTATTGAGACAATTCAAGAAATTAATAGAACTGAGAAATAGGTAAATAGCTAATCAAGAGTCGAGGAGACTATTTTTTTTCATGTGCTTAAGATGGACCATTTTGTAATGTTTATACTCAGAGGATTGAATTAGAGAGAACCTGATAATATAGTAGACAAGGGATATAATTGACGGATAAATTTCCAGAATGCAAAAAAAAAAGATGTGGATGCTGAGCAATAATGAAAGATTTGGCCTTGGTTAAGAGGAGAAGGGGAGACAGAAAGAGTGGACACAGCTGTTAATGGGGGTGGATGAGGGAGTATCCATACTTGTAACTAATTAAAGAAGCAAGAGCATCAGCTTAAAGGGAGATGGGAAAAGAGGATGTTGGAAGTTTCAAGGAAAGGTAGCAAAAACTAGAATCATGGAGAATGAGAAGGTGAACCTGTCTTGGACAGTGAACATGAAATGCCCTAAATTTACATAAAACCAGATGGAGCTGTTAATTTTTGCTTGGAAAGAAACTGATTAAATCTTAATTTTTTAAAAGTCTATAAAAGTAAAAAGAATTTACAAATCTACCTATGTTCACAAATGAGCTCAATGTTATTTATAACCATACTATTCAGTGATAATCATTGTGAAGTCTTTTCATATGTTATATATACAAATACATTTATAGGAAGAAATATAAAAGGCTTCTTTTCATAACTAATACTATTTTACAAGTTTTTACTTTGCCAAGCATTTTAGCTATTGCTCTGAGAAAAATGGAAGCTATTGGAGTGATAACTTGTTTTCCCTATTTATTTGTATTTTAATGTTTTTATTGCTCTTCCAATTTTTATATAGATGCATCTTTAGCAGAAAATATACAGTCATGTTTAAAAGGTGCTCTCCCAAGGATGTATATTTAATTATTTTCCTCTAGTATTTCAAATGTAAAAAGGAAACTATAAATTATTAATCTAAGAGGTTTTAATTTGACAAAATGTAATAAAGGAATCTAATTTTATTTTTAGGATAGTTTTAATCATTCTTAAATCTTATATCCTGTAACATTTAAAATACAATCATGTGATGGTAGAGCTCCCAAATATCTTCTTTAAAAGTTTTTTTCAGAAGTTTTTGAAACTACTGTATGCTATTCTTTAAACAAATTTTTTAAGAGTAAAAATGATTTATAATCCCATCACCAGGAAATCAGTTGTACTTTACCTACTTAAAATTATATTGTATGCATACATTTTGCAATCTGTATTTTCTTACATTTTAAATTTTTCAAAACTATTGACCATGATTTTAATGGCTGCCTTATGATTTGCACAATTATTGGACATTTAATATGTTCCCAGGGTTTTTTTTATGTGTAATTATAAGTAACACCATTATCCAGACAAAAACCATTATCCAGAGAACCACTGCTGAATCTTTATTCTTTCAACAGCCATTTTTCAGTACCTGCTATATACTCGGCACTGCTTTAGATAAGAAACCTGCTCTTCAGAGTTAACATTTTAGTGTATATTTAGTGATATGTCAGTCTCCTATGTGCATAACTATGTGTACTTTTAAAAAGGGACTATGCTACTTAAAAGTTTCATTATAATCTGGTTTCCTCTTTTTATAACAATAAGAACCTCCTTCCATGCTATGACACTATCTTTTACAATATCATCCTTAATGGCTGCAGGAGAATTATTTGTGTGGAAGTACCATAGTTTATTTAACTAATCTACTGTAGTGAGACACTTTAATTCTTCCAATTCTGTTTGCACTTAAAATGTATAACATATATATTTTGCTTCTCTTTCATAGTATAACTAACATGACCTCCAGAAGATATGACGGCACAGGCAGTGCTGTCTCTCCTCCTCATTCCTATAACATTTCTAAGGGGATCTCAAGGTAAGTTTCTTTATATTACACCCAAGTGTTAGTTATTTGTATTATTTGATAGGAACCTGAGCACACAATGCAAGGTGGCTGTTTCCTTTATAGTCGTAGCATTGTGAACTTTACTGAAAGATCAGTTAGTGAAAAACAGGGAACAGACTGGAAGTCTGCATGAAGATTAAAAATTATATTATCTCCTGTCTACTCTGATTAAGGCTCTTTCTAATCTGTTATTGGCTACAGATATAAAATCACTGGAAAGGCAAGTTTGATTAATTGGTTGATTTTTTAAAGTGTAAGCTTGCTATTTACTCAGCACTTTGACAGAAGGCATTATCAGCTTTGCAGATCCTGTGATAGACATTTTTAATTAACTGATAAAAGATTAGAGGTGTTTAGTAGAGCAATTAGGGAGATCAACAAAACCACTCCTTTTCTAGCCCACCTTTTCATGTCTTTCAGCATAATACCATGTCCTTCTAGCACTGTGTACAGAAATAAACTAAGTCCCTCTGAGGGAAAGAAATAGGACTTGGCAGAAGGGAAAAGCCCCAGAGGAGGAGGCAGAGGAAAAAGACTGTCACAGGGCCACATGAGCACCCAATTTCCTCATCTTGGGTGGCCTTGGCCAAGGTCTAAAGGAGTTTACTATATCATCTATAAGACAAGCTCCTTTCCAGTCCTAATATAGAATTCATGGGGCATACAATCTACTTCAAATGTTTTGTGAAATGATCAAAGAAATGGGATCCTGGCTTCAATGATTATGAAATGGCCAAGTATATATTCTTTGCAGAAACCTTGATCATGATATCTATTTGCTTTTAAAAATCAACTTCTGAAGTAGACAATAATACATGTAATGTATGTCAGGAGGATCAGACTTCCACATTTATATCCAGAATAATATTTCTTAACTAGTTTTCATTGACTCATAGGATACCCTGAGAATTGTCTTAAAGCCAAAATAAATGAGTCACTTATTTCTCCTTTTGGACTGCTCTTGTTTGTGTGTTCTTTCACTTAAGACTGTCTGAACATTCCTAACAGGTTTCTGAACCTAGGATTGTTTTTTGCATGCTCCAAATATTTTTTAGCCCAACCAAATTAAGTTTGTTATATTTTTTAAGGGCCTGCTGGATTTAGCTAGCTGGATAAACACATGTGTTATGGTTATAGTAGGTGTTAAAGGTGAATGTCCAGGGAATAAAAATCTACAGGAGTCTTTTATTACATGATATACATAATTTCCAGTAACTGTAGCAGGCCAGGATCAGAGGAAAGATGAGACTATTGATCATGTGGGGAGCAATGTAGTGTTTCTCTGCTTTAAGCTATTGCCAATTCTCATAGTTACAATGAATCAAACAGATATTCAATTAAAATAGCAGAAACTCAAATAGAGAGTGTCATGACTTGTTTCTAGTAGACCAGCAAGTGTTCTTGATGATGTGGTCTGTAATGATTAGGCTACTGATCTAAGATATTTCTTCTAGGTAGTCCTAATGTCTTTGATAGCATCCATCACTAATTCTCTTCAGAACTGCTTGACTTTATATCCATTCTTTCCAGGTTTTTTCAATCTTAGTAGTACTCTGAGTGAGAAAATAGTCATTGGAAAACTTGATGAAGACGTAATTCTCCCTTGCTCATTTGAGAGTGGACCCAACATCATAATTCACTGGAGGAATCAAGATTACAATGTTCACACATACTACAAAGACAGTGACCATTTGGAAAAGCAAGATCCCAGGTACACAAACAGGACATCCCTCTTCTACAGGGAAATTCACAATGGGAATGCCTCCCTATCCTTCAGAAGATTAAGCCTTCTAGATGAAGGAAGTTACATATGCTATGTGGCAACAACATCTATAAAAATCACAAGAAAAGTGATACTAAAGGTGGGAGGTAAGTATGCATAACAATGATATCATTATTTGATAAAACATAATATCATTTCATGTTTTCTGAAATGTCTTTTTTTTTAATTTGTTATGCTATGGGATTCCTTCCAAGTCAATACATACAAATCTACCTCATTTTTAATGAATATTATCTCATAGTATAGACATGCTATGATTGATACACCCATTCCCCTATTAGTAAATATTCAAGCATTTTTAGTGTTTTATATTATAAAAATGTTGTGATGAATACCCTTATACTTAATATAGGGAAATAAGTGATCAAAAAGAAAAGTATTAGAAGATTTTAATACATTACTTTTATCAGTAGTATAAGAGTATCCATTTTCCCCTTAGTCTTATCAGCATTCATTCATTATTAATCTCAAAATTTTCTGCCAATCTGACAGCTTAAAAATATTGAATTATTGACTTAATTACATTTTCCTGTTTTTTAAATGAACACAATTTTAATATATATAGTTGACTCTTGAGCAACACAGGGATTAGGGGTGCCGATCGCCCATGCTGTTGAAAATTTGCCCAAAACTTAAGTCAGCCTTCTGTATATGTGGATTCCCAACACCCAGTTGACCCTCAAACAGCACGGGTTTGAACTGCACAAGGCATTGGAAAATATCCACATATGAGTGGACCCACACAGTCCAAACCTACGTTGTTCAAGAGTCAACTGTACTTATCTCTTGTCCATGTTAACTTTACTTATCTATTCATTTATTTATTGGGGGTAGAGGGAGGCATTTTCTAATGGGCTGTTTTATTCTGCACTCATTCTTTCTCCCACTGTCTCATTTAGCTGCTTCAGACCTTGACACAGAAATCTAAGAATTATGTGTCAGTACCCAAAGAGTCCAGACTGCTGTAAGAGCTCTAGTTTATAGACTTCAACACCCATGTTTGGGTTGCTCAGTGAAGCCATTAGAGTCCTTTCTAGAATTCTTTCTAGAGAATTGAGGTTGCTAGATGCTGTGTATCCATGAATGTTCTTTTTTCCCCTTGTAGATAATGATGCTATAGTTTAAGGTTTTACAGTTTTTGTTTGTTTTTCCTTTCAGTAACTGCCAAGTTTTTTCCATAAAGCTTAGCTTTTCATTTCATGGGTATATAATAAATGTTCTGCACAGATGGCTTCAAAAGAAGCTAATGATGATAGTTCTTCTTGTGCCTTTTTTTCTCTTCCATAGCTTTTGTCACACCTGAGATCAAGTATGAAAAGAAGAATACAGAAAGCTTCTTAACATGTGGCGTGTTAAGTGTTTTTCCTTATCCAGTTATCACATGGCAAATGGACAATACACCTATCTCTGAAAGCAATATAGAAGAAATCAGGGATTTGGGTTCTTTTTGTATTAAGAGTAGAGTAAATATTACAGGATCAAATTCAACTTATGAATGTACTATTGAAAATTTATTGCTGAAGCAAACATGGTCAGGGAGATGGACGCTGAAAGGTAGGCTTCATGGAGCTTTCTGTGTACATGTACTATGTCAGAGGGTGGGAGGGAACAGGGATTGATTTACAGGAAAAGGAACATAAAATAAAGGAAATAAATGTAACTGCAACAGTTAGAAGACTGGAACTGGAGTCCCATGTCTAATGTTTACTGGCTGTATTACCTTAAGTTTTTACTTCTGAGCATGAGTTCTTCATTGATAAAATGTAAGTAATCCTTACCCTGACAGGTGTTTGAGTTGAAGGAAAATATTTTTGAAATGGAGAGTAGCAAATCTATTCATTAGTATTACTATATTTCTCTATGGTTCACCTCTAAAGAGTGTTTCTACTTGCATTGCACTTTAAAAGATCAGAGGAGAAGGAATGAGTGTTTGTGTATTATCAGATCACTACCTCTGACTCTTGGCAATCTTGTAGCTAAACAAAATTAATTAGTATCATTGTGTCTCTTTAGTCTCTTCATGTAGTATTTCCCATTAATCTTTATCAACACTTCTATCATTGCATGAGCAGTTTTTAACATTCTTTCCTCTCATTTATTTCAACAAACCCAAAATCTGATCAATCTCTATAAGATCCCGTTTAAGAAAAGATTAAGGGGAAGAAATATTTATTTGACACTGCTTATCTAATTGCAAGGAAAAATGTTTTACATTTCATTAGAAACAAAGCAAAATTTTTCAGTAAATCTCAATTATATAGGGACAGTAGAGGTTAACTATTCTTTTTGGCCTTTTCTTCTTCTGAGTTTCATATTCTCAAAATGCTCATTAAGAAGACACTAAAAATACAAGTGATTCACCACCCTTATATGATTTGAGTGCTAAAGGCATGGTTACCCACTGTTCACTTTTCATCAGCCAAGCAGCAGTGGAAACATGGGCAATGGTTAAAAATTTTTTAATTAAATTGCAAATATTTTCTATGGAAAAGTGTATTTTCTCATGTTTATTCAGAACTGAGTATCCTGAAGCACCAACAGGTCCTTAGGCTCCATGCTATTTTATCTTGAAGCTCTATTATGTGCCTAGCATTGTCACTCTCAGACCATGAACTTAAGAATGTGACTCATTTCTAGATCCACAGCATCTAATAGAAACATAGAAAAATAAAACTAAACCAGGAAGGTAGCATACAAAGGGAGCAATTAATTCTCTTTGCTGTCATTGGATATGAATGAGGTCGTTACAGAATATATGCTTAAGGAAGTTGCATAAGGGCAGAATTTTAAGAGTAGTAGGAAGTTCGGAGACAACATAGGCATTTCAGGTAAAAAAAAACACATGTGTGCAAAAGCACAGAGAAGTAAATATTACTGGATTTATGGAAGTTTAAGTGGTTGAGGGCAAAGCTTAAATATCAAAAGGTAAACCAGAAGAGGAATGCAAAAAACAGATGAAAGGCCTTCTACCTCTTGTTAAGGAGGATTGGTGGAAGCATCAGAGAGATCCTGGACTTGCATTTTAGATAGCCTGCTTTGGCATCACTCTCTTGCAGGTGGACTGGAAAGCAAGTGAATCTAGAAACCAGAGAGAATAATCCGTGGTAGTCTATAGAGGTCAACCTACAGAAGTACAGAACAAGAAGGATGAAATGCAGCTGGATCTGGAGGGGCAGGCCAAGAATACTCAGCAGAGTACCTCCTCTAAAAGAGCACAGTTCAGTGGGGAATTACCTGCACATAGTTGGAAATGTCTTCTTATGTGCAAGAAAGAGACTTTGTACAGAAGAAAAAATTAAGAAGTGGCTGAGACCATAAAAGTAACATACTACTAGGGAGTAGATAGAGTGACAAGTGTGGAGTCCTGGGAAACACTAGCACCTGAGAAGTCAATAGAAGAGCAGTGAGTTTAAAAGGTTGGTACCTGGGAGCAATGTGAATATTGGGTGTCCATGCTTGAGTGTTTACTGTCAGGTTGTAGGAGTTAAAACCCAGGTGTGTCACCTCTTCCTAGCTGCCTCAAGCTCTGGCCTTCTTGAAGGCCTAAACTTGATGGGAGCCTTTAAGAAAGTCCACAGCACAAATATCTGTTGCTTTTTAAGAAGGTATTTTCAAAGGTATTTCTAAAAACTTAAAAAATTCATTTGAAAATTTTATTTTCATTGATGTTTCCTTTTCTATCCTGTTCTTAGATGGCCATCGTAAAATGCAAAGGGAAAACGTTTTACTCTCATGCGAACTTGCCAACTACTTTTTTCTACCAAATCAAGACTTCGTAGTCACTTGGTCCAGATTGGAAAGTGGGACTTTCTCTGTCCTGGCTTACTTTCTGAGTTCCTCACAAAATGCAGTTATCAAAGAACCCCGACTTTTATGGAGCAAAGAACTAATAAACCAAAGTAACTTCTCTTTGACCTTGAAGGACCTTAGTCCTTTAGACAGTGGGAAATACTTATGCAATATTTCTTCAAGCAAATATACTTCTCTCACCTTTCAAACAGTGCATGTAGGTAAGTTACAAGAAGGTTTGGATAATGGGTTTTGGCTATAGCAGTAGAACTGTAAATATTAAACGGGGAAACCAGGTTGGCATTTAAAAAATACCTTTAGTTAGTATTTCTGAAAATGTTATTTACAGGGATACTTCTGGTCAAGATGGTAGACACCACACAAAAGTCCTGCATTGAGGAAAAAAGAAAATTTATAAAATTTTCTTTCAGGGCTTCAGAAATGAAATGGAACTTACATTTTTTGTGACTCTGGGCTGAGCACTTTTAATTCTTGGCTTACCCCTGTGCCTAATATGTACCTTAGGGTCCAGGGTTTGGGGAGTTGAGGCACAATAGGAAGTTAGAATTGGGACTCTGCTGGAAGCTGGGGAAGCATGATCTGTGAATCTGGTGGAATCACCAAAGGACTTTGAAAACACTAAGTATATGCCTGATTTAGCTCATTTCTTTTACTTCTCTTGATAGTTAAATGTCAAAACTAATTATTTAAAATAGTTCTAGCAATCTATAGCCATGCTACCCTGAACAAGCCTGATCCCATCTGATCTTGGAAGCTAAGTGGAATCAGGCCTGGTTAGTACTTGGATGGGAGACTACCTAGGAAGACCAGGTGCTGTAGGTGTAAAAAAAATTTTAAAAATAAGGGATTATACCTTTCAATCTGTAAGGTCAACCAAGTATTGCCTCGCCTAAAAAAATTAAAAAATACATACATACGTGTGTGTGTGTGTGTGTGTGTGTGTACACTTTGAGAGTACCAAAAACTAGGATGTATTTGAAGCTCCTATTTTCCTCCAAAATAGGAGTGCCAGTTTATATAAACTGCAGTTAAGCTTACATCCTATTTTTTAAATGTTGGATTCATTTTGGAGTGTAGAAAAATAACCGGGAATAAGTGGTCTGAAGACTACATATAGCTCATCTTTCTAAGCGGAGATCTAATTTTCAGTTTGCACAAAAGGAAGCATCAGGCCTAATTCATCTCTGACAAAGAAAAGTGTTTCAGAATCTCTCATTCCCAACCAATCCCTGGCCAGTTGAGACTGGAGGAGGGTCTGCTCAGACTTCCTCCAGGAAAAAGTCTGTAGCTGGAGCTACCCTAGCAGGGAAGAGAACAGGACATATGGTCCTGGTACCCCATAAGCTACTCTTTCAAGGAAACTTTGTTTTCTATTCTGAATTGCTATTTTCTACTTGTAGCCTTGTTCATGGGATACTATTACATTTGAAAAGAAGCTCCAGGTAGGGGTGCTTATGATTCCTAGAGTCTAGATCTGCTCGATAAAGGTTGTGCCGAATTGAATGGAATTAAATCTTGCTAAGTTTTGCTGCTAAATCAATATGAGACCTTGAGCAAATCTCTTTCTGGTGGGAGAGCTGAAGGTCATCGATAAAGAAACAGCTATATTTTGCAGGATTTTCAGGAGGAAAAATATGCATATGAAAACACTTTGTAAAGTTAACATTTCTAAATTGCTCCTTCTTTACATGAGTATAGAGTTCAGAATGACACAGATATATGGAGAGGTTAATGTTTTATTGGTTGTAAAATGTTTTTAAGAGTATGTTCTTAAAAACTGAACTGTTCTTAAAGAGTAGCCGTAAACATTTTTTTTCCTTGAATTGGGCTTTGTGCTCTAATGCTTGCTCCCCACTCTGGTAGAATATAGATCACAAGATTAGCAAGTTCTGATTTTGGTACTCACCATCTCCAAGTTTCTGCCTTTTGGGGGTCCCCATTTCTTTTAATACTAATTATGATTCTAGTTCCAACCAAGATTCTGGGAAATGTTCAGGTCTCTCCAGTTATTCCTGAGGAGTTCCAAGCACTATTATCCCTGTAATTGCCTGTCACCTCTCACTCAAGACCATGGCTCTTACTTAGGTCTTCTCATCACCTCTGCACTTATCCTCACTATTTCTCTAGGACCCTGGCTTCTCCAAGCCAGGAGTGAACTGCATCCTCCCTTCATTCCCCAAAGAGAATTCTAGACTGAGGCTAGTTTATAGTCCTTTGTAAAAGTGTATTCATTCTATTATTACAATATATAGCAAGGGAAACTTAAAATGCATAATAGACCAGTTGTCTCTCAAATTTTCAGAACTTTTCCTCTTCCAACTCCCACCCCCACTAAGCCCCAAATTGGTTAATATTATAGCTTTTGCAGGTTTCCCACAATAGAGACATTGAGACTGGGAGTATTATTTATGCTCGTGAGAAATGCTGTGATTTAGACAGCATTTCTGTTTTAGGGCTCTTTAATGGGTCTTTTCATTATGAAAAATGTTTTCACTAATACGATATTTGACTGCCACCCGGAAGGCAGAAACAACTAATTTTTTAAAATAGTAAACATACTCTACCCACCCACACACACACTTTTTTTTGAAATTTTTCTTCTGGCTTACTGTTTTGTTTTTTGTTTGTTTGTTTGTTTTTATTATTATTATTTAGAACCAAGTCAAAGCATAGCTCTCTGGATTATTCTGCTTTTGGTGTTTTTGGTGGTTTTGCTGGTTTTGGTGATGGCATTTTACAGAATCAAATCAAGAGGACGTGACTACTTTATCATAGGTAATGCCTCATGGAAGATTTGGGTTCTATCCCTGGGTATTCAAGTAGAGGGGTATCAAAGATGACATGCAGCTATATACCTACCCTGCTTCTAGGCATGTAAACAGATCTGAATTTTCTGGAGAGTCATTTGTAAAATTTATTAGAAATCTTTTTTAAGTGCTCCCACATTTCCACCTAACTATTCTACTTCTAGGAATTTATTCTGAGTTAAGTGATCAGATACACACCAAGTTATATATAAGCACACTGCCATTACTTCCAGTTTTCATAGTAATTCAATAAATAATTAGGGGTTCAGTAAATTAACTAGATATCATGTGTTATTTAAGTTCTGTTTTTACTAAAAAAGAGAAAAATCTGGCAAAACAATAATATCTAGGGTGATTCCAACTATCTTGCATTTAAAAAAATAGCTGAAAAGCCAAAGCTTTAAAAATGATTGCCTTTGGATAGAGAATGGCCCCTCTCCACTACTCACCTGCCCAGGTACTTCTATTATGTCTGGACTTCCTTAAGTCACTGGGCTCTGTTTTCTCTTTTTTTGACCTTTGTCTATGGTTACTAATGCTCAAAATAGCATTGTCTTTTATGGGCAATTTTATTTTAATCCTTTAAATTTTTAAAAAACTTCTAAATGCCTTCAACAAACCTGTTATTTAAAACAACATTAGAATGCCATGGTCATACTAATTCTTAAAATACTTTGCTTTTATCAATAAGATTAAATCTAGGAAAAAAACATATTCCCACATTTTACAGATGAGACAATGAGAATTCAAGAAGTTAACTCAAACGCTAAGTAGGTGTATGAAACAGACTTATATATGCCACCTAAGATGATCCAGCTAACTCATGTGAGAGGTAGATCTAGGCCCCAAGAAGCTTCTCCCTTTTTTCATAATCTCTACAAGAAGGCTCTGAGTGTCTAGGAAGTTGAAATAGATCCCATGTCTCTTCTCATTGATATCTGCCAGTTGTTCCTGCTAAAGTTAGAAGATTTGATCATAGAAGAAACCATTATTGAAAGTAAGATTTTAGGGGCGACAGTGAGCAAGAGTTTTACCAGTTTTAGCCCTACGATTGTACTAATAGGCATGCTAATCTTCTTACCCTTATTCCTGTCCCTTAGCCAGAGGTAGAAAAAGATGGGAGGTCACAGGAAGTCTAATTTGTCCCCCAAATGCAACTCCTAACCTAATATAATGATACTTGTGATTGGATTAGGTTCAAAATACATACCGCTCAAGAATAACAGGTTGGTTTCTATACTAGAAGTGTGCATAGGTCAGGTCCTAACAGAAAATGCCTGGCACATTCAAAATTGTACAAAGGGGGATAGAGAAGATAGTACAATCCACGGCATATACCCAGAGCTGGGAGCAGCTGAATAATAAAACTGAACTTGAAGGGACAAGGAGAGGGAGCAGATTTCAAAACCTGGAAGGAGAGAGTCCCATAAAATCAGCTGTCTTGTAAGATGAGTGACCTTCACTCAACTAGACTAAGGTGACCTTAAAGGGAAGGAGCTGGACAAATAAATAACTGATTTTGCTTTTCCCTCCCTGTGATCTCCACCTTCAAGCCAGAGGGAAGAGATGACCTACAGATAGAACCCATCCAGGTCAGCTTCCCATGCATGGCAGAGAGCAGGATGGATTCTGATTCTGGAGTAACAGGAGATATCAACAAAAACAATGTCAGGATATTGACCAATTTTTAAAAAGTGTTATACAGTTATGTAGTTAGATGGGCTGAAAATATATTTCAGGCTGTTCTACTAAAAGCCACAAACCTCACCTCCAGGTCCCTAGTTGTACTTTCATATGATTACGGTTCAAATGTTTTCCTTTTCTATTCTGTTTTACAATACCCTTAATCTAGGATACATATAAATTATTCTAGATATTAGCAAAGCCCAGAAGAAAGGCCTTTCTTGAGAAATGACACTTTATTCCTTTTTTCTTAACCACCATTCTCAGCTTTACCATCACCTCCTTGGCTGTTATTTTCCATTAACAGTAGGAATCAGGCCAATAATACTAAAGAGCAAGGAATTCCTGGCCTGGTAGAATTGCTTTTATCTCCACTTTGGAGCACCTGAATTGGTCATAAGAATTCACTGCTGTTTGTTTCTGTTGAGGTATTTGTAAACTGAATGAGTTTTTAATGCTGTTTGTGAGAAGAAAGATATGTTAAGAGGGTGTAACTAAGGTTATTCTAATAACAATTACAGGCACACCCTGTTTATTGTGCTTTGCAGATATTGTTTTTTACAAATCAAAGGTTTGTGGAAACCTGTATCAAGCACATCTATCAGCAGCATTTTTCCAACAGCATTTGCTTACTTCATGCGTCACATTTTTAGTAATTCTTCCACTCTTTCAAACTTTTTCATTATTACATTTCTTATGATTGGTGATCAGCAATCTTTGATGTTACTAGGACAAAACCCTCCACCAGCATAAAGATTATAACTTGCTTGAAGGCCATAGACTACAGTGTAGTGTAAACATAACTTTTATATGCACTAGGAAACCCAAAAGTTTGTGTGACTCACTTTACTGCAATATTCACTTTATTATGGTGGTCTGGAACAGAACCTGCCATATCTCTGAGGTTCGTCTAAATACTAAGGTAGGAATAAGGGAGAATTTGAGTGTTTGCAAAGACTTTTTTTTTTTAAGTTTGTTCTCTTTTCTTCCTGTAGAAAGGAGGACTGTCTCTACTGATGGGAGAGCTATCAGTGCTGATGAGGAAGAAAACATAGTAAGACATTTCTTTTATTAAACTAATTATAGTATAAGAATGCTACTGTAAAGAGGTAATTGAAGTTTTGACTGATTCACATATTGTCATTCAAGACTTTTGTAGAGGAAAAAAGGCAGGAAGGATTGCAGGATAATATAACAGGAAAAAAATACAATTAGGCTTTTCCCAATGACTATAATTAAACAAGCTCTACTTGCTTAAATAAGCGATTGCTCTTCTTGTTACCCATTGTTATTTGTAGAGATCTCGAATGGCGCTATGGATATGACGTATAGAAGTGGAAGGATATAATAAAGTGTAGAAAAGCAGACTGCATTTTCTGCCTAGACTCAGACTGCTGACCTTTCATACTTTTTAAGCCACTTCTAGGTTCCTTGAGGACTGATAATTAATTCACTTACAAATTATAGTTTGTATATTTCCTTTTTGTTGTATACTTTTTATTATTTATAATTCCATTAATCAGAATATACATGAGAACTGAGAGTGGGGTAAACTTTTTTTTCCACTTGTTAAAAACATAGTAACATCTAGCAGGGAGTTTAAAGTTGAATGATAAGACTCAGACTTTATAACTACTTTTATAACTGTAAACACTACCATCATCAAACACTTTAAAAAATGGACCCTAAATGGCTGTTGTTCATGTCAGAATAACCATTTTTATTTATTTTTTGGTTCTAGGGTCTTTCAGAACAGCTAGCAAGTACAGAAAATAAAGACAAACGACTGCTGTCACAGTCCTCACATCCAGTGGTTTCATCTCCCCTTCCTTCACTGGGATCCAAGCACTGCTTGCCAGGACCAGACAATTCTACCATCACAAACACTTGTAAACATGCTCTTTTTACGGCCTAAGCATCATTTACTGACCCCCTACCTGCATCAAGATTATAAATGCCTGGATGCCAAGGATTCCTATTTACCTTAGAAGAGAACTGTCATTCATTTACATAGTTGCTGCAATCAGCTGGTGAGGCTATCGTGAAGTTTTCACTATGAACTGTTTCAAAATCTGATCAATAACGGGTGAGAGAGCAGGTAGGAGAAGTCATGTTAGAGAAAAGGTGAAAAACCAGAGCCTGGAAAACAAGGTAGTTTATTTGCTAAGGTATTAGGTGCCAATTTTACATGAATGGTCACATCAGTTTATCCAATTAGATTTAGTATGCTGAATCTTAGTACCCCAAAGAAGAAGAATGTCAGTATCTCCAGGACTGTCTAGGACAAAAGGCCCTATTGATCCAAGAACTGACATCTGTGGACTTGGGTTATACTTTCCAGGACCAGGTTTGCATAGCTGAGTGACCCTACCTCTGAAGATAATCTGATTCACTCTTCTGGTTCAGTTGTCATATTGTATTCTAATAAATTTTTATGCAAGAGAATGATATAGACTTCATCTATATCCTTTAATTTTAATCAATTTATAAGAAAGAAAAAGTAATTTTTGTGACTTAGCCAAAATTTGACCCTATAGTTTAGAGAAAACCAACTCTAAATTACGTGTTAATACCACCTGGCCCTAATGCCACTTGGTCCGGTTTTCTCTATCAGATGGCCTTAACTTCATAGTCACATATTTTTGTTGACTTATTTGCTACAATGTTGTGACAGGTTTTCATAAACTGTAAGTATTAAGGATGCCATTAGAAAAGAAACCTTTACAAAGGATCATGGGACACTTTGTGAGGAGAAAATGCTCAGAATTTCTGTGATCCTCTTACAACAATGATGAGAACAAATTACAGATGAAAGCCAACACATAGAGGATGGCAGACAAGGAATAACTTGGGTCTTTTAACACTGCTGAGCCCCTGAATTAAGAGTCAGGGTTGGATCAGAGAAGCAGACTGCTAAGAATCACAGAAAATAAAGATTTATTATAGTAATTCAACCTCACACAATAGTGGGCACTGGTGAAGCCATGCTGTCTCCTCTGCATCTGGCGCTAGGCTTGAAGTCACTTCAGGTTGGCTGTGCCAGCGATCAAGGAGGAGGGTTAGACATGGAGTGAGGATGAACTAGAATCTTGTCTTGGGGCCTCTAAAGTTCATGCCGTGGGTGACCTACAAGGTAAGCTGGTGCCCACTGCCATGTAGCCACACACATGCCTGGCCAAGACGCTGAGGCTGACGATGGAAACTGACAGGGACTGGAGGAGCTGCTGTTGATCTCTACTAGCTAACTTTTTTGGCCTGGGCACTGACCTTTTGAGCATAAAATAAGCAGCTGTTCCTCTCTCAAACCTGGTGCAACATTCTCTTCTGATCCTTGCCAGTCCAGAACCACACAGAAAGGAATTCTGAGAAACACACCTTCAGCTTAGGGAAACTGGCACAATACCACCTATCCCTGACTGAAAGTCTTGTGTGAGAATTTGCTTCAGTGTTTAAAGTCTGTACCAGCATGTTGCCTACATGTGTGTCAATTAGGATAGCTTTATCTACAAGTTCAAACCGTGATCATATGTAAATCACAGTGCTAAGTTTATCAATTCTCACCATTAGTGGCTAAAAATATAGACTTATAGATTAGAGATGAGTCAAGCAAAGTTCATAACTTCAGTAATAACCATCTACCAACATCCTCTAGTTTTCACGGATAATAACTTGTCTAAGGATATATTCTATGAATATTACTTATTAAGGGGCTATATGAGCAAAGAATAAGTATTAATTCATTTGTTAACCTTTAAAAAGTCTTGCATCTATTTAATCTTTCATGTGAAATGTTATATTTGAAGATCAAGAAATCTTCATTAACTTTTGAAGCAATTATTACATTTTTCTAATTACCCTGTTTACACTGATTTTCAACTACATAAACAATGTTGGGTTATTATTTATTTATTTATCTATCTATCTATCTATTTATTTAGTTATTTATTTTGTTTCAAATGCAACTTAACTTTTTGGCCAGAAAATAAAACAATCCTTGTGCTTCTCCAGCCACTGTCCTTCAAAAGCAAGGACTGCTTATTCTTCACGAACCTGAAAAACAATATCAGTGTATCCTATGAGATTCTTGAGACTTTCATCAGTGGAACACATGCCCAGAACCAAGCCAGTCCTTTCTAGAGGTAAGCAGGCTTTAACCAACTCTTTAAGAGCTTCAAAGGGAGGCAAGGGATTAGAGCAATTATCTGCATTATAGAAAGCAGACACTCAGTGGTAATTCACCCCAAAAGTGTGCTTGGTCACTCTCAATTTTCCACCAGCCTCCCCTTGCCAGGGAAGGCAGTGCCCTCTCCACCAGCCTCTATAGCCACATCACCAGTTTATGCCACAGCCCCAACACACAATTCTATCAGAAAATGTTTTTCTCTGCTTTATGACGACAGTTGAGAGATTTTAAGGCTTTCCTTCTGTGAATGGGAAACAATTAGTCATTGCACTGCCAAGGACACTTTTCTATTCATCCCTGACCTCTCAAGCAATTTCTGCTTTGCTCATTTTATTCTTTGTTGGAAACAACTGTGACCAAGTCTAATACTTTACATCTGTTTTGGAGACCCTTTAACCTCCTGCAGCTGAGTGTGATTGCAGCACATGAGACATTTCTCTAACAATCCATTAAATGGGGTTGCTGGGCAAGCTGTGCACAGAAGACCCCAAATCCAATGCCATAACCTTCACAAGTTGATGCCAGAGTTCAAACCATTTAACTGGACCTCTCCACGTAGGCCTTATCCCTGAGACAGCTTTGCAGGCATCAGTAAGAAATCTCTGGAGTCTGCCAATGACTCATGCTTCTCATATTTAGCTCTACATATATTCACCATACCAACTTTCAGTCTCCTTCAAGAGATCCTTTTGTCCTCGCTGAAGGTAATGTTTACTACTGGCTACTCTCTCTACTCATTTTGCAGAGTTATGAGTAATTCATTTATAATAAATATGAGGACCAGGCATATACCAAATTTTAAAAAAAGGAATGTTGATGTCTACCTGTGCTAGGCGCTGTGCTAAGTACTTTACAGACATTCTATAAAGGGTATTCAATCTCTTTGGTTAGCTTCTCCTAAAATCAGATCTCATTTAAAAACTGTGTTCCTGGGAAAATCTCAGTAGGAATCTAAGGCTACCCTGACTGCTATGGTCTGAATATTTGTGTCCCCTCCCCGCAAAAAAAATTCATATGCTGAAATCCTAACACCCATAGTGATGGTATTAGATGGGACCTTTAGGAAGTGATTAGGTCATTAGGTTGGAGTCCTAATGAATGTTATCAGTGCCCTCATGTTAAAAAGACCCCAGAAATTTTCTCCCTTTTCTACCATGTCAGATTACAATGAGAATAGGGCTATCTATAAGGAAGTGACCCTCACCAGATACCAAATCTACCAGCACCATGATCCTGGACTTCCTAGCTCTGGAACTGTGACAAATGTTTGTTGTTTGTAAGACACCCAGTCTCTGATGTTCTGTTATAGCAGCCTGAATAGACTAAGACTCTGACTCTGCCCGGCCTGCTGTTTGGTGTTTTTTGTCCCTCTGCCACTTTGCCAGGAAAATTAGGGCAGCAGCTTCTAATATTGGAGCAGAATAGCAGTTTCATGGATCACAGATATGTACAAAGTTTCTTTCTCTCTGTTTTAGGGCAGGAAACTAGAAAGTAGGACTCTTGCGTTTGCTCTCCTCCACTGCCTCAGTTTTAAAACCGTGCCCCCAGGTCTCCATGTTGACATGGTACAAAGTCACACACTTTTATCTATCATAGAATCACTCCACTTAGAATTTCAAGCAGATCCATCTGTGCTTTTAAAATTGTCTTTGCTCCCTGGGCTCCTGACTATTCTATATAAATAAATCGAAGCCCTGGAGCTCAGAGCTTGCAAGTTAACGTAGAATTAAGCATTTGAGAAGTATAAATACAGTGTGCATCTCACTCAGTGCTAAACACTTCCTACTACCTGGACAAGTAGAATTTAGTAAATATGGGAAGATTTTATTAGAACTTTTTTTTTGGTGTTACTTTTTAAAAGCTTTTAAAGAGAAAAACAAATTTCTTGTTATACTGGTCCATGTGATGCTATAAGCCCTATACATGCATGCTTCAAGAAAACAGAGTTGAATATCTGAAATACCTTTTTTCCAAACTTTCTTGCTTTAATCTTGAGTTTATTGACTTGAGATTCTGCTATCTCTGCCCTTTCCTTAGCTTCGTTCAACTCACATTGTTGCTTCTTATGCTTAGAAAGATATTGATTGGCTTGTGCTTCCTATGAAAAAAAAAATGAAAAAAAAACTCTGTACCTACATAGTCATATTTTTTTCTGCTTTGACATAAGAAAGTTGAAAAATGTGTGAAAGGAATCTAAACTTCTAGGTATTGAGTGGAATATCATGCTTCAGCATGACATATAGGGATTCAGACTTTCCACCAGGCACAAGATCTTTTTATAACTATTTCTCCCTGGAAATTTAGAATATGGCCAGCACTATCCACCAACTGGATGTAGTCCAGCTTTTACAGATTTGGTATGTGATAGAGTACCCATGGTTGTTTGTTTTCTAATCAGTTCAACATATAATTCTACCTCTGGATAAAGGAGGCTTGTCTTTACAGTTATATGTGTCAACAGGTAATTATTAGTCATAAGTGTTTTAGCCCAAATCATTGAAATAACTCAAAACTCCTCAAGAGATATTTTTAGGCACAAGCCAATAGTATATGGCACTTCTCCATTACATTCCACGTAGCTATGGATACTTATCCAAGACTGACGGATACATTTCAAATAGTGATGTTTTTGTGTACAGTCTTTTCCGGGCTCATCGAGAAAAAGGACTATGAATTGCTTTTATGCTCACTCAAGGTTTTAGGGTGATGAAGGCCCCAGGATGATTATACAACCCAAATTGTGCCATCTCTACTGATGCCATGCTTTTACCTGGCTCATTTTTTGCAGTGCACTGTTTAGATATAATCACAAGGTAGAAGGAGAATGCTCTGGCTCCCTGAAGGGAAAAGTAGCACACACTTTTACCATGGGTGATAATTCCAGTTTGAGAAAACACCAGAGAATGGGCAGATTTTAAACTGAGCTGGTTCTCTCTGACAAGCTGCTCTCCTAGCTCAGGGGCACACATCTCCATTAATCGAAAACAATGGCTGGAAAATCCACAAGGCTGTAACCGCCCCAGGCACTTACTGCCTCCTCAATTTGCTGCTTGTAATTTTGCAGTTTTAGCTGAAGATTATCCATCAGAGTCTGCATCCTGCTCAGATTTTTCTTGTCTTCCTCTGCCTGAAATGCAAAGGTATGTAAGTGAAAGTGATTCGAAGGATCCACCAGTCTGCATTGAGGGTAGCTCATATGAGGAAATAAAAGTAAGGAAACTTTGTTAAACACCAAATTAGAGTTATAATTTGAAAAACAGGTTTAATTCATCTCAAGTTCCAAGGAATTAATAAACACAGCTCTGAGCAATGAGAGTCACTTCTCCTGTTCATCACAGAACTCCCAGCTCTTGCTAAAATAGAAGTTAATTTGGTCTTCAGCCCTCCCAACAGAAGAGACATTCACCTGTGTGGTTTCTCAGTCATGCCCCTCCCCATAATCAAATCAGCTCTTCCTTTGCCCTTTATAATTGTCCTTGGCTTTTGGCTAATGGAATAGGAAAGTTTTCTAGAATTCTGATGTAGACAACAGCAGAGATAGAAAAATTCATAGGCTATGAGGTCCTTGTGTACATTCTCATTGCTTCCACTGTAATCCAAGCTTGAGCTGGAGAAAGGAAATCTAGAGAGATAGTATTTTTCAATTGTGTTCTGTGAGCCTTGGGTAATCTGAGAAAAAGGGGAGAAGCAGGAAGGTAGGTAAGGTTCTGCATGTCCTCCCCCGACCCTCACCTTTCCCACATCCTTTAGAGTATCTCCACACTGGGGCTGTTGACAGTCCCCAAAAAGCAAAGTATCTCAGCTGATGGACGAGATACTGATTTTATCAAGACCAACCACTGTTGCTCAAATTTCACCCTGGTTTTTACCTATTTCATAAATATCGACTTCTTTGGTGACTTTCATGATCTTTCCACTGACCTCCTACTGCCTTCCACAAAGTCTGTCCACTTCAACAAGGTTCACTTTCTATTTTCCCACAGCTCCCTTTCCTGTTTCCTCTTATATAGGTTTAGCCAGTATCCCAAGACACAACACAGAAGCAGCAAACAAATACCCAGTCTTTCCATAAAAGATGCCTATTTGCTTATCTTAGTAACTGTGGCCTGAGGGGCAGCCTTCTAATTTAACAGGTATCAAGGGGCTGGCTGCAACTCTCTCCAAAGATGTGTAGGCTGGTAGGTGCAATCTTTCTGTTAATCTATTCCACCTCCAGTTGCTGGTATCTCTGAGAAAGAAGCTTGTGCACATGTCTGGTGCCCTGGCTTTTATGGCTGCTGTGCAGAGAACACATACTTTGATAGCCTGGCTCTGGTAGCCAGCAAGCCTTTTGTTCATGGGTTCAATGGGTTCTTAACTGGCTACCACCCCAAGGCTCAGTGCAAAGGAATCAGACAGAAATGCTCATCTCCCCGTCTTCCCCTGAAAGAAGTATATTTGGATATTTTTAAATCTAGTCCCTGAAGGTACAGCTTCCCATCAGCCTGAATCTAGGTAGTGACTGAGATTCTCCCCTTTGAGACACTGATAGGTTTTGGATACCCTCAATTACTAGGACCCACTAAATACAAAGAATACTACTTGGATAATCACAAGATTTCAGAGACAATAAGAGCTAGGGCAGAGTTGCACAATAATCATTTTCTATGCGAGACCACTCATTCAAGACTGAGAGAGGTAGATGTTTTATTTAATGCATAGAAACTAACACAAAGAGTCAAAGAAATGAAAAAACTAAACATGTTCCAAATGAAAGAACAAAATAAACCTCAGAAAAAGGCAAAAGTAAGTGATTTATCTGATAGAGAGTTCAAAATAATGGTCATAAATATGCTCACCAACCTCAGGAGAACAATGAATGAACAAAGTAAAAATTTCAACAGAGGCAGAAAATATAAGAATGTACCAAACAAAGCACAGAGATGAAGAATAACTGAACTGAAAAAATACAATGGAGGGATTCAACAGCAGACTAAGTAAAGCAGAAGGAAAAAATTTGTTAACTCAGAGACAGAGCAGTAGAATTTATTCTATCAGAGAAACAAAAAGAATAAAAACAAATGAAGATAGCTTAAGGGATGTATGAGACAACATCTAGCAGACCAACATTTGCATTATAGGGATGTCAGAAGAAAAAGAGAAAGGGACTGAAAACTTTCCTAATCTGGGGAAGGAAACAGACCTCCAGACCCAGGAAGCCCAGAGAGTTCCAAATAAGATAAAGACATATTACAATTAAATTGTCAAAAGTTAAAGACAAGGAGAAAATCTTAAAAGTAGCAAGAGAAAAACTACTTGTTACATATAAGGGAACCCCAATAAGACCTTCAACAGGTTTTTCAGTAGAAATTTTCTAAGCCAGAAGGGAATGGCACAGTGTACTCAAAATGCTAAAGAAAAACAACTGCCAACAAAGAATACCCAGCAAGTTGTCCTTCAGAATTGAAGGAAAAAGAAACAATTTTCTAGACAAGCAAAAGCTGAAGGAATTCAGCACCAGTAGACCAGCCTTACAAGAAATGTTAAAGGGACTTTTTAAGCTGAAATGAAAGGGTACTAATTATTAACAGGAAAACATGAAAGTATAAATCTCACTGGTAAAAATAAACATAATTTATTCAGAATAACCTAATGTTGTAATGGTGGGGAATGGTTCACTTATAAATAAAGATTAAAAGACAAAAATAGTAAAAATAACTATAAATACAAAAGTGTCTTAATGAACACACAAAATAAAAAAATGTAAATTGTGACATCAAAAAATAGTGGGGGGATAGTAAAAATGTAGAGCTTAAGAATACATTAAAACTTAAGTTGTTATCAACTTAAAATAGACTTTTAAATACAGGTTGTTTTATGTAAGCCTCATGGTAACCACAAAGCAAAAAAACTATAGTAGATATACAAAGATAAAAAGGAAAGGAATCTAAATAAACAATAATAGAAAATCATCAAATCACAGATAACAAGAGAATAAACAAAGAAACTATAAAACAGCCAGAAAACAATTAATGAAATGTCAATAAGTACATTCTATCAATAATTACTTTAAATGTAAATTGACTAAATTTTTCAATCTAAAGACAGAGTGGTTGAATGGATTAAAAAAAAAAAACAAAAAACAAAAAACAAGACCCATCTATCTGCTGCTTTTAAGATGTTCACTTCAGATGTAAGGACACACAGAGAATAAAAGTGCAGGGATGAAAAAAAAGATTCCATGCAAATGGAAACCAAAATAAAATTGGGGTAGATATATTTATATCAGACAAAATAGACTTATTAAAGACAGACCGTAATAAGAGACAAAGAAGAACAGTATATAATGACAAAGGGGTCAATTCAACAGGAAGATATAGCATTTGGAAAAATGAGTGAAGGTGGTCCAAAAGTACAAACTTCTACTAGATATAGGATGAATAACTGCTGGAAATATAACATATAGCCTGGTGATTATAGTTAACAATACTATTTGTATATTTGAAAGTTACTAAGAGAATAAATCTTAAGAGTTTTCATCACAAGAAAAAAAAGTATATGTGGTGATGGATGTTAACTAAACTTGTGATAATCATTTCACAATGTAAACACACATCAAATCATTATGCTATAACACCCAAAATTAATGTTATATTTCAATTATATCTATAATCAATCAAACAAACAAATAAATGTAGATTCAACCAAGCTGTTTCTATTGCCTAGAATGCTTCCTCCTACCCCAATCATAGAGTAAATCTGACAGTAAATGATTACTGATTTTAAGCTTATGAAGGCAGGGACCTGGTTAGGAAAATGAGACAAGTCTATTTTTTAAATGAAATCTCTTTCCTGTTTTCATCTGCCTATCTCTCTACCTCTCAGGTTTAAAAAATTTTAAGATTCATAGAATTGTGTGTGTATAATAAGATGTTCTAAAACCAATAGAGAATTGCTTAAAACAAATTTACTGGAAGTTCTAGCTACAGCAATCAAACAAGAAAGAAAAATTAAAGGCATTCAAATCGGAAAGCAAAAAGTAGAATTGTCATTATTTGCAGATGACATGATACTATATATAGAAACCCTAAATATTTCACCAAAAAAAACCCTGTTAAAACTGATAAATGAATTCAGTAAAGTCACAGATACAAAATTAATATTTAGAAGTTGGCTGCATTTTTACATACCAATGATGAACTATCAGAGAAATTAAGAAAACAATCTCATTTACAATTGTAACAAAAACAATAAAATACTTGGGAATCAAATTAACCAAGGAGGTAAAAGACCTGTTCTCAGAAAATTATAAATCATTGAAAAAGAAACTGAGGAAGATGCAAGTAAATGGAAGTATATACTGTGTGCATGGGTAAGAAGAATTAATATCATTAAAATGGCTATACTACCTAAAGCAAACTATAGATTAAGTGCAATCCCGATTAAAATACCAAGGTATTTTACACAGAACTTGAACAAATGATCCAAAAATTTACATAGAATCATAAAAGATCTCAAATAACCACAAGAATCTTGAGAAATAACAACAAAGTTGGAGGTATCGTGCTACCTGATATCAAACTATACTACAAGTCTACAGTATGATACTGGCATAAAAACTGATACATGGATCAATGGAACAGAATATAAAGCCCAGAAATAAATCCATGCCCATATGGTCATTTAATCTATGACAAAAGAGGCAAGAATCTAGAATGGGTTAAGATGATCCCTTCAACAAATGGTGTGGGAAAACTGGATGGATACATGCCAAAAAAATGAAACTGGACCACCTTCTTACACCATATACAAGAAGAAATTAAAAATAGATTAAAGACTTAAATGTAAGACCTGATATCAAAAAACTTCAAGAAGAAAACATTGGCTATAAACTCTGATTTTGCTATTAATTTTTTTCTGATCTATCTCCCCAGGTAAGGGAAATGAAAATAAACAAAAAATGGGACTACATCAAACTAAAAAGTTTTGCATAGCAAAGGAAATCATCAACAAAACAAAAAGACAACCTACTGAATAGAAGATATTTGCCTCATACATCTGATAAGAGATTAATATCCAAAATCTATAAAGAACTCAACATTCAAAAAACAAACAATCCAATTAAAAACTGGGCAGAAGACCTGAACAGATATTTCTCCAAAGAGAAAATACAGATGGTCAATAGACATATGAAAAGATGCTAACATCACAGATCAGCAAACAAATGCAAATTAAAACCACAATGAAATATCATTTCACACCTGTCAGAATGACTATCATCAATAAATCAAAAAACAAAAAATGTTTGTGAGGATGTGGAGAAAAGGGAACCCCTGCACACTGTTGATAGGATTACAAATTGGTACAGCCACTATGGAGAACAGTTTGGATGGTCCTCAAAAAAATTAAAAATAGGACTACCTTTTGACCCAGCAATTGTACTTATGGGTATTTATCCAAAGAAAACCCAAAGACTCATTCGTAAAGATCTATGCACTCCTATGTTCACTGCAGTGCTATTCACAATAGCCAAAATATGGAAGCAACCCAGGTGCCCATCAATAGATGACTGGATAAAGAAATAATCATACATATATACAATGGAATATTACTTAGCCATAAAAAATGAAACCTTACCATTTGCAATGAAATAGATGGACCTAGAGGGTATTTTGCTGAGTGAAATCAGAGAAAGATAAATACCATGTGATTTTAATTACATGCAGAATCTATTAAAAAAAGGAACAAACTAAACACAGACAGACTCATAGACACAGAGAACAAACTGGTGACTGCCAGAGAGGAGGGTGTTGGCAGTCTGGGTAAAAACGGTGAAGGGCTGAAGTAGTTACAAAACAGTCTCTGGGATGTAGAATACAGCATAGGGAATGTGGTCCATAGTATTGTAATAACTGTGTGTAGAGCCAGATGAGTGATAGAGTAATAAAGGGGATCACTTCGTAAACTATATGAATGTCTAACCATTTTACTGTATACCTAAACGTATTATAAAATTCCAAAAATCAAAAGAATATAAAAATTAAAAATAAAAAGATAAAATCCTAAATTTTAAAAAAAATTACTGAGGTAAGTAAATTTACTGTGTGGTAAAGGAGGCCACACAGAAGAAAAATGCAAATATCTGGAAGTAGCTGCTGATGTTAATAATGTCCCTCCCACTTAGGAAGGCAGATCCTTCTTCAGGTCTGGCTTCATTCACATCTCAGCTCCCAGGCATTAAGTAACCATGGTAACCATAGTTGAGTGCTGCTTGAATTTCTCTTCAAGAAACTTGCCTTTCAGCTGTGTGGATTACAGTTTCCTGAAAACCTCCAATTGAAGTGCCTTTGGGATCTGCCATAGTATTTACATCAAGATCAAATTCCCCATGCAACCCCTATGAATAACCAGATCCAGTGAAGTAACTAGTCTGGCCCTTTCTACCCAACATGGGACTCTTGTATAGCCACTTTGTGCTGGAGACTCGCTCTGAGATGAACTGCAATGAGGCTCCTTCTAGCCAATCATCCTTCCTTCATCCTTTTCTTTCACAGGTGTCAGACTCGCATTGTGGTCTGAAGGCTTTCTCTGCCTGATCCTGCTTGCTCTCTCCTTTTTCTTTCCCAGGGGTTACCATCAATGAATCTTTTGTACTTCTAACTCCATCCTGGCATCTGTTTCCTGGAGAACCTCTCAAGACCAAATTTTGTTTCCTTATCTTTAAAAATGAAGACACTATATCTGTAATTAAATTTGTAAGGATTAAATAACATCTACACACAGATCCTCGAATACAGGAAGCAATCGAAGGTAAAATGGTGCAGGTGGATGGAGAGTGGGGGCAGAAAAACTCTCTTTATCCTCTATAACAATTATAAGTTTCTAATCTTATGTCCTGCTTTACAGTACATTTTTCTAGGCACCAGGGAGAAAATAGGATGAGTTTCCAATGCTAGACAGACACATAGGGGAAGATAAATGCTCAGAGGGGACTGGCCATAGAATTAGTACAGATAGGGTCACACTTGATTCCCTTTCCAGTGTAGTAGCATCTTCCCAGAGTATTTTTCCTAGGAAAGGAAAACCACAATTATGTCTCTTTCAAAATGACATTTTCAATTGGCATTCAGAAAGTGCTATTGCACAATACTGTGTCTCATAGTCCTGATGGCTAGTTTGATGTTAAAGGAAAAGACTCAATTGACTCAGCATCCACCTTGAATATTTCTAAACCTGGTATTTATGTTAAAAAATGTGGAGGGCTCTCTAATATCTCTTTAGATTTACAGGGTCTAGACTGATATTTGCATAAAATAGGTGTTCAATAGGTGTTATCTGATTTGATGGTGGAAAATCATTGCATAATTGAATAAAAACAGTGTAAACATTGTGTAGACACATGGAAGAAATTAAGAAATACACTTCCATACTAGTACCTGGGGAACACTAAAATTATTTCTATGGAGAAACAAATATCTAGCACAATAGAACAAGAATGCAGTTCTTGGGATGATGAAAACTGAAAAGAATACCTTCGGTGTTCTATAATGAAGTTATTTATGGACTGAAACAGGAAAATTAAAAAAGAGAAAAACCCTAGACCTTATTAACAAGCAGCATCTCACTCGCTCAACACAGATGGCTTCTCCAAACCCCCTCAAAAGAAGAATAGATAGCATGTCTTTCATGGCCTCCAGGTGTGAAATTCTGAGCCACACATACCACAGTCTCACTCCTCAGGCCCTTTGATATACTTAGCGTGGTCTAACCAAGCGTCAGACTAACTGATCTTACAGAAGAACCAGGTACCAGTAAAGAAGAGCTGTGCAAGAAGCTCATTTCATCTTAATTATCCCAAGATGATGCTTCTGAAGTGCTCTGCTTTCTTGTCAACACTATCCTTCCTGCTGCAAGGGCGGAAGACTTTGATGTCTTGAACAACCGGACAGCCTCAGGAACTAGCATCAGGACCAGCAGTTAGTTAGTGCTGTCGTACTGCCAAAGTTGCTGTAAAAGTGGGAGCCTAGAATGAGTTTGCCCCTTCACTGGAATGAGCTATGTTGTACAGTGGGAGAGGGCTGGAAAGTGACCTTGGGTATCTGTTTTCAGTAACTGAAGTATGTGAGCCGACTCTGTACTAGGAGGATACTAGGCCCCAGAGTGGTAAATAATACAGTGCCTCTGCTATCATGGTATCTCTGGTCTATCCATTTGAAGGAAAGGGAAGAAAGGTTAGGAAAAGGGAAAAGAAGTGAGGGATTATATTATTACTTTAGAAATGCATTAATTACTGCTGAGAAGTCTGCCTATATCTTTTCAATTAGTTGTTTGAGACAAATGTTAGTCAACAGGAAAACAGTCAGAAAGCTTTGCAGGCCTCTCGTTAGCAATTTGCTATGTTTCCACCTGGCATCAGGACCAAATAGAGTCTTCGATGTCCTGGAGTGTTTGTGCAACCAGAAAATAACTGTGCAAGTGTCCTCTGCTACAATTTAGTCAGCATCCCATGTAACCTGCTGGCTGAGGAGCCACCCTAACCTCTGTCAGTCACTTCATTTACACATTGTTCTCACTCAGCCTCTCACAGGAAGGAATATTTCTGAAAGTGCTGCAGACATTATGTGTGAAAAAATAAGGACAGTATAAATAGCTTTTTATTTCTAATTGCAACCTGCTGCTGCTCATATTTGGCTTCCTGAAAGCTCTGAAAAGGGACCAATCCAAACTGCTAATAGCACAGGGACCCTGGAATGATGAGCCAATGTCTACCCGTGAGGGAGAGAAAAGATGGAAAGAGGATGCAGGAGACCTAGAAGGCAATTTCCAACTTGAAGGAACCCATTTTTTCCAGGATAGAGCCCAGCCAAACAGTGAATGCTTTCCTGGAGTACCTGATAGGTCAGCTCTTTGATGCATCGCTCAAGTCGGTGAACTCCCCACTGTGCCTCTGCATTGCGACGGATTTCGTCCTCCAGTTCACCTTCCAGTTCCTGAACCTGAAAACAAACCATGATCTCAGACCACAGGCTGGCAGGAAGCAAGCTAGGCTGGCTTTGTATATGCCAGTTGGCATGATCATTTGAAAGAGAGCAAAATCAAGGGAAGATGTGTCTGCTCTCTTTCTGGCAGTGGTTAAACAGGGCAACCTCTCTGGGAAAACTGTCTCACCAAAAGTGAGTTGGTTGAACTAAGTGATTTTATAAAAGGACTATTTAGACTATGAAGGATGTGAAAGACTAATCCATGCAGAGGTGTTAAACTCCCTCTCTTAGATGACAAAACACACACACACACACACACACACACACACACGAATATATGTATATAGAGAGAATAAGCTATATATAGCACACTTTGAGGATTCCGTCAATTATTTCCTAATTTTAAGCTTCTTTCTCCACATTTATCTGATTCTCTAAAATTCAGACACCGAGTCTATGTCACATATGTCATACACGACCCTACAGCCCTGCTTTGTGAGAGAGCTATAGTACAGACTAACAATCTGCCTGTGGCTTTATACAAACAAGGTTAACATAAAATTCAGTCAAAAAAACATTTTGATGACTACTATACACCAGATCCCAGGGCTAGGGACATAGCAGTGAACAAACAAAAATCTCTTCCCTTTACAAGTGTATATTTTACTGAGGGAAAACACAAGCAAAACAAAGTAAAATATAGAAAATGTTTGATGATAGTAGATGAGCTGGAGTAAAATAAACCAGAAAAGGAGAAAGGGAGCTGATGGGGGAAGATTATTGCCAGCTCCTTCTCTTCCCCCACATGTCCAGGACTTTCTCTCTGTCATGTTTTTGAAGCATGGAGCCACATTCTCTAAGAGGCTTTCCTGACTACCCTTTTAACACTGCAAAGCCCAAAGCCCTGAGGCATGAATGTATGTGCTTGGAATCTGACTTAGTCTCTAACTCCCCTCCCCACCCTCTGCTTCAGCCATACTGTCCTTCTTGTTCTTCCTCAGAGAGGTAGAATGGGGGAGGGAGAGTCAGCAGGTGTGCAAGTTTCTTGTGAATGAAACTCATTTAAAAAAACCTTCTGGATCCTGTCATATAGAAACAAGACACATAGTTCTATCAGCTTGGATATGAAACTAACAGAAGCCCCCCTTTACATTAAGTACTTGTTAAGTTTGGCATGTTTCTTAAGTGATTAAAACACCTCAGGGAAAAACTGCTTTATTAAAACAAATCCTAGACATTGTATAATTTCACCTGTAAATATTTATGGAATTCTAATAGATAATGGCATTATGATTTTGTTTTAAAAATTAATCATAATTCCTTAGCATCAACTGATACTTAGGGGCCCATTGCTACCGAGTTATCATTGGTTCTCAGCTTTTCTAGTAAACAAATAGTAATTGGCAATAAAATGAAATCTTGTCATCTTAAATTTCAATTGAAATACTAGTATTATTCATGTAATTTGGAGGAAAGGCATATTTTAACTTATTTGATTGTATGCCTATATGCTTTTTCTCTTATCCTAAAAACCTTGGTTTTTATATATGTTGTTGGATAATTACATTAATGTTTTTGCTAGTAGCAATAACACATTGTTATTTTGAAACTACAAATGCAGTTTGCTTTATTTGCTGTTTTGTTTTGTCATTTGATATATTTCATGAGATACACAGACAAAATACTAAGATTAAAAGTCACTGTGTGTGTTTTATGTCCCCAACATGTTATATAGTTACCTTTGTTTGCTAACATTTGTGTTAAAATTTTAGGAATTGCTTTATTTTCTTGATTTAAACTTGTGTTTTGACTTATGAAGCGTATAAATGTTTTATATAATTTTGCAACAAAATAACTAAACAAAGTGCATTCAGGAGGTCTCTCATCTCTGTTTTCCCCTCCTATGAGTAGCTTTTTATTAGTCTTTGTTTTATTTTGGCACAATTTCTTTTGAAAATAGAAGCAAATGTGTACACATCTTCATATTTCTCCCTCCTTTCTTGCACAAAAGATTGTATACTCTGTATTGCCTGCACCTTTTATCATTATACTGCTAGGCATTATCTCTAAAACATATTATTGAGCTCTCTCTCATCTCTTTTTAATCAGCATGACTATATGGATGTGGTACCACAAATATGCATTGGTATTCTATTGTATGGATATACCATAACTGAGCAAAGGCGATACTTTATTTTTCAGAGGCACTTCTGAGCCATCAAATCCCAGTCAAATTATTCTTTCCATCCTGTAGCATTTGTCACATGACCTGTACAGTCACTGAAATTGATTCAATTATTTAAAAAAAAAATCCTAAGGCAGCTACTACATCATTTCTGTCAGCCCTTACTATATCTTCACTAAGTCTTTTTTGATCCTTGATTTAATTATTTCCCTTCTTTCTCTGGCTGTTAGGAAATGGGCAGAGGAAGTAACAGGAGCAAAGGCACAGAAGCAAGCCTGTGAGGGTATGTATGAAACAGTGAATAACCTGGCTGTGGAAAGCCCAGAGTAGGTGTGAGTAGGTGGGAGGAGATGCTTTCTCACATAACAGGAAGAGGGAAGGCAGATTTCATTCAGTCCAAGAGGAGTGGCCCAAAGTCAAGCAAGAATGAATGAATCCATTGAGATTTGACCATCTGAAAGTGTTATAAGCAAAGGTGACAAGGGAGGTAGGGAATATCTGTTGTAATTTCTAGGACAATGAGGCCTTGAATTGGAAGTTGTCAAGACCCCATGATTACCCAGGCCAGTTCCTACCCTGGATTCTAGTTTCTGGATTTGCTTTCTACTCCTCATCAGGGCCTTCTCTTCAGCTTCATTCAGGCTTTTTTGTAAGTCATTAACTGTCTGCTCCATATTCTTTCTCATTTTCTCCAAGTGAGCATTGGTATCTTGCTCCTTCTTCAGTTCTTCTGATATGTTTGCTACCTAGAAAAGAAGAAAAGAGGATGAAAACACCCAGCAGCCCATTGATCTAAACATTTCTACCTACAATCTTCAGTTCTTAATCTCACTAAATGCCATGCTTTGCCTCTATGTGTAATCTCTTCTCATCATGCTCTTTCTAACCTCTGTGGCCCTCAGGTTTGTTAACAATAAGGCCATCAAGGTAGCAGCAGCTACTGAAGAGATAATGGAAACAGACCAATGATAAAGTACCACATGAACATTATTATACAATATTTGTACTGAAAGTAAGATGACCGACTGAAGCAACAACTTTTAATTGAATAAGGCACCAGGATATGTCCTGTAACATCATGCAGCAGGAAAAGTGTGGAGGAGTGCCTATGAAAAACTTTTTCACATCTCACTTCTATAATTCTGTGATTCACAACTGCAAATAAGTTGAGGCTCTAGGAATTTGGCAGCAACAAATGCTGTCAGTGCCAATAATCTGGCACAAGGTCGGTTAATTCTTGCTCGTGAAGCTTGCTCTTGGCTTTGGCTATGTATACAAGGGCTTGGTGTCTTGCTGCAATTATTAAGAACTGTTTCATGAATCTCTTAATGCATTTAATGTAAGAACACTGCCCTCCAAGCCAAAGCATCTCTGTCTATCAGGTTACCAACCATCTGTATAATTTAAGTGTGAGACATCTCTGCAGATGGTGAGGGCAAAGAATGAATTATGGAGGCAACTCTCTGCTCTGCTGTGTGGGATTGAAATTTGGAGCTAAATGATTGGAGAATTCAAGGACAGGGAAGAGACAGTGAGTTCATTTTTTAGCATAGCCAAGAAAACGTTATAAAGGCACGGTTAAGCAGATAGAACCTTCATGATGTGTGACTACTACATAAATTTGTCAAGCAGACTTAGAAGCTCTTTTTATTCCTTTCTATGTGAATTTTCATAAATGTTAAGCATATTATTTTTCCCTTGGCCAAATATTTTCAAGCTTTCACACACCTCTTTTCCACCAGAGAGCAGAAGTGTCTGCCTTGATACAAAATGGCTGAGTGATAGGCATGCTTCCCCATTCTTCTGGATTTTACAGTAACCTGGTAGCTAGGATTTTGTGCAAACATTTTGTTTAGCTCCCCAAGTGCTAAATAACTCAGGAAAATACAGACAAAAGCTCTTCCCCTTTTTGAATTTCAAAGTTAATAATGTAAAATTGAACTGAATATCTTGTCTCCCCAGTTCCCATATCCTTATAAGCAAGAGGATTAGCTCTCATTCACATGGCAAGGTCAGAGTTACTGCATATGGTTGTGGACTACATAAAATCACTTGATGGGGATGAGGTCAGTGGAGGCTGAAATCAAGACCAAGCTCCCTTGGCAAGGAACCTGCAAGGCTGGGTCCTCCAGACACATGCACCTCTTCCTCTACCTCCCTCCCCCGCCCTTCCCTTCACATTTTTTTTCTGAGTATCGCCTTCTGCTTGCCATGCCCTTTGAGAGAAGTGCTGCATCTACCCACAGAGAGTGCCCAGGGTGTGGCCTTTCTCCAGTTCCCACAAGGTATAGTTAAGGCTGGCAGCCAAGCCTGAGCTTAGTGTCATTGAGGAAAACCACCACCACCGCCGCCAGTTTTAAACTTGCAAATAAAGAAGGCACACAACAGTTCTGAAGCCTTCTTTACCAACCTGATTCATCATTATAAAACCATTAACATACTCTAGGAAAATAGCTATTTGTAAGGAAATACAGGAAGAATTGTTTCTAGACACTAGATATATTGATTCACAAGTGGAAAGTGCCTTCACTTAAAAACAAATCTCTGGCTTTCATGAAGTTTTGCTTATAGAAATTCAACTGCTCTTTTTCATTGCCTCAGGAGGCTGGAGGGGAGGAACTAATTGGCCTAATTTTTCAAAATGGGAACAGAGAGCAAAGAGTGAGCTAACCTCTTCCTGGCTGTATGGAGAATCAATGGAATCCTTTTTGGCTGCAGATTGGGCTTGCCCCTTGGCTACTGTTCTAGTCAACTCTGGAAGGCAGGCGTGAGCAAGCAGTCAATACACCCACTCAGTAGCTGCCTTCTTGGCCTTCTCTTTTGCAATTTGACATGCTTGCACTGCCTCCTCAGCTTCCTTTTGCATCCTGGCAACATCAACCTTCAACTTCTTCTTCTGGCTGAGGAGACTTGTATTCTAAGGAAAAGCAGCAGTCTTGTTAGGCAAGGTGAGATCAGACATGCAAACGCAAGTTGGTCTGTTCAGGACATGCAGTGGGGGAGACAGAGGGCCAGGAGTGAGTTTTATTCTGGTCAGCCACACTCACACTAGCAACACTTCGAAACCTGGGAGGTCTTTAGAAAAGTCCCTTGCCATGTGTTTGGTTTTCAATTTGTTGAGTAGTATGTTCTCCAGCCTTTCATTCTTTGATAGGGTAGAAGCAAATTTCCTATAGCAGAAGTCAGGGCCAACTGTAGACATTTGGGGAGCATGATGCTCCAGGAAAAAAAAATCTTCCTTTATATCTACCTCCTTTCCTATCACACTTTGCAGTAAAGAGGTAGGAAGAGTAGTTCAGATGAGCCTCATCCCCTAGCCCTTAGAAACCCCACTATGCTGGAGGATTTTTTGTCCTATGGCTGGTGCTGCCCTAATTCTTTCCTTCCTGGGGTGTAATAAGAGGCTGGAGCTCATTTTGCTGCTATTTGGTCTGTGTTTGAAGCATAGCTTTTCTGAGCATGTTAAACCTTAGCATAGAGAGTGTATATAAAAGACATGAACTTTCTATTTTTTATTTCTCCTCATGGTCCTTTTATTTTCCTCTAGCTAAGGACTCTATTGGGTGGCAGGACTGAACCTTAGAAATAGAAAGATATTCCAGGCTCACAGGTTCTACCCTGATTCCCTGATGGCATAAAGCATCTTCATCAAGGCTATCATCCTCTGTCCTTAAAGAGAGCCGGACTCTGTGCACTCCCAGGCTTTCCATTGCCATGGGTATGGCCTGGTGTGGGGAGCAGGAAGGGTTAAGTATATTTTCCTGGGGAATTTTCTGGGTGCTCACTGCACATAACTCCTTAGAATCTCCTTCTTTGTAAAGGAAGGTACAGGTACAAATAATTTATAGATATATTTTGTATATAAAGTCATATCAAATCTTCTATGAAGGCAATAGTTAAAACTTCTATAAGCTGAATGACTCTAATTGATTCCTTTGGGGATAAAGGGGTTAGGGAGTCTTGTGTGGAAGGTCAATCTAGATTATCACAGCTCAGATTTGAAAAAGGACATATGTAATTAGCCAAGATTAAGTTTGGCCTCATAAATTTGTTCTAGGCTAGCAGTCTGAGAATTCAGAGAGGCCTAAGAAGATTCCATAAAAGTTTCATTATGTTATCAAAAGACTAATAGTGTTCTAGTAACTGTAAGTTGTCCTGCATGGTTAAGGTAGGGGAGAGGTTCTTCTGAGCAATATATAACCTAGGTATACTGGTTAAACGATAATCTCTGGAACTGTGGTGTCACCTGAGAACTAGCTCGATTGCTGGGTCCCACTTCAGAGATTCTCTGATTCAGTGATGTGGGGTGAGAGCTGAGAATTTGCATTTTTGTGTTAGTTTTTCTTATATACCTAAAGTTTCAGAAACTCAGCCTTAGAGACCAGGTCTCTACTGCCTTCTTTGTTTGTTTTTTTTCTTCCGAATCTATCTCCTCCTATGTCTGATTGGTGGCCTCATCTCTCACTAGGGTACTGTTTTTTTTTCCATCATACTGGGACTCACTGGTGCATTATCAATTACAACATGCATGGCAAATGCTTTGTTGCCAATAGCTATTAAGTACTACAGATAGTGAATGATTTACTTTTTAAAAATTCAATATTCTACTTTATAAGAATCCCACCCCTTGTATTTAGGTCAGCTTTCTTGAGAGAGAAAGAAATGTTGATGCAAGTTAGCCTACTGGAAATCACACATAACCTACAGTCTATTTGTTCTACACCACATAGTATCCAAATAGGATTGTGTCATGAACATGGACACAAAAGTCAAAGTGTAGGAACAAACTAATTGCAATGCCTTCCAGCTGGTACATCTTTGGTTTATACTTCCTTTTTTCTCAGTGGGAATATAATTGGCATTCTGGGAGGGGCAATTCTTTGTGATGTAGAATTATCCTGCACCTTGCAGGAGTATTAGTATCTCTAGACCTTGCCCACTAAATGTCAGTGGCACTTTCCAGTCACTGTGGCAACCAAAATAACCCCACAAACATTTCTAAAGATCAAAAAGTGTGGCAGTTCTGCCATTAGTTGTTTTAATTCATCCTTCACAACGATCATGAGAGTAAACTTCCTAAAATGCAAATCTAATAACTTCGCTTTCAGCTGCCCAAAATTCTTCAGTGAACCTCCTCTAGCTGCAAGATAGAATTCATATTCCATCAGTCTCAGACTCAAGATCCCTGGTGGCCTGGCTTTTAACATCATTTCTGTTGATCTCTCCTACCCCTAACCCCATACTCCAGTGAGTATGTAGATTTCCCTTAACATTTCCAATTCTCTCTTCTCCCTGTGCCTCTGCCCTTGACTCTTCTCTCTACATGGCTGACTTCTTACATGCCCTTCAAGGCTCAGATTAAGTATATTGTACACTGACCTAAATCTAGGATTGTCAGAGAAGGTTTTCTGTAGGGTTGTGCTTGCTCTATCATGATACAGCAGTGCACTACAGTTTATTTACTTGGGTCTTCACAGTTTTAGGACAATGGAGATGTTTTGCATATATACCACATGTACCAGTCCAGGTTCTGGTGGGTATCCTAAAAATGTTTGTCGAATGACCCATTTACTATATTTGTCCTAATCACTATGGTTTCTCCTGATTCTATGAGAATGGCAAAGATTCTAAGAATTCTCACTTTGTGTCACTTATGTAACCTTTCATGAGAAGCCAGAATCCTGACAGCACATCATCTCTGTCCACAACAACACAGAACTGTTAGGTGTCTTCTGGCTCTGAAGCAAGAGCTTTTTTTTAAAAAAAAATCCTGGAATGCTGGGAGAACATGTAGCTTAAAGAGAATAGGAAAAGCAGGCAAGTGGTTCTGTAACATTAGAGAATGTTCATCCTTCTCTTTCCAACGTCCTGGCTGTGAACGTCCTGATAGCCCATTCTTCTAGCAGAAAGCTTAGTGTTAGGGGTCAAATTGTGTCCCTCTCCCAAAAAGGTATGTTGAAGTCCTAACCCTCAATACTGTAGAATGTGACCTTATTTGGAAATGGGTCTTTACAGAAGTAATCAAGTTAAATGAAGTCATTAGTGTGAGTGCTAATCCAATATGATTAATGCCCTTATAAAAAGAAAAACTTTGAACAGAGACAGATACCCAAAGAGGAAAGATATTTTTAAGACACACAAGGAATGCCACATGAAGGTGGAGGATTGGAGTAAAGTATCCATAAGCTGAGAACACCAAAGACTGATGACAAACCACTAAAAGTCAAGAAAAGGGAAGAAAGGATTTACCTAGTTGCTGCAAAGGTAGCATGGCCCTGCCACCACCTTGGTTTCAGACTTCTAGCCTTCAGAAATGTGAAAAAAATTAATTTCTGTTGTTTTAAGCCACTGGTTTGTAGTACTTTGTAACAGCAGCCCTAAGGAACAAATACACTTGGGAATAAATGAATAGTGTAACCACTGCTCTGCTGCCAATGGCTCACCCAAGGTTTGACAGGGCAGCTGTGTATGGTCCCAGGCTGACCATATATGAAAATCACTGCTTTCGGCCAGCTAATGCAGCTGGGAAGTTTATGGGCCCCACCTGGGTATGGAAAAGATTGATTCTTTCTGTGGCTTGCAGGAGCTCTTCCTCTGCCAGCCTGCGCCCACATTCTGTCTGCTCTTGCAAGAACCTCAGTTCCTCTAGTTCAGACTTGAGAAGAGAGTTGTGCCGCTCAGCCACAGCCACCTGCTCCTTCAGCTCACTGTTTAGATGGGTGCTGTCATCCAGCTGCACCTGAAGAACCTTCAAGAAAAAACAAGAGCCTGGAGCACAGATCCCTCTGGTTCAATAGGATATGCGCTTGTGCACACACACACTGAACAAAGCTCCACTGATTTAAATGTAAGCATGTTCCTGCTCTCTTGTAGACTTTGATTTGTTTTCCTCACTTTTATTGCTCAATATTATCTGTTGCTTGGTTTGCGTCCATAAGCAGAGTCGCTCCCCACCCCCATATTATAATTTGACCCTTGAACAATGAGGAGGTTAGGAGCACTGAACCCCCAGTCAAAAATCTGCAGGTAACTTCTGACTCCCCCAAAATTTAACTATTAATAGCCTGCTGTTGAGTGGAAGCCTTACTGATAATATAAACAGTTGATTAACACTTATTTTGTGTTATATGTATTACATACCATATTCTTAAAATAAAATTAGAGGACAGAAAATGTTATTGAGAAAATCACAAGAGAAAATACAGTATTTGTTGGAAAAAATTGATGTAAAAGTGGAACCATGCAGTTGAAATATACGTTGTTCAAGAGTCAGCTGTACCTTGATTTGAGTTTGAAGCTGATTCAGGGACTTTGTTGCCTCTGACACCCACTGGTTGGCAGTGCTCAGCTGGAGTTCCATCTCACTGAGGTCCCCTTCCATGCTCTTCGTCAGCCTTGTAGCTTCAATTCTGCTCCTGGTTTCAGAATCCAGACTAGACTGCAGGGAGTCAATAGCATACTGCTGGTTCCTTCTAATTTTAGTATAACATTCAAGGGGAAAAATCATGCACCCAAATTAGGGAAGGTTACCTGCTGTGTACATAACAGTTTGGGAAACAGGAAAACATTAAAATTCAAGAAAAATTCTGGATAATTAACAAAATGAGTCTAAAGGTTTTCATTTTAAAAACACAGAGATTGAAGGGGTAGGTTAGTCAGCATATGCCATCATAAAAGACTAAGATTCCCAGGCTTCCTGGGAAAGTAGCAGAACTTTTTTCGAGGTTCTTGTGGGCAGACTTATCCTTATCTGACACCCCCTAAGGGGAAGTCTGGGGCAAATATCAGGATTTTCTAGAGTGGCTAAGGGTGAAGGAAGGATGTTTTTCGAGACAGCCATAATATTTAAATATTTTCAATAATGGAAAGTGTCTGAAGAAGGCAGGAAAGAATCATCCAGTTTGGAATAAGTCCTGGGCTCCAGCAACACAATTTTAACGGTGTGCAAATGCTTAGCTCCCTAGAACAGCATAGTTATCTTTCTCTAGGAGTTTGCAAGCACAACCAAGGATTAGCTGAGGAAACCAGCTGCTGTGTGGTAGTGAATTACTTCAATATTCCTTCATAATGACAAAGTGACAGATGCTTATACAATAGATGTCTGCTCAGGAAGGCAATGAAAAACTCAGGGATCCCATGGCAATCATTTCCTAACACTCTTGCAATGAGTTTGGGGATATGTAGCTGAATTCTGAACAATGGATTACGGGCAGAAGTGTTTATAAGTCTTGCCAGTACAAATTTTTTACTTCTGTGATCCTGTATTCTCTCTTTACCATCTATGGCAAACTTGGTGGCCACATATGGAAATCATAGTATCACAAGATAGGAGAAACATGGGGATGATTTTGAAGAACAGTGGCCTGCTCTCCATCCCTACTCCACACTGCACTCTTACATAGAGCAAAAATAAATAAAATAAACAAACAAAACTTTGATAGTTTAAACCATCAAGATTTGGTGGGTGAGTCAGGACAGATTATCTGCTATAACTAATGAACACCCTGTTAAGCCCACCCTGTGAAACAGGGCCTAGTGCTGGACAGATAAGACAAACATTCTTAGTGCTATACAGATATTCTTCCTCATATAGCCTATCAGCACAAACAGTAAAAACATATTTATCTTGCATCAGAATTAGGTTCCACATTGAATTGTCTTTGAGTCTTTGTCCTGAGTTCTAAGGCCAGTCAGGAAGGCATACAGCTTGCAGGGCAGCAGAAGTGTGGTCAGAGTTTCTGACTGGGTAACAGGTGGAAGTGTCACTTTTCATGTCCACTTTTCTTTCCATTGATGGGGGTAGGTCTCAGAAGTAGTTATGGAAATGTATGGGAAATAATACTTCCTGGTTCCAGAGCCCAGACCTAGCACCTCTCCTCTGCCAACCCCATGCCCCTGGCCCCCAAGAGCAGAGGTCAGCCTCTCATGCCTATCCTTAGGTCCTGGCCTTTGTTCAGTTTCCAGATCAGAATTCTATAGGGATGCCAGCATATAAAATTAATAGAGACTGTAATGGGCTGAATGTGTCCACCTTACTTTCCATACCCAAATTTATATGTTGAAGTCGTAACTCTTAATACCTCAAAACGTGAATGTATTTGGAGATGAACTTTTTGAAGAGGTGATTAAGGTAAAAATGAGGCCAAGGCCATTAGTGTGGGCCCTAATTCAATCTGACCGATATTGTTATAAAAGGAGGATATTTGGAAGCACACAAAGATACCAGAGACACACAAATACAGAAAGGACCCTGGGAAGACACAGCAAGTGAGTGGCCATCTGCAAGCCAAGAAGAGAGGAGGCCTCAGGAGAAAACAAATTTGCTGACACTTCAACCTTAGACTGTCAGAAGTGTGAGAAAACAAATTTCTGTTGTTTAAGCCACCCTGTCTGCATTTTGCTATGGCAGCCCTAGCCCATAACTCCTATAGGGACACACACACTCAACATCACTAAAAGTTTTAAGACATTTCTCTGTCTTACATTGGGGAAACTCATTTTTGCCACAGCTGACTCCTCTTACACAGAAAATCTAAAACATCACTAGTCTGGTGTCAAAATTCTCTGTACAGGGATACATTCTACTTAAGTAGACCAACCGAATGTTTCAAACTGTTCTTTTCCCACAGTTGTTTATGAAACTTCATGAGTGCCTCTAGACACATAGAAAGCACTGAGTTTAAGAGGCTCGGAAATGATACAGACCTAGAGAATGGCTGCTAGACAACCAACACAATTCATGCAGCGTCAAGATATCTTTAAAATGAAAACTCCCCCAAGTACATTTTTTAAGAAAAATGAAGCACTCAAGGCCATGTCAATGTAGTAAGAATTTCCCTCCTGAAATGTGAAGTACAATTTGAGAAACCAAATTTAAAAAAAAAAAAAAGCAAAACAAAACAAAAGAAAAAAAACCCTGAAAATATGAAAAAGCTATACACAGTCAATGCAATAGGTTCTTTTTTTTTCCTCTTGCAATACTGCTCATCTACATCAGAGAAATGTAAGATGTTTCTTAATTCCAATACACATGATTTGGCTTTAAAATGATTAACACGATATTTTGCTAACTAAATATCACGTCTGAATTTGAGATCCTACTTCTTGAAGACACACTAAAATATTTTAATTAGAAATGAGAAGAGATTTAAACATATTCTTCTGGCAGAAACTCGGACAATAAAAGAAATTAAGTTATATGGTGCATGTAAATTAAGACCACATGACAAAACCTGACTTACTGAGTTCAGAGAAGTGGACTGTATGGAAGAAAAAGATGATGAAACATTGTAATATACCTGAGGTTACAGGCCAGGGGTGGGCACACCAGGGGCTATGGGCCAAATCTGGCCATGCCTATTAGATTTCCAAAGTCTACGGCTGCTTTCAAGCTACAACTGCAGATCTGAGTAGTTGTGACACAGCCTCTATGGCATACAAATCCAGAAATATTTTCTATCTGACCAAATTACAGAAAGAGTTTGCCTAACTCTTCTATAGGTAAACAAACGAAAGCAAATAAATGCATTTTGATAAAGAATTTCAGTGCCTCATTCCCTAAGCTCCTTCTATAGCACTTTTCCACATATGTCTAGGAGAGCAGAATATAGGCCAGGTGCATCCTGGCCTAGGCCAAGGAGAAAAGCCTCATATATTTCAGCATTTCCTTAAATACCCTAAGTTGGGAGAAATAGAGTTGATCCCTGAAGATTCAGGATGTATCTAACCAATTTGTTTTTAACTCAGTCTTGGGCCTTGTTCTAGGACTCGACTTACGTGGGAGTTATGGCCACCAGACAGTCTTTAAACTGGCCGCTGATGTCAGTACTCCTCTCCTATGTTTAGGATGGAAAGGATCAAAGCCAGCCACCAAAGCTCTTCCTTTTCTTATATCAATGACTACATTGTCACCTCTCTACCTCTAGCTATACTAACTATAACATTTGTAGAAATTAGAAAAAAAATGTTCTTATCCATAAAAGTTTAGAAAGCCTTGGCTAGAATAGCAGGCACAGTGTCTGGCAAACATTATGTACTCAGATATCTGTTGAATAAGTGAAACATATGACACACATACCAGCTGCTCACACTTTTCACCAGCAATAGGCCTCCAGGCCTGCCTCACTCAGGATTAGTCTTCACTGAATGGAAGAGTGAGCTCAGCGAATGAGTTGAGTGAGTTACCCATCTTGCAATATTGTCAAGGTTTGCCTTTGCCTCTGAGTCTCTCCTGCTTTTGTGATCTCTTCGGCTTCCTGGGTCCTGTCTCCACAACCCCTTCAGTTTCTGTAGAGTTTCCCATGGTTTATGTGGATTTAGGCCCTTGAACCTCATCTTGTCCTCAGGCAATATTTCCCTTGAGTTCTGTAATTTACCTGGCTTGTCCTTGATTGCTTGAAATCTTAAGCTTTGCTTGAATTTTCTGGGCATTCTATTTAGTTTCCTTAAGATCCCTTCCTCTCCTAGCCCTGAAGTCAGATTATACCAGTGGATTAAATCAAGGCATTCCCATACAATCTGCACTCACACAGAACACTCACATCTAAAGGGTTTGGGATGCTATTTGTGATATTTTGTAAGATATGCTCATTTCTCCTGTCCGGATGTACCTATTATAATGATTATGAATCATTAACTCAAACTTGTGAATAGCTCACCCCTCCTTTCAGCCCGCCTCTTCTTTTTTCAGCCCCTTCAACAGCTCCTGTCTGGTCTTCCGTTCTTTCTTCTCCAGCCCTAGCTGTTTGGATCTCTGGCTTTCTTTGCACTAAGATTATTATAATTGGTGAACAGCTCTACGACATTCAAATGTACCTGATGAGATGCAGACTCTCTGAGGATTCATTTTTCCTTAGCTGGGTTTATTAATAGACACAGATTTGACATTACCTGAAATGAGTTTTTTTTTTTAACTGCACAAGGAGACATTTATTTTTGTTCCTCGTGGAAGGAAGTAGGGCAAATATCAAGGCCCAATGTTTTTGCCCTTCATCAAAAAAAATGTTTTTAGACACTGACTCAGAGGCTCTTAAGTAGACCAGAATTCATCACCACAGTCAGTCCTAGAAAGGAAAGTGCCAGTCAGTGAAAGCAAAGAAAACTCAAAGCACACAGAGGGCCAAATTTGGCTGACATCCTCATTAAAAAAATGACCCTTGTGGGAGTTTTGTCTGAAAATGGACTATGGGAAATAGGCCAGTTTGGTTGTACATGTTAACAGGGTTTTTAAAAATTAACAAACACATTGCAAGCACATTTCCAACTGAACCTCAGACTCAAATGATTTTCCTTGCTAACATATGGCATTGACTTAAGAGAACAGCTCAGATAGGTAATATAATCATGGTTAATTCCATGTGTTTATAATTGTGCCTTTGATCTACAGAGTGTGAAGTCCTTTGCCAACATCAGCTTTCTGATCTCCTTACCACCTTCTGTGACATGTATATGGCTGCTTTTACCTCCTTGCTTTTCTGAGAAGCTAAGAAGCTAGTCATCAGCTTGTAATGATGAAGCTCAGAAAAGATCTTGCCACCCATGAGTCCTGTCTAATTCAGTTTCCTGGCTATTAGGACTCAGCTGCTTCAACATGATTCAATAAGTGGCTTAGCTCTTGGCTTGCTCCTCCCTGGACAAGTGGCTACAGGTATAGGTAGGGGGTATATGAAAACTTCACTCTGATCTCACATTAATTTTAATGTACAACATCATATTAAATTCTTTTCCTCTAGCATTATCTGTTTCTTGAATTTCCAAGAAATTTTTTATGCAAAGACCCAGACAATATACATAGTAATTGTACATACAGTTATGCTTTGTATATGTCCTTTTGGAGTCTTGTAGTAGAGAAGAAGCTGCTCAAATATTTTTTTAAATTATAAAAATTGACAGCAATTATGTAAAGGTATTCCTTAATAGTAACAGTGGTGAGCTTACTAGAATGATTCTAGTGTAAGGTTAGACTAAGTTTCTTTGGTAATATTCCAAGAGGGGTCATAAAAGTAGACAAACACAACAAGTTCTGTTCAGTCAAGAGTTTTGAAACATACAACCATTGCTTATCAAAATAATATTAAATACCTAAAATTTTCTATTTCTTCATCTTTCTCTGAAAGCTTTCTTTTACGTTCTTTTTTAGTTTCCAAGAGTTCAAACTGGAAATGAAGAATCTTGCTTTCATTACATTCTAGAGCCCACTGAAATACATAAGTAAAAAGCACTAAATTAAGTCTACTTTGAGAAAAAAGTTTTTTTTCTTCTCAAAATGTATGTCACTAATGTAGCTTTCTTTAGATTTGCTGAGAGAAATCTAAGTTCAAATCAGGTCCCTGAAGATGGGAACAGAATGAGAGACAAGTGATTACTTTTATTTGTCATGTCACTTATAATTTTGACATTCTTAGGGTTTTCAGCTATAGTTTAAGGACTAGAGTTCTAAAACCTTTTTAAAGTAGAAAATCTCAATCTTGTCTGACTATATCTAAACTTTTTAATGTATTACTCTTGACTTTTTCTAATTAATTCCATCTTTGGGATGAATTAATAAAAATATCAAAGCTAGAACAAGGAAGGTGATAATTCCACATGGAATCTTTCAATTTTGGATATCATGGAAAGATAGAGACAAAGTTAAAAGCATTCAAAGAGCAAGAAACAGGACAGTGTCCCAATACTGTCATATGGAGAATAAAGGAATTTAGGATGTACTTGATGTGCAACACTCAGTGTGAGCCATTATAATCATAAGTATTACTGCTACATCAAATGGATTATTTTGACAGGTAGGGTGATCTCCTGCCCCTTTGAATATTTAAATATAAGGCAATTACTGCCAGAGTTATTATAAAGGTGAATTGAGTTTAAAAGTGTAGCTTTGGTTAAATTTTTTAAGGCCTGTTTCAAAGATAAAATTTATGTAGAACAAAAAAAACAAACACTTGGAGGCTACTGAAGAGGATATTTATGAAGGGCATAAGGGGTGACTGATAATCTATTGGTCAGTTAACAATTGACAGACAATCCTGAGGGCAGGAGTAATTTTTATAGTAGCCACTTTTGAAGAATGCTTAGCACATACCAAAAATAAAAATTGAGTAGCAATTTCAAAATAAAAATAAGAAAGATATTTGAAATTTTAATATGCCTTAAGGCTTTGCTGCTGTTCTCTCAACACTACCTTCAATATAAAAGAAAATAAGTCAAAATCAAATGCTTGGATAACAATTTTCTCTTAGGGAACAACATCCTTCCTTCCTTCAGGGGAAACTGTCACCTCTCACCTCCAGAATGTACTGAGAAAGTGAATCTTTGAGAAGGTGACTTGGGATAATTTGAGTTTTGTGACTTCAAAAATAATCTGATAAAGTTTCTCATAAAGGCTCACCCAGGAAAATAAATAACCCAATTTTACAAATACATGTCCAAGTTGATGAAGTATTTACTCATGCAGCTGCAGACAAAACTTGAGAAAATTCTAATAGGATGCCATCTAGTGGTGCTAAATGGTATGTGCACTATAGCCTTAGTCTCACCTTTGATTTGCCAGTCAATTTAATATAGGAAGATGTCTCCACGTTATTCAGGACTAAAACCATCCCTGCTCAATCATATCTCATTAGGTTGTCATGGTGCTTGAAATTTCTACCATAGGAGTTACTTCTTTGGGTTAAGGTAGTAGCTTTGAAAAGTCTCTACCTTGGATGGCCAGAGAACCAAAAGGAATAAATATATGCAACAAGGTTTACCAATTTTACAAGGACCACCACACTGCTGATTGAAAGGATTCTACATGAAATGTAGAACCCTGTCGCTATAAGAAACATCCAAACCTGTAGGGGGATTTTTATGAGTTTATCTGAGCCACACTGATGACAATTGCTGACAATAGATTGCGAAAATGCTCTAGAGAATGGCAGTCTTGCAGCTTATTTTCTACATTAGCATAAAAGGAGGAAACATGGGAAGGGTTACGTGAAATCCTTGGTGGTAGATTAAGGGGGCAGGAGAAAGCAAAGCGAGGAAATCTCTGGGATTGAATAAAAAGTAAAACGGAGAGACACACACTTCTTTTACATCGGTGGGTAAAGAAGGGCTAAACTTTAACATTTACAGCACAAAGAGATGGTATGTGAGAAATAAGATAACCTTGAGGAGTTCTGTGGTCTCATGCTCTGGTGCTGGTGGTTGTACCCAGATTGGTTCAAAATAGATTACTCTGAGATTTCTTAGATGCTAAAAGACAACAGACAGGCTCCCTTGAGGAAAAGATTGACCTTTGTCAAGGAAGCTACAGGCCTAAGACTTGACTACCTGCCATGACCTGCTTTTAGGTTAGGAATTTTTATGTTCACACCATCCTATGTGGTAACTTTCAGACTCTGAGTTTGTAAGGCCTGCCATGCAGGCCTCCCCTGAGTTTGTCAGATTTAGTAATGTGGCCCCCTGATTGTCCACACAAAAGGCAATAACTATGCATCAAAAGGCAAGAGCAGTGTCCGCTTGACAGCAGGGTAATATGGGCATGGCTTCTTACAGAAATGTAGTGGTGAGATAAATTTAACAGACACTGCTCAACATAAAGCAGTCCTTTGGAGTCTAGTTTTGCATTATCACACTTCCAAAAGGCCCTGTCTAAAACTGACTGCTGTGCCTTTTAAAAATCATTTTCTCTATTGGAGGGTAAGTGGGTGGGGCTGCATTTTAATATGACTGGGTGCTCATTCAAAGGATGGGTCAAGAAAATAAAGTTTAGCTGTGAGAAAAGAGGTTTTACAGAGCTTGTTAACTACTTAATGAGTGTGAGAGGATGACTTCCTTTTAAGTTTTGCCCTCTTTGGCAAAAGGTTTTTCAACCACTAGCAAACACCTAGGGATAAAATCTGAGATTTTTCCTAACTTTTAATCCATTTAACACTGAAAACACTCCCCTCAAACAATCTGCACAAAGATGAGCGTTCAAAAAACAAATTACCTAAAGATTTTTTTTTTTGCTAAAATAAAGTATTTTGACCAATTGTTCAGAGAGAAGGAAGTATGAAGATGTTTATTCATTCAACATTCAACAAATACTTATTGAACCTCTCTCTACACAAGGCAGTGTTCTAGGCCACTGCTTCTCAAATGTTAATGTGAATATGAAACACCAAGGGAGCTTGTTAAAATGCAGATTCTGATTCCACAGAGCTAGGGAAAGGCCTGAGAGTCTAAATTTCTAACAAGCTCCCTGGTGACACCCGGGCAGCTGGTCCTTGGGCCACATTTTGAGTAGTGAAGGTCTGGGCACTGCAGATAAACTGGTAAACAAGTAAACATGGTTCTTGGGTTCTTGTTTGCATTACAACCAGGAGATAGATGTGTGTCCACTATTGCTTATCCTACTCTCTGAGCCTCAGATTTTCTCATTTGTAAAAAGAGACAATAGTTTGCTAGGGTGGTTACATAAAATAATGCATAACAAGCACTTGGCATAGTGCCTAGCATGTAGTTAACATAAATAAATATCACTGTGTTATTGTTGTCATTACGAGAATGCATATCTTCCATTCTGTCACAAGAAAAACCTTCTTTGCTCTCTGAATGTTAAATACCTCTGCTTCTTCCAGTGCCACCTGGACTTCAGTCTTCTCTTGTTCAATCCATTTCTTGACCATTTCCATTTCACTTAGGTTCTTTTTTCCTTCTCTCACCTGATTCGTCAGATTAGAAATCTCTTCTGGAAAGGAAGAAAAAAGCAAAGTTAGTGAAAGGAACCAGTCTTAGATGCATGACATCAAGCACAACAGATTATTCCCAGAGTTCCACTGGGACTGTGGTCATGCCATCCTTGGTAATGGAATGGCAAGGCCACCATTGGCAGACATGGGGCTTTGAATTAGACAAAGGCATCTCTTCAATATATTTTGTCATCTGTCAGAAAGTTGTCTACAGCAATTAGTAAGGATGGTTCCTTTTAGAGGATTTTGCAGTGAACAACCTATACAACTTTACATGATGGTGCTGTTCTCCAGAGCCATACCAGATTCTACCTGGAATCACACAGACCTGGAATCCTTACACTTTCAGTGTAAGAGCTTAGCTATCACTACCAGTGGTTGCTGTTTTGTCAACTGCTGCTCAGTAACAGGATAGGAACTTAAGCATACACTGGGTCATTGTCTGCCAGAAACCAATGCAATATGCCCAGATAGACCAAAGATCCTGAGGGAGCTCAAGCACTTGAGGGGTTGTGGGTAACTCTCATAAACACAAGCCTTTGACAGAAGATGTCATTGATAAGTGATAAAACCTCCACCACCTGATATTGCTATTGTCAGTTCCGCCTCTTCGGGAAGGAAACCTCAAGGACCTAAGAGGTGAGGATTAGGGCCAAGCAGCTCTTGGAATTACCCACAGTCCAGAGGCAGAAGAATGAGCTCAAGAGCTTGCCTGCCCCCCTGGTTCAGAGATCAGGGGCTGTGGTGTGAAAAGAATTTTTAAGTTACAAAAAGAAACATGTTAGATGGTAATTATCATGTGAATAATAAATCCTTCCCTGTAAGTCCTCTCCAGAAGAGGGGTTCCCAGGAGAAAACTCAGGTTAATGGTTCTCCAATGGGATCACACCTTAGAATCACTTGGAGAGCTTTTGAAAAAGACCTCTGCCCAAGTCCCATCCCAGGCCAAGTCCCCAGACCAGCAGCACTGGCCTCACATCGGAACTTGTTAGCAGTGCAAATTCTCAGACACCCTCTGTACCTACTGAGTCAGAAACTCTGGGGATGAGGCCCAGCCAACTGTGTTTTAACAAGCTCCCCAGGGGATTCAGATGCAGCTGCTTTCTAACTATTGTTCCAGCACCTCTCGCATGCCCATTCAGTGACCTGATCGTGAACTGTGTAGGTCAACATAGAAAGCAAATTTTATTTATGGCTCCAATAGTAATGAACTTGCTCCCAGGGCATCTCAGGGTTTTCACACACATCACTGTAGGTGATGGTATAAGTCGGCAGCCTCTTTGAAGAGCTGCTTGGCAGTGTCTCAAAATTTAAAAATGTATTCCTTTAACCCAGCAATATCATTTCTAGGACTCAATCCTACAATATTTTTACATGTCCACGAATTATGTACAGAGATATACAATATAAGATTATTTATAATTGTGAAAAATCATATCTAAAATGAATAAGGTCTACTTAAATAAGTTAGTCATCCTTATTATAAAACACGATGCAGCTATTAGCAATCATGTGGTAGGTCTCCATGCACAGGCATGCAGAGAATCACAGGGCACATGGGAAAGTGTCATAGCTCAGTAGTTAAGTGTGTACATGCCAGAATCAAGCTGGCTCAGCTCAAGCCTCAGCTTTGCTACTTATCTGTTGTGATTTTAGATAAGTTCTTGACCTTACATGACTCAATATTAATCTGCATTTTATAGATAAGAAAATTAACACATAGGATGATTCTGGGTTTTAAACAACAAATAGTTGTATATAAAACAATGCCTAGCATTTAGTATTTGTTAAATTAGAAAACATATTGAGAAATAGAAAAATAAATGGCATAGATAACATGTAATTTGAGTTAAAAAAATTCGTGCAATGATATATACATAGTAAGTCTTGGTAAGGCCATGGATATAGAGAAATTCTTAATGGTGGCTTCCTTTACAGAGTGGAATTGGGGCTAAAGATAGAAAGATAGTCTCATTTTTAGAAATTCATAAAAATAATATCTTTAATTTTTTTAAGTATTAAAAATGGAGAAGTTAAAACCTGAGTGAAACCATGCCCATGAAGGACAGCCTCGCCCTTGAAGCTGGAGCTATCTCTGGGCTTCTAGCTCCTGTTTCGGTCCAAGCTTGGCTCAGAGTACCTTGGAGGTTCTTGTTCTCCCTCTGGAGGGTCTCCTGGTTCATGGTGCTCTCCTCAAAGGTGTTCCTGAGCTTGAGGAGCTTGGTTCTGAAGTCCCGGGCCTCCTTCTGAGAGGTGTCCAGCATCATCTGAGACTCCTCATGCCTCTGCCTCCAGTCGTCCAGGCACTTGTCAAAGTGCTGCTGCTTCTGGTCTAGCGCAGCTGCCATGGAGCAGGCCTTTCCAAGGTCCGACAGGGTGTCCCCAACCTCAAGCTGCAGGTGGTGCCTGGTTCTCTCCAAGGAGGCATTTCTGGCATTGGCCACCACCATGGCTTCAGCAGCCTCTTGCAACCTAATTGCCAGCTTCTTCCTGAGAAGGGGAGACCCAAAGAGCAAATGAAGCTTCAATCTTCAAGAGCTCGTCCAGTGTGTCCTTGATTAAGGACAGTGCTTGGGTGCAAAAGAGGGTGGCCTCTGATGTTGGCTTAACAGTATAAAGCAAAAGCAGCCCGTGGCTGATAATGACCTCTGTGTGCCTACAGAACCCAGTTATCTACTGGCCATCATACTCTAGCTCCTGTGTTTACGGGTCCTTTATCTTCTCCTACGCTTCACCAACCTGGACTTGGAACTCAGGATCTCTGAATACCTGTATGTATTTTATTACTTCAAATAAACAATTAGGCTTTATTGATGACTTCATAAGAAATGGGAGAAAAATTGTAATGAATACTCCAACAACAGTAAGCAACTGTTATAAATCCTTAGACACAGCTAGTCTCTAAAGAGCTCCTTGGCCACCCAGCTACCCAGGAATATTCTTTGGCTCTTTCCTGCTCATTCTCTCACCCTCTTATCATGTGGCTCCTAAACATGCCAAAATTTTCTTTGAATGTTATTTCCACCTCAACTTCTCTGCCCAAATATATATTACACACACACACACACACACACACACACACACACACACACACACACACATCCATCCCATTGTTATACTCATGTAATAGGTCCCACTACTCTTATGAGGTACTTAGCCCCCATCTACATCCCCTGAAATGGAGTGGTTTATTAAAGTGCCACTTCCACCACCCTCACAATACAGTACTTTGAGATGAAACGTGTTCTCCTGCTCATGTCTCCTGCAGGGACACTGGCAGTGCCATTCTTAGTCATGTATCACATGTCTTAGGTGAAAAGTACTGTATGTACCACAGCTTTTTCCCATTTACTGTTATTAAACAGAAGTTCCTCAGGAATTCACATGTGCCACACAACTAAACCAACAGAGCAATGTGGTCACAAAGCCCCTTTGGTAGAATCCTGCAAGAAACCAGTGTATGTTCAGCATCCAGGAAGAAACTGGGCTCTTTACTTACTGGCTTTCTAAATAGTCACTTCATGTCTTTCATTCATTTTTTCTTAACTGTTAGGAGGTTCTGATGTACCACATGATGACTATACTTAATGGTACCATATTATGTACTTGGAAGTTGCTATGAGAGTAAAGCTTTAATGTTCTCACTGTAAAAACGACGAAAGATAATTACATGGGGTAAAGGATGTGTTAACTAACATTTTTGGAGCAAAGATTTCACAATATGTACATGTATCAACTCATCACATTGTACACCTTAAACTTATACAATGTTATATGTCAATTCTATCTCAATAAAGTTAAAAAAAAAAGGAGATTCTGATGTTTTACCCCACCTAAAAGAGGAGTCTTATAAAATGATTACATGTGTTTTCACTATTTTAAAAATGCTACATTGGTACCAGAAAATAGGAATTCTACTTTGGGTGACCAACCATGCTGGTTTGCCTAGAATCAAAGGAATTTCAGGACTAAAATCAAGCTAATCCAAGATAAACTGGACAAGTTGGTCACCCTCATTTCACTGATGTTCTACATTTAATACTGCTACCATTTTGCTCCTCAACTTGCCAACCATAAGTACCTACTTAGTTGTCTAAAATATTCAAGGGACTATGGAAGATTAAGAAACCACGTCCCTATTCTTAGGGTACATAGAACTCAGAAGCAGTAAACTGGGTCTCAGGTGAGCTATATTTCAGTAAACTAACCCATATAAACCTGAGCCTGGAAACAAAAGCAGACAGATCCTCAACTTTTAATGAAAAAAAAAATAGAATTCTAAAATTTTTCTGCAGATCTACCTCCCTGAGGTGACTTAGAGAGAAAACATAATAAAGACAATGCTTTATTTAATAGCTGTTTAACTAAATTTAAAGCAAAAATAGTATTCAGATATTACCATGCTTGGCAATTATTTTTCTTTAGTTGTCATGCATGAGATAACAATTTGTTAGTTCCAATAAATCCATGTGGTCATAAAGTAGTTTATATACTTTCCATCTTTTCTACCCCTCAAAAAAGACCATCAAACAGAATGACTGGTGGGCACTTTCACACAAATTCTTTAATCATCAGAAGAAAAAAATAAATCTTATTTTAGAAGCAAATGCCATATTTTGAATATGAAGAGCCATTTCAACTGAAAGCCCCACTTTTCTGCAGTCCATAGTTTGTAAGAACATCTACTGCAGGTCTTTTTGTATCTGTCATCCCAAAGCCCTTTTTAAGTTACTGTGGCTATAGAGATGGATCACTTGGTACCCATTCTGGGACAGAATACAGCAGCTGTTCAACAACTGCGCAGAAATACATCTCAAAGATTTAAGTGAAGAACTAAAAAACAATATCTTTGGTGGAAGCTAAAAAGAAATGTATTAATCTGCCCTCGATTTTTGCCAAGCTACCAAGCCAGGGACACATTCTTCTGAGTAAATCTTTAATGATTACAAGCTGGAGTTAGTTTGACATTTTCTCTCAAAGATACACAGCCTTTCGATCTCTGAGAAAAATGCTTCAGTTCTACACATTGATACCAAGTCATGATTCATTTGGGCCCCAAACTTCTGTAGTTTCTGAGAAGAACTTCTAAATTCTTTATGTAGTGCTAGCTATAAAACTGATATTCTAGCCTTAGAGGTATTCTAAGGGTAATTTCTTTTCAAAGAAAACTTTGTCCCATAAAACATGATCCTAACATGTTTCCAACCATCCCTGTCCATCTCCACAGACTACTTTGTAGCCTATGAGTTGTACACCGGGGACACAATGACTTTACTGTATAGAGACCCTTGCATACATGGACTCAATTATTCTGGCATTCTGAATAAAATATAAGGTTTTAAGTTCCAGCCCATTTTCAAACTATAGCTCAAAGTCGCATCTTCTATGAAGAGGTCCTTGTGCCATTAGAAAAAGCCTTTTTACAACCTCACCGTAGTCTTTATCATTTTGTGTTATAATTTTTTTATTTTGTTAGCCCTACTAGAGCACGTCCTTCTTACCAGTGGTGACTTTTCAGCTTAGGTCCTAGGCTTGTTCATATACTTGGCAGGTATTCATTAAATGCATGCATGAGGCTTTAAAGACACAGTCACTATTCTCAAACTTCTCTGTGTAACTGACTCCAGTTCAGGGTAGCCTTGCCCTACTCACTTGGCATCCTCCAAGTCTTCAGTTCTCTGGATGGTGTCATCTTCATACTTCATTCTCCATTGAACCACATCAGCACTGCCTTTGGAGAGGGCCCGGAACAACTCAGCCTTGGCCTCGTGCTCTTCCTCATATTGCTCTCATAAAAGGTCATAGTCACACTTGGCTGACCGCAGGGCCTGCACCAGGACACTCAGTGACTATATGGGACAAAACATACATTGGAAAAAGGCACCATTAACAACAAAAGCTTGGAGGTGAATTTTTTTTTTTTTTTTTTTTTTAGGATAAGGGTAATAACAGCCTGCCACAAATTCAAGCTAAACCTGAACCAAATAAGATAATACCAGGAAGAGAATTTGAGACAAGACGAGAAAGAATGGAGTATCTAATTGCTGCTTTTAAAACAGGAAAGAAATTTCTATTTCGGGAAATGCCAGCCTGACTATGTGGGCTTCAACAATAGACAGACCTGTAGTTCTGGAAATACTGGAGAATGCAAGGGTAGCAAGGAGGATTCATAGGCAATACGATTCATATTTAGCAATATATAAGATTCAGATCTTGTTTGAACTAGAAAGGAACACTGAGGTTTAGTCTAGCTTTTCATTCCATTGATGAGAAAAACAAAATCTTTTTTTTTCACAAGTCAATCTGAGAACTTTATCTCATCATGTTAACACAGCACTATCCAACAGAGCTTTCTTTAGTGATGAAAACATCCTATATGTACACTGTGCAATGTGGTAATCATTAGTCATGAGTACTCACAAAGTCCCCAGTACAATGTGTGGCCAAAACTGAATTTTATTAAATTTTAATTAACACCCATTTAAATTCAGGTAGGTACCTATAGTGTAGCAGTGGCTACCATATTTAATGGACAGCAGAGCTGGGTTTAATGAACATTTTTAACATTTACATAGTGGTTTGGTTAACCTAGCAACATCATTCCTAAGAAATGATCTAGTCTAGTGGGAAGAACCAGGGTCTCTCTGCCAGTGCTCATGTGTCCTTTGTACAACTTAGAAAAAGGCATATTCTTTGGTAGATGCAGCTCTGAAAGCATGAGGTAGTTAACAGCAGCCTCAGCCAGATACTCTTGGATGGTGAATGAGGAGCAACAATACACTATGACCCTGAGAAGGGTTCAGGTTTTGGAACCTGATAAATTTGGCTTCTAATCTGAACCCTTTGCCTTATTTAATATATATATTTTTTGAGCACCTGTTCTAGGCATTAGTGTTTCAGAAGTAAATTGGACAAGGAGAAAGTCTTTGCCCTAAAGAAACAAAAAGAGGTGAGCAGATACACAAAGAAAACATGAAAGCAAAATAATAAATAAAATAGCTAACAGCAGTAAGACAATAACACAGGCTGACACGATGTAGAATGTTTGGTTCCCTCTCATCATCCCCAAAGACCTTGGGGAAGGAAGGGCCTTCAAGCAGTGGAAACAGCAGCTACAAAAGTCCTAGGGCAGAAATTATGGTGGCTTTTTAAAAGGCAGAGAGGAGGCCACGGTGACTTGAGGGGAGTAAATGAGGGAAGCAGATGCACGAGGTAAGGTCACAGGAGGAGGCTGGAACCTGAGCAAGGGGGCCTTGTAGGCCAGTTGGAAGCCACTGGGAAGGCAGCCAGAATGATGTTCTAAAATATAAATCAAATCTTCTCACTACCTGCTTAAATTCCTTCACAGTCTACTACTAGCTGTATAACCTTGGGCAAGTTATTTGTCATCTCAGAGTTTGGTTTCTTCACGCTTTATAAGACATGCTTTCTGGCAGCTATATAAGACTTATATGAATATTGAGACAATATGAGAGAAATATCTAGCATAATATTTGATGCATAAACCATGGTTGTAATTTTAAGTTTATATATAATATGGAAAATAAGGTAACTAGAGGGAAAAAAATAAAATATTTAAAGACAGAAGTCTAAAGACTTAATGATCTTCACCCTCGGAGTAAATGCCTTTGCAGTAAGATTATTATACAAGTGATGAAGTGATGTACTGTGGGGTCTTAGTAACAAGATGCATTAAAGAAAAACTAAGAAATGGCTTGAAATACGAGGGCTCAAAGAATTCATCTTTCACATTAGTTACTATGCTTTCACCTTAAGAAACCACTTTTATTAAGGTCACCTACTAGCAACAGTATATTTTCTCTTAGGAAGAAATTACTAATATTTATAATTTATTGTCAGTTTAAAAGTAATATTGAGCTAAGCCAGCCTCATTAATTTCATTCTGGTCTTTTGTTTAATTCTACTTGGTGAAATTCAAAATCAAAGATTCATAAAGAGCTTTCCTGACTTTCTGTTCAAATAGTAGTGCAAAATGGAAACAACATCCTTTGCTTGCTCCAAACCTAACAAACAAAAGAAGCTATCTGAAGCACTGAAAAAGATCCTTCAGTGATCAGAGTCCTTTCCAGCACATATAAGGTCCAACAAATTTTCCTATAACTTCTAGAGCACTCTCCTCTCTTCTTTTACATGAGAAAATATTCAGGCTGACCCACCAAGCACTTTTTAACGTATGGTCAAGCTACAGGTGAGAAATAATAAATTCATTACTTTGGTCTCCTCTTCCAGTTGCCCATTCAGTTCTTCAATTTGCTGAGAGAAAGTGCTCTTCTCCCTGGAAAGTTGGTTTATCAGAGCCTCCTTTTCTTCCAATTTTTTTAGGAACTCGCCTACATAAAGATTTCACAAAGTAAGTCACTCATGGTCTTCCTCGCACACTGCCTCCTCCAGGGCAAGCAGAATGACTCCTACCCACAAATTTCTGGTATTTAGAAAGAATTTGAGAGTCCAGTTACCAGCATGGCAATGATCCTTCCCAGGACTCACAAAAGAGCCCTAACAAATTGCTGATTTTTAGTAGTAAGTATGAGTTGATAACAGAACATATTAGCTATCACTTATTGAAGATGTTCTATGTAGTAGGTATTTTGTGCATATCATCTATTTTAATTTCCATAACTCCTTGGTAATGGGTATTAGACTACCCATTTTGCAAATGGAGGAACAGAGCAGCTTAATATTATTGAGATACCAACATGCACAGCCAGTGGAGGGTTTCAAGAGCATATTCTTTCTTCTATGCCATGTTTATTAAGTGTGACTCTATCAATTTCTAACTATATAATTTTTAGATAATTATACTTCTTGGCCTTATTTATAAAATGAGGATAACGATAACAGACTTAATGAAAATTAAATGAGTGTGAATGTATTCTGTAGACTAATTGCTAAATAAATATTTCAAGTAGTCATTAAATAGTAGAGAATGTGACCATGAGAAGGGGAAATTCTATTATACTCTAGTCTACCCTTGCTCATTAGCTTATTTCATTAATAATAGGACAGAAATGCCTTGGTTATTAGAAATGGTACTAAAAACTAAGCCAATTCTGGGCAAAGAAGTTGCTTCTATAGTGCAATTAGTGTAACAATAAAGCTCCAAATATGTATGACCCCTATCTCTTTTCCTACAACAAGTTCTAAAACTCTCAGCATTATAAGGAAGCAATTCTCAATTTTTTTTGGTCTCAGGAACACTTTATATGCTTAAAAATTACTGAGGACCCCAGAGAGATTTTATTTATGTGTGTTTTATAGTAATAGTGTATTAGAATTGAAAAGAATTTAAAATATCTACCAGTTGATTTTAAAATAGTAATAACCTTAAAGCTGTGTTAACGTGTTAACGTCAACATTTTTTAGAGGAAAACATATATTTTCCAAAACCAAAAAACATTAGGGAGGAAAATGACATTTATACTTAAAACAAAACAAAACAAACTCTGACTTAATAAAAGACACCTGGATTCTCATATGTGCTTCTGATATCAATCTATAGTAATATATTACTTTCATTGAAGCATATGAAGAAAATCCAGCCTGTCACTGATACGTAGTTGGAAAAGGGAGACATATTTCTATAGTCTTTTTAGATAATTTGTGACCATATTTGATGCTATACCAAAACTCAGTAAACAGAAGTTTCTTAAGGGTAAGTTGAAATTTGGAATAAACAATATCAATAAACTTTACTCTGTCATATGAAAATTTATGGGTGTACCTTAAACTTTGAGTGGATCTTTTACCCACACATGATTTTACAACATTATGCAGTAGTGATTTGAAAAATGTGTTCACTGAATTATGCAGATCTTCCAAATTTTGACACGTTTCATTACACAATATAAAAAATCATATTTGTTAACATCACCACAAATCTCTTCAAAAAAGTCTTTAAGAGACTTGAGGGCCATCAAGCTCATGATGGTATATATGTTTTTTAAAATCTAATTTTTTACCTAAAAGCTCCAATTTTATTATTGGCAACAAATGTTGTCAGTTATTTCTTTGACATAACAGGCTCACTTTATTTTTGAGAAAATATCTGCCAAATAACTAAGTCTGAGTAAGCATAGCTTGTCTGCTAATCATTCTTTCAAGTAAATGTGATACTCTGCAAAAACTGCTATTTCAGCTCATAACTTAATCACACATCTTACTTTGGTATAAAACAGATGTGCTTTATGTCTTCTTCTGTTTGTGTCACACAGAATATTAAAAAGATACACTTGGGGTCACAATGTAATAAAATTAATTTTTACTATTTTATTAAGGATTTTCTTAAGTAAAACTGACTTTTAAAATTGGGTATGTATCAGTGAATACAAGGATTACTAGTACAGTGTGTTGCTACTGCCTCAAATGCTCAAGCAGTTTTCATCACTATTGCTTTTGTACCATCAGTACAAATGACAAAAGAATAAAAAAAGACAACAGCGTCTTAGAATTATAATTAATAATATAATTAACCTCTAGGCCCCCTGAAAGGGTTTTGACAATTGCTGGAAGCCTGTGGGCCAAACTTTCAAAATCTCTGGGTGAAACATTATATAAAAGGATTCTGAAGAAATGCCAATCCATCGGGGGGTTGAGACTGACATGTCACCTATATTACAGAACCAGAACCCATTTAACATGGCTTAAATGATCACATTTACTCTTGGTCTCCTTTGAAAGCAGAATATGATAAATTGACAGGGCAGAGCATGAGGAAAAAATTTCAGTGGCAGTAGCAAAAAAGCAGCATAAAAACCTGGAGCACAGATCCAGTAAGGAGAGAGGAAGTTTGGATAGGTATATACAGTACTTAGAATTTAATTCACCCAAAAGCCAAAAGGTAAAAATAAGAATTAAAGGAAGGAAAAGTCCTGCATTCTAAGCAGAATTATCATCTCAGATCCACTTCCATTTCACTGACTTAACTGCCAATTTTCTCATCAAAAGACTGAGTAGAAAATTAATACTAATAATTAGGGGGAGGTAGGCAATGCATATCAAAACAAATTTCATTCAACACTTCTTTCATGGCCAGATATAAAGGGATTCTCCAGTCTTGTCTCTGGACTATGGAGTCCACACACAGACTACATCGCAAATGGCACAGATCAAATTGGAAATTTTGTAAAAAGGCCAAGTGTCATATATTCTGTTGCCAGCATAAGAAGAATCCTATTCAGTGGCCCTACTAGAACCAAAAATCCTTTTCTAGATTTCCGGATTTGTAATTTTGCCAGTTCATTTTAATTCAGCCTTGACTCTAGAGTTTGCATCTAGAAATAGAGGTATCCACTTGCAGAGGTTGTTATACAATTCAAATGATCTTTTCTCTTTTTAAAGTGAGCACCTCTGGGCATCAAGAAAATATTTTTTTCATTGACTTAGGGATCCTCTCTCTGGAAATATATTACTAAAAAGAATTCTAATTACAGCCAAATATCTAGCTACATACTGTTCATAGCAGAGAAATAAGTTAGAGAGCAAGATTAAGTAAACTAAGTTCTTATACTTGATTAGAAAGAGCCATTGTAAGTGACTGAATATATGCAAGACATAAAGCATAGGCCTGCATTGTGGGCCTTACAAACTGAGAGACCAAGAGTAACCACATAGGATGGTTGAAAATAAAAATTCCTAATTAAAAGTGGGTCACCGCAAGTAGTCACATCCTAGGCCTTCCTTGACAAAGATAAATCTTTATCTTAAGGGAGCCTATTTATTGCCTTTTAGCATCTAAGATATCAGACTCTTGGAATGTCCGAGTAATCTTTTCCAGACCCCTCAGGGCACAAGCACCAGAGCAGGAGACCACAGAACCTCTCATGGTTATCTTGCTGCCTGCATACCACCTCTCTATAAATGTTAACTACCCTGTACTCACCAAAGTAAAAAATGTATCTCTCCATTTTGCTTTTAATCCAGTCCCCACTTTGCTGTCTCCCACCCCCTTAATCTACCACTGGTGGATTTCATGTAACCCTCTTTACGTCTCCTTCTTTTATTCTTATGTGTATAATAAGCTACAGAACTGTCGTTCTCCAGAGTGTTTTCTCAGTCTGTTGAGATTTTGCTTCCTTGCAATTGTCAGTATGGCTCAAATAAACTCATAAAAATTCCTTACAGGTTTGGATGTTTCTTATGTTGACAATTGCCAAGATATAAAAGATTGAAAAAATACAACAAATAAGTGAACTCCCTAAACACATAACTATAAATAGTGGTTGATAATAGAAAGTAAACCATGGGACATTTTCTACTTTTATTTATCAAATATTTGTGGAGCAGCAGCAAGGAGCAGGTATTATTCTAGATAACTGACACACATGAGTGAATAAAACAAAGACCCCCACCCTTATAAAGCTTAAATTCTGGAAGATGGAGACAATCATATTTATTATGTCAAGTATGTAGTTTGTTTTAAGGTATTAATTACTATGAAAAAGAAGCTCATAGAGAAAGCAGGGGAGAGTGCTCAAATGTCACCTTTCCATTAAGGCATATCCTAACTTCCCCCAGGGTGGCAGTGTGCCTGGTGTGTTCAAGACAATAGCAAAGGAGTCAGTGTGGCCAAAGGAAATGAGAGAAGGAAAAGGAGTAGAAGAGGTCAAATCGGTAATAAGGGGCCCAGTCATGTGGCCCTTGTAGGCCATTGTACACACTCTGGCTTTTACAGAGTGTAATTTAAAAAAAAAAAAAAAAAAAGAGCATGGGTTTATTTTTTAAAATGAGAAAAAACACCTATTTAAATTTTAAGGAGGTAGCCATTATAAAATGTCATGTCTTATAGACTGTGTAGACAGCCCCTACTATCTTTTGATCTTGAGTGTTGCATCAGCCAACTGCATCTTGGCTTTTCCCTAAATGAAAGAGAGATAGGCAGGGCCTCCCAAAGTGGCACAGACAAGAGCCTGTGTGTAGACAAGGGTGTATCAGAGGCCTCATTCATCCCCTAGAATCTTTAAATGCCTACTCAGACTCAGTGGTTGGTTCATTATCTCCTCTGTCCCTGGACCAGTATGCTGGGACTGAGGCTCATTCACAAATAAAGCAGCATGCTTACTTACCATTCTCACTCCACAGCTTTGTCTTCTGGACTGTCAGGTCATTCGCCAACTGAGTCACTTCATCTAGTTTTACACTTGCTTCTGTCAAGTGCTCTTTATACAGACTACAGAGTTTCTCAGTATTAGCCTGTGAGTTGAGAAAGAAAGGTAGCACATGGCTCATAGAATCCATGCTGAATTAACTACATAAGGAGGGAGAGGAGAGAGGAGAGAGGTTTCTATGACCCCTGTGCTCTATTCTGCCCTGAAGACCAGCATGGGAAACCATATCTTTTAATTTAAGCAAGTACAATAAATTTATGGTCTGGGCTTCTAAAAGGACCAAACTTCTCAGACTACAGGTATCAACAGAGAAATTCAACTCTCTGTGTATTAGTACCCTATCCAGAATTCTTTGTTTTTCTGAAGGGAACATGTCAAACATTGATGAAGCACATAATCACTTCCTGAAATTATATTACATATTTAACTATCTTTCTCTATCACTAGAATATAAGTTTCATGAAGGTAAATATTCTGCTTGATCACATATCTAGCTCAAGTGTCTATAATAGTAACTAGTACATACTAGTAGCTCAATAAACAAGACGGTAAATGCAGGAGAAGGAGAAGGAAAGTTGGGAGGGGGTGAAGGAAGAAGGAAAGATATCCAAAGGGCTGGTCAAGCAGGACGGGAGAAAGTAGATGGATCTGAGCAGCAATCACTTAAACGAGAAATGTGAACTGTCAAAGCAACTTCACCCATGTGATCCACTAAAGTTGTAGGCTCAAGATAACTCTATTGTGTTAATACTTCAATCTCAAACTGGAACTTCTCAGAATTGATTTTTGCTGCTTGGAGAAAAGGATATGCCATTTGGCCTTTGCACTTCTACCAATAGATAGAATAACCAATTTAGATAACCAATCAAATCATCAGATTCTTGCCACACTCTGAAAACTAATGCTAGTGACTATGAATTCTCAGGAACAATAGCTATCAAATATAAGTTGGAAGTATCCTCTTTATCTAGCAATAATTTGTATTCTTATTATTAACATGGTCAAAAACGGTAAAATAATATTGATGGTTCTACAAATCCATAGGTCTGTGTATTTAACATAGATGTTTTTGTATTTTGATTTTACATGTATTAAATATCAATCCATACAACAGCCCCATGAAACTTGTTTCTATGAAGAAAGAGTGCTATGGAAATAAGACAGCAGGGACCACACTAATGGCATTTGAGAAAACAGTAAAATCTGATGGTTAATAATCTCAATGTTAATCTAATTTTTATGAAAAAACAATGGCCAAAGATCATGAACATTTAAAAGATGATGTCAGGTTTGGTCCTTTGCTTTGGAATCAGCAAAAATTCTTGGGGATTGCCAGCTAAATCTACATTGTGAAAAGATTTTTTTCTTTAAACTTACAGTAGTGACTATTGTAAACTCCCTATGAAAGACCACTAGACTTCTTCTTATATCACCAAGGCCAAATAAGTGCTTGACACAAAATAGGAACTTAATAAATGTCTAAGACACTCAAATTTTGCAGATTTAGTGAAAGGTTGGCCATCATACTCACTAAAGTTTACTTAGAGGTCATAGTCAAGCTTTCCTTATAAACTCCAACTCCTAAATATTTTTTTTAACTTGGTTGGGATATTAACTACAGATTGGCAAATAAGTGAAGATCCACATCAGGTGCATGCCCATTTGGAGGCTAATAAGGAAAGCTGTATCGTTTTAGTTCACAGAGGTTCCATAGCACACCCAGGCTTGCTGTTGGTTGTGAAACCAGACCTGGCAGAGATTCCTGACCAGCCATGAGCATCATATAAGTTAGAGCATCAGTGTTAATGCCAAGCACACTCAATTATCCACACTCTCCAAAGCTACCAGAAGAAATCTGTACTAGTGATAAATGCAATCATGTTTAGATGGTCTGAAATTTATAATTATATTTGGAATATTGAATATGTTAGTTCTCACTTTTGAAAATTGAAACTATCATTGCTTTCCTTACAATATCCCTTAAGAGTTCACATTGACTCTGTTTTGAGTGAGAAAAGTGTTAGAGAAGCTAAATATCTTGCTCAAATTCACATAGCCAATAAGTTTTAGAATTAGAATTTGAACTGAACTGCCAGTGCAGATGCAAAAAAGTAAAAGGTCAAAATACTAGATTCCTAAGCATCTGTTATATGAAGAAGGAAATTGATGTCCTAGTTTGTGCAAATTGTCATGAATCCTGGGTTCCAGAGGAAGCTGGATAAAAATATGATGACTGTGAACTATCCTTACTTTGTCTCCAGTAATAAATGACTCATTAACTGAGCCAGGAGGAACACATCTGGGTGTGAGAAATGGCATTTCTGTTTATGGCCCTGAATATGCTATGTTAGGCACCTGTTTGCTTAGGGTAAAAGAACACAGGTCTCTATAAGATAACCTAGTCAATGGTGTGTGAAAATGGCAAACGAAGGAGCCAGAGAATCCCATTTTCAAGAGATGCCTGTGTGGTAACGCCCAGCTAGGTTGTGCATATCTGCAGAGCAAGCAGCCACCAGGGCAGACAGAAAAGGCACTTGCTCTTAGGCATAGCTTTGGATGGTAGGTATCCATGGGCACTGCTAACCACTGGTAAAGTGTTTTCAATTTACAAAGTGTTTTCATAAGCAGGATCTGAAAATGACAATGGGCTTGTCCATCTAAAGATGGTCTCTATAGAAACATAACATTCAAAGTGGGTATACCTTCTAAAGAACTTCAAACCTAAGCATAAAGATGGATACTAAATTTCGGCACCAGGAAAGAAGAGGTTAATGGAATAAAGTACATTAACCTTAAAGCTGGTTCTTAAAATGATACATAAGAATGCTGCCTCCTAGAAATGCAGGAACCAATGGGAATTCAAAATGATCAAAATAATTGTGAGATTGCCTATAGCTTCTAAATTTCCCCAGATCTCTCTGCCAGCACAATATGCTTTTGAAAATGCTTCTGTTTCCAATGTACCATTGAATAATGGCATTTCTGGCATTATAGTGCAGAAAAAGATAAACAGTTCAAGAAAAAGTTCAGCATCATGTAAATGCCTATGAGAGTGAAGACTCTATCCTACCAACAAATGTATAAGGCAATAACAGAATGTGGTTACCCAGAGATACACACGGGATTTGAAGTAGAGGCCCATATCTTCCATATTATTGTGTGAACTTGGACAAGTCACTGAACCTATGAGTCATAGAAGTCCCAAGAGGCATGTGTAAAAATTAATGCTAATAATTTAGTGACAGACCATGCAAAGCATGTAGTAAACATGAGTAAAATAAGACCTAGTTTCTGCCTTCGAGATGCTTTCTATATAAGCAGAGTTTAAAAGACTATATAATGCAGTAGTACAAGAGTGCTGTAGGAATTCAGAAACAAATAAATTTTAATATGGGAAGTTGAAATTGAACATTTCAGGGAAAAAGTTTGGTTTGGAAATGGCACATTTAGTTTGGAAAAGGCAGAAGTTCGGAGTTCACTTATAAGCAGGGATATAATTAGATAAAGCCATGTCTAGAAATATTAATGTGGATACGGTATAGGATGAATTGGGAAAAGGAAAACCAGAAGCAGAAAAGATAATTTAGGAAATTCCTGCAATAGTTAAAAGATAATGAAATCGCTGCATGTGAGAGGGAGTGAAATGGAAAGCTGTTAACCACAGCAGAATTGACCTGCTATAATAATTGACTGGAAAGCAAAGAACAAGAGAGGATACAAGTAATCAAGTACAGGCTTAGAGCATGGCTTATAAGAAGAAACAGAGTAATAGTTATAGAAATGTCCAAATGAAATGCCAGCTTCAAAGAAGGTGACATGCTGATTTGAGAAAAAGAAATCATTATTCATCTTCGAAAGAACAATTTAAAGAGATACCTTTTTTTTAGAAAAATAGGGGAAATAAAAGGCATTGCAGGGGTCAAAGGAGTCTAGAGGTAGTAAGGTTATATGTCCAGCCTTCCAATGAGCCGCATTGTGACTTGTAACCGATGGGAGTCACATGAAGTCATTTACTACATTGTAAGTCTTCCCCACAAGAATCTTTGCACTTTCTGCCTTGGTCTCTTAGAATACATACTTAGTTTTAGTGCCTTGAATTGACATGTAAGAAGTCCAACTCCCCCATGGCTCCCATGCTGTGAGCAAGCACAGGCCACATGGAAAAGTCACATGGAGAAAGAAAGGTTTCCAACCAGACCCTGGCTGTTCTAGCTATCCTAGGGCAGGGGCCAGACATGTGAGCGAATAAACCCTCAGATGACTCCAGTCTCAACCATCATCTTAGCTAAGCCTATCTATCCCCAGAACCAAGAGAAATATAATAAATTATTGTTTTAAGCTACAAGGTTTGGGGATGATTTATGATACATCTATACATAAGTAGAACACTATTCTTTAGTCAAGGAGACAGATTAAGATAGATATGAATAGACTTTTCCTCTCAAAATCCAATTACTAGCACCTGAAGAAAAGCCTTTATTTTAGTTTATTTTGGATTTTTTGAATGGATGAATGGGTTATGTGGAAGAATCTTTTATTTTGGGGGACAAGAAGAAAAATGGGTGCATGAAAAGAAAAATATAACTTATAAGGTGAAGAGAGAAGTTTTAAATGCTCTTGTTCTTATCAGTTAGGTCTAATCATTTATGTAAAAGATGGGTTCAACAGGCAGAATTAGAATCTGAAACAGGATCTTGTTACTGTTCTAAAATAAAACATAAAGTAAGTTTTAAGAATAAAGAACTTCTGAGCAGCCATGAAATTTTAGAGGAAGTTGGAAAGAATAAAATTTATACCTAATTAGTATGGATTTATGGTGAACCTATTAATAGTTTTAGGATTGCATGACTTCCTACTAAAATGTGCAGGAACAGAAGCATTTCTGAGGATAAACAAGAGTATGGAGAGAGGTTTTCCATGACCTTGCTTGATCTGAAGCCTACAGGGCATGGAGAGAGAATATTTTCATTGCTGAGGTAAAGATAGAATCCATATAAAATGCAGAATACAACAGAGACAGTGGAGAGAGAGAGGACCTGAGTCGTCACAAGATTTATATTCTAAGATAATTGGGAATGGAGCAGCAGGAATAAGGAAGAGAAAGAGAGAGAGGGAAAGCAGAGTGACCTTGTTTATTTCTTCTCAGTGTTGTTAAAGGAAATTAATGCTAAACATTTTAGGAGCCACTCAATCTCTCTGAAGAAATTCTATATTTTTCTGGTCATGATCCACAAAGACCAAGCTTTATTGTTGCTTTGTCTGTTTCCCAGAAAACTTGACAAATTCTGTTCACAAGAATTTGGCACTATTTTCTCCACTTGACCTAAAGCAAACCTCCTCTCATTTGCTCTGCTTGACCTCAACTGCCTGAAGGGAGACGGGTCCTTACCTGAGATCTGATACTAGTCATTTAAGATGAGAACAGGCAGGGTGTGGAGAAACAGACTCAGTGAAGAAAGAACATGTGATGAAACTTACAGTGCTGGCTGGTTAAAGAGATGATGGAACACATAAGGGAGAAAAATTTATCTCCTCTCAGCAAAGTTCTTTGTGTCCACCACTCATTCAGACAGACTCTGGAAGTATTTGGGCCACCCTTAAGGAGTGCTCTTGACACAAAGCCATTCTTCAAGAGAGAGACACCACTCATAGAGCTAGTGGCTTCACTTTTCCAGAATACTTATTTACGGCATTACCAAAAAGAACCATAAGAAACATGGACTGGAGTTCCAATAAAACCAGAAGCCACTGTCAGTCTACATTCAGGTGATAGCCATGTGACCTTAACAATGACCCCTGAGCTTAAACCTCCTAATCTAGCCAGTCTGAAAAATTATAGCCTCCATTAGCAAATACCTTGAGACACTAGTCTGATTTGTTCTTCTTTTCCTTTCTCTCCTCTACCAAATTTCATGTTCTAAGTCCCCAAAAAGGGCTTGGGAATGTCTATTACCTGAGCTCGGGTCATCTGCTCAACATGGGTCAGAAGGTCATCTGCTTCCAGCTGCAAGTCAGTCTTGTCATTTTCCAGTTTCTGCTTGACAGGCTGTAGATTTTGTACCTGGCCCTCAAGCTCAGCCAGGCTGTCTGCATGTCTCTTCTTCAAAGAGGCAGAAGTTACCTCAAAGTGCAGGATGGCCTCTTCCATATTACGATGAAGCTTCTGGAATTTTTTTCCCATTCCTTAGTGATATCCAGCTGAGCCAAACTGGCCCTTCTGGCCTCCTCGAGCCTTTCATTCAAGTCTTTCAGTTCTCGGGTGAGGTCAGCTCTCTCCTTCTCCACCTTGGCTTGAATGGTCCTTTCAGATTCTAGTTCCTTTTTCAAATGCTGTATTTGAGTCTGTTGCAATAAATTTGACTTTTACTAAAAATTTGAAGTGACAAATTAAAATTGGTGGAGAAGTGGGGACTACTAAAATGAATAGTAACCTGACACCACTTGAGGCTGAATTATTAGACAAAGAGAAGTAGCATATTTAATATTCAAGAGCTTTACTGTATACATATATTTAAATTTCTACAATTAAGAAAAGTAACATAATACCTTTGGTTCTCATTTAATAGTTAAAGAAGACAGAATAGACAGAAATTAAGTTTGTTCCAAACTGGTAGTATGACCAGAATTAAAATCTGCAGTTCCTCCACATTTCCCAGACCTTGGTGATGAGCAACTTAAGTTACACACACGAAGAAGAACTCTCTCTCAGTAAAGAGCACTTCCCAAAGAAATAGGAAATACCTTCCACCTGACAAGAAAAAAATTTAAAGAGCTTATAAAAAAATACCATGATAAATTTTATATACATAATACCTTACTTATCTGGAATTTGTTTACCTGACAATGCAAACTGTTTAGAACTCAGGCAAAAACCTAATCAATAGAATGAATATCTCTGAATTCAAGCATCTTACTCATAAGAAACAGCATCAATTTTACTGTATACACAATTTTAGCAAATTTGATTACTTGATTTTTTTCATCTGCAGGCAATTTCAAGGAGCAAGAGATTTAACAAATTAGAATTGGTGGAGGAATGAGGACTACTAAAGTGAACAATAATCTTATACCACTAGAGGCAGAATTATTAACAAAGAAAAGTACTGATAAGAATGCTGAGAGCCCAAAATTATTTTAATGTAAAGGCAAATAGCTCTACAAATCTTGATAGCATCATTGTATTACATTGAAGCCACTGATGTTCATTAACATCACTTTAAATCATTAAGTGTAAGCTAGAGTAGGGGGGGGAAACAGAATCTATTTCAGAATATGTTTCCTTTCCACTAAACAGGAGGAACGTGGCTTAAAGGAAGCTAATTTTATATCATTCTAAATACATGGGCTATCAGACCCTGTACAAGTTGTAACAGAGTAGGTGCTAAAAAAAAAATATGATTTCCACATCCAATTAAACGTGATCTCCTTCCAACCAATTATGTTGGGACCAATACCTTAATCCCAAACCATGCTGTCATTGGACTAAATATTTTTTAAATATTTCTTCAGAAATAATCTTTAGAGCATTTTTTTAAAATCTTAAAGAATTGATGGATAAATTTTAAAAAATGTTTTATAAAGTCAAGTATTCTTTAAAGACAAGCCTAGTGAATATGACAGATAATTATTCAGAGATTAATAGTGTGTCTGAAAGCACATCCATGCAGGGGCACGACTGGTTTTTTTATTTGGCTCAAAATATCTCAGAAGAAATTATCTGAAAAGGGTTCCACTCATGGACATGGACAATAGACTAGTGGTTACCAGGGGACAGTGGGGAAGGAAGAGGTAGACAGGGTAAAGGGGGTCAAATATATGGTGACAGAAAGAAATCTAACTATGGGAGGTGAGCACACAGTATAAATATATATATGCCTTACTGTTAAAGTATACAGCTAAAACTCTCTGGATTTCATTAACCAACATCACCATAAATAAAAATAAAGAAATGAAGAATATTAAAAATTAAAATTAAAAAGAAAACTATTTTGAGTGATAGTTAATTACTGAGACAAATATTTATCTCCAAAAGAAAATATTCACCTGTATGCATATGTGAGCATTTATAAGTATATATAGTATTTATATTAATTAATAACATGATCATAGAGAGTAAAATAGTCTCATGGTCTAAAACTTATACATCTGCCCATTATCATATAATGTTTTGAGGCTACACATAGCTACAAAACAGATTTTCAGCATAATGCCTTCTAATCACAAAGACTAATCATCATAAAAAATTAAATTGAAGCACTGAATGTTTACCATGGGTCAGGCGCTGTGCTTACCACTTACATATTTCATTGCATTTAATAATAATTCAAAGGTTATCAGGAAGTTTAACAAATAAAAAAATTAAAGTCTAGGGTTTTAGCACAATGCCTGATTCATGACATACTTTCAACAAATTAGTTATTTGTTTTTATTATTCTAATAAGAAAATCTAAACTTTTAAAAAAGTAATTTTCCCCAGAGTCACATATCTGTGGAATGCCACAGCTTACCTTTTCTACTTCTGTCTGTAGTTGACTAAGGGAACAAATGCCTTGGCAGAGCATTTGCCAACTGAAGCACCAATCACCACCCATGTATCTAAATACAAGTACTCATGGGCGTTTGATAAATGATTACCTGCAGCACTTTAACCATCTTCTGAAACTGAACCACCAGGCCTTTCTCATTCTCCACCTTTGAATTCATCTGACTCATTTCTAATTCTTTCCTGTTTGGAAAAAGGTACTGATAAAATTATTCAGAGTAATATGTTTTGTTTAAATATTTTTAGAATTATAGTAATAACACATAAATTCATTCTCATTGTAAAAATTCAACTATTACATCTATAACTGAAGTAAGTCTTTTTGGCTCTTATGCCCAATCTCTGTTCCTTCTCTAGAGGTAAACACCATTATCAGTTTGGTGTGAATCCACCCAAATATTTTTTTAAGTATTGATGTGTGTTTGTGTTTATAGATCAGTAGAAATAGTTTCATTTTTTTTACTGTGACAGGTATAAGATTTTATACATTTATATTTATAGTTATATAACTTATTTTTTATACAATAATACATTAAAGATTTTTCTGTCAGCCCACACATAGACTGCTTCCTTTAAAAATTAACTGTGATATACTAGTACATGATTTAGACTTCTGGTGGTTTATTTGTCCATTCCCATATTAATAAGCACTTAAGTTTTCCTAATATTTTACTTTTACAAATAATGCTATTCATATACATGCTCTACTGTGTACGAGAATGTTTCTATACAGTGGATACTGAGCAGGGAATTGCCAGGTCAGGTATAAGTATTTGCTTAAAAATATACAACCCTGCCCTTTGATCCCCAGTAGCAGTGTGAATTATTTTTCTACATTTATGCTTAATATTAGTATACTTCTATATTTGCCTAATCTGCGAGAATAGATTAGTATGTCACTGATTTTGAATGTCTGTTTAATTCTGAATGTCCTCCTTTATTATTGATGATACCATGATATCAATTATAAAGATTTAAAAATGGGCAATAAACCAAATGAACTGCATGTTTCCCTTGCCTATTTTTCTATTAGGTTGTTCACCTAATTATTGAATTACAGCTTTCTTTTAACATTCTTGATATTTATTTTTTGATATCTGTTGCAAATATTTCCTCCACTTATAATTTGTCACAATTTTACCTATGTTGGCTTTTGCCACATCAGTGTTTAAAATTTTGATGCAGTCAAATTTATCAAGATATTTCTTTTATTTTTTGTGACTTATTCAAGATCTTACCTGTCAATTTCCTATGATTTATCACCTGTGTTGTCATTTAATAGTTTTTGTTGTTACTGCAGTAAGAACACTTAACATATGTACCCTCTTTAATATTTAAGTGAAGTATTGTTAAATATAGGCTCAATGTGTACAGCAGATCACTAGGACTTAACCATTTCGCATAACGACTCTATACTCATTGAATAGCAACTCCACTTTCCCCCCTCCCTCCAGGCCCTGGCCAACACCATTCTACTCTGTTTCTACAAGTTTGACTATTTTAGATGCCTCATGTAAGTGGAATCATGCAGTATTTGTTCTTCTGTGACCACCTTATTTCATTTAGCCTAATGTCTTCAAGGTTCATCAATATCGTCATATATGGGAGGATTTCCTTCTGTTTAAAAGGCTGAATAATATTTCATTGTATGTATACACCACATTTTTATCTGTTCATCCCTCAGTGGGCATTTAGGTTATTTCCACATCTTGGCTATTTTGAATAATAGTGAATCTTCTGATGGTTTGTTTTATAGCTTTATTTTTTTATATTTAATATTTTAATACAACTGGATTTTGTATGTGTGAATAGTGTGAGGCAGAAATTTAACTTTTACTTCAGAAAATGAATAGCTAATAACCTCAGCATCATTTATTAAGTATTCTATGTTGTCATCAATATTTTGAAATGCCATCTTTATTATGTACTAAGTTTCCATATATACATAGTACATAGCAAATTTGGATTTCTGAAATGCCATAGATTTTTGACCTGTGACCTATAAGATCATGGAATGTCATTTTTAACTTGCTGATCTTAAACAAAATCTTCAAAATTAATAGCTAAGGAAATTCTCATTATTTTGCCTTTCACTATTTCATTACATTTATAAGGTTACTTATTTCATTTTTTCCAAGCACCTATCCAGTTCAGAAACTTATTAGTAGAATATTAATCAAGCCTTACCACAGCATGTATAATAGACACTCATGTCCATAAACAGAAAAACCAGAAGCTCACAGCTGCTCATTTGATTCTCTCCTCTTTTACTATGGGTTCCAACAAGCAATATGCACCCAACTTTAACCTGTCCTTATCTTACTCTTGGACCTCACTGTTTTCTCTCTCATTTGCTATATTCCAAATAACTTGAAAATCCCTAATGGTTAGAAGAAAGTCTAGCTAAACAGGGGAAGACAAAACAGACAAGGTGAAAAAACCCATTTCACTGAGTTGTAAAACTAAACTGAGAAGGCCATCTGGCCCTGAGTTCCCTGGGCATCCATGTAAACTAAAGTTTCACTAATTTTAATTGTGTTGTTTTGCTTTAAGTTTTAAGGTTTAATATTTACATAAAAATCATTTGAAAAAATAGCTATGGAAATATTAATAAAATTGTATATGGCATATGAGTATTTTTTTAAATGGTCAGAGTATTAGATGTCATCACATTAGTGTCACTTTTTTATTTTGACTTTTTTTTTACTGTTATGCCATTGGTCTCATTATAAGTAATATAAAGTGGGTATTTTTTATTTTTTGACTTGTAGCCTCAAATTCCAATAATTCACATCTCATATGCCTTACACCTTTTATTCGCATCTGCTAGTCAGATGCCTTCTCAGTTATATTTTTCTAGATTATGCATTCACTCTCTTTTTACAGCTATATAATAAAGTTCAGCAAAAAAAAAAAAATCATTTCCTAGGCTTGTTATCCTCTCCTTCAGGTTTTGAGAGATCTGGCCCTGGAGTCATGAGAATAAATAATATGAGAGAGCTATTCCTTCCAATATAAGGTCTCACAGAATCTCGTGTCAACACAAAGGTGGCTTACTTCCTCAGCTTTTCTGCAAGCTGCAACTGGCTGCTCCCCAGGCATGCCATACTCTCCTGGTTCAGCTTTAAATCGTCCTTCAGTTTGCGCTTTTCCCTTTCACAGTTCATTCTCACTTTTCTCTCCTTCTCAAGGGTACCCTCAAGCTGACAAAAGGAGATATTATTTAGCTAAATAAATGGGTACAGTTTACACTTTACTAGATGTGTTCATTAACTACTTACCTTCTGGAAAAATAAAAATAAAAAAATAGAAGCACAGATTCTGTAAACAATGCCCAGTTATGTAGATATTTTCACATAAATATTGCATGCACTAATAAGGTAACAAAAAGAATCTAGAAATCAGTGATGGAAGAAAATTTTAGAGATTAATTAAGGAATATACAGTCTATCTTAGGGAAAAAAAACAATAATAAGTAGCCAGTGAGGTCTTGTTTGATCACTTTTCAGTGATGGGAAGCTCACTTCTTCACATGGCAGCTTATTTCATGGGTGGATAAATCCATTTACTCGAGAGTGTGTCTTCATAAGAAGCTGAGATATTCTCTGCAAATTCTTCCAACAAATCTAAGCTCTGCTCCCTGTAGCAACACCAAGCAAGCTGTCTGCTCAGCTGTCCTAAGTCTCCCAACTCAGTACTGACCCTTTCAGACAAACACATCTGCATGATTTGCATATCTTTTTTACTCCCTTGGTACCCTCTTCTAGCCCACATTTTTATGTCATACTCTAGCAGCCACTCTCAAGGTAGTCAGAACATTCCAGTTTTGTCAAAATTAATGTTGCCAACAATGATATCAAGGTTAAATAGGAAGCTAGATAAGTTACAATATGGCTATTTTTTCATTGGTAAGTTTACTTTTTAGCAATAGAAGCTATTTCCTGTAAAGAGCAAAAGATATGAAATTTAAATGGGAGAAGAAAGAATTTCTGGAAGGTGTGTGTAAAAAGCTGAAAGTAGATAAACTCCAGGAGAGAACAACTATGTGAGTGTGTATATGAATGTTCACACACACAAACACCAATAAATCCTCATATGGAGGCTTTGTGAGACACACAATCAGTGGAAATAGGAGGAGAAGTGAGACAACTAATAGGTAATAGAGGAAATTGATAGAGAGGCATGAAGAAAAAAATAGCAGATAATAATCATAAAATCCAACCACCCTTGTCAGCAATTTTATAAAGGCTAAGCTTTGGGGACTAATAAGAGGATGAATGCATATGCTATGTCAGCTGGGGAAGGGAAAAGAAGAACGATGAAGCTACCTATTGAAGCTGGTCTGAAATATCTTTATTTCACAGAGTATTTGGAGGCAGAAATGGGATACCACCTTTAGAATCTTACAAGTATTTCCCAATAGTGTATGTAGAACACAGCTTATGATTTATATATCTTTCAACTATAAACCACAGTCAACACTGGAGACACAACAGGGCCTTTAAACCAATCCTTTAACACTAGTGTCAAATAAAGTACCAACACATCTGTGGGACAAAATACTAGTTTCTGTGGGGAAAAGTCAGTCACTTAGAGTGCTAATCCTTTATGATTCATCCCAGTGTTCTTCTCCCCCTGCCCAGGGTTATATGAGAGTCGCATTTAAAAACTGTCAGATTATGTGCTGCAGTTTCTCTATACTGTAGTTCAATGTATATTAAAAGGAAAAAAAAACACTATCTCTAAGAAATGAGAGAAACAAACCATGTTACTAAGTTTTCCTGAGAAAAATCAAAGATATATCTATATCTATATCTATATCTATCTATATCTATCTATATCTATCTATATCTATCTATATCTATCTATCTATCTATCTATCTATCTATCTATATATATATATATATATATATATAGAGAGAGAGAGAGAGAGAGAGAGAGAGAGCGCGAGCACGTGCGCAAGCACTAACCAGCTAGATATATCACTTGCCTCATCCACTTGCTGTTCCAATTTTAATTTGGCTTTGCTCATGTTGCTGAGTTTCTCTTCCTCTGAGTGCAGGTCATCAAGGGTCTGCTGATGGGTTTCCCACATAATTGTGGTCATTCTGTTAAGTTTGCTGACATCCTCATTTAGAGACTCTACTTCCTCAGTCAAGTTCTTGACCTGTCGGAAGGAGACAGCAAGAGCTTTGTTAGAGCTACCTCTGGAAGGTTGGGCATAACACTGAGGCCCATCTTCTCTCTTTTCTTGTACAAAAAATCTCATGAGCTATCCACTGTCATAAAGAACCAAATTTAGCCAAATTCCTAATATATTTTTTAAAATTCTGAAGTTGCTTTTGCTTCTATGTACACACAAACTGATCTGTTATGTGTCACTGCCAGGGAATAGAATCTTCTGGTTAATCAAATATTTTCAATATAGCTCAACAGATGGCCAATTTTCAGTGTCATATTACTGTATAACAAGAATACCACTAAAGGTAATGTAGCCTGTTTTTGAGTATTCAGAGGCACATATTGTTAATCTTGTTATGTTTCATACCCCAAGAAAGTGGAGGTTAAAGAAGAGTTCCAGCTAATAAAATATGCAAACACGGAAGCTGGCTATCCCAGTCCCATGGGCTTTTATGAAAGAGAATCAATGTCATGAGAGTGGCTATATAATCATCTGCCAAAATTACAGTGTCATTCTGGAGACTAGTTTTTTGTCAGAAGTTTGACACAGATTCTTCGGCTAACTTCAATCCATACACAGATGTGCAAGTTAAAACCCTCAACTGAAATGAGCAGAACATCAAAGTCTTTAACTGGAATTAAGGTGACTTCTTCAAAGTCAAAATCAGTGACAGAACTGGAGATTCAGACACATCCTAAATCACCTTTCAGTCAACTACGTCATGCTCGCTCACCCTCAAAAAAAATAAAATAAAAAGACACTTAGAGGCCCAATGAAACCATTTTTGCTCTTTCTATTAGATTCAGATGCAATAAGATTGGAACAGTTAAAATGTTTCACTTGGAAGATTAAGTGATATTTCATGAATCGAGTTGGAAATTTGAACTGGGACAACACAGTTCATCAGACCTTTCAGTTTATGCCATTTCTGACACCCAGTGCTGTAAAGTTTGCAGACCACTCTGTTAGTAAATTTAAACAGAGCAAGTCTGGTACCAAAGTCTGATTGGGAGTGATGGCATTCAGGCACCTAGGCCTTCCTAACATTATAGGGAAAGTACCCTGTGCTCTGTGGCATGCTTCTCCTTCTGTGACTTCACCAACATTGTTTCCAGGTCATCGATTTCTTTCTTCAACTCAGAACATTCATCTTCAAGTTTCCGCCCCATGGCAGTCAACTCAGAATTTATCTCCTCTTCTTCCTCCACCCGCGCAGACAGTGCCTTGACTCTGGCCTCCAGCTGGATCTTGGATTTAATCAGCGACTCGCTCTGCTCTTCAACATTTGCCAGGGTCTCTTGCTCCTGCCACAAAGAGTAGAAAATTGTTGCCAACAGCTGGAAATAATTTATCAGCTAGGCAAAAATGCTGCTTAACACTAGCAAAGAGATAATTGCCTGCCCTCTGCCCAGCACTTTCACCTACCGTCTTTCAGAAGCAGTTGAAATAATATTCCCAGTTCCCTGATTCTATTGTTGAGAAGTAGAGGAGTTGCTTGTGTTTGGAGGTACTTTCAATCTTTCAGGTAGATTAGATTACTTCTTCTAAAGCACTTAATAGAATCCTGGTGGCCTGAAGGAGCTAACATGCCTCTAGAAATGAGGAGTGTACTGCTTAAATCACAGCTACTGGAAGCATCCACATGGACAGAGTTTGAGGCTGATATCTACTTAGAATACAGTCGTTTAAGAAAGTAGTGTTCCCTCAGACAATAGAATATTTATAATATTATGATAAGTACCCCGATGTACTTGTTTAATATATATAGGTATCTTCTAATAAAGAGAGCTGAGCTATAGATTTTTTATTCATAGGCTGAATTCAGAATTTATAAGGTTACCTGCAAATCACTAACTAGATTTCACTATTATTTCCATCTCAAATCTTTTCCTCAGGGATTCTGCCAGCAGTAAATTCCACAAGTTATACACATAGAGTATAAAAATACTCTTTTCTTTAATCCTTTCAAATGTACTGTCTCCAACTGTCACTGAGTGACCCATTCCTCCTGTGTTATGGGTCAAGTGAAAAATATAGGGCCCAATGGCTTTTTGCTACAAAAGCACCTTTTATAAATTTGAACCCCTCTAATTCCTCTCTGCTAGAAGTTAAATAAGACCTCTCCTTTGTGCGTAAGTTCTTAATTACCATAGTCTCATTGAAACACACCTTCACACACATCTCCATTTTCTGTCTCTAGACTTCATTCATCCTCTGTAATATGATAGTTTGGGCAATTTGTTAAATATGTATCTATTTTCCTGGCTTAAGTTGTATTAGCTACTTAGAACAGAACAAATAAAGGCAAAAATCTAGGCTATTGGTTTCTGGCTAACCCCTGGCAAAGAATGGCCAAAAAAATGGGGCTGAAAGAGGCACAGATGTGGGAGGTATAGAATAGTAAATCTCCAACATCACCGAGGATCAAAAGAGAAGGAGTAAATTAAAAACAAACAAAAATATCAAAACAGAAAGGGTCTATACGAATCAGAAAAACTTCCAGTGTTTGGGAAATAATGGGGACATCTGATCTTCGTTCACCCCAGGGTAACACGTAGAACAGTTATGTGCTCTGTTCCATTCAGTATGTATGCAGGACTTGTCCCCATCACAGAATGAAGAGGACATTCCAATTACACATCATTGATCCCTTCATGAAATGTGACAGCAGGACTTGGGGACCAGCTGAGCAATAGTGTAGCAGTTGAAAAGTAGAAGCATCCTGTTCCCAGTAGCAGTTATTCTCTCTTGTACTCACAATGTTAATTGGAATGTGTTCTGGGTTCTACTGGTATTTTGAGTAACTGAATGATTTTAAAAGAATCCTTGCTTCTTTGATCCCAACTGTGTTGTGTCCCTTAAAAATAAAGGATGATGAAATATTTGATAGCTCTGTCAACATTTTAAATCACAGTTACAATTTGAACTCATCTCATCCTTTCTGGGTTTGCTCTGAAATTGGCTTCCATGTGTTTCCCATGCTCACCATACTAATCTTTTATCATGTATCCCAGGCTTTGACCCACTACCCTCTGAACAAGTTGGGTCTATTTGTATCTCCCATGTCAAGCCAAGTAGCACTGGTCACTCTCTCAACAAGAAGAATGATAAAAACTAGGAGGCCAGGTCTCATCCAAAGCTACTTCTTCTTTAAGTCAGATAACTTATGACATTATAAACTATGATTCTCACAGTATGGATCTTAAAGTAGGTTTGAAGAGGGGTTCAGAAATCTGTATTTCTAACAAGCATCCCAGGTAAGGTTGATATATTCTAAATATTCTCTATATTCTAAAGTCCTAGAATCACTCCTATGTCAAATGTGTATCAGAAATGTGAGTCTGGGTGGAAATTCCTATGTAAAGTATGGCCTACTGGAATACAGATGAATAGCACAACCCCAAAATAAAAGAATACCTTGGGTCAATCTAAAATTACTAATGTTCTGTTTTCAGTACATTCAGAAAGCAGGAAAAACTCTTATTTACATAATTATATTTGAACCCAGTATTTTTTTTTAACTTAGCATTGTTCTAAGTGGGGTGGAGGATATAATAAAGATAGATACAATCCCATCCCTGCCTTTGAGATGTTCGAGGATAGTAGTAGTCGTCGTGGCCAGAGAGGAGAAGTGTGAAAGGGAGTTAGGCATAGTGGGATCAGACTGGGGATGCAGGCTAGAATGCCGGGGCCAAAGGTTTGGAGCCTATAAAGCACATGTTGCAGGATCTGAAGCTTGTTATGAGGAAAGCACCGTGATGTTTGTTAAAGACAACGGTTCTCAGTCCTGACTGAATATCAGAGTCAGCCATATAGATTATTTGGAACCATACAGGGCCTGGGTCACACATGATTCTGATGCAAATCCACTATTGAGAACTGCTGTTTTAAGAACTAAACTGATTAGTAATATTGACTTGGACTGGGGAATGGGGAAGTAGGGAAACCAAAATTAGGAAAACGAACTAGGCATATACTATAATAATCCTGAAAATCTAAGTAAAGTTTTTCTCAGGACCTACTAAAAACTGGTACTTTGATACAGAATTTAAATTAAAACCCGGAGTTTCCTGCCTGCCATAACAGAACTGTGATAATTTTACATAATTAATCCCATCTAATAATTTGTCTTTTTTTCAAAGATATTCTGTCAATAAAATCAGTTCTCTATGAAATGGGTGTCTCTAACTGTTTCTAACGTCTGTTTGATGAAATTCTATAGTATTTGAAAAACATGTGCTGTTTTTCAAGTCAACACTGCCTGCAAAACAGGGATTTTAATTAAAAACTTGATTTGAAGAACAAATGGTGGGGCCACTCACAGCCTGCAGCTGAAGAAGCAGGTCATTCTTTTCCCAGATGAGGGAGACTTGCTTTGCTTTCAGTTTCTCCCTCTGAGACTCTGATTTCTCCCAGGCTTTTTGCAGTTGCACACACTCTTTCTTCAGTCCAGCTATTTCCTTTCCCATCCCAGCAGATTTAACAAGAGGCTTGATCTTGAAGAAAAGCCTCATCCAGGGCCAGTTCTTCACAGCCATGAAAGCTCTTATATTCCACTGGATCAAAAGAAGTGCGTCCCTAAATCAAGAGAGAAAATAAGAAAAGCAAGTTAACTCAAAATATAAGAGTTACTTTCTAAATTTCATATTATTAATAAGCACATCTTTTTAGGAGTCATTATAAATTCTCATTCGTCTTCAAAGCACTTCTACGACTGGGCTCTCATTTGATTTTGGCAAAAGCCCTGGGGCTGGCAATATTGTGGATTAGATAGATAGCCTGAAAATGCTCCCACTACAAATAGCCTTTAAATGAGAGCTGAGCATAAAACAGAGTGAGAAATAAAGAGGAAGCTAAAAGCCTGAGTGATAAATGAATGCATGTATACCTTGGCCATCTTCCTGGAAGGAGATAGTCTTGCTATTGTACTTTTATATCCACGTGGATAAAGTGAAAAGCTAAGACCTTCAAAGAATTTCACCCTTAATGAAAAGAAAGATTAAAAATTTCACTCACTGGCACAGAGATATGTCAAAGAGAAGTATATCTGATTTGGTCTGAGCTTAGGGTAAAGAAATTCCACAAATATATTTTTTTTAAATTAAGGACCACAACCACTGAAATGTTTGAAGTTTAAATTATAGTACCTGATTAGTACAAGAAATGAGCAAGATCTTTTCTTTTAACACTGGTAATAAATACCCTTTGGGCCCTTGGGGGAGGAAAATGCAAAATCGCACTGAAGGAAACACCTTAATATCAAGCACCAGAGATTCTTAGATAAAGCCTTCCTAAAGATGAGCTTACAATCCAAAATTACAAAACACATTTAAAAAATTAATCATCAGTGATGGTGAGCACCTACAATAAAAAGTTTGGTTAAACCCAAGAATTTCTGATAATTGAACATTCTTGTGGAGAACATAAAATAATTGTTAAAAATTAAAGGTATAAAGAATTTTTTTTAAAAAAGAAAATGAAAAAAAACTGAGCCACTATAATAAAAGGGCAGACAGATTTGAAAGAGAACCAAATAAAAATTTTAAAATTGAAAAATATAGTCATTGAAATCAAATACTCAGTGGAAGAATTAAATAGCTGATTAGACACACTGAAAAAATTTGTGAATTAAGAATAAACACAAAGTAGGAGGTAAGAATAAAGATGAGATCAGAAACTAACAAGCTAGAAAGTAAGAAAATAACAATAAAATTTTAAAAATGTGGTTTATTTAGACTAAACATCTGACATGAATGATAAAAAAGAGAAAACACAAATAAACAATACTCTAGAATTACAATAATCTAGGATTTGCTCTAGAAACATAATTGTGGTTACCTTAGGGATTAAAAGTCAATCTAGCAAATTGGAAAATTCAAAAGAACTGTAAAATAGGCCTATAAGTATTAAATAAATTGAATCATAATTTTAAATCACAAAAGAAGCACCAGATATAGATGGTTATATAGGCCAATTTTACCAAACATTCAAGGGGTAGGCAATCACAATGAATTATTTCCCCAACCCTTTTATTAGGATAAGGCAACCTTGATCCAAAGTCAGATAACATGGCGGGAGAAAAGAAAATTACAGGCCAATCTTAATTATGAATATCGATGCATAAATTCTCATGACTATACTACCAGTGTATGGAAAAGATAATATTTTGTAAACAATGTAGATTTAGCATTTTTAAAAAATCTATTTAATATAATGCAACACATTTATAGGTTAATGAAATAAATCATGTGATTATTTCAAAAGATACAGAAAAAGAATTTAACCTTTTTCCCGGTAAAAATACTTCACAAAACAAGATAGAAGGAATATCCTCCATACAATACACCATATCTGGTGAGAATATAGAGCAAAGGGACTTTTATACACTTCTGGTGAAGAGTAAATTGGAAAGCTTTTTGGCAATATCTCATAATGCTGAAGGTATATATAACCTGAAACCTAATCATTTATACCCTGGAGAAATGCCACTCAAAGTGTGGTCCTCAGTCAGCTGCTATCCACAAACTATCATCATGAGCCAGCATTTTAAGTAAATGTGTCCTCAAGAAACTCTTGCATATGTTCAGGGGGAGACATTTATAAAGAAGTCACTGCAGAACTATTTGTAACAGCAAAACAATTGTAAATTTATTTGAAATGGAAAATGGCTAAACTGTGATATAGTTATGCAATGGAATATAATACAGCAGTTAAAATCAATAATCTAGCACTAGATTTATCATCATTAATAAAGTTCAAAACTAATACTGAATGTAAAGAACAAATTTCAGGATAATACATATAGAATATTATTTACATAAAAACTGAAAACATGAAAAATCAAGTCACCTTTTAAGGATATCTGCATATCTCCATATCTTTACAGAATTTGGATCAAGAAATATAGCTCCATGAGTGCATATTACAGTATATTCTATATTTTTGAATGTTTGAAATATTTTATAATAACTTTTAAAAGTCATCTTATGATTTAGAAAATATGAATAGTAAAGACCTTGTTTTAGAGAAGAAGGAAGTGAAACATGGAGAAAATAAGAGTCTTACCCAAGTTTACACAACTGATCTAAAAGCCATGTCCCCTCATCACCAAATTCTCATAAACTCCCATACCACATTCAGCACTATATGAGTATCATAGAATATTCTTAAGAGATGTTGCTTTAATATCACTGACATCACCATGTAATGATCTTTTTCTTCTTTGAGTCAACAAAAGGAAATAACGGAGTTAATTAAGCAAGTTACACCAAACCTGTGGACCTCTCTCCAGAATGTAAACTATGCTGCAGAAAAAGTAAATATAACTGCAGAATCCTTTACTCACAGTCCCTTTGGAGATTTTGCTAGCTTGCTTTCCATGAGTCTATTAAAGAACAGACATAACCTACATCTAAGTGTCCAAAGGTGGTGATAAAAGTCCCTAGTGAATCTGCCTGAAATGAAGTATGAGAGTTATAGTTACAAGTTACCAAGGGCCATGGTTTCTGACTCAGAGGAGGTTGTAAAGTGGTGAGAACACCTCTGCATTTGCCGGCAAACCTCCCCTCCCCGCAGAGATGAATGTGGAATGCACGCAAACCCTTCCAGGTCTGCTTCTGTTATGAACCGTGAGTCACACCACCCTCAGAGATACAAATTTTCCTAACTTTAAGAAATTCTTCCAAAGGGAAACCTGCAAGCAATGCAAGAAACATATGAATTACATTTATACTGGGTTGGATAAGGCAATAAGAAAGCCTTTTTTTGTGTTCTGTTTGGTATTTCATGATTTAAAATTTTTAAGTCCCAGCCTAAGTAGAAGAGGGTGGTCAACCTCGAGCTATTATAAGGCAGTGAGATAAGAGCACATTGATTGAGGCACATCATTGCCTTAGCAGTGAGGATGCAAGGAAGGGATATCATACCTCTCAGCCAGAATTCTCTGGAATTTTATTTGCATAAGTTTGCCCCGTATTCTGGCTTTGAACACCATGAAGACTTTAGATAGTCTTTCATTTTTCATTGCCCAGAAAGCCAGCTTTTAAAAACACCTAAAAGAAATAAGTCACATGTTAGTTCTACTCATAATGAGTATTCAGTAAATGTCTGTTGAATGACCCTTTGAGCAAGTGATGTATTTGTTTATCAATTCTATTTCTTATTAGGTTCTATTTGATATGTAAAATGCATATTTTAGAATGTTTGGTTTCATAAATTTTAAGTTTGCAAAAATTTTTTATTTAATCCTATGGTCATATTGGTTCCTTAAAAACTCAGACTCTCTTCTTCTTTATCTATTCACAATTTTTAGGCTGTACAGAGAACTTGGCTTAAGTTCTTAGACAGGCCCAGGCAGGCAGTGCTCTGAAGTGCCAGGAAGGGTTCCACGAACTTCTTCTGTCAACGGCCAGATGACAAATACTTTTAGGCTTTGTGGGCCACATAGAGTCTCTATAGAATATTCTTTTTTCAAAAATGTTATACAACCCTTTAAAAATGTAAAACCATTTTTAGCAACTAGACCAGATAAATAAAAGGTCATAGAGATGGTCCTTAGTTGATAGTTTGCTGACCCCTGCTCTAGAGAGAGACATTTTTGTTCTAGGCATTAAAAAATCACATAAATATTTTGAGAATCATTAGTAATAGCCAAGATGAGGTGAGTGAAGTATCTAAGGCACAAATTTTAAGAAGGCTGTCACTTTCAGGGCTGTACAAATCAGCATATGCATAATCTTAAGAGTGAGTGCCTCCTCAAATTTTGTGCCTTTAGAGTCTCACTCACCTTGTGTTAGTCCTGGCCTAGATGATAACTCACACAAAAATAACTAAACACACAAGGAAGTAAGTTACCAGTCATGGAAATCAACAGAAATAACAGCAGAAACAAGACTCCCGGGTACTCAATATGTAGGAGATAAGTAACATGTAATAATATCCTGCAGAGTTCTTTTTCTGTGAGCTCTTCAATCTAGGCTCTCCAATTCTCCTTCATATAATTTAGTCCTTAAATTGTCATTAAGAAGAACTTGATGTTGACTGTCAGACAAAACTAAATCACTTAGAAGTATCCCAAAATATGTGGATCCTACCAAGATCATCAAAAATGAAGGAGAATTTAGCGAATCACAGTTAAGGAAGTTAACTTTGGATTAATTTTTTGAATAGTGGGATTGACTTTTAAGTTTTTAACTACTCAGACAGTCTTCTTGAATTAATTACCTAAAACAGCATTTGTGGATGAATCAGTTCACACACAGACAATGCCAACAAGTTGATTCACCTTTTTCTAGCTCGATATGTATACATACTTTTTTTTAGCACATGAAGGTTGATTCAGTATTTTATATCTATGCACAAACTGTTTAGATAAATGCTTATAAAAAATGTAAATGTAGCCAGAACTGAGGTTCAAGAAGCATAACATTTTCTCTTTCAACTAGCACAGAAGTTTCCACTTTCAACTAGCTCTATTTGTATTTTTGTGGTCACAAGAGCTGTAGAATGCCTTATAACTGAACTTTCATAGGTATTTTAAGATGTACATTCTTTCCTCCCACTCTTCTCCGAAAGCACTCTTTGTAGTGTTCTGGTTACCTTGGTGATTCCCAAGCGGTACTGGGTATAGTCTATCTCCAAGGAGCCAAGTAATTCTTCAGCTGCTTTTCTGCTGCTCATAAATTTGCTCTTTGGAAAGACCTTCAGGTTCAGAATACAGTACCTAATTTTAAAAAGGTAAAGAATAAATTCTGGGATCGAGGTCATATGATTCAAATAAAAAATAATCTGGACCAGTAAGGTGAAAGGAGATACAGACTATCTCTTACTAATATGTTCAATTTTCATAAAACTCTTGGCAATAATAATAAGATACATGCAATAATTCCTTACTATGGTATAATAGTTTGTACTTTTCATACCACTATAGAGAAAACCTCATTTTATTCTCTTCTTAATTAGGGACGGAGTTAGAGATTGGGAAGGGAAAGAGAGAGAGGCAAGCCTAAGTGTGTCCATTGTACAGATAAGAAAAATAAAAAGCAGGGACAAATAATTCCAAGATAGCTTCCCCCTAATGGTAAGTTGGTGGAAAACTAGAAATATGCCTCTTAATTCTAAGACAAGTACTCTATCTATGCTACCATACTTTGCTCAAATTTGCTTGATGACCTATAATTTACACTTTTAGAATTCAAAAAATAGAAAGCAAAGATGCCTCTCTGGCCTGCTGCCATACACACTGCTGACTTCCTTCCTTTCACACGTTTGCTAGTTAAGCAACAGCCTACTTAGATGGCAGCTACGATTAAGTATATACAACATTTCAGAAATTCAATTCAGCCTTCATATCTTTCTTCTGTATATATCTCTTCTATATGTGGGTCTATTATCCATTAATAGAGATTTAAGGATATTACAGCTACATGAATGTTGGATTTAAGGGAAAATAATAATGGAACTCTGTCATCATATATTTCACCACCACAAAAACACATTGATCTGTAGTCTAGAGAACATCAACCAAACAAAAAACACATGCCTACACACTCAGAAGGAGAAGAAAATGGAATAGACTGCCTCAGGCTTCTGGGATCCCAGTATGTTATGTTTACCTTTGTTTAAAATCAGCATGCAGCAGTCGATTTGGAAATCCTTCACGGTATATCCTAATCCCTTCCAAGACACCATTTCAATGCAGTTGCTGTAGAACCAAGTAAGGATCCATTACACCTGAAGAAAAAGGGTTGCTTTGAATCTGTGTCTAAAAAAATTATTACCTTAGATTTTTGTCCTAATTGCTGTGTCTTGGATTCAAAAAGTTTGATTTTGGTGTTCCCTATGTGGTAGGTAATAAATAGTTCACTCACTCCCAGTCTAAGGGCACTGATAGTATCCATCCTACTATATGGGAGTCTCCAAATAGAATTTACCTAAAATTCCTTTAACATGGAATGAACCCTAGTTGTCAGATAGTCAAGATCATATAAGCAATAACTCCTAGAAGATGAAAAAGAATATATTTTTGCAAAAATGTAAATGGCTGGTATTACATCTATTCACCAGCAAAAACCAGCTAGAGAGAAAAATAACAATTCAAAAGGGAATTGCTATCTCCAAGTATGGGAAAGGGATTACAAGAAGGTAGGATAAAAAGAAAAGGGAAGATGGCACACAAACAAAATTCCATTTACTGTTTTGCTTTAGGAAGGACTTGGCCACATTTCAGCCTACATTCAGTACCTAAGTTTTACTCTAGGTATAAGTATCTTCCTGTCACTTCCTCTTTTATCAAAAGCAGCAGCACTATAGCTATAATCTCTAAGAGAAGCATTTCAAAAACCATCCGAGGAACAACTGTACTTGGTTCTCAGAAAGTTCTGGAAGAATCCAAGCAGCATTCCTAACACAAAGCCATACTACAGTGTTATGAGAAAACATGGAATGAGATGACTTTGCCTATGCCCAGGGTCACAAAAATAAACTCTAACCCATATATCCTTATTCCTATACTCTAATCCCTTTCATAGATATAAACAGATGATCTGTAAGAAGTGGTTAAAGTGGGGTCCTATGACACTTTAATATCAAGCACCCTCATTCCCTTGAAGAACACATGAAGAGCCATTTTGATTAGATCATGAAGCTTTTCTTATAACTGTCTTATGACTTAAAAAAAAAAGTCCTGCTGAAATCAGAGCTGACCTGATGGGAAACAACTGTAAAAGGTAACAGAATTACTCCAAAATAGAGGCAGCTAATTAAATTCCTTGCTAGATAAAAGCAATGTTCCTAAATGCATTCAGATATCCAGCTGATAAGAAACAATGAGACAGAAACATACAGCGTGAATGAACATGAAGTATTTGCATTGCAAAAACTCAAACTGCAGATTCATTGTTTAGCATCACACTTTCCCAAAATAGGTCACAGACTGTCAAGATTGGGTCTTAATTACAGGAGGTTAATAAAAATGCAAGATACTACAGAACTTTAGAAATCAGAATCAGCAACATCTGGCTACATATTCCAAGGGTGATTAGTGCTCTGAAGACATAAGTGCTTGCCAAATATACAACTTTGAGGCTGACAGCCTCCAACCAAGCTCTTATAAAAGTCTGTTATTCCAATGAGAAGGCTGGGAATCTCTAAATCAATGACACAAAGAAAGCAAGCCATGTAGATAATATCAGTAAAAACTTTGTTTTGCCAATTAAAAACATAAAAAAATAACTCACCAGCACACATCCATCCCATCATCCCTCTGTCACCATCTACTTAACAAAAAGTGTCCAATTACAACAAGCCAAGACATGTGAACAACCTAAGCATCCATCCACAGATGACTGGATAAAGAAGCCGTAGCATATATATTCAGTGGAAAATTATTCAACTATTAAAGAAAGAAATTCTGCCATATGCAACAACATGGATGGACCTTGAGGGCCTTATGCCAAGTAAATTAGTCATAGGAAAAAAAATATATGTGTATGTATGGATGTGTGTGTGTGTGTGTGTGTGTGTGTGTGTGTGTGTGTGTCATATGACATCACAATAAATAAATAAATAAATAACACCAAACTAAAAAAAAAGATGAGATTTGTAGGTACCAGTGGTAAGTAAGGGATGAGGGGAGGAAAAATTGGAAGAGCATGGTCAAAATGTACCAACTTCTGATTATAAAATAAATAAGTACTAGGGGTACATGTACAGCATGGAGACTATAGTTAACACTGCTGGAAGCTCTGTATAAAAGTTAAGAAAGTAAGTCTTAAAAATCTCATCACACAAAAACGTCTTTTTATATTTTTATATCTATATGAGATGATGAATGTTGATTAAGCTTGTGGTAATCATTTCATGAGATAATTCAAACCATTATGCTGCGCACCTTAAATTTATACAGTGATGCCTGTCAATTATATCTTAATAAAACTGGGGAAAAACAAACATAAAATAAGTATCCAACCACCAAGATGTATATAACTGAAGAGATTTATACTATTAGGAAGAGGGAAGATAATAGCCTTAGGAAGGAAGACTAGAGAGAATTCTTAACAATTAGAAATGAATTTAGAAACTCTTTATGGCCAATTTAGATAATTCAGACCAAAAAAATTTGTTATGCTGATATATCCACCTTAATTCCCCAATCAATTATTCGATCCCTCTTTATTATAAATTTATCCTTGCAGACAATGGCACAGAAGCTCATCCACATTTTAGCATGAAATTCAAGAAGGAATATAAATGGTATTATCAAGCATTCTAATGATACCCAATTGAGCCTGCTTTGTGAAAGCTTTCCTTATATTTACTTGAATCTCAATTCAAAGGCAATCTTGTGGAAATTCTAAACACCTAACTTTTAACTTACTTTCATTTTTTTTTATCTGAAAATCTACCCTTATATAAAAGGGATTGGTAAATGTTTCTTAAAAAAACATTCCACATAGCTCAAGTCAAATGTATGCCCTGTTGTGGATTACAAAGAAATCCAATTCTTACCTGGCATTTTGTTTACATTGGGATTTATGCATCTCACAAAATGAGGTGCTATTGACTTTAGGTTAGTCATCAGTTTATTTAAATTTTCCTAAAACAGAGACCATCACAGACACAAAATCACTTTGTAAGTCATTAAAAACATTACTGCACCTTGCAAGTGTCTCTAATTCTATCAGCTTAAAGCCAAGATGCATATTAACAATAAAATAATGAATTCAAGATGCTTCCCTGCTTACAAAACATACATGATTTCTTTCCTATGGCAGTCAATATTTATCTGACAGACATAGTTCTGCTGTGAATCATATCTACCTGTTTTGAATTTGATAACAATAATTTGTGGCTGGACAATAAAATGGCCTGAAGAAAAAAATTGTTTCTCAAGCTTTATCTCAGGAAAATCTTTGTCATATAGACTCTGCTTAGTCTGATCCCTGAAGGAGCTTTGAGCACAAATGCACCTATTGTACCACAGTTAATCCTACCTTGAGGCAAGGGAGGGGCTGGAGTCTGAAACTGAGGATGGGGAGACAGTTTAGCTTCCTGTTTGGCTAAAGGCAATTCCAGCAACTGTGAGTTGTTTAATATCAAAATAAACTTCAACTTTTCCAACTTGGCTAACCTCAGATTTTTTATTGTTACTTGAATATGAAATTTTAAATAAGTAATAACTATGTAGATTGTGAGGCAGTTAATATATGAGTAGATGCAATTAAAAATTACTTTATGCAGAGATGCAATCGTTTGGAATGAAGCTCCTTTCTTGCATTTTTTCTCCCCAAACTGTAGAGCTAAAAAAAGAAAAAAAACATTTAGAAAGCTCTTTTTTTGTCACATTACCATACCCTGCTGATGAAAGCATAAATTCGTCAAAGTTCTTGAAGCAATATGGCAATATCTACAAAAGCTTTAAAAATACTTCTCAAACATAAAAAGTCTATTTCTAGTGCTTTTCCTTAAGGAAATAATCAGACAACTGTGTAAAGATACTCATTGCAGCATTGTATAGTTATTACAAAAAATTAATCAAAAAATAAAATTATCAATAATTGTCCATCAATAGGAGATTGGTTAGTTAAATTATGAAAGAGTAGGCATACAATGAAACACTTTGACCTTTTAAAATGATGATGTGGATCCATATAACTTACATGGAAAGATTTCTAGGATTTGAGAGAAAAAGTAGGTTACAAAAGAGTTTGTGTATTATGATTGTGAGTTTATATACATATTTTTAATTGTTGTATTATGGGTGACTATATACATTAAAAAATGTTGAGAAAAGAATACATCAAAATGTTAGCAGTTGTTAGCTCTCTATGTGAGATTATAGGTAATTTTTATGTTCCTCTTTTTAGTTATTCTATATTTTCTGTGTTTTTGGCAATACTCATACATTACTTTTATAATTTATAAAAGACAATCTATTTTCATTTTCTCAAAGCAAAAGAATTTATGCTAAGCCAAATTGTTTTATAAACATCTGTGTAGTGCTAACTCATAAAAATGTACAACAAAATCCATTGGCAATCTGTAAAAACTGAGCCAACTATCAACACAGAAAACTAATAAAATGTTCTCTGCACCTGAGTGACAAATGTGCTAAGACAGATGTCACAAAGCTTAATTGTGATTGTCTTATTGATATTCTCAAGCCCTTCAAGTGAATCACTTGAACTCTTTTAACTTTAGTTTCTCCACATGAGAAAAGAATACTACCTTACACTAATATTTTAAAAATTATAACAGGTTTAAAGTACTTGAATTCCCCAGAAGAAAGGATGGTTATTATAGATAATCTGATATTTGGATGAGTCAGAAACTTAGAGGCTTAGAAACTTCAAGGGATGCTGAAAGAATTATGAAAAAGAACATGGATATTCTGGACTATTCTTCTCTTTTATTTCCAGAGAACACAGCACACATCCCGAAGAGTTAGAAGATGATCTAGTCTCTAATTCTCTGCCCAAACTACTCTCTGATCTCTTATGATCAGATAATTACTCTTCTGGGAAGGATAAGCAATGTGACCACTATCTAACAAGACTCCTCAGAGGCACTTAGGACACTATTAGAATCAAGCAAATGCACTGCCTGAAGATTATCAGGGGTCAAACACAATAGCTTCCATTTCTCAACTTCCTCTTGAGGCAAGCCAACAGGATTTTAGGCATGCTCCTGAATTATGTCATCATGTGCTGATGAAGCCCAGAAGAGCTAAATTCTCTCTCCATTCCCTGACCATGTCAATGAGGAGCCCCAAATCAACCTATGGGCCTGGAAGTTAACTTGAAGCTAGATATAAGATAACAGGAGGGTGACAATGTTAGGAGGTGAGAGGATACACTATCCTACTTAAAGTACAATCTGCCCCATTGCAAAGAGGGTATCTGAACCCAGGCAGGCCAGATTTTCTATTTCCCCATAATTTCCTTTTTTTTTTTTTTAAAGGAAAAGGGAAACCAAATATGTATGCAAAATTTCTATTTTTTTAACCTGTATGGACCAAACACAGCCATGTTTGAAAGCCAAGTTCTGCTCAGGAGCTGCCAATCTATGACTTTTGCTATGAATCCTGGAGAGCTTCCCTCTGTAGCTCACATTAAGTTTAGTTGTGAGGGTGATGTTAAACTTGGGCTTAGTATCTTCAAATCCTTTGTACCGTGGTACAGAGGTCTAAATTGCATCCTAAATACATGTAGCCTGTCCATCTCTCTGTTTTGTTTGTTTCTGGGAGACAGTGAAAGTACAATAGGCAACAGACTAGGAAGCAGAAGTACTGCTTTCTTCCTTGGCTTTGGCATTTAGTAGATTTGTGAAACTGGGGGCACTACTTAATTCTTCTATTCTTGTTCTTATAAAACAGAGAGAGATTTCCCTATATATGTATCCGAAAGGGTCATGGCAAGGATTCAGTAAGATAATGTTATCTGAATGTGCTTTGTAAATTACCAACTACTAAACAAGATTAGTTATTAGTTGGTCAATAAATGTTTATGGAGTACCTGCTAAACAGGCATTTGCTACATGCTTGAGGCTACAACTGAACAAATCAGAATAATCCCTGCTTTCATGAAGCTTATAATAGCACCAATTTACTATAATATAAAAGCACTTGGAAAGAGAATTCCAAGATATTTAGGTAACATATATTAAAGAGACTTGTTACTTCCCCAAAATCATTTATCAAAATATGATTTACCGCTCTCTTTTTGCAGCTGGGTAGAATAGACAATAAAAGCAGGCCAGAGCAGACTCCTTGAAATATATCTATCTTCGAGCATCATTTCCCTGAAGAACCACCAGCCTGAGGACAGAGATGCAAAGAGAGGACGACTCAGACCACAGGGAGCAGACACAGCTATCACAGGAAAGAAGCAAGGACTGTTGTAAATGCTGAGGCAGCCATAGGTTTCATTCTGAGGCTGAAAAATGAGGAAATTTTTTTGACTTACTCCTGTCAGTACTGATGTAATTTTCAAAAAGATTTGCCAGGATTCTGTTAGATGATTTCTGAAACACTGCCACCACTGTTTCATTAAGAAGGTCTTTGTTTTTTTCAAGCCAGCAATGTTATAAGGCACCTTAGGAAAGACATACAGTTCAGATAACAAAAGAGAATCCATCAACTAACACTACAAACTGCACATTCCTTAAAAAAGAAAACACCACAAAATTTGGGTCCTTTAGTTTAATGTAACAGTTCTAAATAATAACTCCAGAAATTAATTGTGTAACCCAAAGAGAATCTCTAGCTTTACATTATAGAAAAGAAAAGAAAGGGAGGAAGGGAGAAAAAGGAAAAGAGAAGAGAGAGGAAGAAATAGATGGTATTTCTGGTAGAAACAATTCACATCAGCACTCTTTCACAAGCAAGAATAAATAATGGAACTGTCTGTGACACGCAGTGAGCATTCAAAAAAGCATCAGTAATTATAATGGTATTTTACTGTAAATATTGTCAGTAATATTGAAAGATATTAAAGAAGAGAATTACAAGTATAACTGTACAGTTGGCAGGTCATGTAAGCTGAAGTATCATTTTTTTCAGTTCTCTTTCTGTTTCATCCAGAATCACTGACCAAAAACATAAAAGCAGAAAAAAAGGGGCACACACACACACACACACACACACTACCAGTGGGGAAATGAGAAGAGACAGTGAGGGTCATTAGAAACGTTTGTTGGTCATTGGTTGGAGACCATTACTTCACAGTGACTACTTCTTTATGAGAGAATAAAAAAAAACTTCAATAAAAAGATTAGTTGAAATCACTGATTTATATAATGTTAAAAGAAAGGACAAATAAGGAAAAACCCATAACTTTGATGGTCTCCATGACTTTCTGAAGCTTTCTTACTTTGGGTTGGGGTGACAGAGTCTATTTTGAGATTATTTTTTTACCTCTGTGCACATGGAATGGTATTATAATAGAAGTATTTTATTTCTAAGTGTTAAAAGGTTATACCAACTTTCTTTTTGGAACTGAGATTTATTTTGTTCATCTATTCATTTACTCTAAATTTTACTTATATATTATCTAAGGATTTGGGCTGAGTGTGTTGAAATAGGCAGGGCTGAAGGTCTAGAGGTAACTTACCACTCCTGCATAATGAACAAATTCAAGGTGAGCTTCATATTCCTTCTTATCAGGCTTGGGCTTCTGGAAATGAACCGACTTTCCAAAATGGTTGTCAAAAAGTTTGGTCATAAAAGTCACATCTGTAGCCTGAGGACACATACACTCCTTAAGAATGGAAAAGATGCCCATGGGCTGTTGAAGACATATATGAACAGCAGATGAAAAAACATGGCAGTAAACAGCACTTTCAAAGCGGTGGGTGGGGAGGGTCGGTGTAAATTCTTTCCCAGGAACCTAATCAGTTGACTAAGGAAAGGGATATTTACTGCATATAACTAGCCAATCTTCCATTCAACAAATATTTGCAAAATACCTATTAGGAGCCAGGCACCAGTAGGATCCTCAGGGTGCTTACATTCTAATGGGACAGACAAGAGACAAGTAAACTAACTAAATAAATAAATGACTTAGTTTCACATAAGTGCTCTGAAGAAATCATGCAAAGTAAAGAGACAGAGAATGACTGAGGTGGGGCAGGGGACTGAGTACAAGCTATTTTAGTAGGATAATCAAATAAAACCCTCTGACCTGAATGAGAAGAGCAAATACTGAGATCTGCATAAAGTATTTTGGGCAGAGAAATGAAGAGTGCGCAGCCCTGAGGCAGTGGCCCACTGGATGACTTGCAGGTCCTGCCAGAGCCAAGTGTGGACAGAGCAAAGCTAGTCAAATGAAGCATGTGCTTATAAAATAAAGTCAGAGAGATAAGCAGTATTGAATTCCAAAGGTCTCTCAGACCATGGTAAGACATTTGGATTTTAAGTGTAATTTTTATTTAAGTGTAATTAGAGATTTTTAACATGAAGTGATGTGATGTGATTTATGCTTAAAAAGAACCATTTGCTCAGAAAAGGGGTTGGTGAAGTACACAGTTTATGGGCCTAATCCATCCTGTGGGCCAGTACTGGTAAACTGGAGAACTTCTAATGGTTTTTACATGTTTAAAGTTATAAAAAACAAAAAGCAGGATGTGTGATAGAAAACCTGTGGAGTCTCTGGAAACGACCACCATCAACTCAGCCTTTTTAGCCCTGAAAACAGCAAATGACAAGTAAATGCAATGGATGTAACAGTGTCTCATTAAAACCATTTGCAAAAGCAGACTGCAGACTAGCTTTGACCCACAGGGCTATACTTTGCTGACCCCTAGTTGAGACTATACTTGAGGGCTATACTTTGCTGACCCCTAGTGATAGTGTTGGAGGTTGCACAAAGTCATTGAAATGTGATATAAACTGAAATTAGAGCTGGGTCACAACTTAATGGATAGAATCTGGGTCATAATAGAAAAAAGAAGGATGACCAGGCTTTTGGTTTGATCAAATGGGTGATGCTGCCATTAACCAATATAGGGTACACACAAATAGGGAAAACCAGGTTGTTTTTTATGGGCGAGGGAGGTAGAATCAAGGATTCTTATGTTTGCACGTGTTTTTGTATATTTGTATATTCATTTATCTACTTTATGAATATTTTTGTTGTGTCTTCATGAACAAATCACCTATCAGATAGTCTGGTTCATAAAAGGAGGAATCAGACAGGGGTTCTAGCTCCACAGCATTTCATCAAGAAGACACATGATATGCAGACTACAAAGAAGACAAAACAGAGGTACAAGTAAGATGTCATAATTCCAAGACAACACACAAGTCCTTGGCACAACAACATAAATTTCCCAATTCCCTATCAACCCTTTGTACCTAAGAATCATAGACTCTCAGTTTGTGAAAGACGTTAAAGGTATAGTCCAATCCATTTAACAGCTTCTTGAATTCTCTTCACTATTTCCTTCTAAAAACTAGTTTAGCTTATGCTTGAATATTTCCAGAGAGAGAGAGAGAGAATACACCAAATTCAAGTCAAAGCTCTGGACAATGATATACTAAAAGAAAATCTATTTGCAGTTCAGAATCCTTTGTACTAAATTATTCCATGGGAGTCAATACAAATGGGTCTAATTCTTCTTAGTGGTGGAACATCAGATATTTGAAGATCATGTTTCTTGATCCACTGAGTCTGTCATTCTAATATATAGACAATGGTTTTCTACCTCTTTTGTTTATTGTCATAGACTCAGAACCTACATTTTATAGAAAATTTATTTAACAACAGTCCACCAATAAATCTTGTACTGAATAGTTCTGGGACATCTTTATCTCAAAAACCTAGGTTAGGAATGATGTGGTGAGTGAATATGTGAAGTGTTCTAAGTGGGGACAAAATGCTCTAAGTGAATTTAACACCTGTCTTGCTCTTGGCAGCACTAACCTTGTGAATTCTTGGAAAAGTGAGAAATGAGGAAGAAGGGGAGGACAAGGGAGAATATGACAAATTAAACAGTGTATTCACTGGTACAAGCTCTTAGAGGCATAGACTTCATCTTGTTCCATCTTGTACCATGTATTTTCCTACCACACCCATAGTCAACTGGAATTAAACGTTTTTAAATGACACTATCCTGGGATGGTATCTGTTAACGAGAGGGTTGTAGCAAACTTACATGGAGTGGCAGCCCCTATTTCATGCAGAGCCACCTTTCATGCAGGAGGACCACCGTTTCCTTAGGACTCTAATGAAGCCAACTTCTATTTGGAGGTGATGGAAGTTTTGTGGAAAACAAGTAAATGCCATAACTCATAAAGTAACAATTAAACCACTAAGGAGAGTAAAACACTCTTCAGAGTGTTCTCCATTTCTCCAGTGTTCAGGAGGAGTAAAGCTTCTAATAAATATGAGGCCCTCCAGCAAATTAATTTCCAAATAGGTCAAGAAAAACAGTAATTATGTTCTGTCCCATAGAATCCATTGTTCTATATTGCACAGTAAATGGTTTGAGCCAGTAACTCTCAGAACATTAGTGCTCTAATCTCTCCCTCTTCAAATATGATCAATTCTGCCTTCCTCTCTTTTATACCTGTTACTTTCTTACTATTTTCATTTCTGCTATCCTGATTCAGAACCTATTACTCACCTGGACTACTATAACAGCTTTCTAAATGCTTTAATTTTAGCCTCTCCTTTCATTCCAAACACTATACACAAATCGACCAGATTAAACATAAGCAGCTCTGACTATTCCATTGTCTAGTGCAGAACCTTCTTTGGCTCCCAATGCCTAAAAGTTAACATAAAAATTCATTAAAATTCCTTCGGACCCTCCATTTTCACTTCTAGCAACTTCTGTGTATTCTATGTTCTAATTAGATGACCTAACATTTTGAAACATGTTCCTTTTCCTGTTTCTAAGCCTTCGCTCTTGCCAGTTTCTTTACCTGCTAACTTCTTTTCTTCTCCTGATGAAATTATATCTATTTCTTAAGATCCAGCTGAAATTTTACCCCTTCTCATCAGGCCTTCCTAGATTTCTGCAGTTGAGGTGACCTCTGCTTTTCTGAGCTCTGTGGGTCTTCATCAGTGCCTTTCTGCATTTATATTGACACATTTTTTTACATTTATTAGACTTACAAATCTCCTACTTGACTGCATACTTCCTAAGGGCAAGTGCTATTTATAACAAATGCTTAAGTTTATTACAGCATTTAATTCAAAGTCTTCTACAGAGAGTGTGGTATTAGGCCTAAAATTAAAATCCAACATTATGTGTGCCTTGACATTAGGGAAAAATCAGGAGGGCTTCAAATGGCCTAATCACAAGTTCTCCTCCCCACTGTGCTCCAGGGAGTGAGGTCCCCTAGCTAAATGACACTCTTTATCATGGGACCAGAGTGCCTGCTTATTCTTGAGTAATTAGTTTCAATTCCCTGCCTACCTGTGGCCAATCTCATTCTCCAATCTAATTCTCACCCTATTATTATTACAATGCCTCCCACAGCCCCTGCTTATTCGTTCTGCTCCCAAGTGCAACCACAATGTAGCCCTGCACAACATGTAGTGTCCTCATTCCCCAGGCTATGAGTATATGTGACTAATAAACTGATGTCAATCTCATCTGTTCAGTGTTGGGTGTCCTATGTGTAGCCATCCCTATAACTCTAGGGCAGGAATTTCCCACTCACCAGTGGGGTGTCAAGGAAATAATTAAAACGAGTTAGTTACAAAATAAATGTACTTGTTTAATATTTAAAAAACAGTAATAGTTTTGGTCTAAAGACATCTTTTCAATTACACTCTAAGTTCCTTAGGTACTAAGATGATGTCTCTAGATTGCATTTCTCACAATCCTTAGCACAGTAACTTCCAAGGTGATTAAAATTAAGTCTTCAGCAAATTTTAAGTAATTAATCTGCAGGTGAACACTCAAACAGACAGGTTTGAGCTTTGGGGTCTGGGTTGCTTTGCTGTGGGCAATAGTCAGGTAGAAATTAAGCTGCAAACAAAAAAAGCAAAGAGTTATATATTTAAAAAAATATTCATATGCATACAAAAGATAACTAGATATCAATGTAATTCATTTTATAATAAAAACTTCAGAAATGGCACATCCAAAGAACCCCATTTGAGAGGCAACAACATTTATTGCCAAAATGCAACCAGGATTTAAAGTATTTTAGAAATTTCTTTAGGACATATGACACCACTGACTACTGGCACATGGAAACTTCTGTTGTTTGAGAGTATATCATTTTATAGAAAGAATCACAAGTTATTCAGGCCAGAGCATTTGAGATCTTGCTTGCTTGAGTTGTCATTAGTTTAGGCTCAAACTCTTACAAAAATTCTCCATAGGTTTGGACATTTTTTACATCAGCAGCTCTATGAGACTGTCTTAGGCATAAGTCTTAGCCAGAAGTACCCCATGTAAGACTTGTGCCTAAGACAGTCTCATATGTATGTGTATGTGTGTGTGTGTGTGTAGCTTAGCTAAGTAGATGCAATAATTCCAGATGATAATGGTGCTATCTGGTAGAGATGATGACCTTAAAAGCAAGAGTGAGACTCAAAGAAACCTTGAGGTCAACTTGGATACTCTTGAAGAGACTGACTAGGTATGTTAGAAAACTTAAAATTTGTCTTTTATGGGGATCAATTTTATGGGGTACAACTTTTGGTTAATGGAATATAGCCAGAATATTTTTGTACTGACCAAAGAATATGAAATATTCTTGGCTAAAACTTTTATAATATAGAAGGATTAATGAGAGCAAAACTATATACATGACATTTTCTCTAAGGGAGAGAGCCTGGACACCTGAGCTAGTGAGGAGAGAAAATAATGAGTGACCTATAGAAACCTGAAAAGACTCCTTCCCTCCTCTCTCCTTTCCAGGAAAATAGATAGTTAAGGAATTGGACATTTTCTTGTGTTTCTTACCTAAAAGAGAGGAGAAAGCTTCCCTTAAATTGTGTGCAAAGGTTTAACAACCTTGTGCAAAGCCATCTCCTGTAAAAGGCCACACAGCTTTGTCAGACACAGGCCAGTATTGTGGTGGTAGCTGCTAAGACCATGAGAAAAACCCAGGGGCAGAGAGCTCTCCCCCAATCCTAGTCTAGGGCCAAGGTGGTGATAAGACACTGCTCTGGAATGCTTGGAACAGCAGAGAAAATCAAAGGAGTGACTTCAGACTTTCTCCTTCATCCCAGAACCATTGGATGAATTAACCACAAGGCTATAAAGTGATTTAATTGCTTCAGAGAAAACATGAGCAATATTGTCGTTAATCCCTAATTATAATTATATATATATATATATTTAAATTGTTCTCCAAAAATAACATTGGGAAAGTTTAAAAATATATATAGTTATTTAGGACAAGGCAGGCAAATAAGGTGAATAATGTGATCAAGTTTAGTAAAACAGCTTGGACTAAAGACAGGTAAGATGATCAGTATATAAGCTAATTTTCTTTAAAAGCTGGTAACATTCTAAATCATTATCCTAATCTCCATTCTGTGAGAAGTTTTTTCTAAAAGGGCTAATTATTAAAAGATGGATGTAGTCAAGGTGACTACAATGAAGTGCAACACATTTTTAAATGTATAATTTCAGATTTCTTTAAAGAATAGAAATAATCTATTTACCAATACTTATATAAACCATTAATATGTAATTATATGTTCATACTTTAATATATAAATGATGCTCAAATTCTAAACAAACTAGAATATTTTAAGTAATGAAATAAGTGTGAGCTAATCCTGTAATAGATTTGTTCACTGCATGTTTATATAAGAAGGTCACTGTATGCTTAAAGAACAAATTAACAATTAAAGATGGTGTTAAAATACATTTTTGTTAGTTTGACATAAACTGTTTCTATAAATAAACATTTAAAACTTTTATGTCTAAAAATTCTATTCTTTATACACAGATGCATGCTACAAGACTTTTTGCATATATTAATGTATTTTAGTTTTTCTGTGTTTTGAAAATGTCCCATGATTTATATTATGTCAAGGGGTGAGTTTAATCATTAATATTTACTGTAAATTTTCTTTATGTGGCATGAGCTAACACAATGAATCTTTTCAAAATGAATCTTTTCTGGACAGTTTTTTCTCATTTATCATATAAGTAGAAAATACAATAGGAAATTCCATCCATGTTGCTAGTGTGTTATTTGGAATAACAGAATAGCAAATATAAAACAGTAGGCTTCAGGTCAACTAAAAATTAGTAATATTCACATACCTATCTGGATCTGAATCATGTCAATGTTCCACGTTCTACCTGAAAGCAATTCAATTCACACGATAGGAGTAAATAGATACTAGAGGTGACAATTGCCAGAAGCTTAATCTGTCCCCTTGAGAAGTTCCAGTTCTTTTGTTTTATTTCTGATTAGAAAATTACAGTATTAATTATGCCAGCAAACATTTACCAGATCATGGTTTGGTTAATATTTTTTTTAATCAGTTCACAAGTTCGTCATTATCATTTTTTAAATTATCCTGTCCCCCTCCAGGAAGTTCACTGGTTATAAAAGAAACAAAATCAAAGTGATGTCCACTTCTGTTAGAAACAATGGCTATTTTCAAGAAAAATTCAGTTTTATCTAAGATCAAATAAAATTGATGGGACACTGACGGATAAAATCTGAAGCCACAAAAAAACGGTGAGAAGCTAATCACTTTAGCCCATTCCTGACAGGGTTGTTGGGAATCAAATATGATGGCATACCTAAAGAAAGTATTCAGAAAGTTAAAATCACTAGACCTTGGTCTGCTCAGACCTGTCTCCAGAATTCACTGCAATCCGCAGTTATAGTAAGACAAAAGGGGTACGCAGTTGCTAACTTGCTGCCATGCTTGCTCCCACGGACAAAGCCACAGAAAAAGTCACTGTGAATTTCTCCAACAAACCTGGTTAATCTTTCCCAGAGCACATGGAAAGATTTCAGAGTCCAGGAACATCACTGAATTCGGAAACCTGAATTCACTGCAGTTAATTTACTAAGAAGCCATGAAGTGTTGTCATAAATTACTTAAACTAACTGGTACTTGTCCAATTAAATGAACAAACTACATCGTGCAAGGTAGTGGCCTTGAGGATTTATGGCAGTTGTTTGTTTGCATGTTAATTTGCCAAACTTCACAAAGCTGCTCTGGGTGTACTCCTTCACCGTATGTCAACCAGCCAGGCCCTACAATGCTTGTATTTTCAGCTGTTTTTCCAGTCAAGAGCATGACCATTTTTCATCCCAACAGGTTTCCTCACACGTTAACAGAGGAGGCCATGAGCAAGCAGCAAATGCTAGCGACTGTTTGCATGAGAGATGATGGAGTAGGATAACTGATGTGAGTTTAGTTAGGAAACCACGGTGCTGCTCACAAACACCATTAAGGGAAAATGAGCAGAGTTCTCCTGCCCCATTTCCCATCCCCTGCCAGAGCTTGAGCCCTAACATTGAGACCGAAATCAATGAACACCCAGTCAATGCTTTCTTCCCTATATTCTTCTTGCTCCAAAACAAACATGTGCTGATTAAAGAACTGTTGTAACTTTTCGTTGATAAAATTAATGCAAAGCTGCTCAAGACTGTTGTACTTCAAAGATGTGATTAGGCAGGAAAAAGAGATAAAAATAAAATTGAGTAAATGGAAACTATTTGAGGCAATGGAGATGTTAATTAACTTGACTGTGGTGATTATTCACAATGTGTATATATCCTGAATCATCAGACTGTACACCTTAAATATATACATTTTTTGTCAAATATACCTCAATAAAAAAATAATATTGAGGTCCACTTGGAAAAATGTGAAGAGAAAACCATAACCACTGTCATATGATGGCAAATAGACCCAGTAAATAACAAATGCTCAATTCTTATCTTTTTCAGATATACCCACAAACTAAAGATTACAACAATAAAATAACACAATGATATAATTAAAAATCATAAAATATTTCTTTATCTCTATTTACATTTAAGGCTGAATTTCCTAATACTATTATAATTATTATTTAACAATGGCTCTTCTTTCCCAACCAAAGTAGCTCTTAATGTTTACATAGAATGAATTTCATCATGCCTTGACTACATTTTCTGACGTTCAATTCACATTTTCTAATCTCCTTGTAAATATTCATTGACTTCGTCCTTACCAGATATACTTACATCAAGGATTTTAAAACCAGTGATGTCAAGAATGCCGATAAAGAACTGCCTTGACAGCTTGGCATCCATAGCCCTGTTGACACGTGCCACCAGCCACTTAAACATCCTTTCATATATTGACTTGGACAGGGCACCAACAGCATAGGACACCTAGAAATCACATTGAAAGCAATCCTTCATCTGACAGATTCATTTTAATCCTGGGCCTTTCTGCCTGTAACTGACTTCTAGTAAAATCAGGATATATTTTTTTACTTTCTGTGGTTCTAGCATGCTGTTGAGATGATATATGAGGAAAAATACAATACAGTGAGAGAAAAAAAAAAGGGAGGAAAGAGAGAGGAGAGGGAGAGAAAAGAGAAAAAGAGAGAATAGGTGAGTTACCTTAATGCTTCTTTACCTAACACTCCTGAGAGAGAAATCATGTTCCTATTACTGAAGAACCGAATATCTTTGGGGGATGTGGGGGTGGCAATGTGTTCTAAAGCCTTGCTATTCAAAGTGTTGTCCTAAGACCTGAAGCATCAGCACCACCTGGAAGCTTGTTAAAGATGCCAAGTCCAGTCCCAGACCTAGGAATCAGAATTTGCACTCTAATGCAATCCCCCGCTGACTCCTATGTACCATAAAGTTTGAAAAGTACCTGTAGAGTAGGCAAGGCATCTGGTCTTTGTCCTACTGCTGTAGTTGCAGTGGCTAATGATTAGTGTAACCTTTCACAAGCGACCTAAACTCTCTGGGCTGCAGTATCTTAATTTGAGTAATGCTCTTGAAGGTCCTTTCTAGCCTCAGTTTCCACCTTCTCTATTATATTAGTTCTCAGGGCTGCTCTCAACTCCCTGAAGGGAGAACAGCAATTTAGTGCATCATTTTGACTCAACTTCCCCTGTAAAACTCAGGCTGCGTTCTTCTCCCTGGAAGTATGTTGCAAAGGCCCTGACATTACCTACTGGGGAGAGCTCCAACCTCTGTGCCTGGATGATACCATGTAAAATGCAGGTCCTACTTCCACGATGCAAAGGCATTGGTATAGTAGCAGGTTTCTGACAAACACCAAGTAGGAATGAATTTTTGGACACACTCCAAGCCTGGAAGCAGAATGTGCTCCGACCACTTTACATTTAAAATAGGCCTATCACATACATCCTTCAGCTGCCCAGGAGGGAACATGTAGCAGGATCCAGTTGGTGTCTGGTGGTGATTTAGTTCTGAGTCATCCACTCTGATCAGTTATCTTGAGTCATTTCCACAGTAATCCATACGCCGGATGGCATCACAGGTTTTTATTATCGGCGTCACCCGCACACCCGCACAAATAGAGCACTAAGAATGATTTTTATCCTCTGGAGCACCGAGGAAATCACTCTGTCTACAGCACTCACTTTGAAACTTTAAAAAGAAATGACTAACTTGCTCACCCCCTTTTAATTCCCTAAATACTCAAGAAGTGGGGGTGGGAGAAAAAAACTGGCCAGGGGTGGGAGTAGTGAAGAAATACAGGAAGAAAGCCTGACAGTGTAGGCAGAGGGAAAAATAGATGGTATGCTGTCTGCTGAATGAATTAATGAAAATAATAAACCAATATACAGCACATTAATTAATCATTTTCATTATATTCTGTCCAATGACAGAGGAATTAGGCCGCTAAACCTATGCTTCCACTTTTCAGGGGCTAAACAGACTCATTTCTTAGCTCTTTTTAAAATAATCTCACAGAAGACTTTGATAACGGGGGCAATAATGCATGATAGCAAGAACAAAAACAAAATAAATGGAGTCAGCCATGTTTTTTAACCACTTTGATCCCTGATTTTCTCCTATGTAAAATAAGAATATTAAGATATGCATATCTCAGGGTTGTTGGGACTCAGTGTGACAGAGGATTTAAATATATATAACACAACATTTGACATTAGTATCCAATGTGTTAGTTTCCCCTTTCCTATGCCCTTTTCACTGTTATCGCTTCCTCATCCTCATTCCAGTATTACCAGCTCTATTACCTTGAGCAGCTAACCTTTCAAAGGTTTGCTATCTTTAACTATGAAATGAAAATAGAAATGAGATAAACTTTGCAAACTTGCTGTGTGACAAAAAAATCTGTACAAAGTGCTTAGCGCAACATCTGTAGTAAATACTCAATGGTTGTTCATTATTATTTTATTATTAACCTTTTTAAATTAAAATAACTTATTTCTAAGAGGCACAATCAGAACCCTCCTAGAATCATAAAACACTAGCCTTGAGGAACTTTAGTTCCTGATAATCATGTAGACGAGTACCTTTGGAAACTGGGAGGACATTTTCTGATTGTCATAATGACTGAGTGTGCTACTGGCATTTAGCAAATGCAAAACCTCCTATGATGTGCAGGACACTCCTACACATGAAGAAATGTCCCATTGAGATTCCAATCACCCCTCCATTGAACATACAGAGGAATTCAATCTCTTCACTAGGGTGCTCAGAGATATGAAGATATTTGACCATCATCCCAGAGTTAGCATTAAAGCTAGAACTAAATTTTGTAGCTTGTTAACACTGCAAGAATTTTTGCCATCTTTTGCAATTGTCATCAACAGAACATATACATACATCTCTATTCTTAGCAGTGGCAATTGTCTCTATAAAGTCAGTAAAATTCCTAAGAAAAGAAAAGCCTTACAGTGTGCTTTCTTACTCTGTATCCAAAAGGAGGAGGAAAAGAGGGAAAGAGGGAAAGAGGCGGGGGGAGAGAGGGAGGGAGGGAGGGAGGGAGGGAGGGAGGGAGAGAGAGAGAGAGAGAGAGAGGGAGAGAGAGAGGGAAAGGAGGGAAGAAGGGGTGGTGGTAGTGGAGAATGAGGGAGAATGAGGGTTTTTTTCTTTTAATGTTTAATAATATGTTAGTTTGCTTCACTGGTTCTATTATGGCATAGGCTGGTGTGGTAACTCAATTCCTGAGAACACATTATTAAAGAGATGAAGGTTTGATTTCAGTCTTCCTATGGGCTTATTAGTTTTCTACAGAAAGAGTTTTTATTCTACAATCATAGCATGCCATGCAGGCATGTTGTGGTGAATGTCTTATAAAGTAAGAAATTGCCAAATATCTCTAATATCACTGCCAAGAAATAGTTTAACTACTTGTCCTGCTGATCACGGTTCAAGTTCAGCTCAATAGTTAACATTTATGGAGCACCTATGGCTTGCAGGGCACTGTGCTAAATGCCACGGGTATTAAGACACAATTGACAGCCTCAAGGAACTCAGATTAGAACCAGGGAAGACAAAAATGTAAAATTGTTTTGGTATAGTTAGTACTATGGTAGAAGAAGAATTATTGATTTATAGAGTATGTGAAAATACAAGTTTGATTTTGATTAGTTGTTGAAATGTTTTAATCCTTTTCTATTTAAAAAAAGTGCAACTCGCTGCCAGCATTCATTTAACATCATGCCTAGGAAAGCTACATTTTCTAGGATTTGACATTTTCAGTGATTGAGAATTACTATATTTTGTAAATGGAAATACCATTACTAAAAACAGAATGTCATTTGTTTCCAAAGCTAACGATATACTAGAGTAATGCAAAAAAAAAAAAAAATGAAAGTGAAATATTTCATGGCAAACTTTGGGGGGAAGGTTTGGACTGTAATCCATGAGTTACCTTGGGGTAAATGCTGCAGCCACATGCACCGCTGGCAAGTATTCTCAGGGCAAATGGTAAATGGGTTAAATAATATAGTCACACCAGATGCCTTACTATACCAAAAGAAATAGAGTTTCCTGCGGTCAAAATAATTTCATCACAAATTTGTACATTTATCTCTCATTTTCAGATTTGGGATGTATATAGATAGAGCAAAACAATCTAAGTGTCACCTGAATACTTCCTGTGTCTTTTGTAATGTTACTTATGTTCCCTAACCCTCAGTTTATTCAACTAAGAAAACATTTAGTATCCTTGCCCTCTCTACCTATATGTGTATTGTTGTAAAAATGGAAGGAGATAACACCTGTAAATGTTTAATACATATTATATGTAATTATACCATTTCCTCTTTCCAGAAAGACTACATTTCTCAGGTCTTCTATAGATAATTTGACTAATACTCATCAATAGAATATTAGTGAAAGTGATATCATTCTAGCCACAAGCAGTTAAGGTGGGTATGCTTCCTCCACAAATTATCTTTCCCTTAGTACAACAACTTTGGAGGCCATGTGTTCCAGATGGCCTAACTACAAAATGGAAAAAGGCTGTACAATCTGTATTGGACTTGGTCGGAGTAAGAAATGTTTTATTGTCACTGAGATTTTAGCATGCATGTATTACTGCAACATGCCTATTTCATACTAACTAATACACATTATGATAAATATTATTACTTTGAAATGCCCTAGCATAATTAGACAGTCTCATTACCCAGCAGCCCTGGGAATATCTACTATATTCTGGCAAAGTCTCAGAGGACTTGTTATTCTATCATTAAAACATTCTCCTGGATGCTGCATGACCTTACACTTCAATGTCTGCTCTTAATTCCCTCTCCCTTCAAATACTAACTTCAGCATATGTTCTGAAATTCTTCCTCAACTGTGTCACCATGTGTCTATTACTCTAAAAAGTCAATATTCCAAATAGATTTGAGATGCCAATTTGTAAATTTTACTCATGTCAAAAACCAATAGCCCTGAAAGTTTCTTAGCTGGACAACAACGATGTTGATCACAACATGTAAAGGGCTTGCTTGCATCTGCAAAGAGATTTGTTGCCAGAGAGAAAACTGTCAAAATTGTATATTTCAAGCTAGAAACCCTTAACATAAGAGCATTTACAAGTGAAAACATTTGGAATATTAATCGTGGTAGCTCTTTTCTGCTTTTTTTATAGAAGCTCTTGTTGCAGACATTGGAAATTGAAAAATACACAAGTACGATATGAATACAATTATTACAAGATCATAGAATCACCTTACCTGTTCTACATTTTGAGCTCTAGTAACATACTCATTGCCAATTTTGATTCTAGGGTGGATCAAACCCTTCCCTAACTCAGAGGAGTTAATGCCCATGAGGAAAGCAGTTTTTTCAGCACCTGCTCAGAAGAAAGGAAGGAAAAGGAGGGAAGGGGGGAGAAAAGAAGGGAGGAAGCAAAGAAAAAACACTGTTGAAATTTATTGCAATATAGCCAGACTACCCAGAGGAGAAAAGAATCGTATGTTTAAACCAATGTAACAAGGTAGATTGTAGTTTTGAAACAATTACCTGAATCCTAAATGTTTAAAAGACTATTTCTTGGAAATGCAAATCAAAACCACATAAAATGTCTCTTTACACCTACTAATATGGCTATAATCAAAAAGAGAATAAGTGTTGGTGAAGATGTGGAGAAATTGGAACTTCATACATTGCTGGTTAGAATGTAACATAGCACAGCTGCCCTGGAAAAGTTTGGTAGCTACTCAAAAGTTACACAGAGTTACTCTAGCACCCAGAAATTCTACTTCTAGTTATATTTACAATATAAATGAAAACATATGTTCACACACAAAAAAATGTACACAAATGTTTCTAGCAGCATTATTCATAAAAGTCAAAAAGTGTAAAAAACCAAATGTTCATTAACTGATGAATAAACAAAATGTGGTATATAAATACAATGGAGTATTTTTCACCATAAAAATGAATGAAATATTGATGGATGCTACAACATGGATGGGACTTGAAAACATTATGCTACATGAAAGAAGTCAAACACAAAAGGCCACATGTTACATGATTCCACTTACATGAACTCTCCAGAATAGGCATATCCAAAAAGGAAAAGTAGGTTGTGGTTGCCAGGAGCTAAAGAGAGGAGAAAATGAAAAGTAACTACTCAAGGGTACAGAGTTTCTTTTTGGAGTTATGAAATATTCTGGAATTAGATACTGGTGATGGTTATATATTGTATGAATACACTAAATCTCACTGAATTGTATACTTTAAGTGGATGGATTTTGTGGTATGCACATTATAGCTTAATTTTAAAAAGATGGTCCTTTCTAAAAAGAAATATTTATCTGAAGGACATGAACTATTTCATCTTTATTATTTGCCTATTTTTCCCTTCTACATATGTACTGATTCTTTCAATGAAACAGGGACTTGTAATTTGAAAAATTTAAAACCACCATCTAGCAGACGCCAAGGACTCTTGCCCAGTATCTACTGAAAACCTTTCCTTTTCTGTAAAGTCTGTTTGTACCACAGTGCCCTCTGCTGCCCAAAAATAATACTTGCAACCCACATAATTGCACTTTGATAACAGTTCTTTCATTTTCTAAGGAAAGTAAAGAGTGTTATTAGAAAGAAAAGGAAATATGCATGTAGCATATTAGGTGTTAAAAAATGAACTAACACTTAGAAAAGTTATAAGCACATTTCAAATTGCAGATATCTTCAATTGTCAAACAAAAGAACATTTTACTCATCTGAAACCTCTCTGCGACACCTTAAGTTATAAAGGAATCTTGAGGTATACTAATATATGTGATGTAGCTACTCTGTAAAATGTCCTACCGTAGAAAGAAAGGCAGTCTTTTCTTCATTGTGTACAAAATTTCCTGAGTAATAACACAAACAGGGAATAAAAAAACCAACCAACCAAAAAAAAAAAAAAGAGAGGGAGAACTGAATGCCATTTGTATTAATGATATCCATTTGCTTTTTATGAGCCTTTAAAATATTTCAGACTTAAAAAGCTTGAAATGTCTGATTTGCTTGTTAACTAAAATCAATATATATTATACATATACATTTCTGCTGGCTACACACCTACTCTATGTCAGTAATAATGGCCTAGGTACTCAGTTGCTATGAAACCTTTCAAAGTGCAAAGCTTGTTTGAGAAAATGGAAAAATCAAAAATAGTGCAGACGTGTTCATCTATGCTGAGATGTTCCTGCTAAGAGTGCCACGTTTTGAGACAAAAGCCTGATTATTTCAAGTTGAGACTCCAGTGCATCAGAACCATAGACTCTTTGAATTAGAAGAGGCTTTAGAGACCATCTAACCCAACGTGAAGATATTTAAAAGGGAGAAATGCAACATGCCTAATGGATCTGAGTGGAGATGACTAATAACCAACATTGTGAAAAATGAACAATTCCATAATATCTGTCCAGGAACTAGACAGGAGTTTGGTTCTCTAAGCTTTGAGAGTGGGAACATTCAGGTGGACTTTAAAGATAATAATAGCCTCAAATTCACACATTCTTTTTCCAGTGTTAGAAACAGTCCTTTGAGTCTAATTTATCCATCAACAAAGAAAGCCTAAATTTTCTGTACAGTATACCACCTTAAACTCTAGCAGAAATAGCAACCAACATTTCAGATTTATCACCTATTTCAGAGACAGTAAAGTATTAACAGATTTATTCCACAGGTGTATATTATATACTTTTTTTTGACAGAAAACAGTGGTTGTCATTTTCTAAAAAAATAAATTACTTCATTTGCAATAAGTTTAGTTTTACAACCAAGGTGAAAATAGTTTAAATCTGTCAATGTCCATCAGACATTTGGAAAATACCACTGCAAACATAGCAGTGTCTGTAAACACATTTTTATCACATGATTTGATGCGGTCGCAAAAGAGGCTTAATGAAATTCTCATCAATAAACACCATTCCCTCAGGACCTTGTGAATAACCTCATGGCTTTAATTAGGTTGTATGATCTTACCTAGGAGGGGTAACAAGTAATTAGAACAGGGATTCCCAAAAATTGGTGTGGATCAGAAAAGCCTGGAGAGTTAACACAGAAACAAAGGACAGCTTGTTTGCTGAAAGAGGTTAGGTCTGGGCTTATTTTTATATTCTCCAAGTGATTCTGATACACATAAAGGCTGGAGAACAAAGTCCTCTTTACTGTGGCCCTCGACCTTCGCTATACATTGTTTTTACAAATTGCCGGGTGACCCCAAACACTGGTGCCTGCACCCAGGAGATTTTTTTTTTTTTTTTTGGTCTGGGTGAAGCCTGGACTTGAGAATTTAAAAACTGCCCTGTTAATCCTAATATAAATCCAAGTTTTAAAAGCCCTCTCTAGAGAAATGTAGCCACAGTTGGTAAGTACACAAGAAGTCAAAAAGATGGAGAGAACAAATTTTGGCTTCACTTCAAAATAAATAAGGTCTAGAAAAATAAAGAACAATTCTTTCCAACTTTACAGTGTTATCCCAGTTCAGTCTCCTCTGTAAATAACCAGGTATAAAGAAAGGGTTAAAATTGTTTTTTCAATTCACAGCCTGGCTAATCTGAAAGAGGGGTTATAATAACACTTAATAGTCTTTTATAAAAGGTTGAAGTATGATTTTAGAGCTGTTACATTTTATTAATAGATTGAATGAAGTTTACTGAGCATTTGGCATATGTAAGGCTTGGTGCTGGTAAAAAGATAAAAAGATAAAAATCTTCAGCATCAAGGAGTTTATAATCCATGAGAGTAAATAAAACACAAGAAAAATAGCAAGTCAGTTAGTAAAACAACTGCAAAGGAGACAAAGAAATTAAGTATTATGAAAGTTTGAAATAGAGAGAAACCCCCTTTGCATTAATGAAAAGTGGAAGTAATTCAAGTGTCCATCAATGGATAATTAAATGTGGTATATACATATAATGGGATATCATCCACACTTAAAAAGGAATAAAATTTTGACACAGTGTAGATAAATCTTAAAGATATTTTACTAAGTGAAATAAGCCAGACACAAAAGAACAAATATTATATGATTCCACTTACAGGAGGTACCTAGAATAGTCAAATTCATAGAGACAGAAAGTAGAATAATGTTTGCCAGGGCCTGGGGAAGGGGAAATAGAGAGTTACTATTTAACAGGTACAGAGTTTCAGATTTGGATAATAAAAAATTTCTGGGGATGAATAATGGTGATGGTTGCACAAAAATGTGAAGGTACATAATGTCACTAAACTAAAACAATGGCACTAAACTTAAAGATGGTTAAAATGACAAATTTTATGTTATTCTTTAAAATCGAAAATATAAAATTAAAAAAATTAAGGATTTAAATTTTTATTTCAGTTGCCAAGACCTTTAATATAAATGAAATAGTTATCACAACCATGCTTCTTTTTCATAATTGTGATTTTTCTATTTTAATCATTTCTAGACAGATCGTTTATTGTAAATGCCTCAAATCTTTTTGATAATCAGGCAAAACTACAGATTTTTGAAAATGTGAAGAAAGAAATGATGGGAATTGAAGCCTTTGTGGTCTCAGTCCAGTGAAAACTCCACCCTTGCAATTCCAAGGACCTTTGTTCACACCTCCACTGTCTCTCAATACATTTTATGGTAATTTGCTCCTTTGTTTTTCTCAATAGTCTCTGTGCTGAAGGTAGGCTATGTCCTAGTATATCGGATATCACCCAGGTTTAGCAAATTTATTGGCTTCTTCAATAATTAAGGAATGTTTTTTATTCTAAGATACAGGGATTCTATATCAGAATAGAGGTTGAACGAATAATTTCAAGGAATTGTAATCGAGTGAGATTGCTGGTTAACTTCAGCATTCTCCAAAAACCAAAAGGGGAAGTCAACTACAAGGAAAGGGGAGTAGGCTGGGGGTCAGGGATTTGAAGAGAGCACATGGCGTGTCTTCAGAGCAATTCTTACTTTCTGTGCCATCTGCTTCTGCGTGTTCTTCTCCGGGTTTCTGTTTAAATTTCATGTTTCTAAAGTGCATGATGGCTCCAATGAGTTTATAGGATCCATACTTCTCTTCAGGAAGAAAGCCCAAGATGTCCATGGCTTGCTGTAAAAAGAACAGATGGCCCTGTGTCTTCATTTGCCTCATGGCTACAGTAAGCTTCTCACCCCTACTGTGTGTCACACCTCCCTACACTCTGTGGGCTCCAGAAGGGAAGGAGACAAATCACCATAGCCCCGAGGTGTGACAGCTGTGTTCAAAGCTGTTGGCACTTGGTCACCCATGTCTATTTATCCCTTTAAAAGAGAATTAGGAAGACAGACTTGGCTTATTAAATTTCCAGTCGTTTTAGAACTTTCCTTGATGCCCTATGCCTCTTCTCTCACTTCCAGCAACTGATCATAAACTGGCTATATGAAAAAAATTATTTTGCTTTTTATGGTTATGACAAAAAATTGCTCCATATCTGATGGGTTGCTTATTTCTGGAATTCCATATGTTCTTCCAACTTTATTCCAGAGCAGATATATTTCAAAGACTAGTAAAAAGAAGTGTTTAAGAAAAACCATGTCATCAAAGAACTGCATCCTAAGAAGCCACTGCACACAGTAAGATGTTCCTGGAATGGAAGGTGAAAATCAGTACAATCTTTCTAGTAGTGAATTTGAATATGTATGAACAGACTCTAAAAATTTTATAATCCTTATCTAGTAATTTCACTTTTAGAAATCTAGCATAAGGTGAATCTGATATATAAGAAAAGCATTTACCTACAGATATTCACCACAGTAAAACAAAACAAAAAAAATGAACAAAAAAATTGAGTCTAACAATAGAATTGGCTAAACTACAGGACAAATGTCTGATAAAATATTAAATACTCATGTAAATGTTTATAAAGAGTTTGTAATAACACTGAAAATGCTTATAACATTAAATAGAAAAGCAAACTCTATATACCAAGTAGTATATGCAGTATAATGACGAACTTTCACTGAGAATAAAAAACACCAAAACTATATAACAGCAACATCAGATAAAAAAAATAAGTAAATAAAGACTATAAAGATATATGTGTGTGTATATCAAAATAAGAACAGTGGTTGTCACTGAGCTGAAACACCTTCCTACTTTTCATCATGTCCCAAAGTTACTGTAATGAATAAAAGAGTAAACTTTGGGCAGAGGCAACCCTGGGTTGTCTCCTTTTACTTTCCTCCCCCAGGGGAAGGAAGACATTTCTATAAGACCCTTCAGAAGAAGAGATCGAAGATGCTTTCTTTCATTTCTTATTGTCATTACCAGACTTTGCTTTAATAACTACTAAGCCTTACATCTGTGGCCAGCGATTCTTCAGCATCATCTAAGCTCTCCACAGCAGCTACTTCATAAGAGCAAAAGTGAAAGTCAGAAAGATTTTTAGACACCAGTAGCATATCTGCAGTGATAAAAACAAACAAACAAACAAAAAAAAGTTAAACAACTTAAAGAAACTCGTGAAGCTTTAAAAACAACTAATATTCACACTTTACTCTTAAAGCTGACAGCATACTCGTAAACAAGCCAAAATAAAATCCATAGTCAATACTCAATTCTCTACAATCAATTTTGCCCTCTATTAACTTGTCAGTCATGTGTTAATGCCTTCTGAGTGAAGACCAGGCAGGCCAAATCTGAAAGCAGATTCAATTGCAGCAGCTTGAATTAGTGTGAAAGAAAACAGATAATGTGTGTTGGCAAAACTTTGAAAACAGAAATTTGGCCTAGATACATGGTTGAGGGTGGGAGAATAAAAACTGTTTTGTAAAACTGTAACGGGCCTGAACTTCAAAGTCTAGGGTGCAGGGAACATTAGCGATGTAATCCTGTCACATCACAACCTCCCCATTAGGAGGCTGAGTAGGTATTTCAAGGGACCTATAAATTAGCTATTGTGTTCAGTACTGAACCTCTGATATGTTTAAAACTCCCAACATGCTTCATTTAGTCAGGAAACAAGAAGCAGGCCAAAGCCAAGTCAGGGTGTCAGGAGCATGTTAGCAACTACTTGGCCAAATCACAGTAACCTCTTAATTCCTAACAGTCTCTCCTAAGAAAGTTCCTTTGAACCGCTTCGATTTTCCTGTTTGTCACTCAGTGAAGCAGAACTCTGTTATCCTGAACCCCAAATCTCAGAAACAAAGAAATTGGGCTACTCCGCAAATGTTCATAGCTTCCCTATTTGGAAACAACCCAACAGTCCATCAATAGTTAATAAACGGTTGTATATCCACATAATGGATTATTACTCAAAAACAGTGGCGCTGAGTGAAATAAGCCAGAACAACAAAAAAGTATATACTGTAAAAACCATCTTATAAGATTTTAGAATCATCTTATAAGATTTTATTCACTGAAATCTCAAGACCTTGGGCATGCATATGAACCTTGTTAGAGGTTCTTCAAAATAATTTCCCCCCATAGAGATTTCTCCAAACATTTAAACTTATAGTTTTTACTATATATGTAGCCTAAACCATAACAATCTATAATATCTATGATTGTCATTTTGTTATTATGTAAAAATCTTAAAAAATAGTGGTACAATAGAATAAAAAACAGTAACAAGATAATTTCATAATAAAACATTCATATAATTTGATTGTTCTTCAAACCAAGTGGAGATATAGAAGAGTCAGTTAGCTATAAGTCTGGACTAATGGAGAGAAGTCTGCATTTGACCAAATTTTGGAAGCCAAAAGATAGAAATCATCCTTGAAGCCATCAATCTAGATGATCTATTACCACAAGACAGATTCAAGCACTGAGCCCCAGGACAGTCTAAAGTCACAGGCTAGGTGAAAAAGAGGAAACCACCCACAAAGAAATGCCCAGAGATTTAGGAGAGAAACTAGGAAGAAAGGTATACTAGAAGCCAAGGGGAAGGAATTTTCAAGGGAGAAGAATAAACCAGTAGTTTTAAATACCGTTGCACTCTAAAAATCAAGAACATCCCTATGTAGCGTTTTGCAAGGTTCATCTGTGGCTTTACTGACTACTCTTAAATCTGTATTGTATGAGCTCCAGATCTAAGTCTCCAACTTCCCACTAAAAATTTCAATGCAGATAGCCATGGTAGCTCCAGAGGTTCTTTATGTTTGTTCTTTATGTTACCTCCCTACTCAGGCTAGAAACCTGGGTGCCATGACATCCTGTCCCTTCACCTCTTTTATAGCTCAAATAGATATTTCCATGTCTTTTGAGTCAAACATCTATTTAATCTTTTTTCTATACCATAGTTAGAGAAAAATGCTATGAGAGGTGGTCAGGATACAAAAATGACATAGCCCTTTACCGCAAAGAGGCTAGAGGAACCACACACCTGAGCAGTGCAGGAGCATCTTTCATTTTAGCTGTTTTGGTGAAAAAAAAAAAAAACTACCTTCCAAGATGACTTTTCCATGAATTACCTTTCATTCTAAATTGTGACCTTTATATATATTTTATTTTGTTCTCATGTTTATGTCATATTTTTTCATCCTGGTCATAACGATCGGAGGTGTTATAGTTGGCTTTATTTTCTTTATGTTAAATACAGAAAAATAGACCAGCAAGACTATTTGCCCAGAATCAGTTAATGATAAGTTGAATTTAAAACAGTCTCTATATTTGTTAGACAATGCCACCCACTTATTGAAACCTGTGTATGTAACTATGATGAGATTCCATTTCCTTCTTTGACACAGACAGGAGGGTTTTGCTTTCATGCAAGCAGGCTTACTTGGGTAAGTGCTGAGGGAGTAAGAACATGAGGGGAGGGTAAAAAAACAGCATGAGGCTTAGGTCTGCAGGGCCAGGAAAAAGGAGTCACAATTCAGGAGGGAGCTGGCAGTGTTACTGAGCAAGGGCTCACTGCCCAACACGCACAAGAGCCAATACTATGGCACCAGTTTTTGAGAAAACCTTCATTTGCAAGTTGACTGGCAAGAAGACAGGAGGCAAGGCTCAAATCTGTCTTACTGATCCTGGGGTAGAAGTTTAACGGTTCACAAGTGTTACTTCTGCGTGGTATAAACTTTGTTTCTAGGTCTTGTTAAATCAGATAGGACCAGTTTTGTGCTGGTCTATGGTTATAAATCCCTTTTTGTTTATTCATCATTCTTGAGAAATACAGGATGGCCACTCTAGTTATTTTCTGCTGATAAGGAGACAAAGTCAGTCCAGAAAAATGCAAGGCAGCATAAGAAAGTAGAATATTAGAACTATACAAGCAAATATAACCAGAAAAGTAAAACACTTATTTAAACCAAAACAATAGCAACTATAATAAGAATTAAGGTATATACAGGCCTGGTCCAGACTCTTGGGCAGAAGCAGTCTACTTTTAAGATGTCCGCATCTTCTCTTCCTGGCCAGGCCAACTCTCAGCTGTCCTGTTTCTTCTAAAAATTTAAGATCATTCAAGTGTAACTAGGAGCCAAAAAGTCAATATTGAGTTTCCAGGCCCATCTAGTATGAGGACAGTTTGGTCCTCCTCCTCCTTCCTGTTCCCATTTGGGAATTGTAAAGGAAACAAGGCTTGGAAGGTGTTTCCGGCTAGACATGGGTAACCAGAAGGATCTCATAGGGTCCATTCCATTTAGGTTGCCAAGTTTTGAGGAAGACTCAATCTCCTGGGCTTACACAAAGCAGGGGACAGTTATCTGCAGGAGACATTAACCAGCATATCTATGTATGGTTGATAAAGTAGCACCTGGAGATTATGAACATTTTATGGTATCTAATTCTTTTGCAACATAATTTTCAAAGTTACACTACTTATTCTTAACAAAGGGTCTTTCATATAACATTTCATAGGGGCTCAATTGGAACCTACCTCTAGGGGCTGTTCTTACCCTAAGCAGAGCAACTAGTAAGAATCTATTTGGTGTGGACATCTGTACTTTGCTTCTTTTGTACCACAAGTTTCACACCTTGACACGGCCAGTTTCTGCCTAGAGTCTACTGGAGAATTTATCTAAGCTCTTCTCTCACCTTTGTATCATCCATCACTTCTTTCTTTGGGAAATACTTTCCTTCTTTACATACACTTCATCATTTCCTCCTCTTTTATGTTCTGACCAACAAGCATCCCCCTGTTTTATCTCCAAGTTATATTTCTTCTCTTCCTTCTCTTGTAGTCAGTCCATCACCTCTTCCTTCACCTTCACATCCTCTTCCTTTACCTCTGGTTCATCACTTCCACTTCTTTTACCGAACTATATTGCATATCTTGCTTCACTTCCAATATGCCCATTTCTATTCCTTTACCTCAGGCCCATCCTCTGCCTCCTGCTTTACCCACTGGCCATCCAGCATACTTTCTTCCATTTCTGACCAGTTCATAACTTCTAGCTTTACAACTGCCTTTCGTCCACTTCCATCTTCTCTAGCTCCTACCTCTTTATTCTTTTCAGTCCATTCCCTCCACCACTCCACCACTGGCTTCCTCTGTCTTTGCTATGCCACTGACTCCCTCCCTACCCTACTAGAGACTTAGGCATGCCCCCTTAGCTCCACTCTGGAGATCATCTGATGTCTCTTTATTTTCAAGAACAAAATTTATCAACTTATGACCCCTGGCCTCCACTGCCACTCCTTCCTTTAACATGGCTGATCGCTGACAACAGGAATGAATTATGGGCCAGAATACCAACAGTGTCCTGTGTGTGGGACCAACAAGTCACAAGCAGTCAACAAGGGCCTGGTGGGTTTAATTTCCTTCCTGTCTGATGTTAATAAATCTCTCTCTTTCTATATGGTTCCATGGGCATACATGACATAAAAGGCATACTTAGCAACAATATAGTTACCTTTCATTTCTTTTTAGCTCCAAAGCATAGGGCTCTTATGAGAGCTATGGACTCTGCTTTCTGGGCAGACCTACCTGGAGGGCTCTGCTTCTAGGAATTTCTAATGAGTTATTATTGCATACCTGGCCTTTCAGAATTCCTGGTCCATGAGGCAGCTCCATCCACAAACACTTCTGGATTTTCTAAAGGTTTACAGTCAGGTCAGGTTGAATAGACAATGGTTTATATACAGTGGTGGATAAGTTTTCCTGTCATATCGGGGTGCAGACTGGCCAGGTTTAGAGTGGGTACTTTCTTTAACATTTCAGTTGGCAACTGGTATGTCATGGTATTTGCCCAGCCTCTCCAAAGTAATCAATATCTATTTGTTCAAGTAGAGGTAGCATACAGTGTGGAGGGAGCATGGAGGTAGGCTTACCAAGGGTAAATTTTTCAACCTTTTGTAAAAGGTCACAGGTTGCAGCCACAGCTTGCAGGCAAACTGGCCACCCTTGAGTTACAACATCCAACTGTTTGGAAAAGTAAGCTACTGGTCTTCTGGAAGCACGTAAATTTTGAGTTAGTACTCCAAGACTCAACCCATCTTTCATGTACAAAAAGATCAAAATGCTTTTCTGGTGCCCTTTAAGAGCCCATATCGGGGTATGGCCATGAATCTAAAATTAGAAATCCAAACATGACAAAACTCAGCCATTCCCAGGGATCTCCAGAATTGCCTTCTGGTGGTGGGTAAGGCCATCCTGGCTAATGCTCCCCTTCGATCTGGCAATAAGTTTCTGTCCTTTTGATAATGCAAATGGATATTTTATTATTGATTAGTTAAGAAATTTAGATATTTTATTATTGATTAGTTAAGAAATTTACACATTTTCCTTGGAGTCTTTATATACCCAGTATGCCAGAAAATTTTAAATGAGGGTTGTATTGTGGTCTGAAGCTTCCTTAGTTTTACTAGAAATTCATGTCATTCACATCTTAGAGTAAGACTCTCTTATTTAATTGGAGATCCCTTAAGCCCTTATTCTGATAGCGCTAATAGAATCTAGAAGAGCCCCTAAGTCCTGTCATTTCTGGTGGCTATCAACCAGTTGTGTCATCTGGCAAGTTGATTTATGTGAAGTTCCTTCCCCTACACTTCAAGGGGATTAGGACAGTCTTATCTCCAATGACTCTGTTGTTTATAATATGTACATTGTCAGGTGATGGAGGGGTATCTTACCCATGGTTTTCTTCCAGCAAGCGCCTTTCTGAGTCTTGATCGATTGCTGTTAAGTGCTTCTGTGAACAGTGCAGCTGGTTGTCTCATGTCACAGTTAAGCCTCAAACACCCTTTCAAGGAAGGTGTGTGGGTTCTTCTTGGGTTCTCGTTTCGTACTCCTTCGGGCCCCGCCCACTGGCTTCTGCTGGGAGTGGGGCTGGCTTGCCACAGGTGGATCCCATGTGCTGCTGTGGGCATCCATATGCATTTGGGGATTGCTGTGGCCTAGGCCCAGCCCCAGGCTGGCCTTGAAGACACCAAAGCTGTGGTAGGAGCCCAGGGTAGGGGCTGAGGTGGTGGTGGGGTTCCAACCCTGGTGCTGTCTGGGCCTGCTGCTTACTGTTGGTGGGCTTCCCACAGCATCTTCCTTGGAGTTCTCCCTTTAATATTCTCAACAGCTACGGAGTAAAGTGCAGCACCTGGAACAAAGCTCATACCTCAGAGTTCTCTGTTTCTTCACTAATACCAAAACCCTCATTGGAAGAAGCTTTCAAAACACAGGTGTAGAGAGTTTCCATCTTTTTTTAGCATCATCTTAATAGGATGGAGTCCACATATACAAATCTCCTAGGCTGACTTTGGTCATCTAGATCTTCAGGAATTTAACCCATTGGATAAATTGAATACCCTGGGAGACTGTTCCTTTCTGACTGGTAAGGAAGGGTCCAGGGTTGGAACTGTGGCCCTAGAGGGATTATTGGTAGAAGCCAGGTCATTACTCATAAGAATTCCCACTTTCTATGGAGGGGGAAGGATAGAAGGAGCCAGATGCATAAATGGAGATCATCATTTGGCTCTGACTTGAGCAAGACAGGCTTTTCATTTCATTTGAAGGGTATTCTTTCTGAACCCTAATTTTAGTGTAATGACCCATTTTCAGGTCATTTTGCCCCTCACTCCAACTGATATTGGGGCCCATCAGTGTTAGAAAAGAAAACCGTTTTTGCTAAATATTGACCAATTTTGAAGAATATATTCCAAAGAACTACAGTCAGGTATACCATTCATCATTTTACATGGTTATAAATCTGATTATAATACAATTGATAAAGAAATTTGCCCTTTTCTGTAACGTTACGGTAATATTTAACATTTTAAGAAAACTAGATTTGACAAAGCTCTCATGTAATATTCTAAATAGTTTAAATTTTTCTTTTATTAGGAGAGAGATAACAAATCCTTTGGGGACATTCTAGGGTCCACTGAAATAAATAAAAGCCATTTCTAAGTTAAGAAAAAGTTTCATTTTAAATCCTGAACCCTGGGAAGTTTGTCAAACATACGTAAACAAAATGATCATGTATCATTATGCTTCATTTACCCAAAGTGACAATAAAAGATAGGTCACCTATCGTTACTAATACTTTAGGTCTTAGGCTAAGATGACCAGGTTAACAACTTCCCACTTTCAAGCCAGTTAATGTGGCAGTCTGGTACCTTTAGTACAAAACAAAGCCCACACAAAACAAGACCGACACACATATATAATGCAGTAGATTGAGTGTCCTTCCAAAGAAATCCAAAACTTTGGGGCTCCAACCCAAGGTTCGGGACTCAAGCCAGACTTTTGAGAATCTTAGCGATTGTTACCTTTCCTTCACTTGTCTCCCTAGAGTGGGACTCAAACCTATGGACCTAGCCTTAGGGTTTTAACCCAAGTCTCTGGGGGTGGGACTCGAACCTCCAATACTCAAGAAAATTTTCAGGCAGTTTTGGCACAGGTACTTTTTAACAAGGTCACTCACCCAAAAGACATCTGATCCAGGAGCTGTTTCTTTTCTCAAAAGTGAAAATAGCACAGAGGAGCCTAGAACACTGTCACATGATGGGGAAGCAGAAACTCAGCAGCAAGCCTCTAGACAAACCGGTTTAGAGGACCACACTTAGCTGGGGCTACAGTGCCTCAGGCAGGCAGTCACAGGATGGTGAAATCTCTTCATAGTTACCAAAATTGTTACCTAGCAAAGACTTGCTGCCCAACATGCACAGAAACCAACAAGACTATGCACTGGGTTTTGAGAAAAGTAAGGTGCTTTGTTAGTCAGCTGGCAAGAAGACAGGAGGCAAGAAACTCAAATCTGTCTCACTGATCCAGGGTTCAGGGCCAGGTTTTAAGGGGCAGCAAGTATTACCCCTGAGTAGGGTCTCATGTGTTACCTGTGAGTGATTCATGTCTTAATCGGGAGTAGTGCTTCACAAGTGTTACTTGTGAGTGGTGTAAACTTTGTTTCCAGGTCTTGTCAAACAGTATTGAATTAGTTTAAGCTGGTCTATGGTTACAGTAGCAAAGTGCAATGGTGGGCTCAATGCTATTCATGCACTTTTCCCTCAGCTCCTCCCTGACTACTCCAGATGTATCCATTCTAGAAGTCATTACCCACACCTGATGGACTTTTTTTTCTATTTCTTTACAACCAGAAATATGGCTGCTTTAGTGGGCTAACCATTTGCTGGAGCAGCCACACAGTAGAAAGCAGTAGTTCTAAAGAAACTCTAAAAGGCCTTTAGCTTAAAACATTGTCCTCACTGAGCCTTATAAAATTTTATTTTCAAGTAGCGATGAATTCTAATTGGGTTGAGGATTGAGGTTATCTCAAAGGAGTACTGTGAAAACAGGAGTTCTTTTATTTAATTAATTTCGTTTCTACCAAGAGAAATGACCCTGAGAGAATGGAACGACGGGAGCGGGGATGGGTGGGGGGGATCATGAATTCATCTTTATGAGACACTGTGAGGATCAGACTGTCTAGGCCAATAGGGGCCCACACAGAAGATTGGTGACAGGACCATGAGCACACGAAGGATGAGATCTTGTCAGAAGGGGTGCAAGTGGATAGCATAGAAAGAAGGGATGATAGGACACTAAAGATAAAAGTCAATTGCTTCACAATTTCAAAATGTTCAGGTGTCGACCTCTGCACGAGTTCATTTCTAGTAGGGAAAGCAAAGAACCCATTAAGCGTATTTAATCACACAAGGCTTTATGTCATTCTTACATTAAATTTTACTTTCTTCGTGGCCAAATGTTCAAAACTCAACTGTGTTCACTGTGAAAAGGAGCAAAGCTGACATTAGGCCAAAAAGTTTAGGATCACAAATAAAGTTCCATAGCTAGTGCCTCTATATCGCATCCCCATCATTACCTGTTTCTCAGATGTGCTGAGAGGTAGGACACTGCCAAACCCCAGAGAATCATTTCCATAGTCTACAGTTTGACTAGCATTCTCTAGAGTTGGGCAATGTACAATCTTCACAACTGTACACACATATTGTGCCCCCTTAATGACCAGTGGGGAGAAAGTGAGCAAAGACAGATTAGTTCAAGAGAGACCTAATGCGTAAAGGGGGTGCAACTGAATATACTCTGAAATAGGAGGTCCAGACGCTGGCAATTTCTTTTACCAGAGCATTTAGGGCACCAGTAGACAGACTCAGTATCACCTTGGCAACCACAGGTTGCCAGCAACACAGGACACTAGGCAGTGTCAAGAATTCCAAGGGCATGCTTTCTGACCTCTCCTAAAGTTTCTATACCAGTTGAATTGCAAGAATGGGTACAATAAATAGAAAAAAAAAGTCAGAGAAAAGAAGAAGATATATGCAAGACCAAGCTATACAGATGGAATTAAGAACTAAAGGATTTCTAAGAGCCTTATCTGAGGGGACTGAAGAAGTCGGTTTAGCCATGCCTGGAACAGAGGTCAGCCTTAACTAAAAGGAAAGAATAGACGGGATATTTCAAGCCATGCAGTGTAGATGGAGGCTGGCTCTGGGATAACACATGACCCCATTTCTTTAGCTCCTTCAGTGGGTGGCCAGCTTCAGTACTATAATTTTCCATACCCAAATCTTTTGTAGTACACAAATACTCATATTATATGAGATAGGAACATAATCCTCATATTGTTAAGTTATGCCCTCTGGTATCAATCCTCAGAACACTCTGAAACTTTTCTTTGGCAAATATGAATAGAAAGAATTCCAAATTTTAAAATGTCCCACAAAGAATGACAATTCATGTTGAAACAGGTGAATTAACAACCTCTAATTTGGACCAGCAGATGTCAGTCTTTGTGCAGCAATCAATCTAGCAGCCTCTAATGACTTAACAAGACAAATGAATTTAAGGTTAGTATGAATTTTCCACAGCAGCCTACAGTCTTCAGATGATTTTATTAGTACACAGAGATGCTCCAAAAAATCTTGCAGTCAGTACTGTTACACACATTGAACCTTATTTGTCAAATGTCCTACACTGCATATAAATTTGTGTCAAGAATATTAGATATAGCAAAGTTAATCAAAGGAAGATCAAAAACAAATGTTACACGTTTAGGTGGAAGAAAGGTGGGAGAGAGAATAGCTGCTGGTTTCATATGACCAATTACACCTGTGGTGAAAATAATTGTCCAGTTTGCAGAGCTTTCCCCATCTGGTGAGGGCACATTGGAGTTCATGACCACATAGTCAAACACACTGCCATATTTGTGCCATACTTAATATGACTATGATAGGCTGGGGAAATTGTTCCCCATTAATTTTCTCACCTAGATCTTCTATCTCATCCCACATCTACTCCTTTGGGAGCACTTCTGTCCTCAATGGCTTATCTCATAGGCAATATTTTGGGAATCCAATCAGCTTGTCATTCTCCCTTTCTAATGACTCCCCATATCACTTAAAAAATAAAGTGTAAATGCTCTGCCATAGCCTGCGAGTTGTTATGTGGCCTGCCCACTGCCTATCTCCCATTACTGTTACCCTATCCACTTCACCACCCACAATGGACACTTTGCTATACCAAGAATAAACTATATGTATTCTGGGTCTTTGCACTCATTGTTCACTCTTCCTGAAACTTTATTCCTAGAAATTTTTGCCTACTTACTCCCTCACTCATTTAAGTGTCTGCAAAAATATTGCCTTCTCACAGAGATTGTGCATGACCATTCTAAAATATAAACACCCACTATCCAGCAAACACCAGTTTACTCTATCCCCTCACTCTGCTTTTTCTCTGTAGACTTGTATTCTCTGAAATTATGTATATTTTTTTATTTACTTGTTTGTTACCTGTCCCCATACTAGAATGTAAGCTCACAAGGGCAGGGATCTGTCTTGCTTACTTCTCTCCCCCCATGCTTAAAAAAGAGTCCCTGGTGCACCCACATCAGTCTCACAATAAATATTTGTTGAACGAATACGTAAAATTCATTCTTTTATTCCACAGTTGCTTTTCTATTTCTCCCATGGTACCACCTCAATCCTAGGCAAATTTCAAAACTTGGGAGTATTTTTGACTCATCACTCTCTCTCATGCCTACATTCAATCATTGCAAAGACCTTTCTATGCTTCCATGAATCCACGTCCATTCCCCCGCACCCAATTTCCACAGACACTACCTTTGACAGCTTTTTTGTCATCTCATATCAGGACTATAATAATTACTTTCTTCTGGTATTTCTGTCTCCAGTTCACCCTGCCCATCAAAGCAGCATAAGGCTGTTGCCTTCAACAAATCATGACCTCCTATTACCCCATCCCACCCTGACAACACAGACCCCCACCCCAACTACCTGAGTTCAGAAACCATCGGAATAAAATTTTTACTATTACTCTATGCAAATCCTTTCCCCTAGTTAGCCTGGTCACTCTGTTTCATGGTTTTATCTTGCCGTATCCCTGACATTGTGTACACTGTTTCTCCTACCAGAAACACCCTTCACTCATTACTCTGATTAACTGTCCTGTTCTTCATACTTCAACCCAAAACTTCCCTTCTTTTTTAAACTCTCATTGACCACTACACACCATAATACTGTCTCACCCTTCTACCCTCTTGTCTATATCACTCATGTGGTTCTAATTATTTAAGAACTTAACTTATCCAATGCTTTTCACACACACATGCACATGCACACGCACACACACATACACACACATATTCATTTAACTTTACTGGGGGTCCTACGCACCTCCAAACACTACCAATTTTTTTTTTAAAGTGTTATCACTTACTCTCTTCCCATCTAAAATTACAGAACATAGATTCTATAATCGGTTCAAGTCCCTACATCTCAGAATGAATAAATTGAGTTCTAAAGAGACTAAGAGACATATTAAACAGCATTTTGACCGGTCTGATAATCTGACTTGTGTCTCTTGTTTTAGAATGACTCTCAGCTCTAAAATAATACATTTACCATGAAGTTCTTTTTTTCCAGACAGAATTTGATAGAAAATGTCATAGTTTCTCTCTCCAGGCTGCTGGGAAATCACTCGAGACTTTTCAAGCAAATCTGCATGACGTGAAATGAATAAAGATACATACATAGGTGTTCTTGCAAATCTTAAAAAAAAAAGTGATCAGACATTGGGATGGCCACTTACAGATGTTGATGTCTGCAGATGACAGCTTGCCTCTGGTACAAAAGTGCATCCTGATACATTTGCCCTAGGTGGACACAGAACACAGTCTCCGATTGAAACATTCCGAACAGTTGCATTGACTTCATTACACACTCACAAAGTGACTACTCTCCTAAAAAAAAATTTTTTTTTAAGTAACATGGGTCTGAGATAGCATGAGTCAATGTTGGGAGGAAGCCAGAACAATCGTGTGTTCTTGTGTGCATTATTAAATCTCTTTGGATCTCGGTGCTATTATCTAAAAATGAGAAAAATAATATCTGCTTAGTATATTCCTTTGTTTATTCAAAAAACATTCATTGAGCATCTACTATGATCCAGGAAACTTACTAGGCAGTGGAGATACCACATTAGAAAAATAGATGTGGTCCCCACCTTTCTAGATTCTACATGTAAGCAGCTAATGACAGGGTTCTAATGTAGAAACATTTGACATGTCTTAAAATCCTCCCCCCGCTCGCCCCAAAAAAGCTAGTTGCGCCAGAGTTTAGTGAGTAAGAGAAAAGGGGGCAGAAAATGGAGTCTGAGAGGTAGACAGGCACCAGTCACCATCTCATGGAAGCCATATGGCCCAGAAAGCAGTAGGGTTCTAGTGCTTAGGAAACTCTGGGTGGCTTTAAGCAGAGGACTGATGTGATGTGATTTATGTTTCAAAACACCACTTTGGCAAACATAATTAATGGGGCTTCCTTCCTTCTCAATGAAAAGCCAAAGACAGAATCTAATAGGGCAGAAAGGTGCATGGAGGCAACAGAACCTGCATCAGAATGCCAGATGCAGCCAAAGAGGTAGGCCAGTGGCAGCTAGAGCTGTGGGATGAGGATGTTGGTGTTGGGCAGAAGCAGCCTGGTAGAGGTCTGCTCATGCAAGGGAGGAGTCAGAGCAAGACAGCAGCCTGGCAAGGGAAGGAGAGTGGCTACATACAGCAGGGATTGAGCAAGAATTTTTAAAAATGTAGAATAATGGGAGCCACATACACAAACACATGTATATACATGCACACGTGTGTATGTATATATGCACATGGACACTTATATACACGTATACATATAGTACACTTATATGCATAGTATTAATTGAAAAAAATTTAACCTGAATTCTTTTGAATTTCCTTTTCTCTCCTTCTCTCTTCTTTCCTTTCTTCCTTGCATTCATTGATCTTTGTTTTTCTTCTCTACTTCATTCTCTTTCCAACTTTTTTCTTGTTTTTTTAATTGCTTTTTTTCCCTCTTATTTTTCTTTCCATTCAATAGCCTTTTCTTTTTTTTTCTCTTTCCTATCTTTTATTATTTTTCTTTACCTTCTTTTTCCTCCCTCTCTTCCTTTTTTCCTTCTTCCCTCTTTCTCTCTCTTTTTTTCCCAGCAGAAAATTCCTTCACATTCTAACAAATCCCAAATCGAGCAGTTGTTTTATAGACCCATATTAGCACCTGCTGTGCAGCAGACATTGCAAGTAGATCTAAAGCCTTGGATTGAAAACTATCCAAATAAACAGGAGGCTATTATTTAATTACACCCAGAGATGCAAACAGGAAGCCTTCTGCAAATTTCCTTGTAAATTATATCATGGCTCCCTGCCACTCATTCTCGGCATAAAATGAATTTGTAAAATTAGGGTTTGAAATCCAAATCTTTACTTTAGCATGGGACTGCTGGTTATCAAAAGCTACTTTAAAAAATCATTTCTTCCCCTCAACCTCGCAAAAAAAAAAAAATGAAAATTATGCAGGGGTAGAGGTGGCCATAGGCAGGAATAGAAACACTAATTGTAGTGAGTGAATTAGAAAGTACTTATTAAACTGACTTGTTATAAGGTATGTAGAAAATTATGAAGGAGAAAGTACTTTCAACTATTTAAAATGTAATAAAATATAAAACATTATTAGAATTTGCTGGGTAAGCTTTTTAACTGGAGGTAGAAAGGAATTTGAAACTATTAAAATAAATATTTTCTTACTAAAACTGACAAAATATTAGAAGCATCCCAGGTACATATTTTTTATGTAATTTTAATTGTCTTACTGATGAAGTTGGTTAAAACTTTTTGAAGAATTCAATATTATAAACTTTAAACAAAGACTTTCTTTGATGTATTAAAATTTTTTCATATCTATGTGCTCGGACATGAGTTTTACCATTTGCTTAAAAATTAAAAACTCCAATATACTGCTCAATCGTGTTACTTACAAAATGAGAGAAATTGTCATTTCTCAGGGTCTTGGCATTACCAAAGGCTTCCAAGTTAAGATTCACTTGCTTAATTTGCTCTTCTAAAGTCCCCTGAGATACAGGTAAAAGAAATACAGCAGATGAAGTTTTTAGTAGAATTCCATAATGTGGCAAGCCCTCCATCCCCAGGTCAAATTCCATTCTTGCTTTGATAATCAGTAGCCAAAGCTGCTTCCAAATTTGGTGATAAAATGTTGTTTTGGAAAGGAAGCTTAGAAAAATAAATGGGTGAGAGACTGACTTAATATATGATGCCCCTATGACTATATGTGGGAACTCATTTATTTGCAGAGTTTCTCTTTTAGTTGATATTGGCCTGAGTGAGAGAAGAAAATAGATATTTACCAAAGTAAACAACAAATACTATAGTGTTTTTTCAAACTTCATTCCATATATTTCCCTCCATTGTTAATCACCCTCTCTTCCCACCTAATCCTTACAGCTGAAATTATATCCTAAGGTAATACAGCAGACTCTAGGCATTATTCAATTATATTTTTGTTTGCTACCATTTCTAAGTAATCTAGAAGTCCATAGCAAGCAATGACTTATAATGGCATTGGTCTTAAATTTGAATCATGTGTGCTCAGGCTGATGGGCCAAAGCAATTCATCTATACAGAGTGAGCCTGAATGACCACTTAGCATTCAAACTGCAACATGGCTTTTTGTCTTCCAGTCAACCTCAAAGACCCATTTTATGCAGGGGAGGCATATAGTACATGAATTTACAAACACTATATCTCTTGTAAGTATTATGAGTAAACTGACCTTTAAATAAGTAAAAGAACTATATGAGCAAAAGTTTTTATAGAAGTCTTATATACTAGGTATTGTGTTATATATTCTTATAAGGCTCAATGGCTGGAACAAACAAATGCACATTAGCTACATAAAGAAATCAATCAAATTCAGAAATATGGTGGTTGAGAAAGAAGTTGGACTAGATTGCTATTTTTATATACTTATTACTTTGCAAAAACAGCATGAAACACCATAATCAAATTTAAAAAGCAAAATAACAATGTCAGACATGGAAGGATAAGAGGCTCTAACAGGTCAATAAGTTATTGAAAGTAAGCTAAATTAAAAACCCCTAAGGATAAAAACAATTAAATAGAGAGAGAAGGTAAAGTTTTCTAAAACCTGAAATGTAATTAAGCTTGAGGATACATTCATCAGGCATTTGGGATTTGATCTAGACAGTAGTAAAGAAAACATACTTCTATTGGTGCGTATTTATGGGAGTCTGACAGTTCACGGTAGCTAGAGGGATTTAGAAATGTCAAAAGGGGTCATTGAAGGCACTGATGACCCTACCCTTTAGGAAAGGTGGCTTGGATCTTAAGTGTCTAATTCTCCAAGTGTCTAATCAATAAAGATTTGGCCAGTAAATGCCCCTTGAAGCAGATATGAAACAAATTATGTAATTTCATGTTTTGGAATTATTGGTTTGAAGCACTTGATGATTCTCTCAAGATGCAAAGAAAAAGTGGGAAAAAAATTTTCCTATAATTTATAATTGTTTTATGGTACTTTCCCCCTCCTTTCTCCTCACAAGTGGGAAGGACAAAGCCTCTATGATCAGTAGGGAGGAAAACCTCACCTTTTCTGTATATGAACACTTACCAGCTTTTCCCTAGGCTCACCCATGGTTGCTATGGTGGCAAAATACTGGATAATATGTTTGGTGTTCACTGTCTTTCCAGCACCAGATTCTCCTCTATAATTAAAAATTCAATAACATGATTAAATGGTTCAAATTATAAATGTAATAAAAGTTAAATAATTTTAATCATACAGGCTAAGGCAAGAAGGGAAAGTTTTATGGAAAAATGGAACTTAATATGGAACTTGAAAAAGATGCAACTTTTAATTGGTTGGAAGAAGGGGAAGGACATCTCAGGCTGGAAAAACAGCATTAGCAAAAAATATGGAATAAAGAAAGATCAATGACTTTTATAAAAAAAAAAAAAAGATTGTTCCTTGTGGTCTAGGTAACAAAAAGCTGAAGAGTGCCTCTACAGATTAAATGTAGGTCCCCTCATTACAAACTATTCAAGAGATTTTCACATATTAAGACTACCACATGGCCAGCTCCAACCCTCCAACTCAGAAGAGGACATAACGATCATTTCACCAGGCAGTTGGGTTTTTTTCCCTTTTATAACCAGCTAACTTTGTGAAGTGGGGGAAAACACAGTGGTAAATTTATAGCCTCATTGCCCAAAGCATCATAGGATCAAGGCCTGCCTTCACCTATATGAAACTCCAGAACACAATCTATCCTTTCTGCAAAGGACTGGACTCTAATTGCTCTTCCAGCTCTAACATTCTGAGATCCTATTATTCTTTTTGAAATGACTGAAGCCGATGGAGAATCCAATACAAACAGTGGCATCATCACTGCATAGGAAGACCTGAGCAACACTGCATAGGGACTTGAGCATTTCACTGCCTCTTGAGAATCAGCCTCTTCTGTCAGCCACCATGCTGACAGTTACTTTGGCCAGCCAACACACTGATCATTAAAACTAACATACAATATGGTATCACTAAAGTCCTTTCTTTCCTTCTTTCTCACCCCCTTTCTTTGTCTCTCCACGCCTCACCATCTTTTAGTTCCCCCAAAATGTACCTTGGCCTGCCCCAATCTGGTTGCCACAACAGCTTGTTATCTGTTCCATGGTCATCCCCATGGACTTTCGGTTTCTCCTAGCGAGTCCAGAGAACTTTTAAAATGATTATTTGGACAGAAAGCTCTCTCCATCAAGATGATTAACAGCAGCTTGTGTACTGTGGGTTCTAAAATATCTCCTAAAATGATGAAGGCAGCTTAGCTGGAGCCACATAATCACTGACTGAAGTGTTATGAAAATTTCCTGAGTATTTTATCCTTTCCTAGAATGTATTCTGTATCTAAAGAGCAAACAAGTTCATAGATGGCAAATTTGTATTTTATTCCTAGTGAAATGTAGGTATTTGTTTTTATTGAGACACTCACCGCTGGCCAAAAAGAAAAAGCAATACAAACACTTACGTGAAGAGTACAGACTGATTCTCTCGATCTACAAAAAAAAGGAGAATGTCAGACTGTTCTTCTGCCAGAACTTATACATATTGTCATGAACTTAGTCAAAATTTCTTTGGTTCCCTTTGAAGTCAGACACAAGGGAAGGAATTTGCTCTGTATCCAACTAATGGTTAACTTTTTAAAATTTTTTATTTATTTATTTTTCTGTTGCCTATTAAATCTTTTAAGAAGCATAGTGTAATAATAACTACAGACGAACTTCTTTCTGCCAGAAGGTCTAGCAGGTACTTTATCTAATAAAAGCGGCCATCAACAGGGGGCTTACTCTGGCCTGGCCACCAGGCTAAACACTTTCAATGCATTATCTCACTTAATTTGATGTGTGAGCTAATCGTCCTCACAACCCTAGGAGGTAGGCTCTATTTTGCCCATGTTTTAACCAGAAGAAAAAGGAGACTTCAAGTGATTAGAGAACTGTAAAGGCCAAGCTCTGCTACAATGCCTACATGCCTCTTAGTGACATAGAGAAAAGGTAGATCAGATATTTTTACCTTTCATTTTGTAGGGCAGCCACTTACTGTGAAGCATATCCTGAAAGGCATTATCAGCAACAGCGAAGATGTGAGGGGGTACCTCTGATCGCCTCTTGCCTTTGTAGGCAGCCATGACTTCTTTCTGATACACTGGAAGTAACTTGTAAGGGTTTATGCTCACACAGAAAAGACCAGAATATGTCTAAAGGACGTTCAGAAAAGATAACAGAAAACAGGTTAGAAATACTTCCAGGCTTGTCAGCTCTTTCACTGTCGAATATTTACTTATAAAGGAACAGAAAAGAGAAGAGCTTTTGGATTTTTTCAGAGAAGGCAGTTCTAACAGGAAGAGACAGAACCGGGTTAGAGTAACAACAAAACCTGGAATTACTTCTTCTCTGGGAGATGCGATAACTACTAACATGTCTGACACACACCTTTCAGACAGGATGCTAACTGCAGGCCAGCAGATTTCAGCATCCAGTTATCAGGCATTTGAGTCCAGAAGTAAATTTGTGCCTCAGCTAGATTAGGAACATGACGATTCAGGGACTGAGGGGGAACAGCTCAGGTAGGTCACTCAGTCACTGGAATGATTGAATTGTGGCCACAAAAGATACGCCTATGTCTTAATCCCCAGAACCTGTGAATATAATGTTATTTAGAAAAAAGGTCTTTGCTGGTGTAATTAAGGATCTCCGGTTGATATCTGGGTGGGCCTTAAATCCAATGGCTAGTGTCCTTATAAGAAACACACAAAGACTATGTGAAGACAGAAGCAGATACTGGAGAGATATAACCACAGGGAAGGTTAATAGTGACCACAAACTGAAAGATGCTAGGAATGCCTCTCCCCTAGAGGCTCCAAGAAGAGTGAGTCTGCTGATTTGATTTTAGAATCTGACCTCTAGAACTGTGACAGAATAAATTTCTGTTGTTTTAAGCCTCCCACTTTGTGGTAATTTTGTTGCAGTATCCCAGGGAAACAAATACAGTCACTCAGCAAATCAGAGAGCCAAGGTGCAAGTTGACTGCATGTCAAAGCTTCTATAGTAAATAATGGGGGCCTAGTGCCATTATCTTAGCCTAACCTATTCAGTACTGGTTTTGCCGTCAGATTCAGAGTAAATCAGAGAATCTCAGCAAAAAACCATTACCAATTTAATGAAGATGGAAAAAAATCATTCCATTTATTGAGCACTAAATAGGTAATAAGTTCTAACTACATGCTTTACCTAGATTCTTTTGCTAAACCCTTCAAGCTACCCTGGAGAGATAGGCATTATTTACTGATAAAGTGATATCAAGAAGATCAGAAGCTTAACAACTAGTAAATGACAGAGCTGACATTTGGATACTGGTCTATCAGGCTCCAAATCTCATGTCTTTAGCATGACAACTTGTGGGAAGAGATATTAATACTGACAAAATGGGAAAATGCTAAGGTAAGAACACATCCTAGTGGACATTTCTCAAGGATTATTTTCATATGACTATGGTTAAATTCAACAATATCTTTTCTACCCAAGAGAGGGCTGTGACATCGCCAATATGAGTACCAACATGATATTACAGCACTAAAGCAAATTCCATACATATATCATCCAACGTTCATAGTGCTTCTTCAGGGTACACAGCACAGATGCTTCATGGAGGTGAGTTAGCATTGCCATGTCTTCAATCATGTCAAACTTTGGAGGATTCATCTGCTGGACTTCCTCCTTCTTGACACATAGACTCTGCACAGAGAAAAATATAAGATGTATTGCCCTGTTTTTTTCTATGCTCATTTATCTTGCTATGCTTTGGAAAGAACTTTCAGAGTCAAGAAAAGGTACCTCATTAGAGGATGGGGCCAGAAGAAGTTAAATCGACCTTAATGTAAGAAAAAGGTGTTCATCCTGCCCAAGCTTTCTCCTTGCCCAAAGATAAAGTTTAAAAAAGTGTTTTCATTGAACTAAAATTTTCTAAATTGAGTGCCCTGATTTTGTAGCTCCTACTGACTCTGATTGCCTCTGAGAGTATAAATATCCTATTATATATGATCTGGCCCCTCTACAGATGTCTCAACATATCCTGGAGGTTTAGAAGAAGAAATCTGGACTAAAGAATTAAGGAGGCAGACTCATCCTTCTAGACTGATTTCAAGACCTAGCCACTTCCTCAAAACTTCCCCAACTTCCCCAGCTCATTTTTTGTTTTTTACCACATATATAATCTGTACTATATTGACATCATTAACCCTTGTGCATGTTTTAATAATTGACTATGTTAGAATAATTTTCCAGCTATATTATAAGCACCTTAAGGAGGCGTTTTGATGTGTCTTCTTCTATAGTTATTAAAGCACCTATCAAAATGTTAGGGTCATGTGGGTTTTCAATAAATATTGACCTCTTAATTAATATGGGTACATTACTACTACCAAGTAGCTGCTTAGAGTTGCTCTCAAAGTTTTCTAACACCACTTCCTATAGCTCTTTTTTCTTAATAAATAAATATTGATATCGACCGATTGCTCCATTTAATCACACTTGGTGATGGCTTCTTCCTCCAAGGCTCTCACACTCTGTATTTTTTATTCAATTCCTACTCACAGTCTCATTTGACATTGTTCTAACAATGTTATCTTTTCTTTTGAGTTCCTTTGGTTTTCATATTTGAAGGATTCCTGTAGAACATAACCAACTTTCTTCCACAAGTATTAATCTACACCCACTGGCTTTATTGCCTCTGTTAAGACCAATAACAATTGGAAATACAGTCATGTCTAACATCAGGAGGAGGAAGCCTGGAGCCAGGAAGGTGTAAAGAGGAGCCGGGGGAAATGGGATCTCCATTACATGGTAGAAGGACAAACAGGGCAAAACAATCCACCTTTATACTCCTCTTTCTACATCATTAACTTACTGTTCTCATGCTTTTCTTCCTATAATTTTTTTTGAAAATTATAGTTGTAACTACATTATCTTACCCCTTAAATACTGTTGAAAGACAGCAGTTAGGGAAAATGTGCTAGAAGAGCAAGCCTCCCATCTGGAGACCTAATAAAGTTTAGTTGAATAGCATCAAGAAAGTGAAAAGACAACACACAGATTGGGAGAAAATGCTTGCAAATCATATATCTGATAAAGGGACTTGTGTCTAGATGTATAAAGAATTTCTTCTAAATCAGTAGCAAAAGAGAAATAAACAAATTTAAAAAAAAGGCAAATGGTTTGAAAAGACATTCTCTAAAGAAGATACACAATGACCAATAGAGATGCAAAAAGATGCACTATCATTAGTCATAGGGAAATACAAATTAAAAATCACATTGAAATACTACTTCATACCCACTAGAATGGCTATAATTAAAAAGATAGATACACAGGGGGGAATAAAAGGAAGAAAAGAATCATCAAAACTAACACCTAAAGGGATCCATGTCAATGAAAACCTATTGATGAAGAGCCAAAGGCATTGACATACATAATAGTTACTAATAAATTAAATCGTGTTGGGGGAAAAAAAAAGATAGATAATAACGTGTCGGCGAGGATAGAGAGAAATTACAACTCTTATACATTGCTGGTGGGGATGTAAAATGATGCAGCCACTTTGGAAAGCTGTTTGGCAGTTCCTTGAAATACTAAACAGATGAATTGCCTTATGATCCAGCATTTCCATTCCTAGGGATACACAAAGAGAAAACATATATCCATGCAAAACTTGCATATAAGTGTTCATGGCAGCATTATTCATAATAGCCCAAATTCTCCCCTTAATTCCATTAGTTAGTTGTATAAAATCTACCTAATTTGGGATTTTTTAATGAATACTGTCAGGAAGGCATATTAAGACACTATAAAAAGTAGTTTATGAGTGGCTTCCAGAAATTTGCAACTCAAATGGCAATGCTTTAGAGCATAAATTGTCCAAATACAAAGATAAGGGTGTGAAAAAGATAAACTTGCAGATAATGTTTATACCTGTTTGTTACAGGATGTTATAGGATGTTAATGTAGTTGGGGCAGAATTGAAGGAGATTGGAGAAGTGAATATGGGCAGGGACTCATCTGTAAAACCTCAAAGAAGTGTTCATCACAGTCAGGCCAGAAATAGGGCCCAGCTCACTGCCATGGGGCTGGCAGGCAACCTGAGATCAATGATGTAGGTGACGGTTCTAAGAGTGGGCTGTCTACTCAGCCCTCTCTGCTGCTCTGAATGGCTTGGTGATAGGGAGAAAGGTTTTGAGACTATTATAGCCTCATGCACCTTCCCTTTGTGACTCTTTACAGTCTAGTTTATGCTCCAAAACTTGCCCTATTCTTTTCTTTAAAAGGTCATAAGTGACCCCCTAATTCTGAAATGCAAGGCTTTCTTCAAGCCCTTAATCTCTTTCTGTAGCATTTGATGTTACTGATAGACCATTCCCCCATCTCTTGGCTTCTCTGACAGTGTGCTATTCTTATTCAAACGATCCGTCTTTTTCTTGATCCTAGAACACGGTTCGTTCCATAGTTCCTTAGGTGATTATTCATTTCAGGAGACATCTTAAAAAAAAAAAAAATTGAAACTTTGATTCAAGTTTGAAAGAAGTGGAAAACGTAGTGAGTTCTAGATCCAATTATCTACCACTGGCAAATAGTTTACTATGATTTACTCAATGTTTGCCATTAAATCTTTGATAGGAAGTAGAGGAGCTTCTTAAACATGAATAAATTTTTCAGAGTGTAATAGGTTTTTAATTAAACTATTAATGAAAAGACATTTAATTATTTGATTAAATTAAAAACCTAGTCATTCCTGAGATGACATAAAGATTCCTTTACCTTTCCATCTGCTGTCTCAACAATTATTTTGCCATCATCTCCACTTCCTTTAAACGTAGCCTCAACATAGGCGTTCTTGACATCAGGAATCCAGCATTTCTTCTTCTCTATAGAGGAAAAAAATGTGGATTATAACTATAGTACCTGTACATAATGTATGTCGGACATTTTCATGCTTATAGATATTATACTGTTTCTGCTAATTCTGCTTGTTGACTTGGAATCACCAATATAGGTAATTGCAAAATTAGATAAAATCATAAAGGCTCATCATGAAGATACACTCACACAATGACTCTATAGGAACAAGAAACATTTCAGCAAACAGAGATTGGGAATATCACAGGCCATTTTGCTACAAGAAAATTACCTGTTGAAACCTTAACCACTCCTCCCAATCTCAACATTTACCTCTTATGCACAACTCCAGGTCTTGGATGTGTGCCTTGGTACTCTGACTCCTCCCAGATCTCCTCCAAAAACCTTCATTCAGAAAGGCCTGGTTAAAACTAAATGAAAATTTAGGTTAGTGGTCATGTCTATTCTTAAGGGTTTCTTTAGACCTTATTTATAATTTTGGAATGAAAGCCTGCTAAGAGAATTATATGGTAAAGTTGGAGAGAGGAGGATTGAGGAGAAAGAATATAGGTTACCTTTGTCATGAAACATAACTAGTTCATGTTATTTTTTTCCCATATATTATTTTTCTCTCCTCAGACTCCTCATGCCCTGACCCATCACTAAGCAAAGCAACTCTCCACAATCAATAAGAAGTTTCTGATTAAATGAACCAGAACTCTTACGAACACCTAAGGCAGCTTCTCTGGCCTCTCCTTCTCAAGAACCTTCTCATCTTCTCTCCTACCTAAGGCAAATAGCCAGGGAAGATGAATAAGAAACATACATTTAAAGGAAAGTGAGTCTTACCAAAAAAGTTCACAAAAGTCCCTTGTCACAGCTCCTCAAGTAGATAGCAGGAAGGGGAGAGGAGAGCATTTGGTGGGGAGAGGAAAAATATGAACCCATGGCTAGGAGATGCACCCAGGTTCAGAGAAATCCTGTTGCAACCACTAATGGTAACACCAACTTTGTCACCACCACCCTAATATGTGAATCACAAAAGCATGAGAGGCCTCATTGCTGCCAGACAGGGCCCCACCAGATGCTCTCTCCAGAGGTTGGGAGATGGACTTGGGGACAGAGTGTGTAAGAAGGAGGTGAATTTGGGGCTTATTCACTCGCCTTCTTCCCCTATGCTTGTCTCTGCAAAGAATTTTGTTGCTCATCATCTTGACATCACCACTGACACTGGCTCCCTTCCCCATTTCCCTGATTACAACCAATTCGCCACTAAAACTGTTAGGCAAGAGGATTTCTGTATTCTTATCTGATTGATTTTGCATTTGCTTCTACTTGTCTTTTGCATTCTAAATACTGAATTTGCATTGTATTTATTCTTTTGGTCTCATTTTGCAAAACAGGATTTTGCTTTGTGTTATGTCTATGAAAATAGGCTTGTTTATGAAAAGCACCCATTTCACCCACATTTTGTGTATTTAAGGCAAATACACTGCATTTAAAACCAAATGTTATCACTTGAAAAAAAAACCAAAAACCAAAAATATGAATATCACCTGGCACAGTTCCCCCTACCCCCACCCTTTTTTTTTTTTTTTTTAGAAAAGGAACCGGAGAAAAGAGATTAAGAGAGATGTCCATAGACACACAGCTAATTAGTGACAGTCATTAAAATACTGACTCTAGAAATTAGATCATCTACCTCCTTAAATCAGAGCCCTTCCATTACAACATGCTTCCTCTATGTTATATGCTCAGCCTTTTTTCCTCCGAATTTTCTCTCAAGGACTGGGTTTAACACCTGCCTCATGATTAGCAGTTTCTTTCATCACTCCTGAAAAAAGTGGGAGAGAAGAATTTTTGGAAACCCTTTCCTATCTAAGGCCCAGTCCCTGATGGGAATGTTTTTGAAGATAAAATAAATGAACTCAGTCAACTTTTAATTCTTTGCATTCATGAATAATTGCAGAGACAGATATGTAGACAGCAATGGATCTGAGTCAGGCCACCTGGATTTTATTTCTGGCTTTGCTAGTAACAAGATATAAAGAATGGTCTCATATCTTTGGGCCTTAATTTTTCCATCTGTAAATTCAGGAGGTTTGCCCATACGATTTTGTATATTTAGGTGATTAAATATCTTTTCCAGTATAAAAGAAACACATTTATTAGAGAAAACTTAAAAAGTAGAGGAATGTACATAAAGAATTTTTTTTAAATCACCAGTGATGGAATTCAGAGATAACACTTTTAACTATCTGAAGCATTTCTTTCAAGACTTTTTTATATAATATTGCTCAAAATTGGAGAAATTTTATATTTAGTTTTGTAGTTATTTTAAGTAGATTATTTACCTGTCCTAATATAAAAATCACCTAGATTTGGCTTTGGAATGATGTCTTTATCTCTAATATACTTCCTTTCTGATACCCAGCAATTATATTAATTGTATTAAATAATGCATTCTATTTGTTCTTCACATTTATTATCTCATTTTGTCCTCCTGGAAGAAGGTAGGCAGAGCAAGGATTAGTATCCCATTTGGCAGAATGAGGAAACCAAGGCACAGTAAGGATAAGTGATTTGCTCTAATTACACAGCTAGAGAGGATTAAGGACAGGGAATTTGAACCCAAGACTACATGTCTAATACCCTTATCATACTGCTTTTGGTTAGCCTAAGGCCAAAAAAAAAAACATACTGTATTGTCCACTAGCCCAAGAGGATGAAAAATTGTAGTTGAGTCTCTTTCTGCTGCCAGTGCATGTCTATGAGGAAGAATTATTTGGCCAAAAAATAAAAAATAAATAATAATAAATTATGTGGTCATTATATTTTAAGTAATTATTTACAGCGCTGAGTCTACTAAATGTATCATCCAATTATCTCTAATGCTTTGGCCCAATTTTGACTGTCTCCCTGGCACCACCAATCCGGTCTTGTTTTTTGTTACCTAAACCACCTGCGATAAGCATCTGCGTGACTGGTTCTGACCTCGGGGATAGTTCTGTTATTGTATTTGATTTGATAGATTATAATTAGTTACTCTAAAATCCAATCACAGTAATGAAACCCAATGACTTGAAACTGGGAACTGATCCAGAGCCGGTCTATGATGGAAATATAATGTTCTACATAACTGGCTTGAATTCTAATTGGTCGTATTAAAGCCTAATTTTGACTAATTCTGAGTACTAGAACAACACTCAGTCTGTATTTATGTTGCACTGTTGAATAATTTTAGAATTAAGATATGGAGGAGGGTTGGTGCTAGATCACACTGTGAATCTGACTCCAAATCTCCAATTAGCTGAAATTCAGAAGATGGCTGTGCAGTTCAGATGTGTAAAGAGAGAGGAGAAAATATATGATTTATTTAGAGATTTTCATGTAGCACTTAGCCTTTAACTCAAGGCTAAATCCTCATTAACCTTTGTTTTTCCCTGTAACTACCAAAAAATTATTAATCAGGGCATGCAAGTCTCCCAATTATCTTTTGTTAGTGTTGGCTGAGTGACCCTGCTGACCTAGAAGACAGCCAGAGGGCATAGTTCCAACATTAGTAAATTCTGAAGAAGGTCAGAGATGGCTTCTATTTCTCCTGCCTTCCAGAATCTTTTCCTTATTTCTCATTTACAGTGTGCAAGCCTCACCTACAGTCTAACCCTCAGGCCCCTCTCTCTGCTATAGCATTCACTGACAACTAAAAGGCTTCTGAGAGAGTCTTTTTTCTGGGGCCACTACTGGGGGTGTCTGTATTATCACTTCCTGAAAGAGTAAACTTGTCTTGGCACCAAGCCAAGAGAGCATGGGCTTGGGCTGCCTCCCAGGTTCCCCCCTATTTTCTGCAAGCCTTCCTGGACTCTCTACCCTGGACACTCGGAGTCCCTTCATTGCTCAGTCAGAGATTCAGAGAGGCAGATTACATCCCAAGGAAATAAGTTAGATTTCAGACCTGACAACTCCTCTCAACCAATCAAATATCTCAGTTGCCACCTGGAATCAGTAAAATAAAGTGACACTAGCAGCCACCACAAGTCTTACCATCCAAGGCCATAGCCTGTAGTGAAAGAAGCTCCACTTCACTTATTCTGAGGAAGGTTGCAGCCTCTCCAAGCTCTGACAGATCCATCCTTCTTAAAGTGATCCACCCAAAAAGGCTTAGGCCTAAAAGTGAGCTGAAAGGATTCACTCTGTAGAAGATAGGTACAGGGAGAAAAAGGGGAAATGAGGCAACAGACATTAAAAAGAAACCATTCACTATAGATGGACTAAAAAATGTTAAGTTTTCTTTTTAACTATCTCTCTTCCTCTTCCTCTGCCATGTCTCAAGTTTATGACAAAATTGGACTCCAGAATATCTGACTCTAGCTGGGACAACTTATCCTCTAGGCACAGAAGGCAAAGTGCCTAGGGCCCATGATATCTTTAGGAGCCCATGAAAAAATTTTAATTTTAATGTCTTTTAAAATCAGAAGAAGTCTACAGCTACCCTGAAGAAGCCCGATCCCATCTGATCTCGGAAGCTAAGCAGGATTGGGCCTGGTTAGTACTTGGATGGGAGACCACCCAGGAAGAACAGGTGCTGTAGGCATAAAAAAATAAAAAAAATTAAAAATAAGGGATTTTAAACTGACAAGGTCCTTGCAATCTGTGAGGTCAATCAAGGGTTGCCTCGCCTAAAAAAAAAAAAAAAGAAAGAAAAAGAAAAAAAGAGTAAAATTAGAAGAAAAATATGAACATATATATAATAATGAATCAAGCCTGCATTTTATTCATTAGTCTTTATACCAGCACAGTTGTAAAATCTGATTTTTAATATTTTTGTGAAGGATGGGGCTCAACAAGATAAAAGTTTCTAGAAACATAGAAGTCATAATGTAATCATGAACTATAGTACTCTGACCTTGGCAGGTGGGAGAACGGGCCAGATAGAATAATGTCAAGTTGTGAGCACTGGGTCCCTTGCTAGCAGTGGAATGAAGGCTTACAGGTATCTAAATGCAATCAGGTAAATGAAACATCATAGTCAGATGATGGTGACAGAGAGGAGAAAGTTATTTAGACAGATAATCGACATTAGAGAGTAAAAGAATGAAAAGGTGAGTATCCTGGCAGAGATGAGTGTCTGGAAGCAGATGGTGTACAAAACCACTGGCAGACAGACATTTGGGAGGCTGGCCAAGGACAGCAGTGGGAAAGCACATGCTACAGGCAGGAAGCAGGTCGTGTCGTAAAAGGAGTGAGTGGGTGTGAGTAAAGGAATTTGTGGGCTCAAATGGCAAGTTTCTAGGCTTGGAAGGACTGTTCATTGAACAAATCTTCAGGGCTAAATTCATTGAGTGTTCATTCAATACCAAAACTTTACTTATTTTATCTTTAACCTGAACACTTTACATTTGGTAACATGGAGGAAAAGAAATGCCATGTGGGCCATCATGATCTGAAATGAGAGGTCATCCTCTCTGACAAAAAAAAACAAAACAAAACTAAGGCTTTTCCTTCTGTGCTCAAGTTTGCACTGCAAGAGTTATTAGCCCCATTTACAGATGAGAAGGTAGAGGAAGACTTGCCAAGTTTGCTTAGCTCTGTTGTCCCACTCGAGGACTGAGCCATGGTCTACCCCCTCCAGAATGAACTATTTCACACATGGGTGACAATTAACACACCTAGTAAAGTAATGTATTTCCTTGCATTGAATCTACTCTTTCTTCATGGTCACTTGGATGTGTCCAGCGACACAACCTCTGGGATCTAAGAGTGTGGGTTAAAGCAAAGACTAGTAGTCCAGTCTAAGAGTTCATTTTATCTGTTCTAGGAAATAGGCATGTGACTTGTAGGTTCAGTTTCCTCACCTACACAATGCAAGGACTAGTTATAATCTATAACAACATTTCCTGAAGCAGAGAGGAGAAAAGGTACTCGAGAAAAGCACAGGAGCAAAAGCCCAGACATGGCACTGAGGGTTGCATTTCTCAGGAGAAAAAGATAAAACTGAACTTTCTCCCGGTGAGTATTCTGATTTAGGAATACTACTACTATTACTACGACGACGACGACGACTACTACTACTACTACTAAACACTTAAATAGATAGAATGGAGCAACACAAAAGAAAACTCTGAAAGTTAGGCAGGGACATTTAGAAAAAGGCTGCAAGAAGCATTGTAGACTCTGGGCAGAGACCCGAGAAAAGCAGTATTTTAGGAAAATGGCTCTGGCAGCAAATTCAGGGTGGATTGGAACAGGGAGAAGTCGTAGTGAGGGAGACAAGTTGTGAGTCTGTATTTGTGGGAGAACTGAACTGTATCCTCTCCCTCTCACTATATGTGGCTTCCTAGTGGCTTGCACTCAGTAGACAGAAGGGCTCAGGAAGAAGATTTTGGATATAAAAGATATTAATAAATGTGTATGTGTGTCTGTATGTGTGTGTGCATATGTGTATACAAATTTCCTGGAGGGATCCTTAAGAAATGGGTATCTAGGAAGCAGGAACAGGATATGGATGGGAGAAGGAGATAGTTACAGTTCACTTCATACCATTCCGATCTGTTTAAATTTTTGGCGCACACACGTACTTTCATAATTAACAGATTTTTAAAAGTAGTTCTTATTATAACACTCAAGGATAAAAGATCATATCAAAACATAGAGCACACAGCTGTGTAACTCTCTTTGCTAGTCTGTACCACTTAGCATATTTAAAGGTATACAGAAAACAGTATGTGTAGAAGGCAGCACTAGACAGGAGAAAACTGCTCATGCCAGGAGTACAGTGGACCTGGCCATGGCCTGGAGTAGGTAACTGAGGCCAAGAGAAGGACCCACCTGAGCAAAGGAAGGATCAGAATCTTCTTTCCTCCGTGGCCTCCTCCTGCACCCATTAACCCAATGCCCCTACTATCCTCTGGGTCCCTTTAGTTTCAAGTTGCACACATGGCTTTAGAACTTTTTAAAATAACACACTTGTCACTACACAGTTATATCAACACCTTAAAGAAGAAAATGAAAGAGCCCAAATTCCCAAAAGAAGTAAACAAATTAACCTTGCCAGCAAAATAAACAGGAGCATATTATAATCATGATAGAGAAAAATAGATGAATACAGAAACAAAGGTAGTTCTTTTAGAAGGATAAATGAATCTATATATTGAGAAGAAATGAAATTTGATACTGGTATTTTGCATATTTTTTGCCAAAGGATTCTGAGATCTGTTGTAAACTTTTATCTGCTAGTAAATATATTGAAAAGGCAGAAGAGAGAAGAGAGCCAGGCCGGAATGTTGGGAGAGGAGAGGAAGAAATAAGGGTTGTCTGCATGCTGCTACAAATACCTCATGTCAAAAGGCTTTCTTTGAACATTCAGGACCTTGTTTTGTCAGTTCTACTGAGACGATTGGGCTCTAGGAGTCATGTAGCTATGCTCATAAGTGTGGAGACCTTATTATTTATTATCCAAACCTGAACATATTTCTTTCATACCGGGACACATTTGAGAGTGAAAGGGGGTGCTATTAACAATTAAACCAGGGCAACAGATATAATCTGATAATGCCCCCAAGCAAGTAGAGACAGATGCCCACCCCACTCATAAGAGAATTGATGAGTTGGAATGACAATTTATAAACTGGTGATGAAGACAGACCTTTTTGATAACTACGAAGTCCAGATTATAGGTATCCATTATTCACAGGGTGCTTAGACAACATTACTATCAGAAAGTTAAACTCAGAGAGAGGCCTCAGATACTTAAGTGTTTTGGTATTCAGTTTGTAGTACAGCCAAATAAATCTCCATGTTCTGTTCTAGCATACGCTTTTCCAGGGACTGAATGAATAAATATGTAAACTGCTACTCTTCAGACATTTGCGTTGACTTGATGCAATTTCCAGAAATAAATGTATCTTAGTTATCCAGTTGACAAGGTAAAGGCAAGGAATAGGAAGGCCTTATCTGGAAGGGAGAGTTGAGATGTGAGCTTTTTACCTTGGCCTGGAAAAGATCATGTTGGTCCAAATCTAGCTGTCCTTGATAAGAAATAAATTAACCCCTGTCATGTGAGCAGTAACATGAGCTGGGGACCAAGCATTCCAGGTGGCTGGGGTCTAAAGCCTTTTCCAAGGTGTGAGACTCTTGGTACTAAAACCAAGAAAGTCTCTGGCAGGTTGAGACAAGCTGGATACCTTACTTTTAAGTCTAGAGCATTGTGTTATTTTAAGAATAAAATCTCTAGTTTGAAAATGTTATTTTTATGCTGATTGTATTTTTGTGGTCTGCCTCTCCCCAAGTATTTTGTAAAAAGCTTTTGAAAATGTCCATTTATTCTCTTATTAAATATATATTTATTGTCTATCTGTAATTCCTAGGTCAAAGAATACAATGATAGCTAGGATAAACACACTATTTGCCCTTTTAGAGCAATAGCTTGAGACTGAATTGAGTATGAGGGGGTTGAGGGTGGGAGGGAGTTCCTTCTGTCTTGAAATATGGCTACACTTTAGGCAAGTTTGTAGAGAAAAATTTCTGCTCTCTGGGGAATAGTGGTGTTGGTCATGTGGCAGGGGTCAGGATGAAGCAGCCCAGGGGGAACTGTGAAAGCCAGGGCACAGGTGAGCTTGTGCAGCTGACTCCAGCTCACCACTTAGCCAAAACCTAAAACCTTAGGGTTGGTTATGTTTTTCTTGATGTGAGAGGCCTTTTCCTTGCATTGTTCCTTCACAGGCTCCTTCCCACCCTTATCATCTTTTGCTTGTCACTTCAGGGGAAGGGTTCCCATCTTAGACCCTCATCATCTACCAACATAGAAACCTGGGAGTCATCTCTAATTTCTCCTTCTCTTTCTCACCCACATTCAATGATCACCAAGTTCTACTGATGATTTAATTATCAAATTCTCATCTACTTTTAGCAGATGGTTTGGAGTGCCCACTAAGCCCACACAATTCCATGAGAAGTACCTGCCATCACCCGCAGGTATGAATCACAAGCTGTCATGTCTGTAAGGTGACAATGGTATCCTGGCCCAGCTGATTACACCAGGTGCAAGTACCTGATCCAATCAGGGAAAATCAGAATGTCTTTCTCTGGAATAGATTTGGGACTTAGGTGCTATTCTCAATCTGGGCTTTTTGTTTAAATGGAGTGATAGGTTGAGTTTGGCAATGTGATGTGATCAAGTGCTACCAATGCAGGGCAAGTAGTAGAAGCATTAATCAAGAGGGAGTCACAAGAATGGGGAGAAATAGCATTAGGGAAAGAGAAAGAAAGACTGTTTGCTTATATTTCCAAAACGTTCCTGGTTAGAGCACCTCTTGAGACTTAGATTCAACTCCTGCCCTTGTTTTCTTTAAGATCTTTTAATAACCCTCCAGTAAATTTCCATTTTCCCTTCAACTTTAAATTATCCTGAGTTAGTTACTGTTATGCCATTAAAAAATACATCCTTAATGAAAACATTATGCCCCAATCTTTGACTTAATACAGGTTCTTATTTTTTTTTTTCTAGGATGATGTGAAGATTGTATGTAAATAAAAGTCAGCACCATGTCTGGTGCTTAGTAAAATTTCAATCAGTGTTAACCACTCTTATTACCATTAAACAAACATTTGTTCAGTCAAATGCTGTGTTAAATATGCAGGAGGGTAGCTTTGATTTCTAAATTGCTTAGTGAATCTGAGATGTGCAAAACCATGATAGAAGACAATAGCTTTGGGAAGTAGGGAGGGAAATTTGCAAAGTGACAACTGTAGATGGATAGGTGAAGGTTAGACTATCATTTACTTAGGCAGTGTCTATCCTGGGAAATGACAGTGATTCTAGACCTCTCACTGCTGCAGGTCACAGTGAATCCATCACTAGTTCATTTTATTTTTTTCAGTCAGGGCCAGACAATAAATTTCTGGAGGGAGGGGACGCAGAGACTGCTTCCTTTGAAATTCATACCACCTTGGCATTCTAGTGTCTTAACTGTAAGCAGAAACTCAACAAAACATATTAAGTAAATTGTTAAAAGTGTTAAATTATTTTCATGTTAGCAACCCCAACAGTTTTTCAAGTTGGTTTCAGCATAATTGATTAGATTCACTTGAGTTCTTCATCAAGTTAGGTTATTATGCATGTTTACTTTCAAAGGCTTCTACTGCTGGGAAACCATGATGCAAGTAATAAGAGGAAATATTAATATTTCTCTGAGTAAACAAACACTAAGAATCTCTTGACAAAGCCTCTTCCATTACTAAAATTGGACACAAAGTTTCTGAAAATGAGAATGGATTTATCCAAATGTCAGCAGAGGAAGGGGAAAATTATCACGCACTTAAATGATTCCCGACATGCTGGAATATGTGTCTCAAGCCTGTAAGTGAGATACATCTAGTTATAAGGCCCAGTGAACACCATGAATCTGGGGAAATGCCTCAAGATGCTCTTAATTAGGGGCACTACTGGGTAGACAAATGATGCTGATGTCTCCTAATATTCATGCTGCTGGGATAATCTGTTACATGCCTCAACTCAGTCAGGTTTACTCAGTAGAAAATTCCTAATAGTTTAGTCTTTGTGCATAAATCTATTACTCTTTAAACAGCTACAAATGTGCATTTTATTTATTTATATGCACTTTACCTTTCTATAAAAGCAAGGCCATTAAATAGGTTTATCTCCTTAAAAGGGAAATGTGAAAACATTGAATTGAATTGAATTGAATTGAATTAAAGAGTGTTGAGCAAATTATTATTTGAAACACTCATTGTAAAGGGTGATTATGATGACAATTGCAGGTTCAGAGGCAATCCAGTTCACAGTCCTAGATTCTCCTCTCCCACCACTGGGTCTCTCCTCGGCCCTTTTTGATTTGACTTTTCTTCCACAGAAACTGTTCCTCCAATGATCTCCTAAAAGCAAAACCTGACAATACTTACTTTTCACTCGAATCTACTTCCTGGTTCTGAGATACCTCCTGTTCCTGCTCCCCCACTCCCACAACCGCCATGTTCATTAACTAATCAAAGGCCCACCCAGATTTAATATAGTAGATATCAGTGACATTTCTCTTCAGCTCCCTCCTTCCATTAGTTCCTCTCTTCCAGTTTTCTCTGGCCCTCCTATCTTGTCCAAGACTATCTCCTTTTTCTTCCCATCTTCCAGTCTCTGATCAAACTTCAAGTTCTCTGCACTCAGCTACTTGCTATTTACCCAGAGAAAAACTTCTGAATAAATTCTGTCATGTGTCCATTTTTGAGTGTGCTCTCTTAGGCTGTGTGCTATATTGTCTCCTGGCTAAGCTCCAGCTTAGGAGGGATCATGTTCTTCATTAGAAAGATTCTAACCAAGATGTAGCATGCCCTTACAGTTAATGTGAAATCACCATCTCATTCTCTAATTTGGATGAGAAATGAAAATCTAGGTCTATGCTTCAAAAGGAGTATATGAGGACAAAAATCAACTGGTTGATTGTACCAAAAAAGCTGAACTTGCAGGGAATAATTTAAATAGTTTATTTTTTAATAAAAAGTATTTGTTAAGAAATCTGAATGGTATTATCCTAAAATTTTGAATACATGGAGTTTAAGAACTAAAAGTTCTTTAATAACAACTACCTCAGTTCTCTTTAATTTAGAGGTGGGTATAAAAAGGACTAGCAAAATAAATGATTGGCCCACGTTCACCAATAATGGTGGAGCCAGGATTTAAGTATTGACAGTTTTGAGCAGAGTATAGGAAAAAAACTCATGATAGATCTATGAACAAGAACTAAATAACACTAAGATTGGGAGTTGTATCTTTGTGCTTTAGAGTTAAAGGAAAATAACACTCTCCCATAAAAGACAAGTTAACACCACAGAGAGTGAATACTATTTGGAATGGAACATTGTCTAGTAAAATATGCCTTAGAGTCAGTGACCCATGATCTGCATAATAGCTTAACATCTAGTTTAGAATAGCTGGATATATTATTCAACACAAATGATATGAATTAGATATATTTAATGAATCTAAAAAATGATGCATAATATAAAATCAAGGTATTTTTTATTTTATTCTCATTGATTTTGTATTTTCTGGATGATATGACATTAACCCAGGATAATTACATTAATTTTAACTACATACAATTATAATCAACATCTTCACATGATAGATATTCAAAGATATACCTATCTAAAATGAAAATGGAGAATTATATATTCAAGTTCAATTAATTTCAACAAAACTGGTTGCACTTTTTGAATAACAAATAAGTGCCAACAACTGGCAAAATACTTGGGATACCAGAATAATTAATATATGGCTTCTACCTTCAAGTTTTATGTCTAATAGGAGACAAGACTTGTCAACAAATCATTTTCAGTAGATTAAGTGCAATTGTGAACATACATTCTTCAAGAGATTAAAATAAAAGTTAAAATTCTTACCTCAGAATGATTCTGTTCTACATTTTTTTCCTTAAAATATTTCATTTCATATAATGGATAGCCCTCGTTTGAAAAAAATTATTAAAAATAGCAAATTGTCTTTCGTACTATCATTCAATATCTTGGTGGAAAAGGGAGAGATAAAAACCTACCTTGGAAACAGCAAAGGAAATGACCAGACCAGTGCTGAATCAAGTCTTTATATACTTTAGTCACGGTCAATGGTGACAACCTCAGTCAATTTTGCCTTGTTTCTAAATTTGTTTCTAAATTCTTCTGGTTTTTGAGAAACTGAACCCATGGATCTGGATTTGGCACTAAAAATGTCTTTGAGGAAAGGGTGTGAGATGCCAGAAAACTATTCCATTTCTATAATCCAAATCCACAGACTAATTTAACTCATTCTCTAAATGCTTGCTGCATAATAGGATCAGACAATATTAATAAGAAAAGCAGCAACACTCCCTCTATTGGCATCAATTTTAGAGTCTTGAGCTCTAGAGCTATCTCTCCCAGTGATTTTGAGTAATTAAGTTAAGGGTCTCAACACTTTCCACATTGCCAAGAAAACAGTTAATAATAATTGTTTACAACTTATTTAGGCCATTATAAGAATATTCAGAAGGAACATAAAATTAAGGGTTTACTATGTTCCAAGCACTGTTCTAAGCACTTTGCAAATGTGAGTTCATTAAGCCTCACAACAACCTTAGAAGACAGAACTTTTATTATTCTCATTTTATAAATGAGGAAACAGAGACAATAAAGCAGAAATTTTTGGAGACAAGATTTGAGTCTATGTTAGGGTTTAAAATCAATTCCTGTAACATTTATGATATACAATATTAGCTCATAATTCTGAGAACGTTCTTTAATTTCTTCTCCTTAAAGGTATTACTTTAAAAGTTGTCCTTTCTATCCAAGGAAATTCATCGCTATTTGCTTCTTCCAACAATCAGGGAATTTTCTTTTGCTGCAGTCTAGGTGAAGAAAACAACTAACCAATTACGATAAAAGGGGAAACATCCAGCCAAAGCCCTTGGCTTTGAATTACTTTCCAGGACTTGAAATTTTTTTGCAAAACCTGAAAGTGTCTCCCTGAAGCAAAGGACTCTCTGAACTATGTTTAAAGAAACTTGGGAAGTGATGTAAAAAACTGGAACTCTTTTGGTTGCAGGAAACAACTCATGCAATCAGTTTTTAGTACTGATGGGCCAGTCCTGCATAACTCTTCCTCCAAACCAATTAATTCACTATTTCCCACTGAGGGGTGCGGGGAGAGAATAGAGAGACATCTATACTGAAACCTATTACAGCAGTATTGTGGGGAGAAATGGGCTAGTAATGAATGCTGAAGCAAGTACTGCATAATTATAACTAATCAGTTATGCTAACATGAGCCAATATAGCAGCCTAATTGAGATGATCCTTGTTACTTCTTACAGGAATGGAATTTAATTAGAATGGGTAAACTTACATACAGTCAGCAGTAACCTCACAGAATCCCAGACGATATGAGATGAAGCACGAGAAATATCACCCTGGCTGGCTTTTAGTTTGTAAGAAATTGTCATTAAAGCTGTTCATTTGACCTTTGGGACATTTTTCATATGAGCTTAGGGCTTGAGCATGATTGTATTGTTCTGTTTAGACTTTTTAAAAAGAATCAGTCCAGATAAAGCAGACAAAACTGTTTAATTTGCATTTCAAAAAGCTCTGAGGATTCAAAATGTCCAAATGCAGAGAAAACTAACCAGATTAGGTTTTTAGAGGGGTCTAATTTGAAATAAATAAGAGCCAGTTGTTAAAGGTAATAAACCTCTTTCTATTTTGAATGATCAGGAGGAGAGATGTGTACCAGTAGACTCCGAGGGCAGGTGGTGGGGAACAAGAGGAGATGTATGTGGTGGGGAGAAGGTGTGTGTTAGGCTCTATTAAAAGAAAATTCCAAGAAAGAGCAAGAGCAAGATCAGGATATTGCTGATGTGACTTAGTTCACAAATTACAGGGTAGAAGATGTGGCAGCCCTGGAGATTCAAATTTGGTCTGTGATATTTTATTATAACCTCAGTGCAATGATTTCTCATTTAACATCATTGATAAGATTCTGTGTTTTTTTAGCAAAATAAATTTTACCATAGGCTAATTGATATAAACAAGAGTTAAATTCCTACCACATCTCATCAACATTATAACACAATGACACTGAACTGAAAGGACTTTGAGGTCCTGCAGAAGTGTGAGGCAGGGTTACTTGTCCTCTGGATTGAGTAGATAATGTATATCAAAACATGGGCCTTAATGTAAAGTAAGCCATGTCTTAAATAAATAGAGCAGGTAAGAGCTAACCTGTCAACAGATGCTATATTCGAATGATGAAATCTTGTAGATAAATTGACCAACTAGACAATAAAATTAAAGTAACCAATATAGAAACTGCTTAGAAGATGTGCTGTATATTGGTGATCATAAATCATTCTACTTAAAATGTAGTCGATCAAGTACTCTAATATACTTGAGTATATTAGAACCAAAGGTCAAATTTCAGCTCTTACAATAGCAATTGCTGAAGATGAAATATTTTGCAGCATTGACTACATTGACTACATACTAAATGGTTTTTACTAAACCATTTGAGAGACCAAAATTTACATGACGTTGCTTTTAAGCACCATTTATAACAAGTTATGTTCTTCTGTTCCAACCTAGATAGAAGAGTCAATGTCATAAGAGACATTAGAGTATATTAGAGGAGGAGGGAAGGAAAAAGTCTTCCATACAGGTTTGCTGCAGGTTTACAAAGAAGAAAGAAACTTTTGAATCCTCTCAGTTCCAGGGTGCCCACTGTCTTCCTTTCCCACGTCTAATCTTGTGATTTGAGGATAAGCACATTTGTGAAAAAACTTGATGTGTGGAAACATAGCGATGATTTCATGTTTGTTAGAAAATAAGATAAAAAACTTATGAGAAAGAATTAGTAAAGAAGTTATTGTGGTATTTAAATGAGAATTATAAAATGGTACCACAGTATATATGAAAATATGTGCTATTAAAAATAGTCCCAAAGTGGCTATCTCTGAGTGGTGGGGTCATAGATTCTTTAAAACTTATTTTGCATCTCTAATGGAATAGAAGATTTTCTACTTTTCCTATAATAAATATGTATTTTTTGTGTCATAAAAAATATCTTAAAATACCCAGTATTTCTGCATGTAAACTAGGATCAGAATTGGGTATTGGGTATATATTTGTGTATATATGTGTATGTATATATATGTGTATGTGTATATTAACCTATAAATTAACATATAAATAAATTAAACATGTAAAGATCTATGCACTCTTATGTTTACAGCAGCCCTATTCACAATAGCCAAGATATGGAAGCAATCTAAATGTCCATTAATAGATGATTAGATAACGGAGTTATGGTACATATATATAGAATGGAATATTACTCAGCCATAAAAAAGTGAAATCTCACCATTTACAATGACATGGATGGACCTAGAAGGTATTATGCTGAGTGAAATAAGTCAGACAGAGAAAGACAAATACCATATGATTTCACTTATATGTAGAATCAAGGAACAAAAGAAACAAACTAAATGAAAACATTTATAGATACAGAGAACAAACTGGTGATTGACAGAGGGGAGAGAGGGTCAGAAGGCTAGATGAAAAAGGTAAAGGTATGAAGTACAAATTAGTAGTTACAAAAAAGTCACAGTGACATAGAGTACAGAACAGGGAATATAGTCAATATTGTTGTAATAGGTGTGTGTAGTGCCAGAGTAATCGGGAGGGATCACTTCATAAATTACATAAATGTCTAACCATTATACTGCATACCTGAAACTAATATTAAATAATAAAAAAATAAGTCAACTATTTATAAAACATTTTTTTTGGCTTGCTTTTGTCCTCTTGTGTAACTAATATCAGATCTTACACTTTTCCTTCCACTCACATCATTCCCCTGGCTTTCACCCACCCCACACATGAAGAGGTAAACAATTTAGAATTCCTTTGATATTTTCTCTATGCCTATATACTTATGTAGACATAAAAATATATCACACATTGATATTGGTTATTTAACAAAATGCTATCAATATATATAGGTCTCCATGTCTTGCTTTTCACACTCAATAATATATCATTTAACACCTGCCAAACCAACTGACAGAACTCTAATTTATCATTTTAAAGGCTGTATGATAGTTCATAGTGTAGATGTACCATAGTTTATTTGGTAATTCCTTCATTGAAGTTTCTGGGTTTTTTTTTTTTTTTTCTGTTTGTTGTTGTTGTTGTTGTTTTTTACCATTATGAAAATCGTAACTGGCGTCCTTGTACATGTGTCGTTACTCATAGTTTTATTTCTTTGGGAAAAGTGTCCCAGGAGTGGAAATGTTAAGTCAGAGAAAAAGCATTTAAAATTTTAATAGATAGTCCAGATTGCTTTTCAAAAAGGCAGGAACAACAATTTTACCAGCCATGGATAAAAGTATTATTTTTCCTGCATTATTGAAAGTAATTGACATTCTCATGCTTTTAGTTTCTGACACTGTTAAGTATAAAGTAATACCTCATTGTAACTTTAATTTCCCTGTTAAAAAATTTGAGCATCTTTTCAAATGCTTATCAGTCATTTGAATGAATTCTTGTCTGAGTTATTTATTCTGCTTGCTTATTTTGCGTATTTCTATGGGGTATTTGTTTTTTTCTATTAAGTTTGTAATTGGGACTTTTAAAAAGCTGACATGAGATTTTTTTTTTTAGAAAAGCAACATCCAAAGAATGCCACAGACAACCTTACTATATCTAAAGTACTATACATAAAAATAATTGCTCATAATGACAATCTTGAAGCACTGAAAGATACCAACGTATATTTTGAATCCAAGAAGTCAAATTATACTCAGTATAATTTTAATGACCTTATATATCTCAAAGTTCTAATATACTGACATTCATAAAAACAAGATAACCAGATATTCAATCATATAACTTCTGGTGATATATAACTTGGCAATATCCAAGTCTTTTGGCAATACATAAACTTACTCACATTCATCTGGTACATTTCCACACAGATATTTTAAAATTCTAATTTCTTGTTCAAACTATATATAGGTTGAATTCATTAAATATATTTAGATTTCTCTATTATACCAAGGTAAATATACAACTAAATTAGTAAAAACAATTTGGATTAGAATGTGTAACCTAATATTTTGCTGTCATCTGTATTATTAAAATTTACCATATCATTTTCTCCCTAAATATGTTTATAGTAACATTTGTCTTATATTTTGATATAAATATATCTATCTTTTTTTTTATCACTACCAATTTTTTGTCTAGCTTTGGAGGATTATAATTGGTTATATTTAGTCAGTATTTCTTAGTAGTCCCAGTATTAGTTGCCAAGGGTAACGACAACAAAACTGCCCTTTGTAAATGAACAAGTGAGGAAGAGGAAACTCCAAAATAACAACTCAAATAAAATACAAGTTTATTTCTATCATAAAGTCTGGAAGGAGTTAAAACAAGGCTTGTATGTATACCAAAATATAAGGAATCAGGTTTCTTTCTTGGTGGTCTACTGTGCGTGACTTCCATTCCCCAGGCCAAATCATGATTCAAAATTCTGTTAGAGATCCATCCATTTTGTCCCTTTTCAGTTGAGAAGAGGAAGAAAAAAAGGTGGGCCATGCCCTTTAAAAATTTTTTTCCAGAAATTGTAAATTGCAAAGGCTGCTTACATTTTGCTGGCTACTAGTGAAGAGAGACTATATGAAACACTCTTTATTTCAGGTGACCTTGTGCTCAGCTAAAATTTGGAGGTTCCAATACACTGGAAGATGGGGAAAATCTCACCCCATCTTCATTAGCTGAGACACTAATGATTTTGGAAAATAAATATACCTTTTATGAAGAATTTATATTATTCCAATAGACAAATAGATAATAAGTAAATAACTGAACTCACTTCTAAAAGTTTTCGGAGCTCATTGACTATTTCTAACCTCGTTTGTCCAACACAGCCACTCCGATCATCATTTTCTTCTCTAGCCAGCTGAAGTTATTTTAGCAGGTAATACTTCCTTATTTTGGAAATAACTACCAACCACAAGTGACCTAGCATCACCGCAAAAAGGAGAGATTTTATTTTTCTATCCATTGCTCAGTTTTATCAATTGTGCATCTTGTATGCCTGATGTTCTGAACAATCTAAAAACTTCCTTTGTGAGACTGGTAAAGAATTAAAGAAAGAACCCACTAAGGGAAAAAAAAAATTTTTCAGCTAGAGTGTTAATGCTGCTGTGTGTTTTTTAATGAGTGGCTAGATTCAAAGGAGTAACTTCTGTTTAGATGCTCTCATGTCTAGTCTATTTTCAGTAAGATGCACATTGCAAAAGAATGTAATACATTTTATCTTTAAGAAGTAAAGATGATGCAAAACAGATGCATGGTTTATAAAGTGAGTTTGTTATCTGACTGCCTTTTGAACTTGAGATAAATTTCAAAATATACTTCACCAATGCTTGCTGTATATTAAAAATAATTCAAACTTTCTGAAGAAATCAGGTCTCTAGTTTTGAAATAAAATATCTGTCTTATTGAAGTTCAAAAATTAGAATTAGGGACACATGATAGGCAGACATGTGTCTTTTGATTTTATTCTTTTATCATGTCTAATAGTAATAAAAAGAAAGATACAGAGAAGGAAGAGGAAAGAAAGAAAAAGAAATATCTGATCTGAGAGGCTCATTTACAATTCTACAATTTCTGGAAACTTCTGGACCTGTCATTCAGCAAAATGACTTCCTCCCTCATCCCTCATGACTGACACTGAACCCAAAAGCATAAAATGGGCCATTAAAACTAGACTCTTATGCAGTGATGCTTTGATAAACAAACTCTCCAGGTAGCACTTTATTAATCAATTCATGCTACCAACAAGATTGTTAAAATTATAAATCATGCAAATCAGGGATACCTGATTTTGCAGCTGTGAGGCAGACTTCTTTGTGGAACCTCTACTTGTCCTCAGTAAACTGAAGATGATAAAATTGTGAAGTCTAAAATTTTTCCCTGTTCTGCTCCCTTTTTCTCACTGTCCTCTCATTTGTGAGGTTAATCCTTTCTGATCTTTTCACTTATTTCCAGCCATGATTGGTCAGACTGGGAAACTGGGCACTGGACTTTGTGCCAGGTGTGGGATAAACACTGGTGAACAAGGCAGGTCCCTGCCTTCCAGAAGCTCATGCTCTAGAGCAGAACTTTTCAGCCTTGTGTTGAGACCCATTACCAATTATTTGAAACAGAGCAATAATAACTATAATGCTTATGTTTCCCAGTAATTTTTATTTTAGACTCTCTCTTTCTCTCCTTCTATCCTCTAACACAGAGGTCCTCAAACCCTGGTCCATGGACCAGTACTGGTCCGTGGCCTGTTAGAAACTGGGCCACAGAGCAGGAAGTCAGTGGCGGGCAAGCAAAGCTTCATTTGTATTTACAGCCACTCCCCAGCACTAGCATCACTGATTCAGCTCTACCTCAGATCATCAGGCATTATTCTCATAGAAACACTGATCCCTGGTGCCAAAAAGTTTGGGAACCACTTTTCTAACATATTCTAATATCTACTTATAATTAGAACTGAATTTTAAATATCCATATATTAACATATTATTTATACTCACTCATATTTGTGAGTATAAATAGAAGGATCTAGCTGACATCTGGTCATAAATTGCAGCCCATCTGATCCATGCCAGAAGCCCTAAACCTTGATTTTATGAACATTAGTCACATACATGGCTGAGAAACGGGGTGAGGACAGAATTGGTCTGGTGCACTTATCTCAGTCAAAAAGAATTTGAAAAGAACTCTCAGCTGTAGAGTCTATGTTTTTTTAGACAATATATGTTATTCTAGATAGCTTTTAATTATTTCTTTTAAAAATTATTAGCTATCCCACCTCCAAGTAATATCTGGAACGTATTTCCATGATTCCTATTTTGTGTTGATCATGTCTCAGAACCTCTCAGTATCTCCGCTAGCCAGGCCAGTCTGGGATCAGACAAATATGTCACCATAAATAAAATCTCATCTTGGATCATCAGAAAAGCATAGAGATTAAGTGGTGGGCTCTGAAGTCAGGCTGCTTAAGTGTGAATTCTAACTCTGTTTGTATCTAACCAGGACCAAGGAGTCTTTTTTTCCCCTCGTTTTCTCATCCACATTACGCCTACATCATAAGACCTTAATTTTAAATAATATCTATTCATTACCTGGAATAGAGGAGGTATTCAATAAATAGCATATTTATTATAATTATATTGCAGCATATATGAGTAGATTTTATTTAGTTTTTCACTAATTAAGAATGGCCATACTCTGGTAGTACTAATAGACAGACATAAAGTGTCATGAATTTCTTTGGATCTTAAACTTTTTGTAATAGTTCTCTTGGTGAAAACAAGGTGAGCTCACAGACACATAAAAATAGGGATAATGGCTGTGTGTCTTTGTCTTCCTGCACTCAGTCACTGCCACAGGTTTTGAACACTATGGTAAGAAATTTTGTCCATAAAAAACAATGACCCAATTTGGAATTTACAAGCTATATTTCAATTTAATTCAAAAGCATTAAACTTCCATGAGTGTAGCAAGATCTAAGTTCCTATAGGACTCTGTGAGATGGGTACTATCATCCTCTCATGTTTATAGGTGAGGAATTGAGGCTTGGGGAGTAAAAATGACTGCACAAGGTCACGGTGCTAATATACTGAAAAAACTAGTACTCAAAGTCAGGCAGTCTGACACCACAGGCCATGCTCTTAACTGTTGTGGCTCTTGTTTCTGGATTGGTATCACAGACAACTACTCTCAGTAAATAATTAGAATTCATGCAGGTTTGGTGTCACTGAAAATAGAGAAGGTGACACAACGTACTCCATCCCACCAGGTACAGAGAAGAAACCTGGTATAGCAGAAAATTTCAGAACCATAAACCCCCAGTGTCTGAGAAAAGGGGAGTGAGATATTGGTGTTGCTGGACTGGACACAGAATACAGAGAATAAATAACATAGAACGTTTTACCATCTGTCTGGAATTTTTAAAAGTAGGCTGACGACATTTATGATGTCCTGTCATGATTACTCAGAAATTATATCATAGCCTATTTTTATTCTGTCATATAGTAATTTGTGTATTGCTGATTAAGATGAGCAAGAATAAAACTCTAGGCTCCTCTCGTCAGGCTATTCAGCATTTCATTAGATAAATTACAAACATATGTTGAATGCCCACTCACTCACTGCTCAGTCTTTGTGTTAAGCTTTCAGGAAAAATACAGAAGTATCAGACATAGTTACCATCCTAAAAGAGCATATAATCTTGTTGGTAAGATGAGATAAACGCAATTAAAATGATTATATTAAGTTGAATGACCAAAATAGAGGATCAGATAAGAGGACAGTAGCCAAGAAGACAAATGTGTTGACAGTATTGGAAACCTGTAAACAGAGAGGTAGAAATATATATGCTATATTTAGTCATTCTTCCCACAACAGAGCAATAAATTTAAAATTTAGACTGATGGCAGATTGTGAAACTCTTTGCCTGTTTGGCTAAGGAGTTAATTTTATTCTAGATTTTCAAAATATTCTTTTAGAGGGCAAATACATTTTTTTTCAAATAAACTGTAATATAACTCTTTTGACTGAAATTCTGCTTCTACCAAGATGAAAAAACAGAGAGTAGATTTACTCTCTCACCTAAACCAACAAATTCACAGAATATGTGATACAATGGTTTCCTAGTCGTCAGTGAATAAAAAATGAAGGGCAATGATCTTTCAGATACTGGAAACAAGGTGAGTCCCATGACTGTAGCAGCTTACTATTTAGAAAATTTCCAGGTTGGGGCACAGGGAATTTACAGACCACGGCTAGCAACCTCCTTCAGTTAAGAAAATGTAGCAGGGAGTCTGAGGTGGCCAAGGTAGAGTAGGGTACTAGAAAGGAGATAGTTGCTCAGATAGAGAATTATGGAGGTTTACAGAGACTTATCCCTCTAATCTTCACGTAGTGATTGACTCTTGTCTGTGAGGAAAGGATCACCCAAAAGATGAGGAGGAAAATGCCTCAGAGCTCACCAGAAATAGTTTCTGCTTCTCCAAGCCAGGATGGAAGACTTCATATACTTCATGGGACACCAGAAAGAATACTCACAAGGGTTTTACTTCAGTAGTGGGGAAAATTAGCCTTAGATTAAGCACTGTGCTGGTTCTTCCTAACAAAGCTTAAAAATCTGGGTCAAAAGAATCAGTTTTCAAGTAACTTCACTGCATTCAGAGCAAAGCTCAAAATTATTTACAGGAATACAAATATATAAGCAACCAACAAGCTAAAATCCACAATGTCCGGCATCCAATTAGAAATTACCAGGCATTCAAAGAAATGGGAAAATATAGCTTAAAATGAGAAGAAAAGTCAGTCAATCAAAACTAACCTAGAAATAACATTGTGAGAGAATTAGTAGATAAAAACATTACAGTTATTCTAACTGTATTCCATGTGTTCAAGAAAATAGGAAAAAGACTGAATATGATAAAGAGAGCATAGAATTGATGCTCTGGTTCAAGAAATGTTAACTTGAAAATAAGCAAAATCATGTGGTTCAGTGAAGCCCAGTGAGAATTATTACTCTAGGCTATTTGGATCCATTGAAGACTTTCAGTAAAATTCGACATAAAAATATTGGCATTCTAGGAAGATTGAGTGAATAGTGGGATTCAGGATGGAAGTGATGGGAAGACTAGGAGCAAAGATTTCAGGCAGGAGGTAACTGTAGAAATAAAACAGGAAAAAGAGATTTTGGCTGAAAAGAATGTCAGTGAAAGAAATTTTTTTCTTTTTAATTTACATTTTGTTACTAAGAGCACCCAGTATACCTGGCAGTATGTCCATTTGACCAGAAGGGTTAGTGGAGCTGTTTCTAGGCTGATAACTCCGTAAGTCTGCAGGATAACATTCAAGTCCATTTCAATAAACTCTGATAGCTATACTAGGTATCTTAGAACAATGTAAAGAAGGCATTATCTTTGAAAGATCGTGAAGAATGGGGCTTCTTTTTAGCAACAAGAAACAGAATAATTCATATTTTGTGTGAAAATTAGTATTGTAATGGTGCTTGGTTTTAAGTATAAGTTGACTAATTGAATGGAGTCAAACTTTGTAACAAACTAAGTTATAAATGAAGAAACTTGAATTTAAGTAGAAGAAATTATATGAGCAAAGACACCAAGAAGGAAATAAGCAACTGAGAAATAGAAGATGGTGAATCAATGCCTAAGAGCAGTGTTGTCCAACAGAAATAGAATACAAGCCATGTGTAATTTTAAATTTTCTAGTAGTCACATTAAATTTTATCTGTAAATGTTATTATCGAGAAATTTTACATACTTTTTCATATAAAGATATACACATTAATATCATGTGTATTACATCATTATCTCAGTTTGGACTAGTCACATTTCAAGTGCTGAGTAGCCACATGTGGCTAGTAGCTATTGTACTCAGCAGTGGAGCCAATGAGTATCAAGCAGCCAGCCTTTCTTTCTTCTCTAACTTTTTCCACCTCTGATCCTTCTGAGCATTCGTTAAGTGCGAGATACTTTCTCTATCCAAACCACCATGCACACAGTTAGACATGCTGAATAGGAGAACAGAGACCTATAACAAGTATTTTTGTGGAAGTGGTCTTTAGCTATTGCTCATAAAAATAAAGGAGGAAATGGGTGTAGCAAGGATCCTGGTGATTGTAATCCACAGTCAAGTTAATAATAAATGTGTATAGTAGAAAGAGCGAGGATAAGAATATAGGCAATTTGGTTCCAGTTTCTACTCTAATTCTGCACCTTTGGAATAATCACTTAAGTTCTCCAAGTATCAAATTTCTAAGTATAAAATAACACGTAAAAACACTTGGAAAATGTAAGATGTAAAAACAAAGTAATAATATTAGTACTCTCCATTGTAGGGAATTTTATTTTCAAATAGAGTTAAGAATGTCTCACTTGGAAAAAATATAAGGGAAGCCACTATTATCTCCCTCTTATTGAAAAAAAGATGTGATGTTTGGACATGTCACAGGGTATGACCTACTTCAGGGTGATATCCAGTCTACTCTCTGAATCCCATCTGCCCAGAGAAATTAGGTAATTTACCTAAATTAAGAAGCTGGTGCCAGGATTCGTACTTAGATACTGTTTCCTAGTTCTCACTCTTCCATACTCCTTCCCTAAGGATGTGAACTTGAGACATGACCAAGGAAACAAAAAGGACTGCATCACAGAGAAGAAATTAATGATGGCATAGAGGCAAAGAAATGAAAACTGAAAAATAACTGAAATGTGATAGGGGTGATCCTTTCTCACCTTAGAATAAATAATTACAGAGGAGCAGTCAAAAAAAGAAGAGAAAGTTATTTATAAATTTATATTTTGGGTGAATTGATCTTCCTAGTCTCAATGAATCTATCTTTTGTGACTGTATTTTAATTCAATTCAGATATAATAAAACAATAAAACATTTTAAAGAGCCTCTTCTCCTCTTCTTCCACCTTCTCCTCTCCCTCCCCCTCCTTCTTATGAGTTCTGTGCAAGGAGAATAGGCAAAATGGGTAAGACCAAGTCTGATCTGCAGAGTAGAGTGTCTTAGAGAAAGTCCCAACAGCAAACAGGAAAAAATTCAGGCAGAGGTGCTAGAATTTCAGTGAAGTCTGACACATAGGGAAGGCTAAGAAAAACAGTACTGAATTTATGTACAGAAGACTTGATCTCACATCACTGATCATTTGCTAGCTCGGGGAGCCTGAGTAGTTTAATCCTTCTGAGCCTTAGATTCTCTGTAATTAAATTATTAAATTAAACTACTAGGCTCATCTGACCATATTTGACCATCAAAGAAGAACGTATAAAAAAATAAGAGGGTGGTTTGTCAAAGATAAAGTCCTACTTATATATTGGTTACAATGATCATCCAGGTGGCAGACGCATTGGAAACCTCACAGCACAGGGATGGGAGTCAGACTATGGGAGAGAATCAGGTTATATTTCTTGGAAGACCTGGGGACTAGGCAAGGTTGCAATCATGGAGGAATTGGGGCACTGTACAGCAACAGTCCTAACTTTTTTTGGCACTAGTGACCAGTTTTGTGGAAAACAATTTTTCAATGGACTGGGGATAGGGAGGATGATTTCGGGATGATTCAAGCACATTATTACATTTTTTTGTGTACTTTATTTCTATTATTATTACATTGTAATATGTAATGAAATAATTTACAACTTACCATAATGGAAAGTCAGATGCCACCAGACGCAGCTATACAACTGAAGTACCTCAACTCACTTGCCATTATAAAGCCTGCCACCAGATGCAGCTTAATTGTCACTTGCCACTCACTGATAGGGTTTTGATATGAGTCTGCGAACAATTGATTTATTATGGTCTCTATGCAGTCAAACCTCTCTGCTAATGTTAATCTGTATTTGCAGCCGCTCCCCAGCACTAGCATCACCGCCTCAGCTCCACCTCAGATCATCAGGCATTAGATTCTCATAAGAAGCACACAACCTAGATCCCTCGTATGCATAGTTCACAATAGAATTAATACTCCTATGAGAATGAAGATTCATGCCCTTGTCTCTTGCTGTGCCGCCCAGTTCCTAACAGGCCACCAAGTGATACCCGTCAGTGGCCTGGGGGCTGGGGACCCTGCTATACAGCAAACCAGAACTCATGTGGCAGGTCAGAAATCCATTTATCAGGATTTGGTTTTAAGGCATGATTTAATTAAAAGGCAAAAGCCTAGGTAGTGGTATCTGAATATCTGATTAGAGCTGGATCATCAGCAAGTTTGATATGGTGAAACCACCACCCTGACCCCCACCCACTCCCCATGTGGCTTTTTGAAATGATGCCTGATCAAAGGTAGGACTGACCTCAGATTGTTCGGTGGGACTGACTGTACAGATAGAAGCCATGCCTTCCTAGATTTGGTGGTAAAGAGAGATATAAGTTAGAGAGCCAAGTGGATATTTACTGTAAGCATTAAAACAAAAACTAACAAAGTTATTCTAAAATTAGGCTTGTAAATTTGAAAAGCTTTTTGAAAGATTTCTGCTTCCTATTCATGGATCACTAGCAGAGCATTTCTTGTCATGGATCTGAGGAGTCCTGTGAAATATATGACCCTTTTCCAGCAGCTGCACAAATGATCGCACTGCTCAGTAACAAAATACCGATGAGATACCTAGGTCCTTTAAGAAAGCTAAATGATAATGATCATAGAAGTGCATATCAGAAAATTCAATTGCATATGATGATAAAACATGTTGGCCATATTAATTTATTTAACTGGGAAATATAAGATTAAATCAGTCTATTTGATAATACATTATTTTCTAATATGTTTATCCTTAGAAAGATACCTGATAACAGCTCTACCAAACCAATGACATCCAAAACTAAATTAAAATCATTTCATCTTCCAGAGGTTCAAAACAAGTAAAGCATTCAAACTGGAAACTAGTTTAAATTTTCATTTAAATTTTTTTAACAAAAAGTCATGTGGCAAGAAATACTGATTATTAATTGTCCTTTTTACAAAGTATTTCTAAAGTTTAAAGAGATTTAAACAAAAAATCATTAAAGCAAGGTGAGAAGAAAACTTCACTATTTATTTTGAGAAGGCAACTTCTGACGATGTGCTTCTGGCATCTGGGTCACTTAGGCATTCCTACATTATGGGAAGTTAATATAATATGGTTCCTCACAACATCTGACATCAACTGGGGTCCATTAGGTATGGAAGAAGACAACACAGCATTAATATTGTAAACCCATGATTCAGTTTGGCCCCCAAATAGTGCTGTTAGCATCCCCTAGGAACATGTTAGAAATGCAAATTCTTAGACCATGCCAGAATCAGAAGCAGTATGGGTCTCTAACAATCCCTCCAGGTGATTTTTGATGTACAATCAAATTTGAGAACCATTCCCCAATGTACTAATAATGTGAGAGCCTAGTAAAAAGGTGCTGAATTTTTTTTTTTGTAACTAAGGTAAGCATGTTGAAAACAAATTAATTAATTAATTAATTAATTAATAGACACTTGTAATAAGAGAAAGTAAAAAGCATCCAAATCTGACATAAACATTCATTAGCCAAGATCCTCTCCCTCCTGATTCAAAATAGTTGGCAAGTGTCTTTTATATACATGACATTCCGTTTGTTGTTTTCATTGCTTCAACAAATTGCATTAGAAGACACTTGCATGTGCAAGATAGGAAGAAGGGAAGGGTTGATGACATGGTTCACTGGCCAGAACCGTGGCTCAAGACAATGCCTAGCATCAAGGGATTATGGAAAGGCAAGTATAGAATTTTATTTTCTTACACTGTATAGTTTATAGTTCTTTAAGAAAAAACTCATATAGGCAAAGAGGGTTTGACAGTAGATGTCTATAGAGATGTCAGTTTAGGTAGCCATAACTAAAAGGATTTACAAAAAAGATTTTTAAGGTGCTCACGGCGTTTCCGTTTGTTCTTAATTGAATACAACTCAGAGAAAAGGGAGGGTGTATGACAATTCCTCCAACCTCTAACAAAAGGCGTAAAATCACAGGGAGACCTTTCTCTGCAACTTACAATCTATGAGGAATATATGAATAGCTAATAAAATAAAATAAAAATATTGGAGAAATCAGAAATAATAATTTCTGGAGGTAGAAAGGAATATGAGTGGAAGTCAGGGTTCCATTAGGAAAGCAGAACCATTATGAGTATCATGGAATAAGGAATTTACTGTAGGAATAAGTGGAACACTTATGGAAGATGATCCTCCTCAAAGGGGAAGCTGGAGGATCAGAGACAAGCTACTAGTCAATCTCCTGAAGCCCTGAAGCAAGCTGGGAGCTTGAAAGAGAATATGTGCAGCTGCCAGAGGGAGACTGAAGGAAAGCTGGTGATGTTTATAGAAAGCTGCTGCCTCCAGGTGAGCCCAGGATGCCATGGGGTCAGTAGAACTGGGAGGTGGAAGAAGAGCTGCACCTAAGGCAGGAGAGAGTGAAGATAACCTGGTATACTCTGGTTTCTCAGTATCTTTCTCGTACCACACCCAGACATGAACACCTTCAGAAAGCAATGACAGATGTTTTGTCTCTGCCTTCCAAATCTTAGGCAGTTTCTCTTTTGACTAACTCTAATCCTAAATCTTAAAAAAGGGTTCTGGGAAATGTAGTTCCTGCCATATTCAACTTCTAAATTAAGACCATAGCAAAATCATGCTTCTATTTAAAATGATTCACCTAGCCCTGAATAACTAAAATATACTCACCCTCTTTCCAGAGGTTACATAGTTCCATATGTCACCTCAGTCACAGGTGATGTCCATTTCTTTTTGGGCTGAATCATGCCACCCATCTGATATCCTGTAACCTAAATATTACACTACACAGTTAATCACTATTAAACACATATTATATTAGATAAATAACTGGAAGATGGGAGAAAAGCAAAGAACTGAAATTGAAAGAATACATATATTCATTTCAAATTTGAGATGAAATACTCATCACTACTATAGTCTCTGCTCTTATAACTGGATATATGGTCTCTGTTGGTATTTCTAACTTCTAGTACTATCCATTCCGTATCCTTTTGCCCTCAGTAAACACTTCAGCTGGTTTGTTTTGCAAACTGTTATTTCTAAAAGGTCTGGGTCATTAGCAGTTAATGTAACTTTCCATTTAACTTTTATTGAAAGCATAGACGTACTAAGAGGTATTCAGTGGCTCTCCTGTATTCTAGATATTCCCCCTCCTGCCTCCATGGTGTATTGTGCAGATCATTCATCTCAGCCAGTATAGTACCCCTTTTTTTCCTGATGATTCACTAGCATTCAAAGCTCAAAGCAGCCAGGTACCAGTCTCAACTTACAGTTTAATCAAACATTTGTTATACCCTTTGATGAAACAATTTTACTCTGGGAACCAGAAACTCAAATTCATCAGAACCTAAGATTGCAGGAACAAGAAGCTCGAATTCTGCTAGATCGATGGGAATAGGGGAAACATCCTACATAAAACCCTTGATGAGAAAACACTTGATTAAAATTTAAAAATTTTAAACTAAAAATAGAAACTTATTTAATCTTATAAGGCACTTCTTTAAAAAACCTTCTATCACCAACATTTAATGGTGAAATGTTAACATCATACCCTTCAAGACTGAGAAGATGATAAAAATGTCCATTCAATGCAACATTTTATTGGAGGTCTTAAAAATAAATAGTGACAAAGTACAATAAAGTGACAAAAAAATGAAAAGTATAAAGATTGAAAAGAAACTCATGTTTTTTTTTTTGCTGAAAATTTGATGCATATGTAAAAATTCAAAAGAATATAAAAATTAGGAGTTTAGCAAGTTGGCTGTACCCAAGGTTAATATCCAAAAATTAACTGCTTGAACAGCTACAAATTTGGAAAATGAAAAAAAATTAAATCTTTTGTTAAGTGAGAGATACAAATGAATACATACTTGGTGACTCTATTTATATAAAGTTTAAAACCAGATAAATCTAGGCTGTAGTTGGTAGCACTATAGTATTTAACGTTTCAGGAAAAGAGAATGATAGAATGAGAAGGGGCTTTCAACTTGGGTATTAGTCACTAGTGTTTTGCTTTGTTAAATATCATGGAATAACATGTTATTTTGTGCACTTTTCTAGATGTGTATGTTCTTCACAATAAAAAACTTTTAAAGTGAGAAATTATATATTAATAGAAAAATAATAAAGTAATAAATGCATCCAAGAGCAGAGTCTTTGAAATACACTAATAGATAAACTTCTGGCTGATATAAAGCAGAATAAAAAGTGAAGAGGTCAAATATAAAATTGGAAAAGATATCTGGGTGATAATTATAGATCTAGAGGAAACTGAAAGCATTATCAAGACACTTCTTTGTTCAAATACATGCAAAACAATCAGAAACCTGAAATTAAAATAAATTATATTTTTAGTAAAATGGAAATTATTAAAATAATTCAGAAATAGAGAAAAAATCTGAACCAATTGATATAAAAAAATACAAAGTCATCCTGGCATTAACTCCTTCCCCTTCAATAAAATCCACCACATTTAGATGGTGTTATAGGTCAATTTTATTAAACCTTTGAGAAACATAAAACTCCTATTCTTCTTAAATTATATAGGAGCATAAAAAATCAGCAAAATATTCTTAATTTTTTTAAGCTAGAATGACACCAAACCCTGACCAAGAATCACATGAGCATAAATTATAACTCATCATACTACGATTGTCATTGCAAAAATTCTAAATAAAATATCACCAGAAAGCATTAATACATTTAAAATTTTTCCATAACTAAATTGTTTGAGAAATTTAAGAAATACTTTGACTAAACTGTTCAGTTCTTTTCTAAGGCATATGGTAGATTTTTTCCCTATCTTCTTGTAGTTTCGATGTGGCCATATGATTTGCCTTAGTCAATAAAATGAGAGCCAAAGAGATGTGTGTTACTCTCAAGTGGAAGGTTTAAAAGTCAGTGGCTGACTTGCCATGCTCTCTGTCCCAACACTATAGAAACTCTCAATGTGCCAGATGATGGCTGCTCTATAAGCCTGAGTCTGGAAGTAAGGGAGACGTGGAGTCTCTATGACATATAGCATGAGCAAGAAAGAAACCATAATCAAAATCTGAGATTTTGAGTTTGTTGATTACTGTAGCGTAAACTAGCTCATACTGAATGATAAATATTAATAAGAAAAAAAGTCATGTTATCTGTCATAGATGCCCAAAATATAAAATTTTATATCTATTTTGATACAATCCATTTTTTGATAAAAATTTTAAACTTAGTTTCAAGTATACAGTACATTGGTTAGACATCTATATAGTAAAATGATCCCCCAAATTGCACCCTCCCTCCCCTCCCCCTCCACCTAGCCAACGTATTAATGCTAACTGCATTCCCTGTTGCAGGGATGGTTTGGAAGAAGAGTCGGAGTCTGGAAATGTGTAACTTACATGAATAAAGGAGAGGAGGGTGGACAATACTAGCCACCCAACCCCTATTTCCATGGCCTTTTATTAAGTTTCACATTAGCTTTGTAATTTTACAATAGTTACTCTCAGGTTAGTACATATAAGCTACGGACAACTCCCAGATTCAGCCTTCAAAGCCATCTTCGTGTTCTCAGCTATTTCATCTCAAGTATCTTATTCTTATCCTTTTATGTATCTTTTTCTAGTCCCTAGAATTGGTCAGGCGCATGCACCCTCCCTGCAATGTGTCCTTGTGTGCAAGTCCACATTTACTTCCATTTTCTTGTTGCTCCAAGCACCAGACACCCTGCCAGGAACATTCTGGTACCATAGGCGTCTCTTACAACATTCCCTATGCCATGCTCCCCATCCCTATGACCATCCATCAGCTATTAATTTGTACTTCTTTAGCCCTTCACCCCATTCTCCCAGCTCCCCAAACCCTCTCTTCTTTGTCCATCACCAAATTGTCCACTATATTTGTGAGCCTGTTTTTGATTAGTTTTTTTTTTTTTATTTCTTAGATTCCACAAATGTGAAATCATGTAGTATCTATCTTTCTCTGACTTAAATACATTCAAGGTCCATCAAAACAATATCTTTTCCCATCCCCTTTCTTTACACATGTAGGGGTCTCGTTTTCTTATCCTTTCAGCCATTCTATCTTTTGGTTGGAGCACTTAATTCTTTTTCCCTTTAAGGTACTTAGTGATAGGAATGTAGTTATTACCATTTTTTATTCTTATTTTTGATAGATGTTTATTCTTCTCAAAAAAGTCCCTTCAACATTTCCTGTAATACTGGCTTGGTGGTGATAAATTCCTTTAGCTTATTTTTGAATGGGAAGCTCTTTATCTTTCCTTCAACTCTAAATGATAGCTTTGCTGGATACATTATTTTTGGTTGTAGATCCTGGGTTTTCATCCTGTCGAATGTTTTGCTAAGCCCTTTTGTCCTGCATAGTTTCTTTTGAGAAATCAGCTTCCAGTTGTATGGGTGTTCCCTTGTAATTATTTTTCTCTTGCTGCTTTTAATATTCTTTGTATTTAACCTATGGCATTTTAATTATGCTGTGTCTTGGTGTGGGCTTCTTTGAATCCCTGATTTTTGGAATCCTCTGAGCTTCCTGGGTTTTTATGTCCATTTCCTACACCAGGTTAGGGAAGTTTTCCATCATCTTCAAACAGCTGTTCAACATCTTGATTGTCTTCAGTTACACCAATCAAGTGAATATTTGCACCCTTAATAGTGTTCCATATCCTCCTTAAATTATTTTTAGTCTTGCTATCTTTTTTCTTGCTATTCTTATTGAGTGTCCTGATTGGCTTTCATGTCCTTTAGATAGCGCATTTGATCCTCTTCTTTATTCACTTTGTTTATTCCATTTAATATACTTCTCATCTCAGATAGTGTTCTTCATTTCAGATTGTTTTTTATAATTTCCATTTCCATTTTTATCTTTGTTGAAGTTCTCTACACTTCCCAAAAGTTCATTGAGCATCTTTATAACCAGTGTTTTAAACGCCGCATCTGTTAGATTACTTGACTCTACTATATCTGGATCTCTGTTCTGTTCTCTCATATGGTTTCTGTTTATCTTCCCATTTTGGCTGCCTTTCTGTGTGTGTTTCTATGTGCTAAGTAAAGCTCCTAAGTCTCTTGGTCTTATTAGTGTGGATTTGTGAAGTAGGTGTCCAGTGGCACAGTCCTGAGAGTTGTTCAGCTGTAAACCAAACTTAGCCCAAGCCTCTACCTCTCTGGGGCCACCTGTTAAGATTCAGAAAGCAATCCACAGATAATGTGCTTATCGTTGCCTCAAAAGGCCATACCAGAAACTGAAGCCAGCTGTCTCCCCTAGTGTGTCTCAGCAAGAAGCACCTGACTTGCTGAGTATACACACCTGGATGTGGCTTGGGTGAGGCCCAAGTCGGGGTAGGCGGGGTTTCAGGAAATCCTCTGGGCGGAGCGACCTGTTATCCAGTTTGAGGACATCACAGCTATGGTGGTGCTCTGTCTGGCACACTGGTGGGAACAATGAATACCACTAGCACTTTTGTACCGAGCGAGCCTTGCCTTGGCCCTCACAACGACAATGTCTCCCTGTAAGTCTCTGGTGCCCCCTGCGCACAGTTGAATAGGTACTGGTGCTCATAGTGAGCAGGTCCATCACTGCAAAAAAAATGCTCATGGACATGGCCCCCTTTAAGAGGTGTCTGCTGCTGTCACTGACACTGCCACAGCCTGTGTCTCACTCAGCTGCTGGGGACCAGGCAGCCCTGCGTCCTTGCCCTGTCCTAACTTCTGCCATTGCAAGTTGCTTTCTAGGATTTCTCCCTAGTTGTAAGGCTTATTCATCTAGATCCCAGGCAATGTATTCTTGCTGCTGCTCCTTTTTTCTGTCACAACTTTGATTTGGTTGCCAGGTGGATGAACAGAGCTTCTATCATCCATGCCATTTTCTTCTCTCTCCAAAAATTTTTAATATGTGTTTTAAACATTAAAACATATATATCTTAACTCAAAAGTTATCACGTTTAACTGGAAAACACTAGAAGTATTTCCAATAAAGCCAGGAATGAATAAGCTAAGTCCTTTATTAATATATTTTTAAAAATTGACCTGAGTAAGAGAAAGAAATACATAATTAAAAGTTAGAAATAAAGATGTAAAACTTTCTTAAAGATTAAATAAATAGTTAATTATTATTTTAAGTAGTTTTGGGGTGTTTCTCCTGCATTCTTTTGGGTAAATTCAGTCGTGATTTGGGTACAAAACATAAAACTGCTTATAGAAAGTTTCCATATATATAAACATATGTAAATCCATGTATACATATATATGAACATATATCAGAGAACATAATGGATAAAAAGATGACAAAAAGTTAAATTTTAACAATATATAAAAACTATATACAAATAAAGTATTATCAAAGGTCATAAAAGACGTGAATCCATGGAAAGGCATATTATGTTTGAGAAAAGATGATTTAACATTAGAGATGTCAATTATCTCTAATCTATAAATCTAATATTATACAAGCAAAAGTGTCACTTTTTTTTTTTTTTTTAAATGCCTACAGCACCTGGTTTTCCTAGGTGGTCTCCCATCCAACTACTAACCAGGCCTGACCTTGCTTAGCTTCTGAGATCAGATGGGATCGGGCTTGTTCAGGATGTTGTGGCTGTAGACACACCCACTTTTTTTCTAACTAGACAAGATGATTCTAAACTACTATGGAAAAATAAAAGAACAAGTATATTTGGGAAAATTCTCAAAAAATGATAAGTTCTATAAACTATTAAAACATTATCAACCGGCAATAACAAAAATTAAGAATTTACAATGAAAAAAAGTATGCACAAAGGTACATCATCAAGTCAAAAGTCAGTCAACTAAGTGGGAAAAAAATTAGCAACTTTTATCATAGGGAACTAAATTTACTACAGCCTACATCCCAATAACATGAACAACCTGAGAAAAACTAGAAAGTGATTAAATAGTTCACAGAAAACAGAAATATACAATTTTTAAATGTATGGCAGCCATAAAAAGTTTAATACCATAATGGTGGACTAATTTTGATTACAATAAAATAAGAATGTGGAGAAACAAACATGGCTGGTGGGATATTTCACACACATTTGGACCAAGTAATTCTACTTCAGATGACAGCTGTATAAGGATATTAATTTCGGAGTCTTCATTATAGCAAAAGATAAAAAATAATGCATTTATTAATGAGTTTAATAAATAATGGTATATCTATCAGTGATATGAAATTGTCAAAAATAGCAAAAAGCTCTATGTGTACTGGTATCTTTGAACATTTTCCTGAGAAAGTATACACACACACACACACACACACACGTTTTCATTTGTTAATTCATCAAAAACACATATATGCATATACATCTTTGTATGTAATGCATGTCTTTTGAAGGCTGCATTAAGAACTGGTAACAAGACAGTGGTTCCGTGGAGGGGAACAAGATGGCTAAGAGAGAAGAGTAAAAGGAAATAATTATCAACATATACTTTTTACTTTTTTTACATTTAATAGACTTTTTTTTGTTAGTATAGTTTTAGATTTAGAGAATAATTAAGCTGATAGAGTTCCATATACCCACCCTAATCTTGGCACCTCTATAATATAATCTTGCATTTGTGTGGTATGTTTACTATAAGTAGTAAACCAATATTGATATATTAACCATACCCACAATTTACATTTAAGGTTCATTGTGTTGCAGTTCCATAATTTTGACAAATGAATGTCTTGTACCATTACAGTGTCATATAAAATAGTTTAATTGCCCTAAAAATCCCCAATGTTTTACCTGTTTCTGTCTTCCCATCTATCTCCTCAGCACCACAGAGCAACTCATTTTTACTGTTGTTATAGTTTTAACTTTTCCAAATGTCATATAATTGAATAATACAGTATGTAAGCTTCTCAGACTGGCTTCTTTCAGTTAGCATTATGTATTTACATTTCCCAATGTCTTCATGGCTTGAAAGTTCATTTTTTATTGTTGAATAATATTGCATTGTTTGGATGTTTATTAAATCACTTGTTTGTGGTTTATGAATTTTATATTGTTGGACTCAATTTGCTAATTTTTGTTGAGTTTTGTATTTATGTTTCAGATACTGGTCTGTAGCTTGCCTTTCTTGTATTATCTAATTTTGGTATTAGGGTAATGATAGCCTCATAGAATGATAGAAAGTGATAAATCTGCTTCCATTTTTCTAGAAGAGATCGTAGAGAATTTTTATCATTCTCCTAAATATTTGATAGAATTCACCAGTGAACCCATCTTGGCCTAATGCTTTGTTTTGGAAAACTAGTAATTATTAATTTCCTTGATATAGTCCTATTCAAATTATCCATTTCTCCTTGTGTGAATTTTAGTAGCTTGTCTTTCAAGAAATTGGCCCATTTCACCTAAATTATCAAATTCATAGACATAGAGATGTTCATAATATTCTTTTTTTAAAAAAATTCTTTTCTTATTCGTGGGATCAGTAGTAATAACCACTCTTTCATTTAATGGGCCTGTGCCCCTGGGTTTTACAAGTGCTTCTCAGCTTTTTTTTTTCTACCCTAGGTGAGACTTTAACGCTAAAAGCAATTGGAATTAGGTAATTTCCCTTCCTCCAAGTGTAATAAGGCTCTGGAGTTTCTCCCTTGTTGGGTAGGCCTTTGTTATAAAGAATATTTTGGGCTTATTTCAAAAGAGTTACTTTCCTGCTCACCCTGGCCAAAAATGAAGGGAGTTTTCTCTGATCTTCACAATGAGAACCTGTATTCATCTGTCTTTGCAGTTTTCGAGGTGGTGGTTAGTCCTGTGACTTCAGTTTTCTGATGGAGCTAAGAAAAGGCACTGGTTTTTCAGTTTGTTCAGCGTTTTTCTTAGTGTGAGGGGAGGAGAGACAACCCAAGCTTTTTACATGTCAGAGAGAAACTGTAAGTCCATATTTTTCTTAAATTTTAAATTTTGCATCATGTGCTTATGTAATCTATTCCTCATTCCCACCCATTCCCCAAATAGTTATTAAAATCAAGTTATTAAAATCATAGTTATTAAAATCAAGGTGATACTATTGCCTACACAATGGGACAGATCCAAGGGACATAACTACATTTAATTAATATGTAATCATCACTGAACTAACCTTACAAAGAAACACAGGCTCTGGAAAAATTAGCAGAATAACCAGAAGTTAAATTCTCTCTCAAGCATCATAGCAAACAAGTTATTTTACTACTTGGATCAATTCACAACATCAATAACTAGAGTCTCTTATTCAGATTAGAAGCTCAAAGATAGAAGCAATTTGAGCTATGGCTTCAATTAGTCTAATCTCAAGTGTATTTGCATGAAATGATGTTCAGACAAAACAGTTCAGGGTGACCTTGCTTATTCTCTTAAAGTATTTTTAAACAGCCAGCCTTAAACATCTATTACCATGTTCTTTTCCCCTTTTGATTCTATAAAAATTTAACATTTTGTAACCTTCCTTTATGTTACAAATAAAGGAGTATATTTTCATATCTCTGTACACACAATGCATAAATCTTTCCTTTGGGGTACATAACTCTAAATGTTTTTGAACTTCTGAAAAAGACTAATACAAAAATCACATTTCTAAATAGAAATATTAACATAGAATAGGAAAATTCTAATTTATATTAAGTGAAACATCAGTAAGGCTATTATAAATATGTGGCTTAAGTAACCAAATATCTTTTTAAAGCTTGTTTGTTTTATGTCCATAAATCTGTCAAAAAAGCTAGGAATGTAACAGGATTCAAGTCCTAGACATATTTTGTTATTAAAATTTGGTAAACTTTTCTTAACTATGCCTTTCCCTCATAATTACAAAATTTTTTAAAAATGTACAACTTTATAACAAATTTTATATAGAAAAGGCTATGACATCCAACAGAAGGCTGATGTAAAGTATGAAAAATTCTTCTTTCAATGAGAAAAGTCTTTACTTAGAAAAGCTGCTTAATAGAAATAAATTAAGTATGAAAGTAACCAAGATTAGCTTTAGTCAATAAAACTGTTACCCTGGGTGTAGACAGTGATAATTTGAAGATTAGAACGGAAGATTTAACTCCTAGTCCTAACCTCACAGCCTATCTTTGAAAATTCAGAATCTTTATTGTTAATTTTACTTTCTACAATTGGCCACAAGTTTGATAGGATAAATGAGAAACGAAGGACAAAGGAATAAAGGTTTCTATTCCATTCCCCTTCCAAGAGATAAACACTGAGAAACTATTAAAAGTTGTTTTTGTTTGTTTGTTTTTAAAATATAACTCCTGTGGAGTATGTATTATCTTCATTTTACAGATGAAACTTTCTTTAGGTAGAGCCAGAAATTAAATTTACATGCGGTTATAAAACTCATGTTTTAAAACATGGTTTTAAAATGTTAAAGTAACATTTAAAATTTTGGAATAAGAATAAACAACAAAATCAAATGAAATTTAATTGCTCAAAGGCAACCACTTGTGGCCAAAAAGGGGTTCTATGGAAAGTAACCTCACAGGGTGATCTGATCATAAATTCCTAACGAGGCAGGTCATGGTGGGCAGTCACACCCCAGGCATATAACTTCTTTAGTAACAGGTTCATATTTGCCTTTAGCAAGCGTTGTCCATTGTTTTTGTACATCTAGGTTAACACATTTTTGAAATGCCTTTTTCAAACCCTAAGGAGCATAAGAGAGCACATAATCTTAACTATCCTATAATCTAATCCCTACCTTGTTCCTCTCAACTTTCATGTAATCGTCCTTACTTCTCTCCTTAAATTCAAATGCATAAAAGAAACTGCAAAACTGTCACTCTGCAGAGGATCTGAGACCTAGCTTTCTGGCAAATGTCATTTTAGCTCAAATAAATTATGATAAAAATTCTTTACAGATTCGGACATTTCTTATATTAAGACACAGCTCATAGTTTATTATACATGTATGAATATATATCTATGCACATATATCTTAAAATAAGCATATATATGAACATTTACAAATAGACTTGTTTCCTGCTTTTCCCACTTAACACACCAGGAATATTTCCCTGCACTTACATATTTCAGTCTTTTTAAAAAGGTTGCACGCTCTTCTATTAAATAATTGTAACTGATTTACCAATCTCCGATTACTGTATATACGTTGTTTCCAACCTTGTACCACAGTAGCAGTGTTACCTAAATCTTAGTACCTAAATTTTAGTCCTTATTACCTTAGAATAAATTCTTAGAAGTGAAATTGCCTGTTTATTTTTTTACATGCCCGTTTGTATTTGAATAATGAGGCCTCTTTTCTGAAAATGCAATATAAAGTTTAAATATATTTTTGAAATATTAGGGGCCTGGGTCACTTTTTTTATCTGGGTCACTTTAAGAATACTTTCAGCTCTACCATGTTCTAATTAACTGTGGGTATTATACAAATTATTTGGTAGTAGTTAATACTAGTCTTGTCGGTAAATGAAAACCCTGCCTAATTGAGCATCAACAGTGTTGCCTTTTTCTAGGGCTAATCATAAGCCTTTTTATTTGAAGTCTGAGAAGAGCATAAGCTACTCTAATACACTGTATCTTTTGGCTCTTGAGATAAGTAAAAATGAAATATAACTCTTAGAATAACAGAGTAGATAATGTAGCAAAGAGAATCATGTTCACTACTAAATCCTTGCCAAATTCTTAGCTACTTAGTGGAAAATTAGTTTTTAATAACATAATGAAACTGTAACCCAACCTACTCTATTGACTGAAAATATTACCCTTTTATGCAGCACTAGCTGGACCTTACATCTGAAGCCGTTTGCTATGTATCCTAGAATTATCTAGCCTCTTTTGAGATACCAAGAGCAAATAAACACCGGGTTCTTAGGGAATTGTATAATGAAAAAAGCATTGAGTTGGGAAGAAAGATATTTCTCATATTTAAAGAACTTTAGGTTCTGAGAATTATGGCACCTCTCATTCATGGTGATAATTAAGTTTTCTCTAGCATATTTCTGAAATGTTTAGATGAACACAAGCATAAACAAAACAGGCCTTACAGAGTCTTTGAATGACAGGAAGAAAATCAATTAGCTACAGAATGCTGAACACAGTAAGACTATAAGATTTCAAGGTGATTTGCAGAGTCAAAGAAACCCATAAATTTTTTATATTTATGTTTCCTCTCAATTTATGGATTACAGAAGTATACCATTATAAATACTTATCAGGCTCATTACTGACATAAAAATTAAATAAATTACCTACTTTTTAAAGGTATACGTCATATATTTTATTTATTTATTTTTTAAAACTATCTTGAATGTAAACTCAGGGAATGTTGAAAACATATGATGTTTTTTAATTCAAAACACTTACTTATTATCTTTATGGGTAATATGCATTTAATATTTATTGGTGATCACTGACAGACCAAGGCAAGTGACCAAAAAAATATCTTATGATCTAAATGAGCAATTCTACAATTGGGGGTTTGGAAAGGACAATAATTTCCAAAGGGCCCTATGGCTTGAAAAAATATTCACTATACTTAACATACCTACTATTTTTCTTAAACTACATAAAATCTCAAATTCTTGGTTTATGAAAATATACACATAAAAAAGTACATTCTCAATTGTAAAACTGTAAGAACTACCTTTTAATTTTGTCAATGATGTAATAAATGATGCAATTTAGATTGCTATTCACGGTCTATCATAATATTATCAAAATGTTCAATCTTCTCCCATTAAGTAAAAGAAAATAACAATTTGGCAACCATCAGAGTAATAACTGAATCAAGCAAGAATTATCAATGGATGCTAGAACTTGTGGGTGAAAGTCAAAACAGGTTATTTGTAGAGTTTCCCCACAAGTTACTTATTATTTCTAAAGGGAAAAATAGTAATGTTACATTGAAGACACTAGTTATTGCCTGCAAAGAGATAAACATATTATGATATTATAAACCAGGGAATTTTGATATATTTGTTTAAAACAAAAATTATAACATTGTCTTGGGGGTTAGTATATATAAGATATATGTGTCAACTATATCATAAAGGATGAAGAGAGGATAAATGGACAAAACTGCAAGGTTTCTACATTTTATATTTAGTGGTACAATATTAACTCCACAGAGAATGTGAAAGTTAAGGATTTATATGTCAAACAGATAAAAAAACAAGACTCAGCTACAACTGTCTACAAGTTCATGTCATTTATATATAAAGACATAGGTTAAAAATAAACTGATAGAAAAAGAGACCAACAAAAAGGCTGGAGTGGCTATAGTACTATAAGACAAAGATTACCAAAGATAGAGACTTCTTTGTGATAAAAGGACCAATGAATTAGTGAGAGATAACATCCAATAGGAAAGCTCCAACTGTTCTTGTAAATAAAATTTTTACCAGAAAAGCTTTGACCCTGGATAAATATGCCCATTTATGTACTTACTGTCTATGGCTACTTTCATGCTACAGCTGAGAAACTGTGATAGAGACCATATGTCTCACAAAGACTAAATACTTACTACCTGGTCCTTTACAGAAAATGTTTGATGACTTCTACAAAGAAGTTACAAACAGGACATGTATTTGGTTCAACAGTAGGTAAACCAAGACAAAAGTTTTAAATATAATGAATATTATATAAAAATAGAAAAAGAATCAAATTAAGATAAAGTTATGAGTTTTAAAGAATATATCTTGATTAGAGGTACCTGTAACATATGTGAATGAGCCTCAGAAAGAAACTGAAATTCAAATATATTTGCATTTAACTAACAATCTTAACTCAGGACAGACTCTTGTTATATCCTTAATATAACATATCTTTTAAAACATATAGTGAACAAAACTAAAAGGGCACTAATCTAATAAATTCCTCTCAAATAAAAGCATTAAGTTTTAATGAGTATTTTTTTTTTTGCCCTGACATTAAATAGTTTAGTATAAACTCCAATTAGCCAAATTTTAAGAGAAGTCTATATTTTATATTTGTTCCAGTGGCAAATGTAAATGGTAAAAAGAACTGTGTTAAAGTACACTTGAATATAATTCTTCATAGAAAAACTTTTAGAGAATTAAAACAATTCTAATATAATGATGCATTTATTTAGTTTTGTTTTTTTCCATTAGGAAATGGACATGTACACACATAAAAATTATTTGTAAAACTCTATGGTGTGACTCAAACTTGCTTAAAATAAATATCTTTTTTAAAAAAGCATATACACATACACATACTTTTAAAAAGAATCTGAAGTACACTTACCCAAAAAGCAAAAAAAAAAAAACAAAAAACAAAAAACACACTAAGGTTAAGAAAAATAGGAACAATATGAAAGACACTACAGAAAGACTAAGAGAAAAGAAAAGGTGGAGAATGATTAGTATTCACTTTTAAAACTGAAGTACAGCTTTTCTTCTTCAAAGAGATTAGAAATAACAGGTTAAAAATGTTGCATTAACAAAAGGCTGCAAAAAAACACATGTAGTCTCTGCCTATGGAGGTCTTTAAGACAGGGCATATTGTGTGGTTTAAAATGTGTACTTGGAAGACTAGATCTTCACTGTCCAGTAGGATGGCAATTAAAATTAAAATTAATAAAAATTAAATTTTTAAAAATTGAATTCTTCAGTTGAACTAGCCACATTTTAAGTCCTTAATAGCAATATGTGGTTAAAGGCTATACACTAAACAATGCAGACACAGAACATCGTCACAAAAAGTTCTGTTAGGCAGCACTGGGCTAGGCTCAGTGTCTTGAGTGTCTAAATTATAAAGATACTTTAGTTTTCCCCGAGAGCTTTTGGTTCATTTGTTTATGACACTTTTTTGCTTTTTATTTTACAGAACCTTTTGTTCTTTAGTTATATGTATCCATTTAAGCTTTTTCATATTAAATTGATAATTCTTGTAAGTTTCCCAAAAGAAATAGAAGGTACTCCTTATAGAATAAGCAGCAATTAAAAATGTGTTAGTTTGTACAATGCTCTTTAAAAAATTTGCATAACTGAATAAAATGTATAGATAATTTAAACTATTATAGTTTGATATTAATGTAATTAATGAATTATGAAAAAATATATTTATGTTTAATGTCTAAACATAAATTTGGATATACTACAGTTGAAAAAACAGAAGTTCACCTAAGTCAAATGGAGATAAAAACAGTGAGGTAAACACCAACTAAAATTATTTTAACAGTCTAACAGTAAAATCAACTAAAATATTGATATAAAAACCCTTCTTAAACACTTAGAACATTTGATTCAAATGAAGAGTACTAAAATATTCTCTTGTATTATAGAAATACATAAAAAATATTTAGCCTATGCTTTAAATTTAAATGGCCCAATTAAAAATGATTTAAAGACAATACATTAAATGAAATTCACATCAGAATTAAAAACAAATACATTTCTGAGTATGTAGAAAGGGTAGAATCAAAGTTATCCCAACAAAAATCATAAATTCATAATTGAAATAATATGGGTGGGCCAACATGACATATTTTAAAAAGAGTAAAACTATAGCTATTTCATAAATAGAAGTTATTAGTTTTTAACATGACAATGTTGTCATTTAACAGTTAAATGACAGTTATACATTATTTATTTTATATTAATTGTATTTTTATCAAATTTAGAATTTATACCATATATTTTACTACATTTTAAATGCAGTAATAAAATTAAATTCACTGATATTTTCTTTTGCTCTACCTTAGAGAAAAACTTCTCTGGCAATATCGTGCTTTCTCTTTTTACCAAATGCATTTTTAATTTATTAATCTTTACGACTGTTATATCAAAAAAGTTTGATTTTAAAATCTAAATAGTGACAAATGAGAATAAATTCAATAAGCAGAAGTGTAAAATAGAAGGGAAAAAAAATCTTAGCAAAACCAATAATGGAGGTTAAGAATATTCTAATATAAGAACCAAAGAAAACTTTAAGCAATAAAAACCAGAAACATAAAGTAAAACTTTAAGACCAAATAAAAACATGTATCAGAGATCAGGTTCTTTACTAAATAATTAGATAATAATATGATATTCTTTTGGAGTCACAAATTACCTTCCCCACTTTTCCTCCCCCAGTAGATAAATACATAATGTCTATATACTGAGATTCACAGTTTCTGGATTTATTTTTCCACCACTTAAACTGTGGATCATTGCTATCATATGAGAGTGTTTGTTCAACTCCTCTTGCTGAAGTTTCACCAAGGACTCTTTCTCTTCCAAACGACCTTCTAATTGGGCCTTTTGAACCTCTAGGGAAGAAGCCTAAGAAATTTGGGGAAGGGGAGAGAAAAACAAACAACTTAGCATGTTTTCTCTTCACAGATATTTTAAGATATCCTTATTTTTTATTTGTAAGACAACCATTTCAAAAGACTGTATTACAAATATTATATTTTAGTTAACTAAATTATATAGTAAGTTTAAGATAAGTAATCAGTACAATATAAATTGGGAAGACATGTTCAATTTGTCTTTTTAAGTCAATATTAGTAGGTGAAATTTTGGAGAAAATACTACATATTGACATTCAGAATTACTATTAAAATAACCACATTAGAGCAGAACCAGGAAATCTGTATATGTGGGACGGAATTTTATGCTTCTTCTGTCACTTATGCTTTGCAGTTGTTCAGTCTTTTAATCCTGGTCTGTTCTCATCTTCTTGGTAGCAGATAAGCCAGAAAGCACTATTCTATTCATAGCTCCCACACTCAAGCAACCAAGATAATGTAGAAACAGCAATGACTTAGATTCAGAATATGTAAGTCTACTGTTTCACTTAGCTATCTGACTGTCCTTGAGCATGTCACTTAACCCAAGACTCAGTTTTGATTGTGGGTTGAAAACAATTAAATATTTACATATTTGTTAAAGTGAGAAGGATTAAGAAAAATGGGGGAAAAAAAGAAAAATGTTTATAGAGTTCTTTGCAAATTATGAAGTTCTAAATAAATGTGAACTGCTATTATTATTACCATTCCTATAAGCAGAGAGGGGCAGATATATACCTATATACAGCTACTTAAATGTGACATCAAGAACTGGAACCCTTTTCTGTATTCCTTGCCCACTTAAAAAGCATTAAGTGCTGGCACACAGTATATGTTTAATAAATGTTTGATGATTTTAGAAAACACTGGTTTTTACATTGTGAGAGTCATAACAAATAATAATCAAACCACTTTGAGATCCTAACATCTTCTAAACAAAATTACTAAAGAAACAGACCATTAATTTATACTAATTCACTCTTTTCACAAAATAAACAACTTTTTTTGTTTTGCTGCAAATGAAAACTCAACAGATGCTTACCTTAATGCTCAATTCTTTTCGTATATGTTCTGTTCTGGTTAACTCTTTTCTAAGGATATCAATGGCTTCTTCCTTATCTTCCCTTTCTTTCTGTAAGACTTTAATCTTTTCTTCTTGTACTTTCGTTTTTTGTTGCAAGTCTTCAAATGAACAAACAACCAGTCAGCTATATGCTCAGAGGTCCTATACTAACTTACCCTGAAAAACTTTAGTAGCTGTGTCATAAGAGCAAAAGAGACACAACTAGGAAGATGAAGAAATATCTTGCTGAAAATAAGTTTTACAGTATTTCATAGAGGAAACAACAACAACAACACATGAAACTCTTCCCCTATACCAGAACTCTATGGAAATAGCCAAATCTCCATGTCTTTCCTTTTCTCTCAGTTCTAAATATAATATATAGTAATAAGGGCAATCCTCAGAGCTTAAGATTTAGAAGAGAAAAGGAGAGGGAAAACTATAAAAAATTATATAGGTAGATGGATGATATCTATGCTTTAAGGAAAGTGATTTAGAACAAAACTTTTTGTGGTTCATTTCAGAGCTATCATTAAAAAGCTAGTAACTAAAAGTTAGCAGTGCCACCTGCTGTTATATTCCTTTAAAATGTTTTATTTTAAAAAGGACAATCATTTCCTATAACTCCCAGTTAAACTAAACTGCTCCATGAAATGTTATGCCAAGAAATGGAGAGCTGTTTAGGATGTGCTTTAAGGTTTTAAACTAATGAAGAACCGAATAAAAACCACTCATGCTTTGATTTTCTTCCAACACAAAATGTGTTAAAATAAAAAGCTACTTACTTGCTAGTTTACATTCTCTGTCTACTAGTTGGTTCTGTACTTCTTTTCTCTGTTCTTCTCGCTCTATTAATTGGGCAACAGTTCTGCAGTTATAAAATAAATAGAAAATATCAATGAATCATATCGTTTTTCTCAACAAGTATTTTAAAATTTCCAAGAACAATAATTATCCTTAAATTCTGCCAAATGTTTTATATCTAAAATAAATAAAAGTTGTATTCATTTTATCTGTAAAAAAAAACAATTTTCTATATAAAGAAAATCATATTGTTTTTGAAAATCCCAAAATAATTAGAAGAACTAGAGATTTACTTTTCATTTTGTTGCTTGAGTGCTTCATTCAACTTTTTCACTGTCTCAATTTGTTTATTCAGAGAATCACATGTGATCTGTAAATCTTTATTCTTCTTTTCAGTTGTTTCATTCCTGAAAAGAGAGGAGGTAAACTGATATTTTTTGGAGTAAAATATATAATGAAGAAAAGAAACTAAGTATTTTCTTCACCTTTTTTCTAATTGAATTGCATACCCCACAGATAAGAAAAGGATTATGAACAAGCAAGACATAAACAAAGCTAGATCAACTCTAAAAGAGAATACTAAGACATTTTTTAGCTGACTGAGGTGATAAAAATTACTATGAAATAAAAATGTGTGGGGCATTAATCTCATATTTATGGATATAGAGCTTTATTTTACAGATTACACTGCATTACAAAATTTGCTATAAAATATATACAACTATCTTTATAGTTACGTCCAGTAATTGAAACAACTTCTGTAAAAGTCTGCCATTATTAATTAGATGTTTGGGCATAATACATGTTTAATTAAAAATGTCAAATTACTAAATAAAAATAGTTGAGGATTCTAAATTTCTCTTGTCACTTTAAAGTTCTGCATTTAATAATTCTGCTTATTTACCTGCAAGGTAAATACAGACTTTCTAAAGTGATACTTTGATACTGAACTATCTTAAGTGTGAAAAGGTTTTCTTTTTTTGTTTGTTTGTTTTTTAAATAGAGCTAAGGCAGTGATTCCAGAGGAACTGTACTGCACATCTCACTCCTCATACCTTTGGAATGTTTGAATTGGGCAAAATTATGTTTAGACTGGGCCAAACCAACAGCTGAAACACAGTTGTATTTGAAACAATGTTTGCAAAGCGAACAAGAAAGAAGACAGCCTGATAACTGAATAAAAAATTAAAGACATTCTTTAGAATTAATACCACCATGTATAACAGTAACTTAGCTTATCTGCACCTATAGCAATTCTCTTCTTCTATTCAGCAATTATTTCCCTTCTTCTCATAAAATCCCCTTGCCTTACTCCCTAATTGGAACACTGTTTGGGTTTCTGCTTAAATCAATGCTTTCCAAGTAGCTATTCTTTGTGATCTCAAATAAATGCTTGTTGCCTTTCAGTTTGGCCTTTTAGGTTAATGTAAGCATAATATGTCCTTTTCACTTCACTAAGTACTAAGATGAACAAAGTGACAGCACCAGCCAAATTTGACCAGCAGAAATGTTTTATTTGTCCCACAGTTTCTTAAAAACAAAATTTTTGATTCCTTTAGATAGTCCCTAACATTACAGATCAGCTTTCCCAGCCAGCTTCATTTACTTGCTACCTACCTAGCTCCTCGAGGCAGGAGTTTTACTTCTTGGCTCTTCAATCTCTATCTGGAACATCAGCAGGTCCTAGAAATCACATATTTCTCTTGGACCAGTTTGCTTACTTTCTCTTACACCTTGACTTAACACTAATAGTTCACTTTATCAGGATTGCCTTGAACAATCAGACTTTGGAAAAAATTGTTGTTGGAAAATATCCAGTTTAGAAATCACTTTGTCATCACACATTTCCTAGATGTTATACATTTTCCACCGTTTGTTTTTGTTGATAGGCCAATCAGCACATAGATATTACAAAGTTAAATTTTTCTATATCTCTATATTATATTAACAGCATATAACAGAAGAAATTTTTTCAAATTTTAACCAATATTCAAATATAAATTAAAAAAAAGAACTATTTAACTAGAATGTTTTCACAGTCTGGTAGAAGATATGTTAATTGTTCCTGGTTTTCCTTATCATTCAGAGGTTTTAAGATTGGCCTAAAAGTTAAAAAAAGTTTGACAAGAAGGGAAAAAGAATTACTCTCATACTTTGATAGTGTGAGCATAAATTAGTATAGCCTTTTTGGAGGAAAACGTGGCAATTGAAAATTTAAAACGCACATATCCTTTAACTGAGCAATGCACCTATAAAAATTTATTCTACATATATAGTGACACTTAAGTAAACTATATTCAATGACACTAAGGAGAAATACTGACTACAAATTTAGAGATCAGTTAAATACTAACACTTAAATTTCCATGCTATTAGGCTGAACAATAGGAAAGTGTTAATTCAGCCATGTTTCACCTGTAGAAATGGCTAATTCATATGGTTAAACCAATATAAACTAAAACAATTAAGGTCATTCAACAATTGTTTATGGATTGCCCAGATATGTACCAAGCACTGTTTTAGGTCCAAGGGATTTTCCAGTGAACTAAACAAATGAAACTTGTCCTTGTGGTGCTAACATCCAGGTGACTGTTGACTACATGAATAAATGAAAGAAGCAGAGTCAACTGGAAAGAGATACAAAGACCTAGATTCTAACCTTACAAGAAACTTTTATTTTATTAATTTACCTCTGAAGAAGTTCCATGTAGGATTTTGTCAGTACTTCATGTTCTTCAGCTACAGACTCTAACTTCCTATTGTGTTGAAAAAGATGCTCAATATCACTCTGGGCTCTTTCTGATTCAATCTGCTGTGACTTTAGCAACACACCAAGCTCTTCATTTTTTCTCTCAACTTCTCTCAACATACCAGCAAGTGTCCGTGCCTAAAAGAAAATGGAATACACTTTTCGACTATCATTTATAATATGCTCAGTTTCTACAACTTACAAGATTTATCGAAAATGTAATAGGTTAGCATCTAGTGGCTTATATGAAGATTTATATTTGTTAACTATCCTGTGCCTTGTTTTCTCTCACTTTCATGTAATCTTCCTTATATTAAAGGAAACTGCAAAACTGTCATTCTCCAGAACATCTGAGATCTTGCTTCCTGGTATTATTGTTTGGCTCAAATAAACTCTTATAAAAATTCTTCTCAGGTTAGGATGTTTCTTATGTCAATAGTTATAAAAAGGGAAGCACAAGGAAGATACAGAGGAAGGATCAACAAACGTGTAAAAAGACCAGAGAAAGCTTACTGGGAAATGGAGGTATTTAAACTAAAATCTGAAGAATTATTAAGATTTAGAGAGAAAAAGGTGTTCCAGATTTGGAACAGCAAGTGCAAGGACAGGGAAACATAGGAAGAGTATGTCAAGTTTCATAAACTGAAAAGTAACATAATATGGCTGACTGCACAGAATGCACAGAAAACAAGGAAATGTAGAATGAGTAGTAGTTAGACTCCTTGTATGCCAAAGTAAGAAATTTTAATTATCTTCTAAGCCAATGAAAAATGTTTAGCACAGGAGTGATAAGATCAGATTATCATCTCAAGGATTACGGTGGGGGAAAAAAGGAAGGGAAAACTAAGTACAAAATAGGATAACTTTGGCAATATGTAGTGGATGGCTGAGAGGAGGGCACTAGACTACTGGTAGGAAGGCAAATAAGCTCTGTTGAGATTCATATGAAAATTCAAAAGGATTTCATCTGGAGCAAATAGTACCAAGAACAGAGACAAGACTCCAAATAAACAAACGAAAAACAAATTCACAGATACAGAAATCAACTGATAATTGCCAGATGGGAGGGGGTTTGGAGGGATGTGTGAAAAGATAAAAAGGATTAAGAAATACAAATTGTCAGTTATGAAAATACTCAAGGCATGTAAAGTACAGCATAGGCAATATAGTAAATAATACTATAGTAACCATTACGGTATCAGATGGGTACTGGACTTATTGGGGTGATCATTTTTAAGGTATATAAATGTCTAATCACTATGCTATACAGCCAAAACTAATATAATACTGTAGGTCAACAGTATTGGGAAAAAAAATATCCATTGGGGTGGAAGGAAAACTAGATGATCATATAACCTAAATTAGAAAGGAGAGGGTTTCAAGAAAAGGAAGTAGTTGTGTCAAAATGCTGAGGACAATTTACTTCAATCATAGCAACAGAGATATTACTAATATTTTGTACATGTTTTACTTCATTTATTTTTCTACTAATCAGATGTAATTTATATTATACACACCTCTGTCTCAGCTTGAGTTCTTTGACAGCGATATTGAGCAATCAATCTATCGGCCTGTGCGAGGGCTAAAGCTTTTGCTTCCAAGAGATCTTGTAGTCTGCTTTCTTTGGACTATTAAATAAACACCATTAATCTTCATCATTTACCAGAAAACATCTATCAAAGCTTGTTACACACGATTAAAATAAGCCTGTACTCACAGCTAATGTAGATAGTTTCATCTCATATACATCCATTATGTCAGATATTCTCACATCATTAATCTGATCCTTTACCTACGTTTTAACACAATAAGTAAACAAATCAGAAAATTTTAACTGACAATATAAGAAAATGCCTACTATAAAGCTAAATTAAAAATTAATAAGTAACAAAGTAAAAAAAAAGTCATATCAGGCAGTTCACAAACATTTCACTAACCTGGCTGTTGTAGAAGAATATCTGGGTAAAATCTGGAATTCTTGTGGGAATTTAAAAGATATTTATTTCTTAATATATTTTAATATTGAGGGTGTGGGGGAGGGTGGGCTGGATGGAAGACTAGAGAAAGAATGATAGCCATGTTAAAATACAGGAATTTTATGGTTGATGTTTTCTTACTTTATTTCCTAACTTCCCAGAAAACTGTTACTTTTTGTTTCAATATTCAAATTTGCATCTAAAGTAGTTTAATGTTATAATCAGGGTTATGTTTACTGATTGTACCGAGTAGAATCCTATTTATAATGGCTATTACTCACCACCACTCCAGACTGAAGTTTTTCTATTAATTCCTCAATGTTCAATCCAGGAATTCTATCTTTCAAAAGCGGAGGAGTAAAACATTTTACTGATGTTGGAAAACTGTGATTTAATAATTGCAAAGGCATTCTTCTGGGCATATGTTCTGTTTCCTGCTGTCTATAGGCATTGTTTGCTGCTATACTTTCTCCAAGTCTAGATGAAAAGCAAACAAAAAAATGAAATAACTACATGAAAATAGAGCAAGAGGCAGAGTTAGTACAGAATCAGGGAATCTTTTAGAATAATTCTTTTTGGAAATAAGTCTTCAAGTATTTTTGAAATAATCTTGGAGTCTATGATGAAGTAGGATTTGGGGAAATGTCCTAAATTTGCTAAAGGAAACTCTTTTCTACTTATAACTCTTCATAGTGACAACACTTGCTTCTTCTTTGGGGCACTAAAACTAGTTTGTGAGTGTGGATTATTTGTAAAAATTAAGGAAAATGCTAATGTTACAATAAGAACGTTTTTCTTACCATGGGCAACATCACCTGGCCTTTACCTACATCCTTTGCCCTTCCCCTTTCTCATTCAGTATATTCTCACCAATCTGATTTCCATTCTGTCCCTTCCATTTATTTCATATTATTCCTGTCTCAGGGCCTCTGTACAAGTTGTTACTTTACCTAGAACACTTTCTCACCAGATCTGCATAATGTTAGTTCCTTCTTATTATCAGGTCTCAGTTTAAACTCACTTCCTCAGAGAAGTCGTCTACCCATAATGATGTGTATGCCATAGAGCTTATTTCTTTTAACTTGTCTCCCAACTAGAATGTAAACCTCTTGACAAAAGGCTAATTCACTGTACTATCCAAAAATGCCTAGAAGAAAGCCTGGCACATAGGTAGCCCTCACCAGATGTTTGTTAAATGTTTAAATAAAACACACACACACACACACACACACACACACACACACACACACACACACACACACACACACAAATATCTACCTATACCCACTCATCCATTCACCCAGCATATAATTTTACCTTATTAAACTAAGATAATGTAAAGAAAGGCATAAATAGATATAAATGGACACCTGAGATAGTGTCCAAAAAGAAAATTATACAACATAAGACAGATGACCAAGACACAGTATGCTGGGAAGGCCTTGCATTTGACAGAAAAGAAATGAGACCCTCACTTTCAGTAAAGCCAAAGATTTGCTTCATGCTGAAGCAAGCAGGCCATCACAAAATGAAGCAGCTTTACAGACCAATTCTATCTTGTGACTTGAGAAGCTCCCTATTTGTCCATTTATTTCTTAAAAAATATTTATTAAAAAAAATGAAAGAAATTTTGATTATGTATTCTCTTATGTCTTGTTTTCCATAGTTTTTTACCTCTTAATTTATGACTACTTAAAATATTAATTCTGACAAATGAGTTTGCTAAGTCAGTTAATAGAAGTAGCAGAGGTTAGCAAGCTTTTCCTTAAAGGACAAAACTAGCTAAGTATTTTAGGCTTGAGTCTATATAGTTTGTTACAACTCCCCAACCCTAATTCATAGCATAAATGTAGGCACAGACAATATGGAAATGAATGGATGTTGCCCTATCCCAATAAAACTTTATCTATAAAAACAGACTCCCATCTGCTGGCTATGGTTTGCTGACCCTGGCATGTAGGAATGTCTTACCTATTTACCAATGCTTCAATTTATTTGAACTACTTTTTGCAAATACATTTATATAATCTACTTAAACCTTTAAAAATTAAAGTAGAATCTTACTAAACATTTTATCAATCATTTAGTTTATAAACAGCTCTCAAAATTCAATTTTTTTTCAAACATAATTGAAAATATTCTTTTAACGTTTAAAATTAATGAATATAGTGGATAATTTTGCCTGGCCATTATCTATTCCACTTTCTGATAAAAGCAGAGAATTTTTCTTTAAGAACTCGCCTTACCCACCTGCCCCCAACTCCCGACTTCCAGTAGATGTAGTTCTCATAGGTGAACCCTTAGCATTTGTAAAGGTCCCCGGCTTGGCAAATGACCTAGATCTGATCAATGACAGTCATGCTTAGACTTACCACTTAAACAACTGGGAAAGAAAAGCTCTTTCTAGGAAGGGACTAAATTGGTATGATGTCCAGAAGTAGCTTAGTCCAGAAGCTACTTTATGAAAAGAGGCAGTGAGAGACTGTGATTCATCTAGATAGTATTTAACCATCTAGATCTAGCTCTTTCTTAAGTATACACTTGATCTTTTCAGTTGGAATCAAAATTTTTAACCATTTGAAAAATTACTATTACAACAAAGACTTTGATTCACTAACTTTTTAATCTATCTACATTGAGGCCTACTAAAGAAACACAGCAGGATATTCCAGCACTATAACAGATAGACTGCAAATGATTATAACTCACACTAAGGCAGGAAAATCTGGCAGTGGAGCAGCTTCCAATAATATTCCCAATCCAGACTGTACTTGTTCTCTATTATCTGATGTTAAAGCAAAAGCCAGGGGAGTAATCAGGCGTGGATCCTAAGCAAATAAGAAATCAGAAAATAAGAGGCAGAAAATATAAATAATGTCAGGTCTTTTAGTCAAATTCCAGACAAATTCTAAAGTGTTTCTACCTGCTTTTGGACATATTTATTAGTCTTTACCTTGTTATAACTATCTTAGCAATCAACATAACATCAGGTCAAAAATCTGGCAAAGGTTTTGAATGCTTTTGACTATACCTATAAAAATCAGGTCTTAAATATTTTGATGAATTTAAAATATTATCCACAACTGACTGATATTTTCAATCATTGTTTTATTTTTCTAGCTACCATTTAAAAGAAAAACTGGCTAATCATTTCCAAGTTAATCAAACAATAAAAGTAAAATTCAAATTAACTTAATAAAAAATAAAAGTAAAATTTAAATTAACTTAATAATAATTTTAATTTAGTGACTGAAACAATTATACTTAAAGTATAAATCTATCATGCCTATAAATATTTTACATTAGTACTGTAAGCCCAAAATCATCTATTCTGAAAAACATCTAAAAACTGACATAAAATCAGTTTGATTCAATTTTTACGCTGAGTAAGTTAACAAAGAAAAACATTAAAACATGAATCCTTTATAACTATCAACAATGTTTAGTGTCTTGTAGATACTCAAGTATAATCTAATGCCACAGAACCATAAGAGCTGGCATTTACCTTCATAACTCCTGTGGTAACCCTTCCTAACTCCTTCTATAGAGGGAGATCATTATTTCCACTTCGCACTCAGGAACCAAGAGCTCAGAGAGGTGAAATAACTTACTCAAGTCTGCTCTAATAAGTAGTGGAGTCAACACCTGAACCCCATCTCTTAAGCATCATGTTCTCAAAGTGTACAAGTGTTCCAGCCAAAGGTTTCAGTTTTGGCTTCTACCCTGTCTATATAGGCACAAGTCATCTTTGTTATTACAGTAACTTAATTCACAAATGTTTGCTAAGTATCTATTATAAACCAGGTTTTGTGGCTATCAAGGTAAGCATCTAGAGCTCTCATTCAGTTTCTATCAATGAAAATTTGTCAGTTATTTTCTACATACACGGTCTAATCTTATTGTCATTCATAACCAAGTCCTTTTCTTCCAGATGTCTCCCTATCTCCTTAAAATCCCTAACTCATCAACTCCAACCAAAAACAAAACCCCGAAAATAAGTACTACTCTTCCCACCACTGAAATGTCAATAGAAATAAATGAAGAAAATTCAAGTAGGACACAAAAAAGGAGAGCACCATCATCATCAACATTCGGTACATAAGAACTTAGAGCACTTATGATCAATTTCTACAAAATTATGTGAAATAACTGCAGTAAGAATATTGTAGCTATATAAGACCATTAACTTTAAACTTTCTTCTGAATGCACTAAGAAAACCATCTTCAAAAAATTAAAAATATAAAAACAGAAACATAAATTGGAAGCATTTATGTATGAACAAACTTCACCATTTGAAGAGTTTAAACTCACCTGAAGGATTTTGTAGAAGCTTACTTCCATACCAGGAACCAATTGTTTAAGTTTGTTCATCAAATCAAGAGTTTTCAAAATTACATCAGCAGCAAGTTTGCTTTAAAAAGAAGTCATATTTAAATTATATAACTCAAAAATTGCTTAGAGCTTATTTCTGTCCAATATGCTAAAAAAAATAAAAAAGTTTTGTTTTTAAACCTCAAGATAAAAGTATTATATCTTTTGAGAAATAAAAATATCAGAGACCAATCTTTTAACCCAAGATCCAAAAAGAATAAACAGCCATTAATAGTCTAAGTTTAGACAGTCTTTTTCTGTTCACAAATACCACCATGCTTCTACTTTCTGCTTCAAATTACTAGTAGCACTGACTTGATGACATATTTCTTATCTTTCTCATTGGAGTATCAATAATGGAGGGCAACCTTAAGAATAAAAAATACCTAATATTTACTGAATGAATTATATTAAGCCATGTTCTCAGCCATGTACCTAAAAGAGAGTATAAAAAAGTAAACAAAGATAATCCTAGTTACTGAAGTGTACAATTACTGACAATTATTACATTTATGGAAATTGGGACAAATCAGTGTTTAGCACTGAGAAGGTCCTCAATAAAGAATTGTTAGATGGACTTATTTCATGGGGGAAGAAGGGGATCAAATGACCTCATTAATATGAGTGAAATCTACCTTTAACCTTAAGTCTTGACATGCTAAGGTAGAAGAGTTGGCTTTATTAGGAAACTGTTAATGACCAAAATCCTTGTCATAAAAACTACTCCTGGTTTTCTCATGTTTTGCTTAAAAATATTAAATTAAATGAATATAAAAATAATTACTAAGTTCAGGAGTATAAAAGAAACGTACACAATAACAATAAATTAAAACAAACCAAATTTAAACAACAAAAAGCAAATTGCAGATGTTAATAACTTCAGAAACACATAATCTATGAATTAACTAAAAATTCATCATGAAAACCTTTTTAATTCGCTGCTATACTTTGAATATAACAGACGCAAGAATGAGCTCCTAAAAGGGATGAGAATCACTACATCTTTTGATTTTTATTAAGTTCAGGCTTACCATTTTGCAAGTTGAATTCTATATACTTACCACAATTCAGAATCTGCTACCTTTGTTCCAAACCCCATATCAATCTTGCCATATGTAAACTGTTGTTCTATCAGAGTGGTACATTTGATGGTAGTCAGAATTTTTGCAACATGCATTTTTAGAGTATCATCTCCACATAAAGGTAAGTTTTGTTAAGGGACATAATTAAAAAAAAATCTAAAAAACTCTATATTTGTATAGCACTTTATAGCATTTAGGATAATTCAACACAAAGTATCACTTCAATTCAGCGTAATTTTTGTTACATTAGCTCAATGGCAAATTAGGAAGTGACTGGTAAGTGGCAAGAGATGTGACTGACACCAAAAGTTTCTTAATCAAAGGTAAAAGAGAATATGTTTCTCTGCTTGTTGTTGTTGTTAGCAGGTATCACAATGGTTCAATAAATATTTGTTGAACTAAAGGAAGTTATTTACTCATATTCGTATATTGAGTTACTCTGAATATCTATCATAAAAAAAGGTCAAGTTTGGTACCATTGAATGATAGAAGGCCTAGATATCTTACAGATATCTCTAAGGTCAAGCAAAGTAATCATGTGACTCTATAGCAATGGTTTTCATCTTTGGCTGCATGTTAGAATTACCTGGCTAGTTTAAACAAATAATAACAAATATTCTTCTCTGCTAGGGTTTCACATTACTATAATTAGACTATCTGGAAGTAAAGTTTAGTTGTCAGTATATTTTTCAAAATGCTCTCAAGATGATTGTAATACATAACTAGGGTTGAGAGTCACCACTATAAAGAGAAGGAAAATTAAGCAGCAGCAGTTAAAGAGAAAATTAAACAGATATGGAGTTTGTTCTAAGGCAGGACAAAGTAGAGCAAATTCTTGTTGCTCCAAGATACAAAGAAACTAGACCAGGTAATTGTAAGGTATCTGAATGAGATATAGTTGCTCCTTGTTGATAAAAAAAGCATTAAGGATATATTTAAAAACTGGGATTTAGACTTCTAAGTGACTTAGAATCATCTAAAAAAAAAAGAAAAAGTTAACACAAGGAAAGACCTAAGAAAATCATTATACAGAAGGTAAGCAGTGACACTAATTATACTCAAGGTTTTCTTTTTGGAATGAATAAATTTGTCTTGATAATATTTGTTCTTCTAGTATCCAAGTATAAAGTCATCTTTATTAAAACACTTATGGAGGTCTTAATTTTTAAAACACAAACTAAAAAACTGAGGTAAAATAATGACATCTCTACCAATATTTTTTTATTCTCTGATACAGTCCACCAAAGATGGCACCATAAATCATCTAGGGGTAGCAATTAGCATTTAGCATTTAGAAGAGAGTAATGATGTTTACCTTACAACATATTGCCTAACCTCAAATTGTAATAAAAATATCCAAATCAAGTTTCGAAACCATTTCTGAAAATGTTCTTTAAAAGCTTAAAAGTTCTTCACAGAAAAACAAGAAATAAAGTCTGAATAACTTTTATTAGAACTCTTCATTGAGAATTCTATAGTTTAAACTTCAGTTCAATAATTCTGAAGATAGAAGCATGAGAAGTGATACAAATAAAGACAAAAATGTAGTAAATATAATGCTAGAAAAAAAGTAATGGTTATTTAGTTTCCATGTTTAATAACAGTAAGGATATTTAACAAAACTTCAACAGCCTTGACCATCCTTTCACACTTTTTTCTTAATAAGGCGTCATCTAACTTTTGCTCTGTGAACTGAAGCTGATCAAGGACTGCAGGCAGCAGAAGGGTCACAAAACGGTCAGCTGAAGAACTGTTAGCAGTATCTATGACATCCTGGAGCATTAACCACCACCAATCATTAAAAACAAACAAAAAATTAAGATGGAATACAGAATGCAGAAATAGTCACCACTGAGCTGTAATAGTCTATTTAAATCTTTTATAATTACTTTAATAGTTCATTGACCTGTGTCCTATTTAAAACCTACCCTTTTATCCAGTTTTGCGCATTATGATGACTTTTTCCTCGAATGGAATAAGGTTTTGGGTTAATCAACTGCAAATAAGACTTTTAAAAAGACTATATTTGTGATTTAAAAATTATTCTAGATTAAAAGTGTGTACTGAAAACAAATATCCTGAATTTTCTAAATGTAATTACAATAATTATAGACACTAATTTTAATACTTTATGACCACAAATAATTCCCATTTAGAATCTCAAAGGGCTTTTTAAATGCTAAACTATTTAACAGTCAAGACCAACATAAAACAAGAAATATAACATGCATAATCCTTAACAAAATATATTTAATTACTCATACACATTTTTGTTTCTGCATAAAATACAGTTTGGAAGAACAAACATTATAGGAAGATACTGGTGCAGGAAGAATGGGTACCAAAAACAAGTAGAATAGTAGACAATGCTAAATCTACTAGAATGAAGTGGCCTCTATGGAAAAATTTTTGTCTGTATTCTAAGTGCCTAGAAGTGGCCAGCATACTCCACTCCATTTCACTGACTGAATCTGAAGTTCCTCTGTTTATTCACTCAACAGACTAATAAAGGCAGCAGGCAGTATCTACTGAGATAGAGGAACAGAATGTGACAACTTTAGTAAATATAGTCAAACAACAACAAAACATACATATCTTAAACCTTTACTTATTACACTGAAAAAAGTATATATAAGCTACTCAGTGAAAAAAGAAAAACACTAACATTTGTGACTTTGCCAGAAAAAAGAAATTCAGTAGTTGAATGGTAAGGAGTCTAGTAATTGAGTTTACCTAAAGTGTATGAACAATAGGAAGTTTATTATGAATATTTTATAAAACAAACTATTCATTGAGAATCATAAAAGTGGAAGTCAGATTGTCAAATATTACCTCAAATATTTCCTTGAACAACTCTAAAGCTAAAATAGAACAGTTTTCTGATCCATCCAAAGGTTGGCTTGACCAACGAAGGAGAGCCACAGCAGGCTCTAAACATTTAGAACGGCTTCCCAGAATGGTGTTGCCAGATGGAATCTGTTCAAATATCATCTGAGTGAGCACATGGCGCAGCTGAGTCACTGAACAGAAGGCAAGAAGTAATTCTAAAACCTGTGCAATATAAAGTCTTCATTAAATGTCAATTTCATTGTACCTTAATACACAGAGCAATCAAATGATGAAGCTGAAAATGACATACATTTTTAAAGAAAATACTCTAAAACAAAAGTTAAAAGCAGCTTCCAATTTTTCTTTCAGGATTATTTTTGAAAATGTGTGAATACATTACAGAAAGTTTCAAAGAAATTTGTTAATAGTGGTTACTCCTGATAAACAGTACTGTGAGTCAAAGGAAGGGCAACTTCAACTAATATTATATGCTTTCTACAGTACTTAAAATTTTTGAAAGCATAAACATACTTTGTTTTTAAAATAAAAAAGAAACAAGAAATAAAATTAGTAATTAACACTTGCTATCATAAGATTCAAAAATGTCTATAAAGTGAACTTTAGGAAATATTCATAAGTGGGCATCCCAAAGTGTTCCAACCTTAAGAACAGCTATTTACACACTGTTTTTGCACACTGTCAGGATTATGCCCTTTAGCTCCCCTAGTCTACCTTATTTTTTCTTTATTTCATAAATTGGGCCTTATACCATATCAACCTGTTTATTAGCTGTTAAGTTAAATTCTACCTTATTTCATATACAACCAAGACATCATTTGAAGCAATTTCTTTTGTCATCTCTTTGCCTATTCATTTATATTCTACTTTTATCTGTTTGGTATATACTAATTGGGATTTGTGTTTTAATCAACTTGATAGCATCTGATTTTAAGAGAATTCAGCCCATTAGCATTCACTATGCGACAAATAACAATGTTTGATTTACCTTCTTTTCAAAATAAATTATAGTATTTATTTTTGAATAGGTAATATATTCACTTGATTCCAAAGTCAATGATACCAGCCTGACCTCTAGCTATAATCCCTGAGGGCAAGCAGTGCTACTAGTTTCTTGTTTATCTTACCAGAGATATGTTATGAACATACAAGAAAATACTTTTCAAATACATTTACTCTGTAAGTAAAACATACAGAAAAGTACACAAATTAATTAGGGCAAAGCTAGATGGTTTTCCCAAAGTGAACACACCTGTTACTAGATCGAGAAAAGGAATTCTACCAAAACTCCAGAACTGACTTGTGTCTCCTCCTACATCATGCCCCAATCACTCCTCCACATCAGATTTCTGACACTAAGGATTAATTTTATCTTAGCTATTCTTGGATCTCTGCATTTCCACATAAATTTTCCAATCAGCTTACTAGTTAATACTGATCATATGGACTTTATATGTAAATAGAATCTTACAGTGTATACTCTTATGTCTGGCTTCTTTCTCGAAGCATTGTATTTGTGAAATTCATCCAACTTGTTGCATACAGTTGCATCCCACTCATTTTCACTGCTGTATAGTCATGTGCCAAATAACAGACTGCACATACAATGGTGGTCCCTTAAGATTATAATGGAGCTTAGAAATTCCTATTGCTTAGTGTCATCTTAATATCAGAGCACAATGTATTACTCATGGTCTGTGGTGATGCTGATGTAAACAAAGCTACTGTGCTGCCAGTTGTATAAAAGAATATCATATACAATTATGTACAGTGTGTAATACTTGACAATGATAATAAACTGCTATGGTACTGCTTTATGTATTTACTATACTATATTTTTATTCAGTTAGAGTATACTCTTTTTATTTATAAAGTTTGCTTTAAGAGTATGCTGTTACACCAGCAACAACCTCATACATATCATGTTTATAGCATATCTTGATTGCATCATTTTCTCTTGTGCTAGATTTAATCTCATGTTGTTTTATAAATTTAGTGTAGCCTAAGTGTACAGGGTTTATGAAGTCTACAGTAATGTCTCAGGCCTTCACATTTACTCAGCACTCAATGACTCACCCAGAGCAATTTTTCAGTCCTGCAAACTCTTTTCATGGCAAGTGCCTTATTCAACTATACCATTTTTTGTCTTTTATACTGTACTTTTACTGTACATTTTCTATTTTTAGATGCATACACACCATTGTGTTATAACTGCCTATAGTATTCAGTACAGCAACATGTTGTACAGGTTTGTAACCTAAGAGCAATAGGCTATAACATATAGCCTAGATGTTTAGGCAATACCATCTAAGTTTGTGTAAATATACTTATAATATTCATAAAATGACGCATTTTGCAGAATATATCCCCATTGTTAAGTAGTGATTGATTATATTCTGACATATAAACATACCAGTTTATTTGTCCATTCCACTATTGATGGCATTTGGGTTGTTTCTAATACTTGGTTATTAGGAGCAGTGTTCTGCTATGTTCTGCATGTCTTCTGGTGAACACATGTTTTCATTTCTCTGGGGTAAATACTTAAGAGTAGAATTGTTGGGTCCTGGTTTCTGCAGTGTCCAATATTAGTAGATAACATCAGTTTTCATGAGTAGTTGTACCCGTTTTTTAGCCCATGTGTACTGGGACATTTATAAATTTTTTACACTCTCATCTATTTTTAATATTATTTCCATTTTTAATTTTAAACATCTGGTGGGTATATACTGATATTGCATTACTATTTAAATATGGATTTCCCTGAATAGTAATAGAGTGAGCAACCATTTCAGATTTGACCAATTCACGCTTTCTTTGTTTAGGTTAGCCAGTGAGTTGAGTGTTTTTTTCTGACTTATCTATACAAGATTTTAAAATAATATATTTTAGGTAACAGTCTTTTGTTGGATATGTTATTATAAATAACTTTCCCACTCTGAGTCTTTTCATGAACAGAAGCTCTTAATTTTAATGTAGTCCTACTTATCAACATTTTTCCTATATAGTTGGTGCTTTTGCTTCCTGTTTAAGAAAATCTTTGTCTAGGCCTTCAGGGAGGATCCCAGATGGCAGATGGCCTGGAAGATAAAGGCTGCACATACCTCTTCTAGTGACCACAATAAAATTATAACAAAACTTCAGAGCAATCAGTTCATGGAGTTGCCAGAATTCTGACTGAACAGAAGCTCTACAAATAGGTCACCTCAAAACGGTAGGAATGGCAGAAACACTAAACAGCCTGGTCCCACAACCACACATGGCCACTGAGAATCGGGAAGCGTATTGTAGCTACAGAGGCACCAGAATGACAAACCATATACCAGATGCAGAATTCAAAAAAGTAATTATAAGGATGCTGAAGGAACTTATGAGAGGAGTAAGATAAACTTAGTAAACTTTAACAAAGAAATAGAAAATATAAAAATGGAGATGGAAAACATAATAGAGAGCCAGTCATAAAAGAAGAATACAACATCTGAGATGAAGAGTACATTAGAAAGAATCAAGAGTGGATGAAATAAAGGATTGAATCAGTGACATAGAGGATGGGGTAGCAGAGGACACCCAATCAAAACAGCAACAAGAAAAAAGAATAATAAAAAAAAAGGTGATTTAAGAAACCTTTGGGATGTCAAGCATAACAACATTCATATCATAGGGGTAGCAGAAGGAGAAGAGAGAGAGAGAGCAGGAATTTGAAAACCTATTTGAAGAAATAATGATGGAAAACTTCCCTAACCTGGTGAAGGAAATGGACATACAATCCCAGGAAGTTCAGAGTCCCAAACAAGATGAATCCAAAGAGGTCCACGCCAAGATACATCACATTAAAATGCCAAAGGTTAAATTAAAAGGAGTGAATATTAAAAGCAGTGAGAAAAGCAATTAGCTGCATACAAAGAAGTGGCCATTAAACTGTCAGAAGATTTCTCACATAAACTACAGGCCAGAAGAGCTTGGCACAAAATGTTCAAAGTGATGAAAACCCGGGACCTACAACCAAGATTATATTATTCAGCAAAGTTATTATTTAGAATTGAAGGACAGATAAAGAGCTTCCCATACAAGAAAAAGCTAAAGGAGTCCATCATCACTAAGCCAGTATTATAGGAAATGTTCAGGGACTTCTTTAAGAAAAAAAAATATGTATTAAAAGTCTAAATAAAGAATGGCAATAACTACATATCTATCAAGGAATACTTCAAATGAAAAAAAAAATTAAATGCTCCAATCGAAAGATAGAGTGGCTAAATGGATAAAAAAAACCAAGACTCTTAAATATGTTGTATATGAGAGACTCACTTCAGATTAAAAGACATACACAGACTAAAAGTAATGAAATGGAAAAAGATATTTCATAATGGACCTAAAGGGTAGTGTGCTGAGTGGAGTAAGTCAAACAGAGAAAGACAAATGCCATGATTGCACATGTGTGAGGAATCTAAAGAACAAAATAAACAAACAAAAAAACGAACAAACTCATAGGTACAGAGAACATTTTGAAGGTTACCAAGTGGCAGGAGGGTTGGGTGGGAGGTCAGTGAAAAAGGGGGAAGGGATTAAGAAATACAAATCGATAGCTACAAAATAGTCATGGAGATAGAAAGTATAGCATAATGAATATACCCAATAATATAATAACTATATATAGTATCATAAGGGCACTAGATTTATTGGGGTGATCACTTTGTGAGTTATATAGATGCCTAGTCACTATGTTGTACACTTGAAACTAATGTAGTATTGTATGCCAACTTTAATTGAAAAATAAAAAATTATTATTAAATAAAACGAAAGAAATTTGTGTCTATTCCAAGGTTGTAGATATTCTGCTATGTATTTTTTATTTTTTAAATTTTTATTATTATTATTATTTTTAGGTGACGCAACCTTTGGTTGACCTCACAGATTGCAAGGATCTTGTCAGCTTACAATCCCTTATTTTTTAAAAAACTTTTTAAGCCTGCAGTTCCTGGTGGTCTCTTATCCAAGTACTAAACAGGTCTACCCTGCTTAGCTTCCAAGATCAGACAGGATCGGGCTTGTTCAGGGTAGCATGGCAGTAGACTACATATTTCTTTTAAAAGTTCAGTTTTACCTTTCTCATTTAGAACTACCATTTTTCTGGAACTGACTTCTACATTTAGTGTGAGGTAGTGGTCAAAACTGTTTCTTTTCATGTGGAAATTCAATCAACCCAGTGTCATTTATTAAAATGACCACACTTTAAAAACTGCACTGTTATCAGATGACTATAAACTATGGGTTTGGTTTCAGACTGTACTCTGTTCCATGGGGATATATATCCTTATGAAAATACTGCACTGTATGAATTAACCCAGCTTTATATTGTCTTGATATCTGGTATATTATAAGTCCTCCAACTTTGTTCGTTTTTTTCAAAATAGTCATGGTTATTTTTGAGTTTTGCAAAACCATATGAATTTTATAATCAGCTTCACAACTTCCATACCAAAACAAATACTACTAAAATTTGCTGTGATTTTGATTGACCTAATATTGTAAACTCTTGCACTCTATGAACTTGGTATGTCTGTATTTATTTAGGTCTTTTATTTCTCTAGATGTTTTGTAATTTTAGAGTAGATACCTTGTGCATGTTTTGTTGGATTTACCCCCTAAACTTCTGACATTTTTAAAAATCAGTAAATAGTATTTTTTAAATTTCATTTATTTAAAATTTTCTACATATTTTTTGGTGAGCTTATGAACATCTCTCTCTTGGCTATGTACCTAGGAGTGAAATCTGTGTCATATGATATACAGTTTTCTAAAAGGACTGTACAAGTGTATAAAGATTCTGGGAGAGTTCTAGAGTAATGGCAATTTTCTGTTTCCTGATCTAGACTTTGGTTATATGGCTGTGTTTAGTTTTTAAAATTTATAAAACTGTGCACTTAGAATTTAGTTCACATTATAGTTTTAAAAAATTCTAAACAAAAGTCATGTTTTATATACCTTTGAAGAAGAATCAGGATCCTTTCCATTAAGAAGACTTAATACTTGATTAAGACATGAAGAAAAGTGCTCATACCTAGGTTTGAAATAAAAACATACATCAAATGACAATCAGGAAATTGAAACACTGAAAGATTTATGTATAATATAAATATAAAATTTAAATATATTTTTTATTTATTTATTTTGAGCTTTTAATATAGAAAAGTCTTTATCAAGTTTATACTTAAACTTAAAACATATTCTACCACTATGATATACAATAAACTGGCTCTGTCATCTACTAAACAGTAAAAAAACAATAACTTATGTGGCAATAAAAAAATCTTTGAAATCTTCTGTACCTTTAGGATGTTTTTAGAGGTTGTAAAAATTCAAAGAAGATGAATATTCTAATTAGCCAGTTACTTATTAATAAAGCATCTAAAATTGCCAGACATTAAATTAGGATCTACAGATATAGAGGTAAGGAGCAGATACTTTAAAAGGTACTAGAGGTACCACTCACATTATATTCTATGTGATTGGTGCATCCTGGATTTGGGAGAATAGTGCCCTGTCAGAGAACTCACAGTCTACAGATGGAGGCAGAAAGACAGAAAATAATAACACAATGTAAAATACGCTATAATGAAAAAAATGTATAGAATGCTATGAAATAGAATGGGTATCAACCCCAGACGTGGTTGGATAGGCCTGATCGGTGTGGCTTCTTAGACTTGAGTCTTAAAGAATAAATAGGAGTCAGGCATATAGAGGGGAAAGAGTATTCCAACGTTCCAGAGAAAGCACTTCAGAGGACATAGCGCATAGATACATAAAAGGGCATTTCTAGCAAGCTGGTGGTTCTATTTAGTGTCTGAAATAATTATATAAAATACGTAGAAAAGAAAATGTAAAGAAATACGACTGAGAGGTTGCCAGGGACCACACTTTGCAGGGCTATACAGAGAATTTGGATATTTACTTTAAATGTAATGGAAGATGGCAGATTTTAAAAGGGACATATGGTTGAAGAAAAGATGACAGTTGAGCACATGTATAAGGTAAAGTGACACTCGAATGGTAGGCACTAGAGAAAGAGGAGAAACTGTTGAAAGAGATAGGACAGAATGAGACAACACACAGAATAACGGGATGTTTATGAGTGAAACTGAAGTACACTGAATAAGAATTGATATAAACCCAGGTAACTGTTAAGAAGCACAGATTTGAGGGAACTCCAATTAGATGGAATTCCGTTTTTTTTTTTTCTATGAAAAAAAGATAAGGTTTGAAAGAGCCACTGTAGAAAATGTGAAAAAAGATGACTCACTCATTCAAGACAAAGACTAAAAAATACACACATCCCTTGCTATACTTTTATATTTCAGGCCGGAAAACAAAAAGAATGGGAATAAAGCATGTCAAAATATTCTGATTTAGCCTCTTGTGAATTAGTAGAATTCAAGTTCACTAAATCTAAAAAAGGTTGTTTTATTTATCACAAACACATCTTGATTTAAAAAAAAAAAAAATCTTAAAATTTTTCAAAGAAAGCCTTACCTGGTAAGATAATCAGCAATTTTAGGAATCTTAAGGAGATCCATGAAGAGATCAACTGAATACTTTCTGGTTAGTGTGCCATCACCATTTATGAGAATATTAAATATTAGTTGAAAAGTCTGATGAATGTTTCGAGCATGGAACAGCTTTAAAAAAAATCAGGGAACATATATTATACAAAAAAAAATTTAAGTTGACGCCATCCTAAAACTTAACAAAAAGCCTCAATGACTTTTAAAGTTTCAGAGAACATAAATTTCAGAATTATCTTCATAAATAACAACAAAAAATCATATTTACCTTTTCTCCAACCTCTTCATTTAATGTCAAACTGGATAATATTGAAAGTGCAAACACAACCACAGTTAAACTACTATGGGCCAAGAAGCTTATAAGAGTTCGATAAAAAGATTTCACATTATTCTGAGGAAGAAAAAAAATAAATTAGAATAAAAATTATAAGTTTTATATTTTGGTTTAGAAAGTATATCTTGCACAGAGTAGGGAAACTTTTATTAAATATCATTATCAACTTCAAGAAGTAAGATGGTACCTCTGATGCACTGCTTATAGTAGTAGCACTGATAGGTACAATCTCAGTGAAGAGCAGCATTTAGATACAGGATTATAAGTGAATATTTACCTTTCTCAAACACTTCTATGACTCAAAATAACCTCCACTTCCAAAGCAAGACCAAGTCAGAAAAATCCAACACATGAACAAATGAGGTATTGTTTAATTTAAAATTAAACAGATAATACTGAATACTGCTCAGTAGAGGGACTGTTTATAAAGCTACCTTAAAGAATCAATAAACTTTCCTGATTTAAGATATTTCTGATGGTGGGTCAGTTAACCTCATTAGTGTGCCTTCACTTATCAGAAGTACTGGGAATTGATGCTAGGCATTTACTCATGGATATTTCTGCTGGATTGCAATTGATTTTGTGGAAATACCAGACTGAGGTAAATGGGATTGGCAATGATGTTTCTCTCTTCTATCACCACAAAATAATATTATCAATACAAAAAAATGGGATGCTATGGAGAAGAAAACCTTTTAGTACTGAACAACTGTACTAACCCTTAACTTATTGTCTTAGCTGGAATACTTCAAATTATTTATATGTCAGTCTGATTTTTTGTTAACCTTTATGGGCCAGCTGGATGAATTCTCGTTATGATTTTTTAAAAGAAAAAGATGGATAAAATTTTCTTTAAGCATAGAATCCACCACGAAGCAAGAAATATTTTACAAACTTCTTACCAAAGTCTTTATGTATGTTTGAACAGAAAGATTGTGTCGACAAAAATTTGCCAATAATCCTAGACAAGGCATTGTTAACTCATCTTCAGAAGACTGACTGTGTTAAGAAAAATAAAACAAAACAAAAAATTAAGTTCATTCTAAATTACTTGAGATTATATAGTTTTCATATTTAAATTCCTTTTTACATAAAAAAAATCTGGTTAACATATGAAGACAGCAAGCTTTGAACAGTATTGCCTATTCCATGTTTTGAAACTAAGTGATCCTATTCAATTATAGCATTGAACTATGAAAATAATTTTCAAAGTGACCATGTGCTATTCTCATCAGTGTATTTTCATAGCAAAGAGATTAAAAGAGATTTAGTTTCAATAAGTTTTTCTGTTCAAGTAAATCCATTTCATAAATTTTTGCTATGAAAATTAAAGCTGCTTTACACCATTTGACCCTTAAAAATCATCAGAGTAAACAAGAATCCGTCTTAGTTATTTTAAAAAGTTGGGAAAAAAATAAGGCAAATTGAACTATTACATAATTTTAGTTTAAAAAGAAACCAATAGATTATTTCGTTGCATACTCACATGTGGTCTATCAGGAATGTAATTAATTCATCTATATTGGCACCAGAATGAAAAATTTTGACATTATATGTTAACCTCTGAAGAAGTTGAATGCACTAGAAATAAGAAAATAGTAATAAATATAAATACATAAAAACATATTGTGTGCTCACAAAAATGAACTTCTGTGAATATTCTGAGCAAATATTAGGAGGCATAGTTTAGAGCAAGAACATTTCCCTTTCTTAAAATGGTTCTTTTTTTTAAACACAAAGTAATGAGACTAATAAGAACCTTGGGCTTCATCTCCTGATTTACATGTTCCTATACATTCTATCTCAAACAGAGCATCCTGTCATCAACTTGGTTCACCTAACCATCTTAAACTTACATGCAGGTTGAAGAATATATATATTCCATCAATTGTAAGATATATATTTTTTCACATTTTACCACCTTTAAAATTGCATGTCAGTTTAACTGGCGATGCTTTTCTTTCTTATAATTACATTTTAGGTTCAATAAAATATTATGAGTATAAGAGCTTTGAGTCTATGCTAAATAAGACCAAATCTACAGCCTAAATTTTGGAAGAATGTTTCTTCAACATATTGAGACTAGATGCCAACTCAAATTATGATTTTAATATGAAAATTTAAATCTCAAAATGCTGACATCTGTGTTTATAAGTCTGTCAAAGCAGTTACAATGTAGATTTGTTTTTCTTCAGTAAAAGTGCTAAATTTGGAGAAACTTCCCTTCTCTAGAAACTTTTAAGCAGTAGGACACAGATAATCAACCTGTTCTTAAATTTATTAACGGCAAGAACTGTACCTAATCATGCAGTATTATGCCAACTATGTACACTGTAAGTTAACAGTTTATAATAGATACTATACATTTTGACTTGAAAATAAGAAAAGAAGAACAAGTTTTAAGTGAAAAGTACTGTGTGAGTGTGTATACCTGCAAAAACACTGAATCACTGTGGCAAGTGCTGCTCCGACAAACCACTCCTGCCAGCACATTATTCAGGTTATATGTATTCTGAAGACAGTCTCTGGTTTCATTGTCTACAGCTGTAAATTAAAATAAAATGGCATAAAATATGTCATTTTTACATATGGTCTTCAAACATAAAAGATGAATGATTTTAAATTTATTTCCATATTAAATTTGCTATTATATAAAAATATCAAAATATGATATGGCTATTTTATTTAGAAATAACTTCCAATTCAGAAGTATAATCAAAGAAATTGTATGAGCTAAAAAGAGAAGGGAGTATGAGTTTTTCCTTTTTTTTTTTTTTCCAATAAACATGATTTCTCTGTGTGGATTAATCTGAAGGAAAACTTGCTTTATTTATTTGTAGAAATTTTGCTGTTAAAAGCTTATTTCAATTTTTTCTGAAATCTAAAAGTAAAACCTATTAACTAAAAAGTAAACAAAAATTTTAAAATTAAATATAAAGACCATCACTTACAAATTTTCTAATATATTTAAATGTTGAAAATGACTGTCATTTTCATAAATACAGTTGGTGAATGTTAGAATTAGCACAGCCTTTTTGGAACGCAATTTGTAATGTAATGACTATCAAATTGAACAATGACCTAAAAGTTCTACTGAAAACTTATTTGACAGAAATACAATATTGTTTGAACAGAAATACATAAATAATGCTCATTGCACTATTGATTCTAATAGCAAAAATTAAAAAAACAAACATATACAAGTATCCACCATTAGTAGAGTGGCTAAATAAATTTCAGTACTCTATTACGTGGTATCAGGCAGCTATTAAAAGGATACCAACCTGGAAAGATATCTAAGATATATCAAGTGAGAAAAGTGGTGCTCTGCAACACCATTTTTATTTAAAATAACCAAAATTATTTAATTTATTTAATCTAAAATTAGTTGTTACAGCATAGAAAAAGACCTGGAAAGACATGTATCACACTATTAAGATATATCCCCAATATTATCCCCAGAAGTGGAAATGATGAGGGTTGGCGGTGATAAATAAAGACTGATTTTTTACACTCTGTATCTATACTGTCTAATTTGGTATCCATTAAGCAACCGGTGGCTATATAAATTTAGATTAATTAAAGATTCAGCTCCTCAGTGTACAACTCACACTTCAAATGCTCAATAGCCTTATGTGGCTAGTAGCTACTATTATGGAACATTTTCAACATCAGTAAGTTCTACTGGACATGCTGCTATAAATCTTTCTGGCTCACGGGTTTTTGTCAATAACACATACTAATTTTATAATCACACAAAGAAATATATCCCCTCCATCCACAAACAAAGATCAGGAAAAAAATAATTAATGAAAATTTAAAAACTAAAGATAAGGTCATAAAAAACAGAAAAAGCAACATCTGCATTTTTACCCTTAGCTCTAAGTTCAGCATAGTCTATGAAAAAAGGATGACTTTTTTGATCACTAGCTATAACTTTTGAGTGATGTATTTAATACTGGCATTATGTGCATGTACTTTTTAAAATTCAAAAGTAGGTCAGCATTTCCCAAAGTGTATGCATTCTTATCTGTAGACCACTTAAGTTTATATATGCTTCTGATTCTTTGTTCCAATAATCTTAAGAAAGGATGCATACAAGATCCCCTTTTCAAGAGATCCACAAAGAAAAATAGTTCTGAAAGCTCCTGTAATGAAGAAATCTTTTGAATGTGATCATTCTCCAAAAAATTCTATACCTAAATCTGCCCTTTAAAAATATTAAATTCATATATTTTCTAAAAAATGAAAAACTGCAATACATTACCTAGTTGAGATAACAAACTTATAATACTTAAGATCAGTGGTGCGCTTATATTTGGGTCTTCAAGTAGCTCTACAAGGCAACTCAAGCATTCACTTGGTAATATCTGATTTGATGTAAATAATCGTGTGAGCTTCTGTCCAGAAATTACCTACAAAATAGTAATTAAAATGTGTTAGTTAAAAATTGGCAGTTTTCATTCCTTTTCAATTTCGAATAAACTCAGTTCTTCTAAAGTGTCACTTTAGAAGCAGCTCTTTCTCAACTTAGAAAATTTATACATGCTGTTCCCTCTGCTTGAAGATTACCTACCCCTTCTCTCACTAGCTAATGTAATCATTCAGGTCTCAGTTTTGTTTCCTCCAGAAAGCTTTCTCTAATCCGCTTCTACCAACTAGATTAGGTTTGCCTATTATACTATCCTATAGGGCATTATACTTTTATTTTATAAACAGGTAAATTTTTGACAGCCTAGCAATATTTATCCTCTCTACTATACTGAACATTCTATGAAAACACAGACTACAAATCAATACTCTATTACCAATTTATTTATTGCATAAAGGAATTCCAATACATTCATTCCACCTACCTTGAGGGAGACAAGGGAAGGTGAAAAGTAGCTAAATCTAAAGGCTTAATAGCTATGTGATTTAACTATGTGATTAGTCCTGCTCCCTCCCTAAAACAGTGGCTGAGTCCAGAATTTAGAGATTACAAAAAAGAAAGTTAAAAAAATTTTTTTTAAGTGGCCAGGTCAAGAATAGACAAATTTTATTTTTGGTTACTCCACGTTTTACTCCTCTCTTATAATCCTAAAACTCACCCTCTCTCTTCCCCCTCAAAAAGGTAAAGCTGAAATTGAAGGCCCAAAACAGTTGTCAAACAGTCATGTATTTTCAAAATGCTTTTTGAATGTTATTCATTATTAAGCATATCTTTTCTATACAAATTAGTTACTTTAGAATTAAATGTTCTAAACATTTTATTTTTAGAAGATCAACTCTAAGCAGGCTGTTTTAGCATCCCTCTAAAATTTCCTTTCAGTGTTCCTTTTTTATTTCCTCACCTAGATGTCAATTTTTCTAAAGCTTTGCTGATAAGAGAGCTTCAGAATATCTTTCTCCAAGGATTTTGTGTTTTAACATTAAATAAAAAGTCTATAAAACTGAAAAATAGGTCCAAAGGTGAAATTAGATATTGATAGTAATTATTTTGTGGTAAGGAACCTTCTGAATATTGTGCGTTTGCCTATTTATAAAGCTAGGCTTCTAGAAAATGAAGACATTTTCTGCTTTAAATAATTTGCCTTGGAACTGAACCAGTATTTCAATATCTTACATATTCTAACATGTAATAACTATTTATTACAGGTAAAATTTAAAAATTGCTTTACAATTTTTTTCTTTACTCATACACATTGAATGTTTTATGCAAATATAATTTATTTTAGTAATAACTAATACTAGCATTTACTTTGGCCTAGGCATTATTCTAAGTACATTATGTTATGTAAATTCTTTTCATCTTCATAATATCCTGCAAGGTAGGTGCTAACTATATTGCAGATCAGTAAACTGAGGCATACACTAAGATATATAATTGAAATTCATTGTTCCTGGATCCATGCTCATAATCATTATATAAGATTTGTGCTATAAAAAAAAAAAAATCAAGTTTGAGACCAGATCAGTTCTGTCAATAAAAAATAATCCAAAGCTCAGGTTCTGCATGAGACTATTAAAAATATAGCAGTAGAAGTGTAGCACAATAGTAGAATGAATAATCTTTCACAAGATAACCATCTCTCTTTGTATCCTCAGATGTTGCTCTTAGAGGTTTGCACAAATATATTCACTATTAATGTCATTATCAAAATAATTAAAATTTAAAATCTGAAAGTGCCAAGGATTTGGTGGTGATAAATGAGAGCAAATTTAATATATTGCTGGTGGGAGCATAAAATGATGTAACTTGTAAAAAATTGCTTGGCAGTTTCAACTAAAACTGAACATAAACTGTTAAGATCTATAATTCTGCCCCTAGGCATATAAGAGAAATGAGTACAGAAATCCATAACAAAAGTTAAAAATATTTATAACATATTCGAATTCTACTCAGAACTGGAAACAATCCAAATGCTAATCAAGAGAATATACATAAATTGTGGCGCTTTTATACAATGGAGTTCTGTACATTAATAAAAAGAATCAAGTACTGGCACATATACAACATGAATGAATTTCAGGTTATACTGAATGAAAGATGCCATATACAAAAATATGTATTATATAAGTCCACTTATCTGAACTTTATGAGAAAGAGAAATTGAAAAAACGTATAGGATACTAAAGTTCTATATTGATATAGGTGGTAGCTACTTGAGTGTACACATGTTAAACCTACCAACCTCTTAAGATTAATGCACATTTAAGATACATTTTAACATTAAAGATTAAGATACGTTTTTGCACTGTATCTATGTTATCTCTCTAAACAGATTATTTTTCAGTAAACACCTTTAAAGACTGGAACACAGTATCAAGTAGTCAGTCTGTAAGGCTCAAATTTCCTTGAAATCTTCAATTCAAGATAACTTGGCGCTCATATTTACAACATACCTGTTTTTTCTCAAAGAGAGGTAATATTTCAAATTAATATTTGAAATACTTAACTCCATCGTAAATAAAACTGAGAACACTGCTTATTCTGTGGGTTGTGGATCCACTAGCATACTGTTCTAACTTAACTGAGAAGCAAAGCATTAGCATTTAACAGCTAACACTTTTGTCTTTACTAAGTTTGCAGAAATTTGAGGTAATGAACTTAAAAAGAAAATGCACTTAGGAGATGGGCACCTTAAGTAATGAGAGCATCAGTGAAGTTTGAGAGAACGAAGACACGTTTAATGTACTCCAGTTTCACCAAAAACTGAGGTTGCTGTACAATTTGCAATAGTCTTCTCTTTGTAGTATTTTGCTAATATTTGGTAATTTAACCTTGTATCATGGAATTAATATAACAAATAGAATGTATTTTAAAATTATGTTCAATTATAAGTTAATAAAGGTGCGACAGAAAATCAAAATAAGCTTTGAGCTCAGTTTTTTTATTAAGGTGACGTCAGTTAGTTGGAATTTAATGAATGCATTACAAATGACAGCAGATTAAGAACAAAAAAGTTATAAAACAGAATTAAGTAATCTAGACACAACTCAGTGGGAATAGAGAAAATGAAAGCAATTCAGTATTTTAGGGCTGAAAAACTGTGAGCAATATATTTTGGTAAGGAAAAAAGGTTATGATTACTAGTGAGATTGCTTCTTAATCCAGAGAGAGCTGAAATATTTTTCCAGTTCGAGGTCAACATGAGTTAAAATAAAAGCAGTAAAAATAGGTTCAGATTGTAAACTGCCTAAAGAACAAGGAATAAAACAAGTTTTAATTATCACTACACATCACCTTCACCGAGAATCGCCGTATACTGTTAAGGCTCTGTTATGATGGAGGAAAAACAAAAAAAGCAAAAGGAAAGATACAGCTCTGAGCTTTCTCTACCAACCCCAACCCAAATACAGCCTAAATTCTCCAATCTTTCGTCCATCCTTCCTCTTCCTAGGACTTTCAGAAGGCACTCGTCCCTCTCGCTGCAGCCAGCTAAACGCAGAGGGTAGGAGAGGCGGTGTAGAAGAGGGTGGGAATTCAAGGATGACACTCACCTTCTTTACTAGGACAGATAGCCGAGAAAGGAAGGAACTGTCCTTTCTTTCATAGGCTGGGGCCTCTACCCGCGGCCGCACCCGTTAAGTAAACATTACCTCAGGGAAGCCCATCTCGTCTCCCACCATGGTGCCCCTCACCTCCAAGTGCCGCAAAAGCTGGGTACCGTTCGCCTCCGACTTAACGGCTTTATACTGATTGATGGTCAGGAGCAAGGACTTCAAGCAGGCTGTGGAGTCCATGGGGACCCGCTAAAAACCCGCCGAGGGGCCAGAACCAACCCACCAGGTCTGGTCTCCAGCTTTCGCCGCGCTTTTTAAAATTTTCGACCCCACCCCCTAGCTTCCAGAAGTTTCCGGTTCCGGTCAAGCTCCGGAAGTCCCAAGGCACTCTGGGGGACTGCTGTAAACCACTGGGCGGGGGAGAAGAGAAGGATGGAAGGAAGGGAGCCACGAGCAAAGAGAGCGAGCCGCTCGATGATTACGTGCAGTGGGTTATGAGCTGTCCTTTCAGACCTCTATCCGAAAAAGCCGCGAGGTTTTAGCTTCGAGATCCCGGGATGACAATCTCGCGAGAGATGCGAGTGCGCCTCAACCTGTGAAGGGGCGGTTAGGCGCAGGGGATACTTGTTCATCATTGCGCTCTGTTTTTGTTTGATTCCTCCGCCTTCATGCTGGATGGCCAATGTTTTCCTTTGCGCATCATCCTCCACCTGAGAAATGGTCGCTTTCCCCTAGTCTAGACACGGTGAGGAACTCTGAGGAGGAGAATCTTGAGCTCCAGATTTTGAGGTAGCCCGGGAGGGGCCTCTTTTTAAAATCTCATATGTCCGTCCTTTTTATCCAGGAATGTTTGTTTCTCAGAGTAAACCTGTGATCTTTGGGATTCTGTTTTAAATTAGTCATGTCCTTAACGAAAGTCGTCAAACTTATTTGAGAAAGCAACCTGCGGGTGACTGCTGAGCCAGGTATTGCTCCGGGGGTGTTCTCGTTAGTGTTAGTTTCTGTAAGTAAAAGTGTCTATTTTTATTTCGCATGATTGATTTATAAATCTCAATGTTTATGGAATGTTTGTGGAAATGGCGCTGTCGTTTGCGGCTTTGATTAGAGATAACATGCATGTGTATATCATGGTTGCGGAGCTTTTTTGCTTATTCTATGCTAATATTGAGTAAAGCTTTAAAAACCAGATCGGATAAAATTGTAAGAATAGGTTACACATCTTTTTACTTAAACCATTTGTCAGAAATCATTTTGTCAATTTTGTCAGGAAATATTTTTTACATCACTACATTTCTAAGGCAGGATTTATTTTTATATTAAAATCAATTTTAAAAATTAAATCTGAAAGCTTAAAATAATATGGCCATTTTAGACGCATGTAAAAATCATTGGGTAATTCATTTATTTATTTAGTCATTCTATCTGAAAGCAATTATTGAATATTACATGGGCTAGACGTCACCATTCGGGGAACAAAGATGATGAAATATCCCCTGCTTCGAAGGAACTAATAAGAGAAATAGTACCTATGGAGTTCGCCAAATAAGTTAGAGGTGAAATTATGATGAAGAGCAGATTCAGGCTGTCTGCTTACAAATCGTAGTTTTACCATTTACTGTATGATCATAGGCAGATTCTTACTGCTTCAGTCTGTTCATAAGGTAAAATCTGGCTAACAGTAATACCTGTTGCATAAAGTTGATCATTCAATAAGTAATTAGAGCCTACAGTGGGCCAGGTACTAGATACTAGGAATAAAAATCCTATAGTCAATAAAACAAAATCCTACCATTAACATTCTGGTGGGGAAAAGAAAAATAAATAATAAACACAAAGTGAGGTGGAGAAAAAAATAGAATTATTTCTCTAATTAATGGTGGCTGAGATGAAGGGAAATGAGAGGTCATGATAAAGAAAGCTCTCTAGGGGAAAAGATTTCTAGATAGAATAGTAAAGCAGAAGCCCTGAAATGGAAGCCTGACAGTGTATGTCAGGAACAGCAAGAACTCCATTGTAGCTATAGCAGAGAGTAGAAGAGATGAGGTCATGTCATATGGTACAGAGTTGCCTGGCATACTTAGTGTTCTCAGAAATGTTAGTTATAGCTTAGTTCCTTGGCAAATAAAGTGATAACAGTTTGATAGTATTAGACTTTTTATTAATAATGACTAGTGCATCATCATCTCTATCCCCATTATGAGCCAAGGGAAAAGGGTCTAAACTGCTCACTGTAAGTGCTATCTTTCTCTGAAATCTTGCATTTTAACTTTAGTCATACATTTTGCATCTTTTATATATAGTATTCATTTTAATATAAAGTATCTTTCTCAAAAAATCTTCACCAAAAATTGATGTAAATTTAATAGGATATACCATGATGATATCTGTGAGAAGCGGACACATCTTTAGTCAGAGATGCTATCCTATTATTGGAAACAGAACCGTATTTTAAGCCCCCAAAAAGGGGGCAAAGGAGGAGCTGAAGCTGGGTCCAGATGAATGAAGGCCTTATTAGCTTTGAGCTTGGACTCCATCCAGAATTCAGTGGTGACCTCTGCTTTTAAACTGGGGCCTGTTCTAGTTAGGTTGTGTTTTAGATTGATTATTGTGGCAGTTGGATGGACTATGATTTTGAAGAGGATAAGGCTAGAAGTGGGAAGAATATTTAATTTGCTAGTCTTTCCAAAGGATAACTAGGATAATTGCAGTGAAGATAGCAAAGAGGTGATAAATTTGTGAAATACCTATGAGATGAAATAGGTGGGACATAGTGACCAATTTCAGATGTAAAGAGTGAGGAGAGGGATGAAACTAGAAGGGATTCCAAATTTTTAGTTTGGGTGGTTGAGAAGATACTGGTACTGTTGAGTAGTTAGTTAATAGAAAGTATTCAGGTTGTAATTCATGGTCAGTGAAAGTTTACCATATAGTTGGTACTATTCTCATTAAGTTTGTTCCCAGGTATTATATAATCTTTGTTACTGTGAGTTGGTTGTCTTTTTCTCCTATAAATTTTAAGTTGTCATTGCCACTATAAAGATACTTTTTTTTGGTACATCTTTTATTCAGTCTACTGAAATCTCTTATTCTAAAGAATTTTGCTTACTCTTATAGACTTTTTAGCTGTATATCATCTGCAAATAATAGTTTTATCTCTTCCAATATTTGTTGTTTTACTTTATTTCATTATTGTAATCTCAAAAATATGGAATAATCATGGTGATACTGAATATCTTTGTCTTAATACTTAATTAAATGGAAACAACCAGTACTTTTAACACAGTATAATTTGTGCTATTGATGTGTGATAAATATTCTTTCAAATGTTTAGGAGATTGACCTTTATACCTGTTTTATTTAAATATTTGCCAAAATGTTTGCTAAAAAATTGTCAAATGTTTACATTTGTATTTCTTATTTCCCCCCTTTAAAATGTTAATTCAGTGGATTATGTTGCTTTTATTCTTGGGGTAGAAATAGCTAACACTTACTGAACATTTGTCATGTGCCAAGCACTGTACTAAGAACATTACTATTTAATCTTCATAACAATATCATGCTTTAGGTACTATTATATTTTCTGTTTAACAGATAAAAAAATAAGATGTGTAATAATTTGCCATTACACAGGTGTAGTAACAGACCTATTTACTATGCTGCAAATACTTTATATTCATAAGAACTTAAAATAATTTTTCCTTTATTGTCTATTGGAATTTTGTTTATTTGTTACTTTGAAAAATGAATTGGAAGTTTTTCATCTTTTTTCTGTGCTATAGAATAATGAGATCAAGTAGGAGTCATCTGATAATATTTGTATTTGTAAAAGAGTTATAGATCTGATAATTTTCTATCTTCTTGAGTTAATTTTGGAAATACTAGAATTTTGTAGCCTACCAACCATTTCTCTAGATTTAAAAAATTATTGATATAAAGTTGCATCAATATTCCAATAATCATCTTAATCTCTTCTTTGTAGTTTTTAATTTACATTCTAACATTTTTTTTTCTTACTGTTGGGCTTTCCAGCTGTTAATTTTATTCAGCTTTTCAACAACCAACTTTTATTTTGTTAATCACTAATTTTACTTTTATCTATATTAATTTCATCCATATACATACCTTTTTTTATTTGTTCTTTCAATATTTTTTAAAAGTTGAAGACTTAGTATATTTTCATACTATATTTTTTCTAACATTTATTTTGTTTCAAAAATTTTAAAAAGACAGAAGCTAAAATGAGAATCTGCATTTTACCAGTCAGGTAAATATATTTTTAAATGCTAATGTTCAGTCATCAAATATTTACCGAGTACTAGATCTTTTTCTAAGAGCTTAGAGTGTATTGGAGAAATAGACAAACCAGAATAAGTGCTATTAAGAGAAATAGAATATGCTATAGGTAAACATGATTTTGGGAGGGTGCAGAATATTAAGTATCCAATTCCTTCATTCTTCAAAGATTGGCATAAAATCCCTATCCTGTAAATTTTTGTTGCTCTCTGTTCTCTATATTTGGCTTAGGTACTTCCTCTAATTTATAGTTTGGGAAACATGTAAGGGAGTTTAGGGCTGTCTAGCACCTTTGTTTTTTCTGGACAAACTTTAAAAATATCTTCAGTACTGAATAATAAAATGGAAATTTTTATTGTATCATGACCAGGTTTAAGTCATATTAGATGAGTCAGACTAAATGAAGATATCAATTATATTTTTAAGAGAAGGGCAGAATTTATACAATTTATTAATGTTGTCATATGGGAATTATACCAGCGGTATGAACACAGGGCTAATTGTTCACTCATTCATCCACTATATATTTAATGAATGTTTGGTAGATACTTTTCTAAGTTCTGAGGATATAAGAGTGAATCAAATAGACAAGTAGAGTTTTTATTTTAATGGGGGACATAGACAATAAACAAGACATTTAAGTAAAATATATGAATGTTAGTAATAAGTGCTATGGAAGAGAAGAAAGAGAAGAAGGGCCGGAAATAATCAGAGTCAGGGTGGGTGTTACTATTTTAGATAGGGTGGAGTATGTAAAATCAGTATTTGCTATATAACAAATCACCTCAAAACTCTGTGGTTAAAATCATGAGCATTAATTTCTTGCTTACAGGTTTGTGGGTTAACTGCAGTTAGTCTGATCTAGCCTGACTTGGCTGTGTGGCTCTGCTTCAGCTATTTTGTGGGGAGGGGGAAATATTTAGAACTCAGTTTCAGTTATCTTGAGATGTCAACTAGATATCCAGGAGATGTTGAATGGGTTGTTGAAATTATATTGTAGTTAAGGGAGAGGTCAAAGCTGGAGGTGAAAATTTGAAGTCTTGAGATCAAATGCCATAAGGTGAATGTAGAAAGAAAAGATTGAACCCTTGGAGAGATGGTGAGCAACCAACAAAGAACACTTGAGAAGTAGCTGCCAGGGGACAGAGACCCTCTCCTGACTCCATGGTTGTCTACAGGAATCATCAGTCTTGTATCATCTGGGCTGCCCTTGACATCTAAAGAAGGACTTTAGGTGGCAGAGAAGGCAGCCTAATTTACAGACTCAGTCTTCTGTCTTCAGAGGACTTGAGGTGTGCAGAAGGATAGAGGGCTTCATTCTTTAAATCACCGTTGAGTGGTTAAAGTGTGCCACGTGCTGTTCTTGGCACTGGAGATATAGCAGAGGGATTAAAAAAATTTTTTCCTGACTTTGTGGGGCTCGCATTCTCGTGGGAACATAAAGCCAAATGTAAAACTAGGAGGTTATTCAGTATGCATAAACATCACGTAGAACAAAAGTTCCATTGGCCCAGGTTCCAAAGATTCAAGGCAAAGAAATCCAGTGGTAGAGCTGGCAGAGGTCTAGGTGTGGTGTTATTTGGATACCATGTCCCCAGTATAGCTAAAACAGTTTAAATACTAATATTAAATTGATTTTACCCTTTATGTATGGCCAGAAAACAAAGTTTGTACAATTAATATTACCTGTCATTTTTCAGAAATTTTACCTTCATCACAAAGCCAGAAAAGTTATATAAACCAAAATTATTCTCTCTTTACAATTATTCTTCTTCCTGTTTCCTTTCTGATCTATCAAGTAGTAAAATTCAGCTCATCTTTAAATGATTTGCCAAATCATAAAATTAGCTTTCTCACTTTTCTAACAATTTCTGATTTTCTTTTCTATTCATTTCATAGAATTCAGCTGTAGGTTAGGAGTTCAAAATTTGAATATTTTCAATAAATCTTTTCCTCCATTTTCACATCTAATTTTATATCTCAGAATCAGAAGGTTGCCTTTCTTTTTTTTTAAACACAAGTACTAGCCATTGTTTCTGAATCCAGTTTCGTAGCTAATAAATATAAAAGGGATATACTTTTATTTTAAGTTAATGTGATCATTTAAAATTATAACTAATCTTTATTGATGACCTACTTTGTGCAGAATAAGGTCCTTTGTATGTCTCATTTTTAAATTTTTGGTCTTTTAGAAAATAGATAGTATCAAGTTCATGAAATGGATACATATCTGTTTCTTGAGTTAAAAGGTGAAGCTGTTTGCTAAGACAGTAGTGCCCAAAGTGGAGTGTGCACATCTAAAGTACTTGAGACTGTCTGTTGGAGTGTGGAAACAAATAATAGAGCTTTTATTTTTACTTATTTTAATCTCATTTATTTCAATGTTATAGTAGTACCTGCATATATTTCATAAATGGATTACTATTTATATACATTCTGTGTATTTTCAGAATTACTGCTTTGGAGATATGTGATCAAAAAATTAGAGACTTCCCCCAAATCTTTAATCTTGACAGAGTATTTAGACAAGCATTATTATTCATAATAATTTATTATTATTATTTAATGCCATACATTATCTGACATTGTTCTGAATTGTTTTGTTGATCAAACGAATTCTCTTAGTGAAAACTAATGTGAATAGTATACTGTGAAATACTAAGATGGCATGAATATCTTTACAGTATTGTTTACTGATTAGTGCAGTCAGGCAAATAGAGTTATTTCTGAGTGTGTACATATTGTCGTTCAGTTCCTAATTGTACACTAAGCTAATATAAAGTCACATATCACAGTTAATGGAACATAGTGGAAAGAATATAGAATTTGTAGTTTGTGAAACTTGGGCATGAATTTCTGCTCTGCTTGTTTTATTGGATATGTGAACTTTCTAGGCCTACATTTCTTAATTTTTGTAAATGGTGCACAGTAATGTTTATCTTTCAGAGTTGTGTGAAGATTAGATATGTATGTATTCAATATACATAGGTGTATAGCCCAGAGCCCAGCACAAAGGAGCTAATGAAAATTAATCTTATTTTCAATTAAACCAAAGTTAATACACTTCGTCAATTTTATGTGAATGGAAACTTCATAACTAAAAGCTTGATCTACCTTCTCACATAAATCTTTCTTAACAAATGACTTTCTGAGATAACAAGGGGCAGCCACTTTTCTCACAGCTTTGGAATGGTTACTATATTTCTCATATGTGGCCAAAACACATCAACTTTAAGGAATTTTTTTGGAATTCTTTTGGTAAAATCTAGCAGAAGTGATAACTAACAGTGTCAGAGTTTGTGCTATGAACAGACTCATGAATGTTTGAGCACATATAATTCAATGCTGAGGTAGTAAATCCAGCTTTTAAAAATAACTATCCAAATTTTACCAAGTTATGGGTTCGAGGTTGCTAATTGCAGCATTGTTTGTAATAGCCAAAATAAAATAAAACAAAAACAAGAGAAAACTGTAGAAAATTGAAATATTTATCAATAATGGTCAGGAAAAATGATACATTTATATAATGGCACATCATGTAGTTTAAAGAATATGGCTGATGTATATGTGCTAATGTGAAAAATGCAGGGTGCCAAATGTGTGTAAATAGAAGCTGCCATTTGTGCCATGTAAGATATATTTGAAAATGATGTATTTTTCCCAATTCTTAAGTGTCATATTTACCATTCCTTTCTCTACAATGGCACTTCTCCATCAAGGTAGAGAATTGGAAAAAAATTCACTAATTTTGCTGAAAATTTAAACAAAATTAAAAGACGATGATGATGATGGTGATGATAGGAACACATATAGTACTTACTATATGCCAGATAGTGTTCTGTTACATGTTTTAAACACTTAATCTTCACAATAACCCTATGAACCAGGTACCATCTTTACCCCCATTTTTTAGATTAGGAAACTGAGGCACAGAGATGTTATTTCATGTACACAAGGTTGCACAATTAGTGTGTGTCGAAGCAAGCTTATATACCCTTGCAGACTGATTCTAGTGTTTCTGTGCCTTTAACTTTCAACTTACTTTTGGCATTGATGGAAATCTAAATGAGATATTTTATGTCATTTCTCTTATAGACAAGTGATTTATTTTTTGTTTGTACATGTTTATATCAGAATGGTCTTTTTTTATGAGCAATCTGTTATGTGTTCATTTAATTAACTTTTTCACTTTTCAACTCATTTATTTAATTAGTTCTCATCTGGTGGCAATTTTGTCCCCTAGGGGACATTTAGCAGTGTTTGGAGACATTTTCGGTTGCCACAATGGGACCGAAAGATAGGGGAGAGTTGCTGGGGCATCTACTGAGTGGAGGCTAGGGACGCTTGTAAGCATTCTAAAAATGCATAGGACAACTTCCCATAACACAGATTTATCCATCTCAAAGTAACAGTAGTGCCAAGATAAACTCTGATTTAGTGGGCATAAGAAAAGCTCTCAATAACTGAACTTGCCTGAAATATACGAAAAATATTATTTTGTTTTTGAGCTAATAGAACTGAGAAAAATGAGTTTTTTTGTTTTATTTTTAATATCGATAATTTACTTTTCTACTTGACATTGTGTGATCTGACAAAGGTAGCAAATTCGTGGGACATCCTCTCACACATTGAAATGTAAACTTGTTGGCCAATCAGTGCCTCTAAATTGGTCAAGTGAGTTAAGATGGACATTTGAGTGGATTTAAAAACAGTGTCCCTGCATACAAATTAGGGAGGTAATAAGAGTGCTAGAAGGTAAATGTTTAAATGAATAATTAAAAAATTTCAAACAAGAATTGTGCCTATTTTGATGTGAATAAGAGTAGCTTTAAAAATGGGGGGGGGGTGGTAACTTCACGATTAAAAAAGGTATTTGTTATAATTTCAGTGGATAAGAGGGAAAATGGGAACCGGAAGCTCAGGTAGAGGGAATGGTAAAGATGGCATGTTACTGTTTTCAAGATATAGATGGTAATGCCTTATTTTTCAAACAGTCTGCAAATAAAAGTATTTTGATTGGTGGGTAAAGGTGTGCTGTCGACCAGCCAGAACCTGAGTAGGTTCCCGGGGAAGAGTAATTCCTCAGTTCCAGGAAGACAGTTTTTAGTTTCCTGCTGATAGAGGAAGTCTATTGAATACACCAGAGGAAACCAGATTTACTGTTTCTCTCGTGTTAACCCTAATTTTAAAGGTTTCATTCAACATCTGAAATGTTAAGAACTTTTGAATTATTTTAGAAGAAGCACAGTGGTAATGTTTCAGGCCGGCTACTTCCTTTCTGTTGTTAGGCACTTTTACTTCTCGACAGAGGCAGTAAAATGCTATTTCTGCCACTATTGCTGGTAGGCTTTTCCTTACAGATCTGCTCAGCTCTAGGGAAATGATGGGATTGATGATCCTCACTCCTGGAAAACTTTTCATCACAGAAATTCATTTCAGGTTGTATTTTTAAGCAGGCTGAGAAAGAAAGCCATTAGTTTCTTTCTTTCCTTCCCTTCCTTCCCTTCCTTCCCTTCCTTCCCTTCCTTCCCACCTTTCCCTCCTTCTCTCTCTCTCTCTCTCTCTCTCTCTCTCTCTCTCTCTCTCTCTCTCTCTCTCTCTCTCTCCTGATTAGTTTTAAACCCTTTTCTTTTTCAAGCTGAACACTGAATAAGCTTAACAGAGTCCTAGACTCTCTACTTTGTTGCCAGAGGATTTGCCTCCCTTCTTTTTAGCCTCCCTATTATCTATACAAACAGCTACTGTCTGAAGGAAAGCTTAATCAGAGTGGGGGAGATATCCATATCTGAGCTTTTAAATTCTAGAAAAAGGGATTGTTTTGTCTGGTAAAAGCTTATGTTTATATGCTCTGGCTATGAAGTAATGCCTGTTACTTTTTATTAAAATAACCCTGGAAGATTATAGAAACCTTACAAGAAAAATGGTTTGATCACATTTGTAAAATTCTCAAAGCCATGCTCTTTTCTATACAGCCTTGTCAAAGAGATGAAGCAGATGTGATTTAGTGTAAATGAGTAACAAGGTTTATCCAATCTCTCTCTGCTTTGTCATTAGCTTTAGGTTGTATCTTTCATTGGTATTTGAACAGAATGGAAATTTAAATAGACAAATGACTTTATTGAGTTTTTTAATTAATAAAACTTATATAATTTACATAAGAGAACTTGATTCTACTTAGGTAAGTTATAAAACTGACAGCAAGAAGTGTTTTGTTAGGGATTAGCAAGAAACTAAGGTGTTAGAAAGCTCTGTCTTAAATGGGGATATTTAAATGAAAGTCAGCACGTGTGTAAATCTTTTGATTGGGAAGTATCAGCTAGGGTTGAATTGTCTCTCAGACAATTCAAAGTATCAGCTAGGGTTGAATTGTCTCTTTGTCTCTCAGACTTTCTGATAGGAGTCAAATACAGAATATAGGGAGTATTATAATTAGGAACACTTGTTTTCCAGATGATCCTTCAGAACTTTTATCCTTTAGACTAGGTCCCCTCCAGGTTAAGCTCATTAATGACAGGATACTCATACCTCAAGGCATAGGCAGGTTTAGGTCCTGCTGTTTCTTCTTCATATGTGTTGTCTTTTTCTGGCTTTAGGGGAGACTCAGCATCATGTAAAACAATGTTTTCTTGAGTGAATGTTATTGCTGGGGTGATGTGAAATCCAGCATCCATCCAGCAGCTTGGGGGAGTGGGGTGTGGTGTCCTCAGTTCTTCCCCATTGATGCAGCAAAGAATCATACAGGTCAGTGAGATTTAGAAGTTAGATTTATTGAAAGTACATTTTAGAAGGAGATGGGCCATTCTAAGGAAGGTTGAAGCTCTGTAGGGTTTGGGAGGAGGAGATTCTCAGCCAAGAAGAGCTGTAACAGCGAAATGAGAACGTCTGTTTATATTTGGGCTGTGATGCGAGGTCCTAGTTCCGTTTGTGAAGTTACCTTGACTGACATTGGCTGCTATATAATGCTTTGCCTACTCTACATGTGCTTACCCAGAATTAAGTCTGTTATAATTAGATTCATGAACTCCCAGGCAAGTCATTATGTTATAATGAAGGTATAATGAGGCTGAGATTATGGGCAGGAGTAGTACTTTCTGCATACGTTTGTGGTTGGTTTAGCTAGCGCTTTCATGGCCTTTGTGCTCTTGGATTTGGGGTAATTTATAACCCTAAAGGAGGTATTTCTGGGAAGTCTTTAAGGAAGATCTTTAAGGGAGATTTTTATGGTTACAGTGCTGGGCCTTCATTCCTGTCGATTATGCTTGCCTAACTGCCTAACGTAAATACAATCTGAATTCTTAATAGGTAACTTAGAAATGTTCTTGTGGAACATGTTTTCTTGATTTCGGAATTAACTGTGTTGAATTGCATTTTAGTAATGGGCTTCCAAAAGCTCTACTGAGTTAATTTATTGGTGTATATTAAATAATGCTATTAGAGAAACTAGTTACCCACTTACTAAGATAAATAAGCAGTCCAGAGGCAACAAATAAGAAAATTTACGGTCTTATGCTTGGCAGCAAGCCCAAGGCACTCTAAGACTGTTTTATTTGTGCTATTGCTGCCACATTCCTTTCTTTTTCCTCATCATTTCTTTCTTTGTCCCAAAGCACTAAGCAGTAGTTTGCTCTAACAATTCTTGGGCTTATGTACAGAGGGATCAGAAAGGGAAGTCATCCTAGCAGAGGGCAATGGAGTGTGGAGGCTTGAACACTTAGTGAAAGAGAGCACATAGGGGACTAAATACAGAAGAGTTGGTTTTGGGATAGTTAGAGACCTATGTAAATAAATATACTAATGGTAGTTTATTCTCCTTTTTGTTTTCATATGTGTTGCCTCTGTATTTTTTTTTTTTCTTTCAGGAAACATCCACATCTATTGATATTTGAACCAGAGAATATGCAAGAGTTCTTTACATCCCACCTCCCTTATTTTATGGAGATATGCAATCATACGACTTTGGGAGAAGGGGGTTAAATGTTACTTTTAGACTAAAAGAAAATAAAACAAGCAGTGCTATCATGATTTTGTTAAACAGGAGTTCTTATACCTGTATGGGAACTAAATTATTACAGACCTTTTGAGAAGCCATTTACCAATATACACCAAGAGGTTTAAAATATTTGTGTCTTTTGACCTAGGAATTCTACTTCTAAGAATTTATTATTTAAAAAAATCATTAATATAAAGAAGGCCTTATGGACAATGGAGTTTGTCAAAATGCTAATTACTTGTACTAAAACAATGAGAATCTGATGTCCAACTGTAAAGAAATGGTCAAAGAAACCCTCAATCAACCATTTGTTTTATAGCCATTAGGAATGTTTATTAGTAGTATAAAGGAATATGAAAGATGGTTTTGATAATAGTGTTCAGTGGTGAAAAAGATGGTGTAAAGCTTTGTCTATTCAATATGATTACAAATTGGTAAAAGATGCCTATGCTTGGAAAAAATTAAGTACATTAAAATGGAAGTGATTTATGTTTGGATGATGAAATTATGATTTTTGTTTTATAGTAGTTTCAAAATTTTTTTATGCTACGTACCATTTATATAGTAGGGAGAAAGAATGTAATCTTCTAGCCTTGCCACTAAAAAGATTATTTTCCTTACAGCTTAATCAGCAATAGTAAAAGTTATTCTGCAAGCATTGGAATAAGACTTTTGCAAAAGAACATTGTTCATCATGGATTCTCTACCAGAAGAATTTTTTGTGAGGTAAGGGACAGATTGAAAAAAGCCAGCTGCATTTTTTACATTCTGAAGACATGACATTTATCTCTTTCATATAACCTTGGAAAGCTAGTGTGAATGAGATACCCCCTTATATTTCAAGATAATTTTGATTATTAAGAGATGTAGCCTGGGTGAAATCTAATTTTAGAAAAAAAATTTTCAGGATCACACCCTGGCTAAATAGCTAAGAATTAAAAAGTGTTTTACAGTTTGCCACACTTGGGAAATTCTCAACAAAATAATGTTGTATTTATCATTTAACAAGCACTTACATAGACTTACTCTGTCAGGAATTTTTTTTAATACTTAAAAAATTTTTTATTTATGTAAACCTTATGACAACTTTATGAGGTGGATGCTATTATTATTCTCTTTTTATAGAAGACAACTTTAGCGTAACAGAAAATTCTATTAGGTAGTTCAACTGTGCCCAGGCCAAATGTCCATTTCTCTCCTCCAATCAGGGCAAGTTTAGGCTGCCTATATCATTCCCATAAAATACTAAATAATAGGTTACTATGAGAGATCTCCTTCCTATCTTTAAACTATCTCATAATATAAGTAACATGACCTATTAAGTTGTTTTTGAAGCATTTACTAATCTTTTTTGGTGCTTAGGGAATAAAGGCTAAGACAAAATTGTGTACTTATAATGTAGTAGGTAGATATATAAAAAGTTATATTAGGCAAAGTGTATACCTGAGTGTTTTATTAGAGATGCCATGGCTGTGTATAAAAAGGAAGATGCTAATGAAGGCTTATACTGGAAGGAATAGGAAACAGTAAGAAAGGAGAGATTTATAAAACTAGATCAACAGAATTCAATGATTGCTGAAATATGAGAAAATGGACAAAAGAGTAGTAGAGATGGCTCAAAGGTTTCAGTGACCAAAAGGATATATGTACCATTAACTTAAATGGAGATCTCAAAAGGAGACAGGTTTAATGTGTGTGTGAAAAAGAAAAAGAGGATGTAGTGAGTTCACTTTGGGACATGAGATTGAGGTGCTGCTAAGATATCTTCGTAGAGATTGTCGAGCAGGTGGTCAGAAATGTAGAGCTGTATAATCAAAAGAGCTATTAAGGCTGGAGCTATAGATTTGGGAATCCTTATAATGGTATGTTATTTGACTTCATGGAAGTTTGCTCACTTATTTGTTTTTATATTCATTTATTCAATAAATATAGATTGCTTACTTTATGTCAGATGTTGAGCTATATACTTGAAGGTGAGGTATGAATAAGTAGGACTTGATCCTTATCTGAGAATGTTTATACAGGGGCATAAATGAGGTTGATTTAGGTAGAAAATATAGTAAGAAAAAAGAGGGCTAAAAATGGAACATTACGTATATTCAGGATATGTTGTTACAGCTTCTCTTAGCAGCAGAACAAAGAAGACAGGCGATAAAAGTGGTAGAAAAGCAAAAAAAAAAAATACTAGTTCTGGTTCTGGTTTTACCTTTACTACTTATTGGATGTATAACTTAAAATAAGTTATATAACCTCTCTGTATATCAGTTTATCCTTCTATAGAATAAAGTGGCTGCTATCTGTGGCTCCTGATATGCCTTCCTGTTCTTATACAAGGAACATGGTTTGATATGGTTAATGTTTATGGTTCTGTATTAAATATTATTAAAATAATAAATGAATGAGAGGAAGAGAGCTATTCAGTGGTATAAACTAAAGTGGACAGCTGGGAGGGCTAGGAAAAGAACCAGTAGGAGCAAAAAATGCAGTGGTTTTCAAGGAGGGTTGGAGAATATGATGGATAACAATAAATGATGCAGAAAATCTAGGTAGAATGAGAGCTAAGACACAGCTGTTGGAATAGCAAATAAGATTTCATTAGTAACCTTAATAGAGCAATTTTAATGTTGGAGAGAGAATGAGGATTACACATCAAATTTGTTATGGAACCTATGGAAAATATAGTAGCTCATTGCTCACACTTTTTGATTAAGAAACTCTAAAGTAGGGTTTAGACATCTGGGTGTTGCAAAAGGTTAACAGGTGATTTTAATATGCATCTGAGACTGAGAACTATTGAATGAAGGTGTGAATAATCATGACATGAAGTAAGCAAGTAGAGTATACATTTGAGACCATTTTGAACTCTTGTTTGACTCCCAAACCTTGAGAGGCTTCAGAATACTGCTGCAATATGTTTCATTAGTTGATAACACAAGGAACTTCCTTGTGTTTCTTTTTGGGGTAGGGTTTAGAGGGCAGTAAACAGGTTTTTCTTTCTACGTTTGAAAGAACATTGAGAATCATATTGTGAAATATTGTGTGTATAAATCATCTTTTATTGAAACTTTCACAGTGTGGATAATACTATACTGTTTGTTTGTCTCAGTTTTCCCTCAGAAAATGTTTGTACAAAGTAGATGATAAGTGATTTTCTGTCAAATGAGTACATAAATGTGAAGTAAAACAAGATAATATTTATTAAGTATAATTCTGAGTAAATCAGTCCATTGATGTAAGTTTCTCACCTCAGTTTTATCTCTGCAAGTGTATGAAATTAAGATCATTATAAGTCATATATGATTGTATGTCGTAGTTCTCATATAGATCCTTTACAAACCTTTGTTGTCTTCATAAATACACACATGCATGCACACAAAACCAAGCAACAACCTTTTCAAGAACGTTTTCTCTTTACATTGACACAGTGCTATAAAATTAACTTTTTCTATTATTTTGGTCTATTATGTGTCTGTTTAAAAATGAAAAGGTTTTTTTCAATCAGTTTTCTATTTTCTCTACCCTATGGTAAAGGCCTGGCATAATTTCTTTGTGTCCCTAAAGTGATATGGCATCTACCACTGTTATCAGTCTTTGATACATAGCATTTACACTTCTGAAACTTTCAGACAAAAATTCACCCATTAGATTCTTTACTATTATGGTTGTATTCTTTGTAAGATGCTCTGAATATACCTTACTTTTTCATTTAAAATAGGGATCCTACTGTCGCAGAGCAGACTAAAGAGGAAACCGAGAATGAGGTAGAAAAATTAATTGATCCACTGGTAAGAGAAGATTTAATTTTCATTAACTATTAGTTAATTAATAATGACTGACTATGTAGAAAATGCAATGCTAAATCTAATTAGTTTAATTATTTGTTAAAAATTTGGAGGTAAGTCCATTTTTATACCTCAATAAGTAAAATTACGATCATAGTTGAATCTTTACTTAATAATTGATACCTGTGTCTCAGAGTTATCATTCTATGGACCAATCCTCACTATAAGTTTAAATTAATAGGTAGTTAAATTAACTAGCTCAGAAACACCCCAAAAGTCAGTTTTAAGAAATCTTATATTGGTCTTTCAAAAGCAAAATTCAAACAAAATGAAAATAATATACATACAAAAAAATCCAGAGAATTTTATTAAGAAATTTCACTGAGTTGTTTCTTAAGTTAATTCTCTTCCCTTTTTATTTTTATCATCTTTACTGTTAGAATTTCCAGTTCTCAATGAATGCAAATAATTAAATTATACATTAATATAAGCTTTTATTGCCAAAGGACAACATACTTTATAGTAGATTTAATGTGTTTATATTTAATGAAGGCTGATTGAATAGGTATTTGTTTGTTAGTTTCTTGTTCAGGCAATTTTTACCTTCTATATAGTTTTATATAATGATTGATATTCACATGTTAATAAAGTTTGTAAAAGTTATCTAGTAACTTAGGAAGAGAAAATATATAAACATAAAATAACTATAGAATTCACTTGCATAGGTTGTCAGAGGTAACAATATGTACAAATGTACATAGAGATATATGTTGAACCAGGGAGATTAGATCCAGAAAAGATGTTTTTAGAAACAGATTTGGAAATAAAGAAGGCAATAGGGGTAGAAACTTTGACCTGACTTTGATTTAGATGCTAAATCAGTTTTGCAGAAATGGATTGAGAACCAAATATTTTGACAACTAACTTTAGAAAAAAATGTTTATAATAAGATATATTTAATAAACATGAAGCTTCTAGTATATCCTGTTGAAAAAATTTTATTTATGCCATAATCTTGCTTATGATCAATTTGATAATTAGTGTTAGATGATTCTGCAGTGACTTTAACTGTAGTATTAACCTTTAGTTTGAAATTTATGCACTGATGGTGGTCATTCTTTATAAGGGCTTGTCTAGTTACTTTATGCAAATTTTTTTTTTTAACTTTTACAGAAATTTCAAACCTACAGAAAAGTTGCAAGAATAGTACAACATACACTCATATACCCTTCACTGAGATTTTTGGATATAATTTTCATATAATGAAGTATTATAAAGTGTAAGGTATATTTGTTGGGTATTGCTGGGGATGGAGGAATCCTAATTTAAGACTCAAACCCTTAAGGGGAGAGTTATTAACATGTGAATATCAACCTTATTCATTTCTATTACCTACCCATTCCTCACAACTAATGTAAAACCCATTCTGAGAAATAGTTTTCATAATATATGTAGAATAACCTAAGTAATATTAAACATTTTTTATGTCTTAAATGCCCCAACTCTTTACATGCTGTGTATTTCTTAAGAGAAACCATTTTTTAAGGCCTAAGTCACATTTAAGCCTAAAATCATTCATATTTCTCATCCCACTACTATACAAAAAAGAAAGGTGTAATTATTTTTGTATTTGAATCTCTACTTTGTTTATAACTTTTAAATGAATTTATAATGGCATTCTCTGTAATAAAGCTTCCTAACTTTTGGTCTTAAACTTCCTGCTGTGTTGTAAGTTCCTTGAGAGCAGATTTGGATTTTCTGTAGTCTGTCACAGATATAATATGTAAAGGCACTTTGTACTTTTTAAAAAAAAAACATTTTGGCTGGTTTTAATATTAGCCAACTATATATAACTGTGTAAGTTTTTAATATTGTCTTCTAGGACAAACAAGAAAAGGATATACCTATTGATCTTGTCCCTGTTAACCTACTATTAGAGATGAAGAAGTTATTGAATGCAATTAATACTCTACCAAAAGGTGTGGTCCCTCACATCAAAAAGTTCTTACAAGAAGATTTTTCCTTTCATACTATTCAGGTAAGATCATGATTTGTTCTCTGAGCAGAAGTGCAGCTCTCTGTGTCTAACTATATAGGAAAAACGCATTATATTTCTTTATTGTCATACTACTGTCATACTCACAACACTTCTAATACTAGATAGGTGAGTTTATTCCCACACTGATCAGTTTTTTAAGACTAGCTGGGTGTCCTGTAATCAGTGAAATTCTGACACCATCTGCCTTAAATTAGCATCATATCCCACAGGTTAAGGGCATAGTGCTGTAAGACTGCCGCCGCTTCAGATGTCAGTTGCTAGTACTAGGTTGTCTCCAGTAGTTCTTACTGACTGGCTACAAATTGGGGTTCCTGTGACCCCCTTTTGGGTACAGTGATTTGTTATAACAGCTCACAGAACTCAAGGGAACACGTTTACTATTTCATAGTAAAGTATATGATAAAGTATCCAGATGAACTGCCAGGTCAAGGTATGGAAGGATCCTGAGTGCAGGAGCTTCTTCCTCAGTGGATTTGGGGTGTACCACCCTCCAGGCACTAAACTGGAAGCCTTTATTTCTTTTTCTTGTCCAATTGCTGTGGCTAGGACTTCTAGTACTGTGTTGGATAAAAGTGGTGAAAGTAGACATATTTTTCTTGTCCTTAATCTCAGGGAAAATGCTTTTAGCTTTTTGCATAGCGTATGATGTCAGCTGTGGGTTCGTTGTATATGGCCTTTATTATGTTGAGGTATGTTCCCTCTATTTCCACTATTGAAAATTGTTATCATAAATGGGTGTTGGATTTTGTCAAATGCTTTTTCTACATATATTGGTACGATCATATGATTTCTATTCTTTATTTTGCTTATGTGGTATACTGTGTTAATTGATTTTCAGATTTTGAACCTACCTTGCATCCCAGGAATAAATCCCTCTCGATTATGGCATATGATCTTTTTGGCATACTGCTGAATTTAGTTTGCTAATATTTTGTTGAGGATTTTTTCATCTGTGTTCACCAGGGATATCAGACTATAATTTTCTTTTTTTAAAATGTCTTTTTCTGGTTTTGGAATCAGGATAATGTTGGCCTTATAGAATGAAGTTGAGAGCCTTCTCTCCACTTGAAATTTTTGGAGTAGTTTAAGAAGAATAGGTGTTAGTTCATCTTTGAAGGTTTGGTAAAATTCACCTGTGAAGCCATCCTGTCCAAGAGTTTTGTTTGTTTGTTTTTTATTGATTACCGATTCAGTTTCGTTGAAATAATTGGTTTGCTTAGGTTTTCTGTTTGATTCATTCTTAGAAGATTATTTGTTTCTAGTAATTTTTCCATTTCCCCCAGATTTTCCCATTTGTTGGCGTATAATTGTTCATAGTATTTTCTTGTAATCCTTTGTACTTCTGTGGTGTCAGCTGTCACTTCTCTTTCATTTCTGATTTTATTTATTTGGGTTCTCTCTTTTCTTCTTGATGAGTCTGGTTAAAGGATTATCAATTTTGTTTATCTTTTCAAAAAACCAGCTCTTGGTTTCATTGATCTCTTGTATTTTTTTTTTAGATTATTTTGTTTATTTTTGCTCTGATCTGTATTATTACCTTCTTTCTACTGACCTTGGACTTTATTTGCTATTCTTTTTCTAGTTCCTTTAAGTGTAAGGTTAGATTGTTTATTTGAGACTTTTGTTGTTTCTTTAGGTAGACTATTATTGCTATTAATTTTCCTCTTAATACTGCTTTTACTTTGTCTGATAGATTTTTGGGTCATTATGTTTTCATTTTGATTTGTCTCCAGTTATCTTTTCATTTCTTTCTTGATCTCATTGTTAACCCATTCATTGTTTAGTAGCATGTTATTTAGCCTTCATATGTTTGTATATTTTTCAGGGTTTTTTTTTTTTTATAATTGATTTCTAGTTTCATACCCTTGTAGTGGGAAAAGATGCTTAATATGATTTTAGTATTCTTAAATTTATTGAGACTTGTATTGTGGTCTTTCTTGGAAAATATTCCATGTGTGCTTGAAAAAGAATATATATTCTGCTGCTTTGAGGTGAAATGCTCTAAAAATATCAATTAAATCCAACTGGTCTGGTGTGTCATTTAAGGCTACTATTTCCTTGTTGATTATCCATCTGGAAGATCTGTCCATTGGTGTCATTTGTATGTTAAATTCCTTTACATGACTATTACTGTTGATCTCTCCCTTTAAAAATGTCAATATTTGCATTATATATTTAGGTGCTTCTGTGTTGGATACATGAATGTTTACAAAGGTTATTTCCACTTGTTGGATTGATCCCTTAATCATTATGTAATATCCTTCTTTGTCTCTCATTGTATTTGTTTTAAAGTCTATTTTGTCTAAGTATTGCTATTTTAGCTTTTTTTCATTTTTATTTGCAATAAATATCTTTTTCCATCTCTTTCCTTTCACTCTGTATCTATCTTTTGATCTGAAGTGCGTCTCTTGTGGACAATGTATGTATGGGTCTTGTTCTCTTATCTATTCGGCTGCCCTGTATCTTTTGATTGGAGCATTTAATCTTTACATTTAAAGCAGCTGTCCCTAAACTTTTTTGGCACCATGGACTGGTGTGCTTCTATGAGAATCTAATGCCTGATATTCTGAAGTGGAGCTGAGGCAGTGATGCTAGTGCTGAGGAGCAGCTGCAAATTTGGATGAAGTTTTTTTCTCTCTCCAGCCACTCACCTCCTGCTGTGCTGCTTGACCCTAAGAAGCTATAGACTGCTGTAGCCTGGGAGTTAGGCCCTCTGATTTAAAGTGATTATTGATAGGTATGTAGTTTTATAGTTATTGCCATTTTATTATTCATATTTATGATCTTCCCCCTCCCCTTCTTTTTAAAGAACTCTCTTTTTAACATTTCTCATAATACTGATTTGGTAGTGATGAACTTCTTTAGATTTTTCTTGTTTGAGAAGTTATCTCTTCTCCAGATTTAAATGATAGCTTTGCTGGGTGAAGTATTCTTGGTTGTAGTTCCTTGCTTTTTATCACTCTGAATATTTCATGTCAATCCTTTCTGTCCTGCAATGTTTCTGTTGAGAAAGTAGCTGACAGTCGTATGGGAATTCCCTTGTAAATAACTAGTTGCCTTTTTCTTGCTGCCTTTAGGATTCTCCTTTTGTCTTTAATATTTGCCATTTTAATTATGATGTTTCTTAATGTGATCCCCTTTGGATTCATCTTGTTTGGGACTCTCCATGTGTCCTGGTCTTGTATGCCTGTTTCCTTCACCAGGTTAGGGAAGTTTTTAGTCATTATTTCTTCAAATAGGTTTTCAGTCCCTTGCTTTTTCTCTTCTCCTCTGGTACCCCTGTGATGCAAATATTTTTATATTTGTTGTTAAGGGACCCAGAGGTCCCTTAAAAAAATCTTTTTTATTTTGGATTTTTTTTCTTTTGCTGTTCTGATTGAGTGTTTTCTGCTACCTTGTTTTCCAAATAGCTGATTCCGTCCTCTACTTCATCTAATCTGCTGTTGATTTCTTCTAGTGTATTCTTCATTTCAATTATTGTATTCTTTATTTCTGACTGGTTTCTTTTTTATGGTTTCTATGTTCTTTCTTTTGCTTGCTCTTTCTTTATTGAAGTGCTCACTAAGTTCCTTAAGCATCCTTATAACCACTGATTTAAACTCTGTATCTGGTAGATTGCTTGCCTCTATTTCATTTAGTTCTTTTTCTGAAATTTTCTTTTGTTCTTCTATTTGGGGTATGTTTCTTTGTTTCCTCTCTGCATATGTTTCTATGTAATAGGGAGACCTGCTACATCTCCCAGTGTTGACCAGTTGTCCTTCTTTAGTAGATGCCCTGTAGGGTTCAGTGGCAAGTCTCCCTGATTACCAACGCTGGGTGCTTCAGGAGTATCCCTTGTGTGGGTTGTGTGTGCCCTCCTATTGAGGTTTAGTCTTGATTTCTGTTGGCTGACTGGCTATGAGTATTGGCCACACCCAAAGCATACAAGTCGCTGTGCAGGGATTGAATGTGTGGAGTGGACTCTAGTAACTACCAATACCATCCTTTGTGTATATCACTTGTGGGACTAATTGGGTGGTGCTCTGTTGTGGCCTGAAGCCAGCCTCTGACTGTGTTGATTCTGGGGTCTCTCAAGTGGGGCTTCTGTGCAGACCAAGGTCAGCTGCTGCTTAAGACCAACCCTGGTAGGAGCTACAAAGCTATTTGTAGTTGGTCACTGCCTGTGCTGAACCTAGAGATCAGTGGAAGAGGCCACAATATGAACTAAGGCTGGCTTCCGCCAGTACTGGGCCTGGGCGGCTCAGCAAAAGGCCCAGGGCACCTTGAGATCTGCCACCACCTGCCAGCTACCCATAAAGCTCAGCTGCTGAAGGAGTCTCATGCGGTATGAAGACAGGGTCTCAGAGAGTTACTAGGATGGGGTGAACTATGTTCACCAGGTTAATGCAGATTCAGGTTTGGTGTCAGTGCTGAGCCTGGGGCCACTCAAACAAAGGCTCACCACTACTAAAGGCCAGCTGCCACCTGCCTGGTGCCTGTGGACCCCCAAGAGTTATCCAAGAAAGACTGCAGTGCAAGCCAAGGCTGGCTGACTGCTGCCAAAAGAGCCTTTTGCTGCACCCCAGCCAAGACCGGCTCTTTGCTGCTGAAAGAGCCTCTTACTATGCTTGAACTGAGGTTGGCTGTCTTCCACCTAAAGCACCTCTGGTGTTGTAATTTAGCTTTTGTGGGAGTCACCAGAGTGGAGCTAGCAGAGTTCACCATACCAATGCACATTCAGATTTGGCCATGTGGTGGGAGGGAGCAACACAGGAAAGATGGCGCCTGCCTCTAGGCTGCACAGGAGGATGGCTCAACACAAGGATAATGGTGGGTGTCTTTCCAGCACTTCCCCTAAAGCCATACAACTCAGTTTCTTCCTGTTTGGCTCTGCTGCCTCCCAAGCTGCTATCTGTCCACTAGAGCCCCCAGGGTGATTGCCTGCGAGCAAATGAGTCTGTGCACAGGCCCTCTAAGGGAATGCCTGGGTTTCTAGCAGCTTTACAGTTCACCTGGAGAGACAGAATTCGCATTAATTTTTACAGCCAAAAATTATGGGGATTATTCTTCCTAGCACTGGTACTCCATTGGGAAGCCCACTGTGTGGCTGGGACCCATTGCTCCTTGAGGGAGGATCTCTGTCGAGTGATCCCTCCTGATTCTCAGCTACCACACGTAAATGTGAGGCCAGCCTACTTCACCTCTTGCCCCTTATACCAATCTCCACATAGCTTGCTCTTTATATCCTTAGTTATGGAACTTCTGTTCAGCTGGTGTTTAGGTTACCTCTCTTAAAGGTAAGAAAAGAACACCTGAATGGAAAGGAATACGTGTAGGAAGATAAAATGTGACAAAGCTGTAAATTTTCCCAAAATTAAAACATACAAATATCACATAATTCAATAAAACTGTAAAAAGATTTTTTTGTTATTATTTCTAAAAACTAATTAAAATCCAAGTGGGAAATAAAAGAAAGAATAACTAAGAAAATTATGAAAGAGAAGTGTAGGATAGAAAGGCTTGGAATTTGTACCCTTAGGTATTAAAAGTTACAGAGCTCTAATAACTAAAAGATAGTGTTACTTGCTCTTGACTCTACAATCAAGTCTAGAAAATAGAATAGAAATTCCAAAAATAGACCTAAATACATATGGGACTTTTATGTATAAGATGACAGAAATTGTTAATACCAAAGGGGAAATGGATAAATCAGCAATCCCAATGGGAGAATTTGACATCACTCTCTGAATAACTGATAGAACATTAACAAAAAATTAGTAATGTTGTAGCAAACTTGATCTAAGTTACATATGTATATAAAACATTGCCCCTAATGGTGGCAGAATATACTTTCTTTTTAAGTGCACACAGAACATTAAAAATTGACCATATGCCATTGTTTTTAATATATACCTCTAATCTAAGTACCTGTGGATCAAAGAAGAAAGCACAATGGAAATGAGAGGAATTTGTTAATTGAAAAATATATATATATATCACAACTCGTATCATTCGGTAAAAGCTGTGCTTCAAAGAATTTATAGCTTGAAATGCATATATTAGAAAAAGAAGCAAGGCTGAACACCAGTCATCTAAGCATGAAGTTCAAGAGATTAATAGAACAGCAAATTAAAAACAAAGTCTAAAGAAGAAAGTAATAAATGCGCTAAAACTAATAAAATAAAACATAAAATAGATAAGATCAATAAAGCCTACACTTGTTTTTTTGAAAAGACCAATAAAATTGATAAATGCCTGATAAGAATGTTCAAAGAAAAAAGGCAAAAATAACCAAATCATGAATGAACATGAAAACATTAATACAAATTCCATAGTAAAGGATTATCCTACCTGCAGTGGCTGCCTGGATTGGTTTAGAGCATCCTTTCTTCGAGTAGAACTAGAAAAACTGGTCAAAATCTTTCTTAGTAATGCTTATTTGTACTTTTCTAGCAGATCACTTAACTAGGGATTGAAATGATTTCAAGCTTGACTTCTGTTCTATGAAGATTGATCTATTTATGCTTTACCTTTTGTACTGTCTTGCCCTTCCCATATCCTTTGGCCTCTACCATTTCAGTATACTCGGAACAATTTCAGTTTTCAGTATCTACATCTCTATGCCTCAGGCCTTTTTTTTTTTTTTTTTTTTTCCTGGAACTGCAGAAGACTATACTTTTTATGGCAGTCTAGAAGTCCCAAGGAATCAGTACTCTCAGTTTATTCCAGAAAACAATCAGTAAGCCTTAGGAGTTGTTAAACATCCCAGTTCTCTTTCCCCTTGAGTTGGATAATACTGAGGTTTGTATTTTTCACTTTCAGTTTCCCTGTTGTATTAACCTCAGCTACCCACTGCAGGTATAAGATGACAGAAATTTGTTAAAAGTCTTCTTTTCCTTCTGTATCACTTCCATATTCCCCTACCATTGCTTTTTGAACATTCTCAAAGAAACTATTCATTTAAATCCTAGTATTAGAATCTGCTTTCAATTGGAATCGCAAAAGACAGTCTTAGGGCATATTTCCTCAGAGACCCAGCCAAAAGAATGAGGTACAAAACAGGGCTCCTCTTCCTCCAGTCATACACTCCCACTTTTCCCCCTAGCTCTGCAAGCTTGCTGAAAGCTCTGCTTAGCATCTCAGCCTCCCAGCTACAACTGAATACTACAGTTGCCTAAAGAAAAGTGACTCCACAAATCAATCTCATATCTCTGGGCCTTTCTCCTCTCTTGCATGTTGGCTCCAGAGATTCCCAGTGCCTTGGCAACTTTTCATTGCTTTCAAGCAAATGTCTTTTATATTTTGTCCAGCTTTTTAAATTGTTCTAAGAAGATTGATCTGAAACTACCTAGACTATTTGACAGAGGTGGAACTTCAGTGTTATGTTTTATATGCCTATTCAGATTCAAGAGATATTGTTAAGTAAATGGTTAGATATATGAGTGTGGAATTCAGGTTATAGTTCTGACCTGGAATTATAAATTTGGAAACTGTCAGTGTGTAAACACTGTTGAAAAACATGATAGTGGTTTATTTTATCTAGGCAATGTGTGTTGATGAAGAAGAGTTCCATTAAATTGAGGACTAGGGAGACAAATAAAGCCTCTAGGTAGCTAGGAGAAAAACAGGAAAATATTGTATACTAGAATGCAAGTTAAGAAAGTATAGATTAAACTTTATACACAAATAAAATATCATTAAACATATAATGTAATTTACCAAGCACTTTTGGACACAAGGCATTGGGGAATGGACACAAATGTAAGACAGTCCTTTCTTTCATTTCATCCATGTGAAAAGCTATAGTACATAATAAATCATATATTAGCTTGGTTCCAATCAGATTGTAGCATAAGATAGCTCACCCTGGTATTAGTATTAAAGCTAGGATTCCTGCTTAACCACAAGTTCTGAGCTGGAAGAAAGATTTTTGTTTTGCTAGAGAATAGAAGGTCTGAGAATAAAATGGAATTATCATTTTCCACTGAAGTAGGAGTGGATGTTGCCTACTTAAAAACAAATACATGAACTACTTAAAAACAAATACATGAACAATTATATCTGAGTGTATGGATTTTTTTAAACCATCTTTATCTATAAATTTTCTATAATGAACATGTATTATTTATATAATAAAAATATTTAGATATTCTAACTTAAGGACATTTTCAACTGAATAATATTCTGCAGAGAGAAGTTACAGCTAACAGTCAGAGTGGGGAGGAAATTGTTCCTGCTTTGACTTTACGTTTCTTGATAACACAACTGGAAGCAGCACTTAGGAATGTTCAAGCTACTAATTATACTGTAAGTGTTTTCTTTTTGAAAGTTTGAAATAATGGACTTGGACAATGTTTTTCAATGGGAGAACAGCTAATGCATGTTTACTTTAAAGTGTAGGCCAATTTGTATTTTCTTTTTACCTGTAGAGAAAAGTAAATTGATTTTCTTCATTTGAATTGTACTTTTTTTTTTACTGCATCTCTTTAATGAGCCTATTCCATCTAGTTCCCTTCCCTGCCGTAAAATCATTCATTTTAAATAAAGAAAAACTTGATAAAAATGGACTTTCCTAATTAGAAATGGAGAGACATGAACTTCAAAAACTACTTCTTTTTTCCCTAATTGAATAATCAGCAACTCTTTCTTCTGATAGTTCTATATTTGTAAAAATTGGTACTATTATCTGTTATTGAGTAATCACGTGAGATAAAATTGACAAGATAATTACATATTCAAGGTCAAATACTTTAGAAATAAATAGAAAAAGCTGAGGAAAAAAATAAACCTTGCATTAAAAATTAGAATCAGTAGTTCAAGATGGTAAAAAGAATTATCAGTTCTTTGAATAATTTGGATCGGTAAAAGTAAACTAATTTTTGCATACATGTAGAAGAGGATGGATTAGAGTTATCTTCAAGAAAGGACTACCCACTCACCAAAGTAATATAAGACACCAAATCCCATATTATATTGATGTACAAGTAGGTGGACAAATCATTCTTATTTAGGACCCTCAGGGCTGGCATTCTAAGAGGTGATATATAGCACCCTAAAAGAGATCTAGATGGAGTCAAAAGAGGGGCAACAAAAATGCAGGAACATGTGTACATGTGTGATGGTTCTTCCCAGGGAAGCCCATTAGAGACTTAGCGCCCAAGGTTTTTATTCATGGTCAGTCATATAGGCACCCTCTCCTCGGCAGGTATCCAACTTCCAGACTTCCAGATGAAACTCCCAGATGCTCAGCATAAGTCATTTAGTTTACACAAACAATTTAGGCACAGGGAGCCACCCCAACTGTCAGTCAGTTAGAAACAGAACACTCCTGAAAACCAGCTTCCCAGACGCCAGTAGAGGACACAAGCCTTCGTAAGCGTAGTGTCAGGCCAGCTATGCTAACTTTTTTATGCACAGATGTGTATAGTTTGTCATCACACGTACCCCTTGCCATCTTTGCTCTCCCTAATTTTTTCTCCATCTCTATAATTTGTCATAGACCATTTTTAAATGAAGGACATATTCGTGTATTTTAATTTTTTATTAAAGAAATAAGCTTTTTGTTTATATTGTTATAACAAACTCCACATATAGACAATAAAAGACTTCAATATAAGAGATAACTGTATTTTTTAAACTGAATGGTAGATACTTAGGCAAGTGTTCATTACATTATTAAAGTGTTTTGATACCTGAAATATAAAATGTGGGAGAGAGAATTTTTTGAAAAATTTAATATAACAAATCTTGATGGCATTTGCTTTCATTTTCTTTACTCAAACTAATGTTTTATTTCAGGATTATTGACTATCCTGTTCTGGGTTGTATTATCAAATACATCTAAATGCATTCTCTAAATTCTCTATAGTTATTTTTAGGTGATAATATGATAATTTTTACTATTTTTAATAATTATTAAATAGGCCTAAGATATTTAATTAAGCTTGCTAAACTGAAAAGTAAACCAATTAAAATATATTTATCCTTTTAGGCACATCAGATTAATATTGGTTATTATTTGACATTACTGTTTTTGTATGGAGTAGCACTCACTGAAAGAGGAAAGAAAGAGGTATGTAGCATATATTATTTGCCCATTTTAAATCTTTTCATTTATGACCTCATTTTGACAAATTAAAATGTTGATTTTTGGAATTCTCTAAAAATTGAAACCATTCTGTTGTACATTTATAGTATAGAGTAATTATACTGAAGACTATATTGTGAAACAAAATATTTTGATAGAAGAAATATACTTTCAGCTTACAACTTTAGTTATCTTTTACATGCTTACCATTTATGTAAAACAAAGTTTAGCATTTTTACTTATACAATACATATTTTTTAAAAAAAAATTTAATTAGTTTCAAGTATACAGTACATTGGTTAGACATCTATATAGTTAGTAAAATTATCCCCCCAATTGCTCCCTCTCTCCCTTGACCCTCCACTTAGCCACTGTATTAATGCTAATTGCATTCCTTATGCTATGCTTCCCATACCTGTGACCATCGTCAACTACTAATTGGTACTTCTTTAACTCTTCACCCCATTCTCCCATTCCCCCAAACTCCTCTCCCCTCTGTCCATCACCAAATTGTCCGCTATATTTGTGAGCCTGGTTTTGATTAGTTTGTTCTTTTTATTCCTTAAATTCCTCAAATAAGTGAAATCATATAGTGTTTATCTTTCTCTGTCTGACTTAAATACCTTCTAGGTTCATCACAGCAATATCTTTTTCCATATCCTTCCTTTTCATATGTAGGGGTCTTGTTTTCTTATCCTTTTAACCACTCCATCCCTTGGTTGGAGCACTTAATTCTTTTCCCTTTAAGGTACTTAGTGATAGGTAGTTGTTATCAGTCTCTATTCCTGTTTTTGATACATGTTTTTCCTTCATAAAGAAATCCCTCCAACATTTCCTGTAATTCTGGCTTGGTGGTGATAAATTCCTTTAGTTAATTTTGCCTGGGAAGCTCTTTATCTATCCTTCAACTCTGAATGATAGCTTTGATGGATAAATTATTCTTGGTTTTATATCCTGGGTCTTCATTCTTTCAATTTTTTTTTTTTTTTTTATTAGAGGAAGCGGGGTTTCAGGGAATTTTCTGGGCGGAAAATTGATGACTATAACTTGAACCAACAGCTTTTATCCAGTTTGATGATGTCACAGCTATGGCAGTGCTGGGTCCTTGCACTGGGAAAGGGGAGGGGCCACTAGCACTTCTGTACTGAGCAAGTCTCGCCTGGGCCCTCCTTCGACAATGTCTCCCTGTAAGTCCCTCCTGCCTGCTGTGTGCAGCTGATGGGGCACTGGTGCTCACAGTGAGCAGGTCCCTCACCACGAAAATTCGCTTGCAGACACGGCCCCTTTAAGAGGCTTCTGCATCTGTTGCTACCTCCCTATCACTTAGCTGCTCTGGACTAGGGAGCCCTTGTGTCCTCACCATGACCTACCTACCTTATGCAGTTGAAGAGTACTTTCTTGGATTTTTTTCTAGTTATATGGCTTTTTCATCTAGATCCCAGGTGATTTTTCTTCGCTGCTGCTCCTTTGTTTCTATCACTGCTTTGATTTGGTCGCCAGAGGGATGAAAAGGGCCTCTATCATCTACACCATTTTGAAGCCTCTACAGTACATATTAATAAATTTTCTAGTGTAGCATAATTGCTCTGATCTTAATCTTACCCCTTTTGTAAATTGTGAGTTTTACCTCGAATTTTTTGTTGAATAAAGTGAAGTGCAAGAAGTCAAAACCTGAGAGTGATTTCTCAGGGTCATTCATTTCAAATTTAACATTCTCTTTTTTCGTTTTTAATGATTTCTCAACCTTGCTACTGTGTTGTAACCTTGATATTCTTTTACCTTTTCTCTTTCCAAATCTTACTCTCTACTTGGTTTTATAAATTAAATATATACCTATGACTTGTTAATTAGGTGAAGTAGAATTTATAAGTACCAAGCTGAAAAAATTTTCATTTTAAATAATTTTACATAATCCTAATTATTGTTCATTGTAATGTTATAGAAAAATTTTTAAACGAGGTTATGCAGCATTTTTTTCCCCCAGGGATACTGAGCTACTAGGCCTATTTTATGAATGGTAACTGAATCATTTATTAGAAGTGAGCCTTATTTTCTAAACTTGTTGCTCATGATCAAAATGGTGCTTCCCTAAAAGAGACTATCTTTGTAATTAAGAAGTCACTTATTTCCTATTGAAAAGTAAGGAAGATTTGTCTTCCAGTTAGTAAGGAAAATTGGTTCAAGTTATAGTCATCAGAAAAACCCTTATTTTGGCTAGTAATATTTGTCAGTTTTATAAACAGAATTGTTTTAATGTTCACTTTGAAACATCGGTGAAAGAATATCTTATTTTATAAATAAATATTTTAAGCACTGAATACATTATGTGATCAAATACAGAGGTGCTAGGATTAGAGATGTGAATAAATGAGCAAATAACCAAATGCCTGGATCAATATTAAAGTTGCCCTAACTGTTCTAGTTTGGGAAATAATTATTGTAAAAGAAATAAAATGCATTTTACATCAGCCAAACCTAGTTTTATGTTACTACAGGATTATACCGAAGCTGAGAATAAATTTCTGGTGATGAAAATGGTGATCCAAGAAAATGAAATTTGTGAAAACTTTATGTCTTTAGTTTATTTTGGACGTGGTTTGCTTCGATGTGCTCAGAAGAGGTAAGGTTTTTAATTAATGGGCAGCTTTTGTGTCAACTTTGTGCATTGTGAAATGGTAATAAAGTATACCAGGGATAAAGGCATTTGTGCTAGATTGCTTTTTATTTTTCTTAACCTCTTTTTATAGATAGCAGTTTCTTTAGTGTATTTGAGAATATTAAGTATTAAACTTAACAGGCCATGAAATGGCCTCTGTAGCATAGGCATAGGAACATAGGCTTTAGTCTCTGACAGACCTGGGTTCAAATACATTTCCTACCACCTAACTAATGTATGACCCAAGGAAACTTAATGTTGCTAAGCCTTATTTTTTTTTTTTCTTATTTGTAAACTGGAACTGATAATAGTGCCAGACTCCTAAGGATGCTACAGGGCTCAGGACACCAAAATGCGATTCTTAATAAATAAATGATGACTGTGGTTAATATTATCATGACTTGGAATAAGTGTTTAAGTATACATGAACTTAAAAAAGCATTAAAAGAGTTGTTATGCTGAGTTTTGAAAGTATTTGTTATTATTATATTTAGTGAAATTATACAGGGAACCTATATAGGCTAGCTACCTGTTCACTCCCTTTGTGGGCATCCATTTGTAACATCATTCATTCATTTTATTTGCTAAGCATTTATCACATTCTAGAGACTGCTAGATTTGGGACAAAATTGTTTACAAAATAGACAGTTCCTGTTCTCATGTAACATAGTATTACAGACCTTAATCAAATAATAAGTTATACAGAATAATTATAACATGTGATAAAGAGCTGTGAGGGAAAATACAATGAACAATAAAAGTCTTTATTGGAGCCCCAGTCTAGTTCTGGGAGTTAGAAGCTTCCTTGAGGAAATAATGTTTGGCTGAGATCAGAGGTGTGAATTAGGCAAAGTCTACTTGGGCAAATTTTTACATAGGATTACTGCTTGGCTCAACCATTGGATCCTTAAAAACATCACTATGCAGTAGTTCCCTGATTTCCTTATTTTATCTTCTATCCTTTGGCATGCTTGTTTTTTTTACTAGGGTATCCAGAAGAATTTTCACATTCTGTTCATTAGCATGATGTCATCAAAATAGTGGGTCAGTATGATGTTTTGCAGAATGTCAGGATGATCAAATCCCTTTAGTGTATATCGTGGAGAGAATTAACATGCTTTGAGACAAAACAAAGAATATGTACTGCTCAGATATCTTCCTTCAGATATATGAACTACTTTTTATTGTCTTTAGTGATGGGCATTGGAGAGAATCCAATTTTTAGATTGTTGACCCTAGAAAGCTCAGACGTATGGCATCATTTACTTTCATCCTGGACCTATAGAGAACAACCACCACAGACCTACTCAGACACTGATGCCTTTCTCACTCTGTATTTCTTATTGAATTAATGGATGGAGAGTTCTGTGGGTCTTTTCAGGGACCATTCTAGTGGTGAGTTCTGTGCTCGTACGTCCTAAGTCCTTTCTTACATCTTCGCTTCCCTGAGCTTTCTTTAAATACTCTGCCAAGAAATGTCCAGCATTTCCACCTCAGTTAGGCATTGTTGTGTCTAGGCTTCAAATAGCCTTCTTAGCAGCATATTAGGACTGGATTCAGTTGTCCTTGTGAGGTGATTAAATCTTAAATTATGGAAGAGTTGTCCCATCAAAATACATTTCCCTACCCAACTATTTATTTGTCTGCTGGTTCAGCACTCCCACACATGTTCTTGCAAGTACGTAATAGTCAAGTCCTGTGATTCTTAGGTGAATAAACTTTTTCTTTCCTGGACAAAGGCTCTTTTCCCATTTGAGCTTTGCTTTTACCTGATCCTGGATTTGTTGGTCTGTAGGCAGTGAGTGGAGATAGGGAAGATCTTGGGAAGGAAGAGCATCATCTTTTGAGACATTCACCTCAGATGATATTTTTGCATAGTCCCTAAGTAAAAGAAGTCTGCTATCCCTAGCAAGGAAGAGGTCTTTGCCAGCTAGAGTGTTCAGAAGATTTTAGGGGTTTATTGTTTCAAGTATATTCACCTAAATATCCCCATTGCAGATCTCAGAGTCTACTTGTTTCATCCAGAGCCCTGATTTTTACATAATGGTCCTATTGAGGCTGTGCTTTTAGTCTTTGCTGTTGTTCTACCCTTTGGATTAAATACTGGGCCTCATTTTCAGCATAGTGTGTTTTTATGTTTCAAAGTTGGTAAGGATTCTTTACATATTACCTCAGAGGCATTTTAGCTTCCAGGGAGTATCCTGAATTGATAGTAGTAGTCTGTCCAAGCTGTGTATTCAGTTTTCTTTATGGTTTGTTGCACCTTGTGATTTAAATCTGAGCCTCATTTTTAATACATATTATCTTTATGGCTACAGAAGATGAGGGTCTCTTTAAAAGCTGCCACAGAGGCCCCTGTCTTTCACAGTGTGTCCTGAGTCAATAGTTGGCTGACCTATGCCTGTCATTCTCTTTCTTCAAGGCTTCCAAGACAGTAAACAAAAGCCAACCAACTCTACAATCCCTTTAATTACCATGGCCCCCATACTGTTCAAGTTTGAGCTACTACATAATCTATTGTCTCCCCTTCCACCTGTATTTCATCCCAATCTACCACAGGTGAGAGTCCTAGTATTTGTATTTCTATAGCATGCCAGAGGTTATCACTACCCTACTTATCTCAAAAAAAAAAAAAAAAAAGGTTACTTGTTGCCTAATTTGTAAACTCTTTAATTACAGAGTGACATTCAAACTAACCTTGTTTAAAATGCCTTGCAGATATAATGGAGGACTGCTAGAATTTCATAAAAGCCTACAAGAAATAGGAGATACAAATGATCATTGGTTTGACATAGATCCTACAGAAGACAAAGATTTACCTACAACTTTTAAAGTAAGAATCATCTTTGATAAAGTACAGTTTATGTTGTCATATTCTCTAGCAAGCACATTCTTTAATTGGAAATTAGTTTTTTATTTAAGAGACAACCTTGATTCCATTACCTAATACAGAGTATGATTTAACAAGTAGCATTTCAAAACAAAAAGATTAAAAGCTTTGTTAGCATTTCCAAACAAGATTAAAAGTTTTACTAGTCTAGTACTTCATATCACTAAAGCTAAATGTAATAGTTAACTTCTTTTTTTTCCAATTATATTTACCATTATTTTGTCATTGATTTAAATTTTAGAAGTACTAAATGCTTACTTCGGAAAACTTGAAAAATATAATAATTTCCAGAGATAAAACTAAAATTTGTTTATATTTCTTTAAACGGAGAAACCATTGTTAGTATTTTCATTTATGTGTTTCTAGCTACACACCCAGCTATTGACTTCTAGTTTATCCTAAGCAGGCCAGTTTTTCAGTATTATGTAAAGTGATCTCTGTGTATTTCTCACATCATTTCCTTAGGATAAATTTCTAAAGGTGGATTGTGAAGCAAGTTTTTACACGTTTGTATCTCCATATTTTCTCACAGAAAGTTTGTACCAGTTAATACTCTTAAGGCAGAGTATCAGAGTTTTCATTTTTTTCACTGGGTATTCTTTACTTTTTGGTTGATATTTACTCATTCGATAAGTCATATCGGTCACTTTTCAATTTGTTTAATATGAAGATTAGCTACACTAGGTTTCTTCTGGTCAGTGTTTGACATCTCTTTTTAAACTTTTACTTTAAACCTTTGTGGATCCTTATATTTAGCTGACTTTAAGCTAAATATATTCCTCAAAATGAATAAGGATATTTCATAAAAATATAAAATTCAATTTTCTAGAAAGCTATAGTAACTCAAAATTTGTACATATATAATAATATAGCCTCAAAATAAATGGGACAAAATAGAACTGAAAGGAGAAATGGAAAACTTCCAGTCTCAGTGAGTTATTTTATATGCCTATCTTAATAATCAGAATAAGCAGACAATTTTTGGCATTTGTCAGGATAACCATATGACTTTTAACTTTGATTTCATAAAGGAATAATTTTATACATTTTAAAAAATATTGAACTTCTGTGATTGCCTAAAGCAGCCCTTACTTGGTCTTAGTTGTTTTTTTCCTTTTCTCCCATCTTTTAAAACATCTTTCTTTATTATCCAAACTTTTTTAGTGAATTTATATTTTATGTATGCAATTCGTCAAATTGTAGTTTCGAACTAGAAACAACTTCTTCCAACTCTTTAGGTATTTTTATTTAATATGAAATAAATTTTTTTTGAAAAGATGTACCGCTATTTGAAAAATTTCTCCATTTTAGATATTATCTTTTGACTTCTCACTGTGCAAGAGTAGCTTTCTTATACATTCTCTTTGCACACACACATTTCCCTTCTCCCATCCTCCTAACAGCTATAAGTTTTTATTTAATTGATCTAGGGTTTTCTTTTATTTCTGGGAATATTCTTCACCTCTCTCCTGTATGGAAGCCTCTGTTTCTGGATCTCAGGTTTTCCTCTTTCCAGGTTTACTGCCTTGTTTTGGTGCTGCACCTCATCCAGCAGCTTCCTAGGAAAGGATGCTTTTTTGGGAGGTAAATTTTTTGAGACGTTTCAAATCTCAAAATAATTTATAATTTATCCTTTGTCTACTTAATTTATATCTTGCCTGGGCATAGAATTGTAGATTGAAAATTACTTTTCCTCATTTTTAGAAGTGTGTCTATTATCTTGTAGCTTCCAGTGATACTTCTGAGAAATCTAATGTCATTCTGATTCTTAATCTTTTGCTGTAACATGTTTTATTTTATTTATTTTTCTTTCTGGGTTTAAGACAGTCTGTGTATCCCTGATGTTCTGAACTTATGTTGTCTGGCTTTGGGACATTTTCTTGATTTTTTTTTTTGATTTGATGATTTCTTCTTCATTTTCTCTATTCTTTCTGAGTATTAATCAGATTCTTGACATTATGGACTGAATCTCATTTTTTCTTATTTTCTTTCTATTTTTCTATTTTTTGTCTTTTCTGCTTTCTAGATTTTCTCAACTTTATCTTCATAGAGTTGCTATTCAGCTAGTACACACTGGTATATAATATAATTAACACAACGTAATATTACACAATGTAACACTACACAATGTAATGTTATGTACTAATAATATATCATTTTAAGGTATATGATATATAATATAGTGTATATTATAATATGTATTACTTATACATTACCATATAATATACTATATAACATACCTTACATAACCTATAATATGACGTGTTTTAATACATAATATAATATGTAACATTATTATTATATGTTACAATATTTTTATTATAATATGTATTACTTATACATTACCATATAATATACTATATAACATATTATAGCTTATATAACCTATAATATGACATATATAATACATAACAATATAATATGTAACATTATTATTATATGTTACAATATTTCTATACTGTTTTGAAAATAGTGACTGCCATGAGTAGTTTCATGAGTACTCAGCCACCATTCCCACTTCCCTGGACTGCCTGCCAGACTTTTCTCCTCATCTGTCTCTATAATTCAATAACTAAAGATTTGATGTCCACTAGAGTAAAATGCTTCCATGATCCTACTCTGGCTCTAGGCCAGCATGTTCTTAATCTGTTACAATTGGTGCCTGTCAGACCACAAAAGTCTTACTTCCCAGACATTTTGATTAGTTTTTTTTTTTTCATGGAACCTGGATAGCTGGCCTGTACCTCTTTATGTGGCACTGAGGAATTCCAGAGGCCTGCTCTGTCCCCACATGCTTCTATCCTCATGTGACTTTTAAAAATGAACTCATTCTGGTAGGGGTAGATAGCATCCCTGAAGATGCTGGCACCTTAGCAGGGTGAGGCTCTTTAATATGGTTATTATATTTAACATTACCCTTGTTCCTGCCCTTTTGAATTTTTAATTTCAATAATTATATCAACTGTTACCTACCAAGAGTCAACTATTATCTACCAAAAGACTTTTTTTGTTAAGAATGTTTTTATAATTTTTTAAAATAACATCTTATTCTTTTTTCCAAAAAAAACTGCATAATATATTAGAGATAAAAGTTAGCTAGCTCATAAAAGGCCTCTTAAGCCAAATAAGGGGCTCAGGTTCAATCTTGAGGGTAACGTGTAACCCCTGAAGATTTTTAAGCAATAAGATGATATAATCAAATTATAATCAAATATGAGTTATAGAATTTAGGACTTTGAATAGTTTCTGTATTTAGGTTAAGGAAGGAGTGGAGAAAGTTACAAAAATTAATAAAATAGTTACCAGTTAGAGTTAGTCTTCTAAAGAAAAACAAGGGACTGGAATAGAGAAAATGGAGAGCACACATAGACACACTTATACTTGCATATATCTGTATTTATCCATTTGTATATACACATAAATGTGTATGTGTGTCTGTGTATGTATAGTGGTTAGGAAAAGCCTGTTGGGAGCCTCTTTGGGAGATAATATTTAAGAAAGAGAGTTGGAACCAAAAGGTTGAGAATGGAACTAGCTCTGTAAAGAGTAGGGAGAAGAACATACTAGATTAAAGGAATAGAGTATGAAAAGGCCCTTTAAGGCCTTGAAGAGCAAGTTTGAGGAACTTAAGAAACTATGTGAATTTTATAGTGAGTGAGGCTAGAGATGAATTTGAAGAGAGATCAAAGACGGCTTTATACACTGGATTTAGATTTTGCAGGTACTTTAGGACCTTGCAATTAGATCTTAGTATTCTGAATTTTGTTTTAGGTACTTTGGGAAGCCATTGAAGGGTTCTAAGCAAGGAACTGACATGATCTTTTGCTTCTGTGTAGTGCTTTGGAGCAGTATAGTCAGAGAAGAGAACTAGTTAGGCAACTATTAAAGTCAGTAATCTAGGTAAGATATAGAGGCAGATAGAAATGAAACAGCAGAAATAGAAATGAAAGAATTCACAGTATAGTTTGGAAGAACACTCAATAGTACTTGCTGATGATATATAGCATTTAAAGGGTGATAGAATCCATTATGCAATGGATGACTTCAAGATGATTTTGGCTTGAAGCTGAATAGATAGTGGTAGTTAAGATTGATGTAAGTCCCATGAGGGCTTACTATTAACCTGTCACTGCTGTATCCTTAACATTCCTTGACATTCATAACAACCTGGCTCATAACAAGCACTCAGTAAATATTTGTTGCATGAGTGAATGCCAAAGATTGGGGTCAGGAGATGAGGAATAAGGAACAAAGAACAGATTTGGTAGGAGAACCAATAGATCAGTATTGAACTACTAAGTTTGAGATCTGTGAAACTGCAGTAAGTAAATACACACTGTGAGTCCTATTCTTTTGTTTTTGGCATCTCCACTTGGTTATTGGCTATCCTGACAGGATATGCTTCCTTCATACTGATAGGTCCTAAAATGCTTCTCTTTTCTTTATTATCTTGATATTTTATCAATTTAAAATTCTAAATGGCATTGAAAGAACGTTTTGAATAGTGAATAGATTCATGAACTGATCTATGGAGGTTTATCATGTTGTATACCTTCAATATTTCATAAATAATACTATTTGAAATCTTGTAATACTACCCCTCTAAGAGATGAGTATGAAGGACCTGGTCTGAAGACCTATTCAACTTAGACTTGATAATATGTTTCACCTATATTTAATCAGCATTTTAAGATGGGAAATTACATTCCATATTGTAAGTCTGAACATTGGAAGCATAATTTTGTACTCTACTTCTGCTTATTATGACAATGGGTGGCATACTGTACCACTGCTGAAGTCCCACTACCAACATGGTGTCTTGGGGGTCAGTTTGAGCAAAGAATTTCCTGGGAATACAGTGATTTTTTTTTTTTTTGTCTCTTTGTATACAGATATCAGAGCAAGTAATTCTCGCTGAGACATGCCAAATGTCATGCTTTAAGTTAGGATGTTGGAGTGAGGCATAGCTTCCTTTTCTCTCTGTTTATATTCAGTAAGAAATTCAGTATTTCTATTTTAGGGCCTTCCTATATATTGTTTACTTTGAGAGAAATAAATTCTATTACTGCTTTTTAAAAAAACACAATACCTTTAAAAAGTGATATGAAATGGTATTACTTAAATTACTTAAAATTACATAAGATAAAATATTAGAATAGTTGACTTATTACCAACTCATGAGATTTATTTTTACTTTTTAAAATCTAGGATCTTCTTACTAATTTTATCAAGACAACTGAAAATAATATAATGAAGCAAACCATTTGCAGCTATCTAGATTGTGAGCGATCTTGTGAAGCTGACATTTTAAAGAACACCAATTATAAGGTACTGTACTTATCAATTAACTGAGCATTTAAAAAATCTAATTATAAAATTAAACTTAGATAAAAATTGTTATCATATATCAAAATAGTGTTTAAAAAGAGTACTTGGTTTAATTATAGTGGTAATGCAGTTGAGAAGTTGAGTATCTCTGAGAACTTCGAATCATAGTAAGCTTGAATTATTTATATGCTACGAGCCAATAAAAGAGTGAATTGGTTTTACTAAGGTATTTGTAATGAGTCATGTCTCTGAAGTCATGATTAATATCCCTGCCATCATACAGTGGAAATTATCTAAAATATTCTTTACAGTTAGAAATGTTATTTTATATTTATTGAAATGCATTTTACTAAGGAGAAAGGTTGTCAGTCCTGAAGAATTATGTTACTAAGTAAGTGATTATTATCTCTTCTGTGGACCTTGGGAAGAAAAAAACATAATTAGCCTTGATTTGAAGAAATTCAGTAAAGTCCTTCAAGTCTAGTTTTCACTGGATCTATCAGAATAAAACTGAGAGATCACAAGATAGGATAAGATATGACTATCAGTGCAGATCTGACACCACCTCTAAAAGATAATGGAACTCTCAGTTGAAAGGAATGGATGTCCTGGAATTAAATATATGGCTATAGGAGATGTAAGGAGAAAGGCTGCCTGAAAAACATCATCTATGAGAATGACAGCGGGGAAGGATTTTATGTGTCTTTTTGTTTTTGTAAAAAGAAAAACTCAGACTGAAAGAATACATTTTATACTGAATTACAAATAAAAATAGCTATTATAATGAGAATATAAAAAGAGAGAGGCATAATGTGTACAGAAAAATGGGGTATGTGAGGAGGGAGGAGGAAAGCTAAGATCTATTCAGTAGAGTAAATCAGGAATTGGGAAGTGGGCCTGGAAGAACAATGTTTAGGGTGGGGTAAGTTCAGTCTTGGTTTAGGTGACATGGTGAAATAGTTACAGTTTGCCAGGCAGACATCAGGGTTCCAGTCACATGGACAATATGTCGCGGCAGGAAGTCCTGGTCACAAAGTTTAGATTTTTGTCATCCAAGCAGTCTATGTATTTAGAGAAGCAGAACTGTAGTTCACAGGGAAGGCACACTGGGAAGGACAAGAAACTTATAAAGTTAAAAGTGGCTTACGGTAGTATTTTTGTCTACCTATGTGAATTCCTATTTTCATGTCAACAGCTTACTTTCATTCTTTTCCAGGGATTTTTTCAGTTAATGTGCAGTAAAAGCTGCTGTGTTTATTTCCATAAAATTTGTTGGAAAAAGTTCAAGAATTTAAAATATCTGGGTGAAAACGATCAGGTACTTTATTTGTTTTTCCTTCAAAACTTTATTACAGCACATTTTCTCCTACCCTTTTCCTTTTTTTCCTCATTATTTCTTTTTGTTCATATTCTTTCTCCTCTATTTTTCTCACTCCATTTTTCTTTCCTTATTCCCTCTGATGCTTTTGTCCTCAATATTCGTTGCTCATCATCACCATTTGTTAAACAGATCTTTGTAGGGGATGCTCTGCTAGTAGCTTTGCTTAGTGATTTCTAGCAAGTTGTTCCTTCCCCTATACTCTCAAGTTTACACTCTTAAGAATAAAAATATTGACCTTAATTTCAAATGCATACAAGAAGCTGCAAACCTGTTAACTCTGAGAGCATGAAATCTTGCTCCTTGGCATATATCAGTTTTGCTCAAATAAACTCTTATAAAATTAGAAAAAAGAAGAAGAAATATTGTATATATTCACATAAAGGACATAGAATCAAAGAATAGAATTGCTGAATAAACAGGATAATTATGCAATTTTAAGGATAATTTTTATTTTAAGGGTAGAGAACAGTGACATTTTAGTCTTCAGAAATTTATTTGTAATTATTTATATTTGTCTAAAATCATAAAATGAAGTTGAATTCTTTGCCACTAAAATTAAAGTAAAAATTCAAAGCCCCGTTCTATATTAATTACTCTTTGGTGAGCTAATGACCATAAATTGGATCTATACTGTTTGGTTCTAGAGTGTTTAATTTGTACAAACGAAAAACTCTAATAAAGCAATTGTGGTATAGTAGAGCATTCATTGTATATGAATCTGGGTTCAAATCTTGATTGAGCCACTTAACTAGTTGTTTTTTTTTACAGTAGGCTGGTAATTTAACTGCTCTGAGACTCATTTTTTCTAAGTCATGAAGTAAGGCTAGTAATACCTACTTCATAAGGTTATCGTGAGGATAGACAGATAAAACAGATGAACGTGCATTGTTTTACACTAAAAATCATTATATAAAGCATTACTCATTTGTTTAAGCAGTGTGTACTTTAACTTTCTCTGTTAGGGCAATCAATATTGCTCAGCTTTAAAAGAAAAGTTAAAATAACTAGGAGACTTAACAAGAGGAAATAAGGTCAGAACCAGAGAAAGGACTCACATTTTTATTCTCCCTTTTTTATTGGTATCCTCATATATCCAATAGAAACTCAGTATTCCTTTTTATGCTTATTTAAATAGAACATTTTACTCAAAGTTGCTTCCCTCTAGACAGAAAATACATCTTAGGCTAGAAAATTCCTACTTGAAGATTTTGAAGTGGAAATGATGAGAGAGAAAAGTGCAATTACTCATTTTTAATAGGAAATCCATTAATATGTGAGATAGACTATCTTTGAATAACTAATTCTCAGATGTTTATTCAGATCTTTCATTTTACCATCCAGCTATAGTCACGTCCAACTTTATTGAAATAGATATGCACATCAGTAATTGTTTTCTTTATATTGTTTGTATTTTTTCTTTTGATAATTTATTGTTTTAACTGTTGATAACTTTAGAGTTTTAGTGGGAAGAAATGTTTGAAGGAAGGATGTACAGGTGACATGGTAAGGATGCTACAGTGTGATGTACCTGGAATTGTTAAAATCTTGGTGAGTATAGTATCTTTTTTCTTATTTTTTTACTTCTTTTCACTGGAATGGTATTTTGGGCTTCAAACACACTTGGGAATCATAATATTAGTATTCAAGCCTAATTCTCCTTGATCGTGACTAAGCACTCTGACTTTTCTGTTACTTTAATTTCCCCAAAGCAGTATTTAAATGGTTCTTAAGAATAAGGAAATTTAAAAAATAAAGACACACACAAATACACCTAGAGAGAGAGAGAGAGAGTATGAAAGAGAGAGACAAAGTAGGCCATGGCTGTACCAATGAGAAAAAGATGTCATGAACAAAGAATGCTAATCTAATTCTGTGCCACTGAAGGTTAAAAATACTTTTTAGACTGTCTGAACCTCTTTTAGTCTATAAACATCTTCCAGTGAAAATACCTATGGAAATCACATATAATACCTGTTACATAAAATGTGTTCAAATGATATCTATTTTATTTTTTAATTAATTAGATAGTTTGTTGAATTTTTAGTTTATAAGTAAAAAGACCAAAATTATAAATAGAAATATGTATTTTCTTTTTCTTTAGTTATATTCTTTGTATTTTAGATTTGGCATTTAAATCCTATAGAGATGTAAAGTAAAACTGTTTTTTAAGGTAAACTCTATTATAGTTTTATAGTCTGTTGTTTGATTAGGATTGTTTATAGCTCACCTTGCTACCTCTGTTTTATTTATATTTTCTATAGCTTTATTCTCATTGTGTTTTTCGAACATTAAGGCTGTAAATAACATTAAAGAATTTTGAAAATTTAACTATTTTAGGACTCTTTTTTTTTTATCATTTCCAGTTTGAAGTTGTGAGAAAGGATGAATATATAACCATTGAAAATTTAGGAGCAAGGTAAGCTTGAAATAAAACATTCTACTTTTTTTCTGAGCTGCTTATATTTTTCAGTTGCTGCTTCTGTATTCTTGTCACTTCTTAGAGCACCATTAAATTTAAGGAAGTATTGTGTGGGAAAATGGTTTTTAATTGATATTTGTCTCACCCTCTCTCTTCCCATTTTGTAGACATTTAAATTTCAATGCAGGAAAGGAGAAATTATGTTGATACTTTCCCCTTAAGTATGAAAATAATCTTTTCCTTAAAACAAACATTTTTAAAGTTATTTAAATTAGGTAACTTTCTCCTAGCTTTTAAAACTCATTCAGGCCTCTTAGCTTGTCTGACAGTTAGAATCATCTTCTTGCTTAGATGAGAAAACTTTATTTCAGAGGAATATACAGTATAAGCTGGAAATAGAGTGTTATACATAGAGGTATAGAGTATTATTGAAATTAGAAATTTCAATATAAAAACTTCTCCTAAACTATTGATTCTCTTCTGTTTAAAAAGTAAATGTCTACCATTTTTCAGTCTATCAAAGACATTGCATTGATATCTAAAGCAGTTTTCCCATATGAGCTAAATGAAACCCAAAATTTTTCTTTCGCATAGATCACACCCCTAAAATCTAGATATATCAGGCTGCATGCTGAATATCTCCACTTTTATTTTTCAAAAAGATGTATAGCTCAGCATGACTGCAGCTGGACTCGGCAATCTCTTCCCAACACTGTTCTGTAACATTTTTTAAGCCCAGTCAATTTGACTTTTTAAATATATTGTTAATGCCTCCTTTCTGTACTTCCACTAAACTAAATGAAGTTACTTTTTTTCACTTGGAATTCTGAAACAACTTCCAAATCTGGTCTTTCTAAATTAGCCTTAACTTTCTCGAATCTGTCATTTACGTAGCCATCAACAGCACTTTTCTAAAAGGAAAATTGAAATATATCACTTTTTTGCTTGAAAATATTTCAGAGGCTTCTTGTTGCTCTTAAGTTCAGACTCCTTAGCTTGGCTATTCAGTCACCTTGGTCTCTGCTGACCTCACTACTATCATCTCTTGTCATTCTTTTCTTACTCAATATGCAGCAACTATATTGGCTTCTTTTAGTTCTTGATTGTTCCATCCATTTTACCCTCAGGCCTTGCCTAAAATACTTTACTCCTTTGCCTGGTGAAAGCTTCTGGAAAGCTTTACTTACATTAGATTAGGTATTTGTCACATGTTTCCTCTACTACTTCTATTAAAACATTTACTAAGTTTTTTTATATTTTCTTGGCTATCATTTAACTATAACCTCCATGAGGGCAGGATCTTTATCTTGCTTACTACTATAATCTCAGTACATAGCACAATGCCTAGTATATAGCACCCAATAAATACAGGACAAATGTAGAGATTCTGAATTCCATTATTTTGCAATGCGTATGTTAGTTTTGTTTTGACAGTTAACTTGGTTGAATATGAACTGTGAACTCTTTTTCTTGGGTAGGAGTTCCAGTCTCAGATCTTCTATCTTTAGCTGAGCTGCTTTGAGTCTATTCTATACATGTATGGTTCAGCAGTCAGAGATGTGGCTAGAAAGAATTTTGGCATCTCTTCTCTGACTCTTTCTTGTGGTATTGCCCCACTCTCTTCAGCAGCTATGGTTCCCTGGCTTCAACTTTCTGGTTCATTTAGCCAAGGAGACCTCTGTTTTTCACCAGGCTATACTTAGTCCCAGGCTAAAAGCTCTGATATTGATTAACTTAGAAATTTATTTTATGCAGTCCTCTCCTCTAAAAGTGTATTCTCTAGCCTCCCACCCCATCAGAGCTGGTCTTTTTCTTCCACACTCCAATCCCTTCGGGGAATTGCTTTTTCTAATTTTTCTAGGTTATATAATTGTTTTCTGTGAGGGACTCCTCTGGTAACTGGATCTTATTGCCAGAAATAGAAAAGCTACTTCATGGGGCTTTCTGAATGAATGACAAAATGTTTGGTTATTTTTTCATACTTTAAGATGTTTTATCATTGTTAACATATGCATAAAGAAAAGCTCACAAAATAGAAATGAAGACTTTAACAAATAATTATAAAGCAAACACTTTTGTTGCCCTACCCAAGTCAACAAATAGAATTTTGCCACCAACTTCTCTTCTCCTAGGTAACTGTGATCCTGAACTTTGCAGGGACCATTTCCTTATTATTCTTTATAAATGTACTAAATATAAATGCATTTTTGAACACTGAAGTTTTTTATAGTTCAGGTTAATAGGTTTCAGTCATGTTAATAGATATGTAATGGTATCTTACTATAGTTTTAATTTGCACTTTCCTCATGACTAATGTAGCTGAATATCTTTTCAGGTATTTATGTACCACTGTATATCTTCTTCAATGAATTATCTGTTTAAATTTTTGCCCATGTGTTTTCATTGGATTGTTTGTCTTATTTTAGAGTTATAAGGTTTCTTTATGTATTCTGGATACAAATACTTTATCTAATATGTATTTTTAAAATATTTCATTCCAGTCTGTGGCTTGTCTTTTTATTTCCTAAATATATCTTTCAAAAAGCAGAAATTATTTTCTACGAAGTCTGATTTATCAGTTATTTCTTTTATGCTTTCATGTCCTTTGTTCTATTTAAGAAAATTTGTCCAACCAAGAATTGCAAAGATTTTCTCATGTATTTTCTCTTAACAATTTCTCTCTAACAAACTGATGCACCTTATCATTTTCTCCAGACTTCTTGCTGGGATTCTTAATGGGATTATGTTGAATATATAGATAAATTTGGGGATAATTTACACCTTAACAATATTAAGTATTCTCAGCCATGACTATGATCTATGATTTCATTCAATTAGATCTTTTTTGATATCTCTGAGGAATGTTTTGTAGTTTTCTGTGTACAATCTTATAGTGTTTTGTTAGATTATCCATATATATTGGATTTTTTATGTTTTACAAATGATATTTTTAAAATTTCATCATGTTTTACAGGTGATATTTTTTAAATTTCAAGTTCTCATTATTTGTATTATATAGAGTTGATTTGTGCATATTGAACTTGTATCCTGTGACTGATACTTAATAGTTCTAATATCATTTTGTAGATTCTTCGAGGTTTTCTAGAGGTGATCATGTCATCAGTGGATAAAGATAATTTTATTTTTTTCTCTCAATTTGTATTTGATTTATATTTCTTATTGCTTTGGCTATGGCTGCTGGTCCAGTGTTAAATACAAGTGGAAGAGCAGACATGTTTGCCTTTTCCTAGGAAGAAGTCTTCAGGTTTTCACCACTTATTGTTAGCTGTAGACTTTAGCTTTTCAGATTGAAGAAATTATTTTCTCATCCTATTTTGCTGAAAATTTTTATTATGAATGAAATTGAATTAATGCTTTTCTGCATGCATGGAGATGATTATATGGTTTTCTTCTTTAATCTGTTAATAGAATGAATTCATTAATTTATTTTCAAATGTTGAATCAATCTTCCTTTCCTGGAATAGGTAACAGTTGGTCTTGACCTAATTATTTTTTCCATATTGCTGCTATTTTCTTTTTCTAGCTTTATTTTGATATAACTGACATATAACATTGTTTAAGTTTAAGGTGTACAGGGTGATAATTTGATATATGTATACATTGTAAAATGATTATTATAGAAAGTTTAATTATCATACACATCTCACATAGTTAACATTTTTTGTGTATGGCGAGAACTCTTAAGATTCACAAAGCCGCTTTCAAGTATACAATACATTATTTAATTATGGTCACAGTGCTGTATCCTGGACCCCAGTTTGTACTCTTTGATCCCTTTATCTGTTTTCCCTATACCCCTGCTTCTGGCAACCAACAGTCTACTCTGTTTTTATGAGCTTGCAGATTTTTACCCACCACATGTAAGTAAGATCATACAGTTTTGTCTATCACTGTCTGGTTTATTTCACCTAGCATAATGCCCTCCAGGTTCATCCATGTTGTTGGAAACAGCAGAATTTTCCTTCCTATGGCTAAATAGTATTTGTGTGTGTGTGTGTGTGTCTCACATTTTCTTTATCTGTTAGTTCATCAACAGATACTTAGGCTGTTTCCATGTCATGGCTATTGTAAATAATACTTCAGTGATTTCATTTCCTTTGAATATATATAACCCCTAATCAGATATATGATTTGCAAATATTTCCTCCCATTTTTTTTTTTTTTACTTGCAGTTGTTTATTATTTTAAAGACTTTACATATACAAGTAGAAGCAACACGTGTTGTTGGGGCTTTAGCTAGAGTAGGAACTGCTAGTCACTTATTGGAGATTTATTAGTTTTTTTTTGGTGGTGTCATGCTACATGATTCTTCATGATTTCCTATCCATGATCGGTATCTGAACATTTGAGTATGTGGTCTCTCCTCTTGCAGACTTTACAGTTTTTATTTTAACAGAGAAAGAACTTCACCAGTCAGCTCAGCTTGTGGTATTGGATAAGTCAGCTGGTAGTGTCTGTAGGTAGTGTGGCTTCTAGCTACATGAAGCCACAGCCTGTGCACGGAGGTTGGGAGTGAGGTTCTTCTGGCTGGACTTCATGGTTGGGTGAAGCTTGCGGCTGGGCTCCACATTCAAGTGGAGCTGCTGGCGGACACCTGGTCAGGTGGGGCTGATAGCTATGTTTTACAATTAGGTAGGGCTCCTAGCTATGCTCTGCAGTCACCTCTGGTCACATAGGTTTGTAGGCTTTGATCCTTTTCAGGGCATTGCCACTGGGCAAATTCTGTGATTGGGCAGGGCTTCAGGCCATGGCCATAATTGCTTCCAGTTGAGTGGGTCCTCAGGCTGTGCTCCCTGAACAGATGGTACTACTGACTGGACTTAATATTGCAGGTGGAGACACAGGCCAGGCTTCATGGTCAGATGGGGTCTTAGGCTGTGCTCTGAGATCAGGTTAGGGCCACAGGCTGTGCCCTGAGGTTAAGCAGGGCCACAGGCTGTGCTTTGTGATTAGGAAGGCAGTTAGCTGTGCTCTGCTTTGGGTGAGGTTGCTGGCTTGAGTGATTCTTGCTAAATTTGAGCTATTGAGGATATGAACAAGGGTGGTGCCTAGTTAAAAAAGAGCCTGACTAGAGTTTGGTTGAGGAGAGAATCTTTATTACTGGATTCAATTTTCTAATATGTTTAAAGGATTTCTGCACTATGTTCCTAACAGAAATTGATCCACAGTTTTCTTTTTATACTGACTTTGATGACTCTGGATATGGTGTCAAGGTAATGCTGGCCTCTTAAAATGAGTTTGAAAATGTACCTACCTCTGTTTTGTCAAAGAGTTGCTGTATCTTTTATAAATGTTTTAAACATTCACCAGAGAAGCCATGTAGAACTAGAATTTTCTTTGAGTTTTTTAGAGTACTAATTAAATTTCTTTAAGAGACATATGGCTATTAAGATTATCTATTTGTTCTTGAATGAACTTTAGAAGTTGTATTTTTCAGGGAATTTATCAGTTTCATCCAAGTTATAAATATTCCTATGATCCCTTTATCTGTAGATGGTGCAGTGATGTCACCTTTTTCATTCCTGCTATTGGTAATTTGTGTTCTTTTTTTCTTTTTTTTCTTGATTGTGCTGGCTAAAGGTTTAACATTTTTGTTGCCCTTTTCAAAAAATCTGGATTTTAAAAATTAATTATCTCTAATAGTTTCTGTCTTTAATTCATTGATTTCTGTTTTATCTTTGTTATGTCCTTCTGCTTCCTTTGGGTTTAGTTTGCTCTTTTTTTTTTAAGGTTAAAGTTTCATGACTGATTTGAAACCAACTAATTTCCCTTTAAGGATTGGTTTTTGCTGTGTTTCTTCACACATTTTGATATGTAGCCTGTTTTTAAATGTTTCAGTTTAATTTTTTTTTCTGATTGTGTGTTTCTTTGTGCCTTTTAATTGCCAAATATTTGGGAGATATTTCAGTTATCTTTCTAGATAGCGACTGCTAGTTTAATTCCCTTGTGGTCACAGAACACATTTTTTAGCATTACAGTCTTAAAATCATGGAGATTTGTTTTATGACACCTAATATTGTATATTTTTATTAATGTCTTGTGCATTTGAAAAAAATTTATATGCTGCTGTTGCTTTTGTTTAGTGGAGTAGCCTATACATTCGATAAGTTGGTTTATTAGTTTTGTTTCTGTATTCTTTATTATTTATTATTTGCTTATTATTTATGATCTGTTTATTCTTTCTGTCAGTCACTAAATGTTGAAGTCTGATATCAGTATTTTATCTTTGTCTATTGCCTATTTATGAATTCTGAAAGTACTAAATTCTACATAGATATTTAGGGTTATTATCTTCTTTTTTTTTTTTTAGGTGAGGCAACCCTAGGTTGACCTCACAGATTGCAAAGGACCTTGACAGCTTACAATCCCTTATGTATGTATGTATGTATATATATATATATGTATGTGTGTGTGTGTATGTATTTATTTTTTATGCCTCCAGCACCTGGTCTTCCTAGGTAGAGTCTCCCATCCAAGTACTAACCAGGCCCGACCCTGCTTAGCTTTCGAGATTAGACGGGATCAGACTTCTTCAGGGTGGCATGGCTGTAGACTTATCTTTTTTCCTGATGATTTGACTCATTTATCCTTCTCCTTCTGTAACATCTTTTGTTACCATTGATAACATTTCTGTTTTAAGCCTCCTTTTTCTGATGTTTATATGACTATTATAGTTTTCTTTTGATTAGTATTTGCCCGGTATATCTTTTTACATTCATTTACTTCAATCTCTGTCTTTGAATATAGTTTCTTATAGACAGTATAGGTCTTGCTTTTTTTATATCCAACTTGACAATGTCTATATTGAATTGAATGATTTATTCCATATAAATTTGCAGTAATTACTGATAAGGTTAGATTTAAATCTACCATATTTTTGGTTGTGTTTAGTTTTTATCATCTATGTTTTGTTTTTAATTATCTGAGGTTTTTTTCTTATTATTTTTTAGTGTTGTTCTCAGACTTATGCTATATATTTTTAACTTAGAAAAATCTATTTTCAAATAATATACTACATCACGTATAGTGTACAAACCTTACATTAAGTAATTCCATTTTTTCTCATCTTTTGTACTGTTTGTACTATTGTCATGTTTTACTTCTGCATATTTTGCAAATCCCATAATATATTATTACTTAGAAGTGTAGTTTATTTTTTTTTGTTTGGAACTTTATATACATTTAAAAAGTTATGTTTTCTATGCTTTTTAACTATACATTGTTGGTGTGATTCATTCTTAACTATTTTCACTTCATTGCTATAATTTATTACATGGCTATACTACTTTAATTATTCTACCATTGAAAAACATATGGGTTATTTTAAAATTTAGATTGTAATAACAGTGCTATGAAGAACATTCCTATACATCTCTTCAAGAGTATATCTGCAGAAAATTTACCAGAATATACAGCGGGGAGTAGGATTGCTCAGCCATTTATACATATGTTCAACTTTACTAGATTTTGCTGAACTGTTTTCCAAATTGGTTTTACCAATTTACACTCCCACTAACAGTATAAGAGAATTCATCTTATTCGGTAATTTTAATAATACTTCATATTGTTAGAGTTCAAACTGTTTCCAGTGGTTGGCAGTGTTAACGGTGGCGCTGGATATAAAATCAGTTAAAACATCCGTCACCGAAATCTCTGTCCTCATTAAAATATATTTTAGTATTGTCTAATTTTTTGTTTTGTTTTGTTTTCTGAAGGAGAGTTCATTTCAAAGCTAAGCCACAAGTTTTTTCATCTGTTTTATGGCAACATTTACTTAGTGTTTAGTCTATTTAATAAATTTTGCTACTTTTCCCTAAATTTTTTTCTAATTATTTTTCTTGATGTTACACTAGTTTTCCTCTCTCTCTTTTTAATCACTTGTCATTATATGAGTTGAAATTTCTTGGAATAGCTTATAGTAGGAAGATTCTGGGGTAGGGGAGGGCCTGAGAGAAGGTCCAATTTTGCTGTTTTTTAACAATGTAAAGATTTTTTTTTTCCTGCAACCATACAGCCTTCTTGCAGATAAGACAGTTGAGTAATTTTTTTTTTGGGGGGGTATGAAAACTAGAAATTCTACTTGCATCTTAATTCCCATGAAAATGGCAATGCAGAGTTGTCATTGTGGTTTTTGTTTGTTCATTCATTTTTCTCCTTTGCTTTTAAATTATTTCTAGGAGGAAGAGGAGAAAGTACTCACTTACTTAACCATGCTGATTACAGAAATCTGACTGACTTTGGTATTAACTGTAACAATTTTTTTTCACTTTTAGTTATAAAAAGTTGATGTCTCTGAAAATAACTGATACTGATATAAGACCGAAGATCAGTTTAAAATTTAGTACAAAAGGTATTATTTTGTTCTTATATGTCTTTTATCAAAAAATATGGTTAAATTTTTTCTTATTCTGTAAAGTGTCATGCCATTAACAACCATGTGTTTATTTGTGTTTGTCATCCACTGAGCATCACTTGGTGTAGGCTGGAATTCATGGACAGAAAGATCAACAAGTATATGGTTCTCACATTACCTAGGCATCCTATAGGGAGGTTTACTAGGTCTAATGCCTAGCTCTGACTTCACAGAGAGTGGCTTCAGCAGATGTTCCCTACTAACCCTCCTCCCTTGCTGCATTCCCTGTTACTAAAGCAAAATGGAAGGAATGAACATTTGGGGCTCAAGGCAAAGTAATCTAAACTTAGGTGCCAGCTGTTTAGGACTGTGCTAGTAAATGCCAGCTGCTCAGCATTTGGAGAACTTACCTAGTCCCATGGAAGAATAGTTTGGTGGCATTCCTTCTTGCTAGGGGAATTGGATGTCCCTGACTCTAGTCTGCTTCTTATTTGGCTACTCAGAGATAACTCTCTGAGTCATTTGCTTTGCAATTTGCTTGGCCCCACAGTGTATATCAAGTATAACAAGCAAGAATATTATTTTAAATTTCTCTTGAAGAATCATGAAGGTTAAAATAATAAAGCTGTATTTTATGATAAACACATTTTAAAAAAATTCATACAACAAATATGCCATATTCTACATTCTTACTACTTTCTAATTCATCTCAGTCTACTTTCCTCCTTTGGAACTGCTACTAAATCAGGAAATACCAAGCAGTTCAGTCACGTACCTTCTTCTGTTTCATTGATGAAATACCCACTTTATCATTAATCTATTTTTTGAGAGAGTAAGAACATGAGATTCATTAGATAAGTGTGTCTCAAACTTTAATGTATTTTTAAATCATCTGGTGATTTTGTTAAAATGTAAGTGCCAATTTAGTAGCTCCAAGGTAGGGCCTGAGATTCTCCTTTTTTAACAGACTCCCATATGGATGCTGATGCTGCTAGTCTATGGCCTGAGCTTTGTGTAGCAAAGCATTAAATCACCTTATATTTCCTGATATCGTTCTTTGTTGTATAATATGGTAGCCACTAGCAATATATGGCTATTTAAATTTAAATTAAGTATAATTAGATAAAATTTCAAACTTTGTTTCTTTGTTAGAGAGCAGCATTTCTAGTTTTCAGTGACCAGTGGACAGTGCAAATTTAAAACATTTTTATCACAGCAAGTTCTGATTAAGTAATTGCTGATCAAGATAAAATGTAATTGCCTAAGTAAAGTATAATTAAACACAGGCAGTTACAATTCTTAAAAATCTTTAGAATTGAAGTCCTAATATTTTTATGCCATTGGGTTGTCAAAGCTCATTTACTTGAACAAAACCCTGGATGGTTGAAAGGCTTCTTTGGTGATTAGTATTTGTGATTACTTTTGCTTGTGAGCATAATGTTTTTGCTTTGATTATTTGACTACTAGACAGATAACAACATGCTTATTGAGCACTAGGTGTAGCAAAGCACTTTACTGTACTTCATTCTTTTGGAATAGTCCCTCTCCTGCAGGAGCTTAGAATGTAATATGGCAGACCACATAGAAAAAAGAGCATTAATGTGGAATGTTTTGACTTCTCAAAATTCATTTTCAGATGAAATGCCTGTCTTCAAACTTGATTATAATTATTTCTATCATCTGCTTCATATAATTATTATTTCTGGTACTGACATTGTCCGGCAAATATTTGATGAGGCTCTGCCACCCCCTCTTTTGAAAAAAGAGCTTCTTATTCACAAGAATGTGTTGGAACCCTACTACAACCATCTTTGGACAAATCACCCTTTGGGTGGAGCATGGCATCTGCTTTATCCCCCAAACAAGGAGCTACCACAGTCAAAACAGTTTGACTTATACCTCCTATTAGCTCTCATAAAACATTTGAATGTATTCCCTGCACCCAAAAAAGGCTGGAACATGGAACCGCCATCTTCTGATCTTTCTAAGTCTGCCGACATCCTGAGGCTGTGCAAATACAGGGATATACTCCTTAGTGAGATTTTGATGAATGGTCTCACTGAGTCACAGTTCAATTCAATTTGGAAAAAAGTTTCAGATACTCTTCTGCGCCTTGGAATGAAGCAAGAGGACATTGACAAAGTGAAGGAGAATCCCATTGAGAATATCTCCCTTGATTACCATCAGCTGTCCATCTACCTAGGCATACCAGTACCAGAAATCGTCCAGAGGATGTTATCCTGCTATCAACAAGGTACAAAACAATTATTACCTTTAGCCAGTAAACCTTCATCAAGTGTCTGCTATGTGTCAGTCACAGTGCTAAGGGCAGGAGGTGTAGTGAGCTCACATTCTTGAGAGAATAGACTCATCAAGAAACTAATAGAAATTATAGTGCTAGAGATGTTCCAGAATACCATGGAAAATCCTAGCCTAAGAGAATCCAAGAAAACTTCCTGGAAAATATAACATTTAAGGAATTCCTAAGTCATATATAAAAGTTAGCCAAGTGAAGAAGATGGAGAAGAATGTTTCAGAAGGAAACAAGAAAAAGGTATAGAAACAAAAATATAATGCAGGGAACTAAAAAGTTTGACCTTAAAGTAGATTAAATAGTGGATAGTAAAGGTATTAAAGTAGGGGAGCATTCATAGCGAATACATTCAAGAGGATTTCTTTTACCATGTTGAGTTTATATTTTCAAAAAAGGAATTGTTGAACATTTTTTAGAGGAATTTTCTCACTTCTACAAAATTAAGGATGCCTAAAACCATGCAATACTGATACTGTGTGTTTCAAGGATGCCATTTTAGACTCCATAAGTATATGTTTCTCTACCTTTCTAGCACAATCTTGATGTTTAAAAATTTGGCAGCTATCCAGTGGCCATGGGTAATTTAAAAAATTAGGTAACATTTATGCAAGTTTCTAAAGGCAGCAGTGGCCATTCCTAGGCACTATATTGATATGGAAAGACCTCAGACCACCTTTCCCACATTCCAGGATAGTCTCTGAGCTGTCATCGTGGAAAGCGGAGTTCAAGGCATGTCAGCGTCATTGAAACCCTTGTGCTATTTTGGGTGACTTTTCCTGATCTCGATATTAGTCATACTACGTGGTGAGCAACTGATGACCACGCCGAAGCTATTTAAACATACAACTTCCCAAGTTTCTAGTAATTGTTGAACTGGTTCTTCAGAGATGATTGCTAGGCCCCTATCCCATTTCTTTTACTAAGGCTCTGGGATACCATTGTATTTTCCTGCTTAACTCCAAAGAGCTTTCTTTGAGTATTAAAGAAGAGAATGCCGAGTTTGATGGTATAAGAAAGTGAAGCAATAACCGCTGACTTATAAATTACAGACTTTTTAAAAAAATACATTGTCTATTAAGATTTTAAATGATAAAAACTCATGAGAATATAAAGGTAATATTGAGGAAAGTGCTTTGAGCACTAAATAAATTCAAGGTTATTTCAAGCAATTCTTACTTAGGTAGTCTGAAGAGCTTATTGAAGAACCTTCAATAGAGGCTTTCCTAGTATCTTATATCTACTTCCAAGTAGTTATTAAAGCTGCAGTTTTCATTTGTATATTCGATCATTTGATTAATATCCATTGTCCCTAGTAAATATTTACGGAAGTTGTCTTTTTTCTTCATCATTTAATCTCTAGAGCTTGATATATTATTAATAGGAAAAAGGGAGTGCTATCAGGATTATTCTGACTGCTAAAGAGGGGATGGGGCTTAAGGGGCTGGGAGAATGGGATGAGAATTAAAGAAGTACAAATTAGTAGTTGATAGATGGTACAAATTAGTAGTTGATAGATGATCATGGGGATGGGGAGCATGACATAAGGAATGTAGTTAGCATTAATGCAATGGTTAGGTGGAAAGCCAGAGGAGAGAAAGAACAATTATCGGGATTGTTTTATAAACTACATGAATGTCTAACCAATGCCCTGTATACTTGAAACTAATAATTAAGTATTTTTTAAAAAAGTCCCAAACTTTGAATGGAAGTTTACTTTATAATTGGCTATTAAATACTACCTGACCTTAGACTTTATAAATCATGAGACTTTGTTGCTTGGTTTAAAGTGCTTATATTCTAGGCATTATCTGTGAAGAATGATCAAAATATGTTTACTTTTCTTTATTTAATCATGGGTTTATAAACTTTATGTTATAATCCAAAGATCATGCCTATTTATACTAGATTCATGAGTGAAGCCAATTATTTTTACAGTTAGTTATAAAATTACTTGGTGCAGTGTAAAAATCTTTTGGCTTTTCATAGTCCAAGGCAGATATTTGTTGGTTGTATCTTCAATTGCATATCTGAATGTTTTCTTTATGTATCATAGGAATTGCTCTACAGTCAATAACTGGCAGTCAACGTAAGTATGTTAAAAACAAAATACCTAAGTGACCTTTCAATTTGGGATAGCTAAGGGGTCGGTCCCTATAAGAATCTTACTGTATGATAAACTGCAAGTGTTATAAGCTTGGAAAATCATGTTGTCAAATTACTATTAGCAGAGTCTAATATGAGCCTTTTTACTCTGCATTGGTCTTAGTGCATGTGCCCCAGAGTTTATCTAAGCATAGTATTTTACTTTTTGATACATAGGACACTTCAACAGGCAAAAATGCCTACCTGCTTGCTCTACCTGATCATATATGCTGCTCTATAGCTTATGTAGCTTTTATTTGGTTATCTATCAACTGTTAAAGCTGTATACTTTTTTTGCTGCATGGTGAGTTGCTAATTTAAATTTCTATTTTTGTGCTGTTTTTTTTTAATGTAATTCATATTGTGCAATTAAAATTTACTTAAGAAAACAACACCATGGGTTTTGTTTGGAGTAAAATTATACTTAATAATATCGTGGGTTTTGTTTGTACTCTCTGTGGCCAGTCAGGTAAAATTCACAAATTTTGAGATTAAATCTCTAGGGCAATATCAAGGAGTATAGTGTCAAAGAAGAAGTCATGTAATAAAGGGCTGGTACACTTTCAAAATCTTTGGTTATGAAAAAGAAGGAAAAAAGAACAAAAATAGACCTTCTAGTTTTTTTTTTTTTTTTAAGATATGTTTTAGATTTATGTCGTAAAGTAATTCTGCTTACAGTATTAATAGGGGTCAATGTCAGGATGCTCAAAAACTTAGTATTTAGAGTTCATTTAATTTCCAGAATATCTAAATGTGTAGAGTTTACTTACGATAACAATAAAGTATCTTAGCATTTGGGTTCATACTGATTGGTTCCAGGTTAGTTTATATATCTATTATTTGGTCATTGGTAAATGAGCATTTCATCTAGTAATTGAACAGAGTAAGATGTTTTCTAATTCTGTTTCTGGAATGGTATTTGGGGATGTAAATATATTTATAGTAGTGATAAGAGGCTAAAATTGTGTACATCAGATTTTGAGTGTTTCGTCTTTAACATATAGGTATTGAAATAGAAGAATTACAGAATGAGGAAGAAGACCTAAGTCCACCTCTCATGGAGTACAATATAAATGTGAAGTCAAACCCTGAAATACAGTTAGCAGAAATGAATAAAGATGGGGCATCAATACCCAGTGAATCTTCAACAGAATCTATTAAAGATCTCCAGGAAGTATACGCTCTCTTTAATATTTGAATTAGAAGAACTTAATCAGGGCCTTTAGTTTGTTGCATGTACTATAATTAAAAGATCTCAGACAATCTTAATTTTATATTTATCAGAGTATTCATACAAGCTTGAATTGGAATTTTTTTTCAGTACTTTTATAATCTTTCCTGCATTAACTGTTTATTCTGCCAACATTTATTGAACATATATTATGTACCAGGCACTGCGCTAGACTTTTGAACATGTTTATTTCTTCTGATTGTTGGGAATGTATGTGGGAGGTTAATAGATTGTATTAGAAAGCATAATGGGCAATAGGAGAGAGAAAGGAGAAAAAAAAAATGGATATTTGCACAGAGGTAGAATTAAAATCATGATGGAATCTCTGTATTACTTTACAGATAAGTGGTAACAGTTATTATATACTCAACTAAATTCTCCTTAGGCTTAATTTTTCATCTTATGAACTTGAACATATTGATTTTTTTAAAGTACTTTCTTTGTTACTTATGCATGACTATGTGGAAATGAGGATTTGTGAGCTTTTTTCAAAAGTGGCTAACTCTTTGATGTTATATATTGTTATATATCAATGATTTTATCAGTGATTTTTTAAGAGCAGAAGACTGAGATTAAAATAAAAATGAAAATGAAAATTTTTAATAGAGTTTAGAAAGAAAATATAATCTATAATATTAGAAGATAAAAGGTTTCAGTAGTTTAAGGAAATGTATTTTGCAAAATAACCCATTGTGCCGTTTGAATTTCATATTAAATACATGATTTATTTCTTACCTATCAGGTTAAGAGTAAACCAAAGAAAAAGAAAAAGACTAAAAATAAAAAGGTAAGAGACTGTATTAGCATTATAATAGAGGAATGTCTGATTAGGAACACTTAGGTATAATATATGGATTCAATCAATGTTAGAACTTAAAATTAGTCCAAGTAGACATGTAGCACAGGTGACTTAAAAAATGTCAGTGGTTTATTGAATGTGTGATTATAGAGAAGTTTATGTATGTTAGATCCTGAATGCAATTAAATATACTGATAAAGAAATAGAATTAGTCAGTTGGAAATTCTGTTACTTCCTACATATCACTCTCATTGAAAATACCTAGTGAGTGTTTTAAAAACAGCTACTCATCATGTTTCTGCTGATATGTTTAGAAATATATTTTTTTAAACCTTAAAACATCTTGATTTTCTTTGTGTCTAAGAGTCTGCCAGCAATGCAGTAATTGCAAAATGGTACAAATGCAAAACTTCTTTTATGACTCTTCCTTTTTTTTTGCCAGTTGAAAAATGAACAAGTTACTGTCTGTAGCACATTTTTAGCAAGAATTGTATTAATTGCCTAGAAAATCACAAGAGAAAGTCAGTAGTCATTTTGTTTTTTAGCTTAATTTTTTTTAATTCAGACTTTATTTTCAAGGTTAAATTAAACAGGGAATAAATACAACTGGATAAATATAAACACCATTCAAAAATTTATACCCTGATAACATTCAACTGTTCTTATTAAATGTCAGCAACTGTCAGATTTTTTTAACAGCCTAAATTTTTTCTAATTTATTTTATTAAACAAGTTGAGATACTTTGAAGATAATTTTATCAAGATAAAACATTAGGCAAGATTTCTTATATCTTACATCTTTTATCTAAATTTTAAAGTATGATATTTAAAAATGCTGAAATTTTTACATACAACCATTTAATATAGAATAGTCCTATCATATACTTACTGTTATTTTAAGTGCAAAGAATTGTCTCCTTGTAGTATTATAAAAAGCTAAGTCAATCCAATGCTCTAAATAGGAATTCTCCTCATGAAAAATTCTAGCATATAGAAATTTGCTTGCATTAAAGACTGATAACAAAGCCCGTGTGCATGAGATTTGTATCCTCTATTAATTATTTGTTTTGCACCATCTCTACCTACAGATAGTTGAAGTCCTAAAATTACTCATATATTACCCTTCCATTAAAAATATTAATTACTCTCGCTCTTTCTCCTACTCCCACTTCCCAGCCAAGGGAATTGAAGGTTAGAAATAGGAAAGAGAGGTAAAACAGATGCAGAAGAACAGAAAAAGCATTGTGATGAAGCTTAGAGATAAAAAGAAATCTGTCAGGAAGTAAACTGAGCTCTTCAAATAGGAAGTCCACGCTAAAGGAGGGAAGTTGCTGAGGTATGTGTAAGAAGACATACTAACACATGCATTGACATAAAGTTGTCATGGAAGCAGCTAAAAAGGACTTTTAGAAATACTTAACTATACTAGATATGTTCATTATGAACAACCAAAAGTCTTTTAAACTTGGTTATTTAAGTACACTAGAACCAAGGCAAGAGTTCATAATTCTAAATTGTAGAATCAAACTGGCACTGGACATTAATTAGATACTGAAACACAAAAATCCTTGTAGTATACAAACAATAAAGCAAAATAAATTTGTAAGTACATCATGGAATCTGTGGGAAAGGAGACCCTGAAGTTTTTTGTAAACAAGAGGTGGTAATAGGAATTAATACTATAACATATACAAGAGCAATTTATACTCTTAATGGAAAAGTAATATATGAGTAATTAATATTCTTAATATGTGTTAAGTGTCATCAATATTACCTTTATTTAGTATGTTGCCTTTATAACTTTATTTTAATGAACATAAAATTGAAGGATTTTTAACATTTCTGTCGAATCATGACTTCCCTAACATTTCTTTTTAATAAGATTGTTAACATATAAATTTGCTCTCTTCTTACACATAGATTTTCAAGAACTCTTATACTTAGTATAGCATTCCAAAAATGAAAATTCTATGTACCCTGTTCCAAGATATACCAATAGGTACAAACTCAGCTCTAATACTCACTTCTAATATCTGAATCAATGATTTTTAAGTTGTGTTTCATTACTCAGGAGTAGATTACAAAATCAGTTTAGTGGGTCACAACCACCATTTATAAAGAAGGAAATAGAATTAGTAGGAATAAAAAAATTTCCAGAGTTCATCACCCACTGTCTTATAGTCAGTTTGGACTGCTATAACAAACTATGATAGACTGGGTGGCTTAAACAACAAACATTTATTTTTCACAGTTCTGGAGGCTGGAAATTCCAAGATCAAGGTGCCAGCAGATTCGGTGTCTGGTGAGGGCCCTCTTCTTAGTTTGCAGATGGCTACCTTCTTGCCCTATTATCACATGGCAGAGAGAGAAAGAGAGAGCTGGCTCTCTGCTCTCTTCATATAAGAGTGCCAGTTCCATCATGAGGACTCCATGTCATCTAAACTTAATTACCTCCTAGTGTCCTGTCCCCAGTTACCATCACTTTGGGGGTTAGGATTCAATGTATGAATTTGGAGGGAGGGGCATGAACATGCAGTTTATAAGGTAGATTTTATGGAACTTATATTTTAGTTTTATACTTATATATAAAGATATATATATAAGTGCATTTACATCATGTTGTAAACACTGACCTAAATGTAGTCAGATTACTGTGCTATATTGACATAGTTGATACAGATTACTAATTCTTGATGCTGTTTTTCAGAATAAGGAATCAAAAGAAGAGCAAGTGTAAGTATTTATTTAATTTTTAAATTTTTCTTAGTGCTTTCAAAGTGTGCCTTGACAGTATGCTACAGACTTGCCTTGGAGAGTGTTCTTATTAAGAGAAGAAAGGACACTTCCTTATTTTAATAAGTTGTCACCTTCTCACAGAAAGTGACAAAAAGTTAAATGATTATTTATATTAGTAGAATAGAATCTTTCGCCATTTTTCTATGAGGCTACTCAAGAATCATCCAATGCTGACTACTTGTTTGAGGACTAATTTGGGTCCAGCACAAAATCTTTTAAATATAGTCTAGATTGCAGATAGTTAAATCTAGACTAAATAAGACTTAATCTTAAAGGACAAATTATTTTTTGTCCCAGTGACCTGTTTTACAAAAGAGTTTGTTTTGGTTATTTTGATTTGTTTTATTTTGTTTAATTAACCTGAGAGGTTTGTTTGTTTGTTTTTTAATTCCAGTTTTTAACAATGAATTTTGAATCTTCAGTGGAAACTTTTAAAGTCTAAAAGATCATTGTGAGTTATATAACCATTAGATTGATGAGAGTGTAACAGAAGAAGGAAGTAGGAGAGGCAGTCCAATGAAGGGATCATTGTACCCAACAAAGAGTTTGTTAACTGAAATTAGTACTTTTATAGAACTCACTGTGAGGATATAAATTAATATATCTTTAAAATGGTAACAAGAACATAATTCGTTAACTTTAAAGCCATCACTTATATTTGGAGTTTTCTTATTGGTAATAGATATGATCCATTGTAAGTAAATAGTTCATCATAAAGTTCGGTTTTTACTTTCTCTGTCAACAGGTTAGCCACTAGAGCAATCATTTGTTTGTTTGTTTGTTTGTTTTGTTTTATTTTCAGGCTGTATCTAAATGCCACAAAAATAACTTACTAAAAAATGAAATAATGTCATCAATCATTTTGCTCATTTTGGCCTAAAATGTAGATGCAAACCTGTATGACCATCAAATCACTCAGGGAGTTTTGTCTGTAATGAGGATTTTCAAATATAAACAAAAGCAAAGAAAATAATGTATCTTATAAGTGTACATACCTATCATTCTGATTCAATACTTACCACTATTTTTCTACATTTGCTTAATTCTTTAACTTATTTTTATTTATTAAAGTGTTCTCGATCCAAATATGTCATTTCACCTCTACATATTTCAGTTTGCATCTCTTAGTAAGTTGAACACTTTTCTATATTATCACAATGCTTTTATCATACTTTAAAAATTCATGGTAATCTGGAGCTTTTTAAAAATACAAATTTATCTATATTTTTACAGTTATTGGAATGTCTGGAAAATTTAACTTTTTAAAAGATCTTCAGTTAATTTATAAAATCAGTTTTGTTTGGGAACCAGTGGTATACATAGCATTTGATTTTATTGAATTTTCCAAGATGTTTGTCATTCTAGAATACCTCAGTGATACCTAATGACTGTTTTATAGTGTTTAACAAGTTATTCTGCAAGCATTAGATATCAATTTTTCTAGGCCTTAGTTGCCTGAAGAAATAATAATGCATCCTAAAATTACCTTTTCTCTTTCTATTCACTAATAAAATCATGTCATTTACATCATGTTATAAGTAAAAGTGTTATTGTTATCACTCAATGAGATTGAGATGGAAATTCATATTTCAAAATAATAGACCAATTGAAAGGATAGTAACGTGCATTTACATTGTATATATAGGCATAAAAATGGGTTAATTGCCATTGTATGTGTAGTATATTCATTCTTTTTGTAGTTGTTCCTAGTTATTGAATCCATATTATCACTACAGTTTTTTAAAGGTTCTGTTAAGAAAAGAAACCTTCATTTCTAAATTGACTTTGTTGCTGTTTGCAGCCCTCTATTTAAATATACACTGAACCTAAGTGCTGAAGTTGATTAAACCAACCTACTGTCAAGAATGTTGTGATAAAGTAATATAGCTGCTAGCAGATGTGGAAATGTTTGTCAATATTTCCCAAAGTAATTGATGTTAATAGTTAATATCTGAAAAATGAACTTCATGGTCTCATAATTCTTGAAAACCCTGGGATGAACAGAAAGATACTTCAATTGAGTGCTATCTCAAATATGCTAAATTTCATTGTGAATCTTGAAGAAAAATACATAGTATGAGCACTCTCTAAACTTGCCTTGACCATGAACCCTTCTGATGCTGAGTATCTCATGAGACCAGTATTAATTTGGGAAACAGTGGCTTATATGAAAAGCTTTATACAGTTATAAAAGATCACATTGATTATGTCACCACTATAGCCCAAATATGGTAGAAAAAGAAGAACAATTGAAGGAAGAGCCAGCAAATCTACACCCAGTCAGTAGAATTATGAAAGATGATGCAAGTGATGTTCAAGAAGATTCTTCAACTGAAGACAAGTTCTCTAGTCTGGATGAACTGCATATTCTGGATATGATAGAGCAGGTAAGCCTGAGTGGAGAGGTACAGGCCAGGCCTGCCTTCTTTCTGAAATAATTGTTAGCCTTTGTTTTCCCTGTGACTCTTTGAACAGCATGTTAGCTAGTGGTTTATGCTGTGCCTTTAAGGAGAAAGAAAAAACAGGAAGAGTGGTACAGAAGGATAAATGAGGGGAAAAGAGCTATAGGAGCTTGGAACTTTTCAGTGTAGCCTTCAACAGTTTCCCGAGTTTAATTATTGGGCAGAGTTGATTACAAATGTATTCCTAGTAGAGGACTTCCAAATACCTCAGGGTGAGAGGACATGCAGAACTGGCATAATCTCATTGAATTAAATTTCATGAGAAAAAGTTTTGTAAAACAAATCTACTGTTTTCATTTTTTTTTTTAATTAAACTTGGTTGTTACCATGAAACATCTATAAAAAAATATCAACAGGTTTTCTCTTTGGTTTCTTTCCTGGTAGCAGTCACTGCTAGGAAGAATGTACCTATTTGTATGGTACATAGGAACATGATTTAAGTACTCTATGGAACATTTAATCAGACAAAGCATATGAAAGATTTCTTTTTGAAAAACCACTTTATTTACCTACTCATGAGAATTCTATATTGAGGCAATTTTTAGATAACCTGTTCTATGGTTTAAATATAATGATATATATAGTATGTAGAATTATTTATTGTCTCAGGGTAAAGCTAGCACAAATAATTTCCTGGCTGATAGTACAACATTCATATAATTGTCATAATTCCTTTTTCTCCTTTCCATTTATAATATTAGAATGTGTATATTTTAACTAAAATGACATTTTCAAAGCTTTAGATATTACAGTAAAATTTAAATGCAGGGCCTTTGGTTATTCAGTAGTCATGAGAACTATGAGAACTTGAAAATAGAATAAAAATGTCATACACTTTTTAAAAAATGCTTATTCATTAATTTATTTAAAAAAAAAAACACTTAGCAAGCACCAGCTTTGTGTCAGGAGCTATGCTATGGCACAGTCCCTGTGATCAGAGTGTTTATATTACAGTGGAGAAGTTGAATATTAAACCAAGGTGATGCCATGTAATAATATTAAGTTCTCGGGCAATTAAGACTGCCTAAGTTAGAATTCAGGCTCCTCTACTCAGTGTTTGTATGACCTTGGGCAAGTACTCAGTTTTATCATCTCTAAAATGGGAATAATGAGTGCTTACCTCATATGGTTTTTCTAATAGTAAAAGCTTTAAAGCTTTAAAATGGTAAGCACACAGGTAATGCTATCCTATAGTAGCCTTAGTAGACAAATAACTGGTATTTTTAGTGAATGCTGTAATTAGGGAAAGGTTGGGTTTATCTAAACTTATAACTGATATTTGCATCAAGACCTACAAAGCATAAATAGTAGATAGACAGCAACTTTAAATCCTCTTTAAATAACTAAAATATTAATGTTTTTAAAGAGGAAAATAAAGCATGCATATTCTGTTTGTTTAATAGGGCTCAACCAACAAGGTAACTACAGAATATGGAGAAACTGAGAAGGAAAAGGTTGCTCGACAGCAGCAGCTTTATAAATTGCACTACCAGTGTGAAGTGAGTACTTTTGCCATTAGATCAAATGGCATTTTTTTCCTTAAAGAAACCAGTTTTTTTCTTTCAACTTCTGGTGACTTGAACAGAATTAACTGCAATAATATTTTTCATTGAGCAGGATTTCAAAAGACAGTTGAAAACAGTGACTTTTCAATGGCAAGAAAACCAAATGCAGATTAAAAAGAGAGACAAAATCATCACATCTCTTAACCAACAAGTGGCTTTTGGAATCAATAAAGTTTCCAAGTATGTACAAATCTGTTGATAACAGGAAATTCTGGTTTTGCTCAATTATGAATACTCTTTAAAAGATAATCCCTGTGTAGCCACTAGGTGGCATTGTGACTGCACATTAGGAACTGCCAACCCAGGACTGTAATTGGCTTTAAAACCAACTCTGTGTTTGCCTTACCAGCTGAATTGAGAAATAAGCAACTGCTCACTCTATATAAAGCTTTTCATGTATTAGTTGAACAAGTGTGAAGATAATAGAATTACATGAGAAAGATAATTAACTTTCAGATCACGACTCTAATTTGTAAAAATGTGACCCATGATTAGCTGTTTCTTTATAGTGTAGATGAATATATTCCTCAAAGACACCATGGAATCACTTGCATGCTTTTTTATATTGATCTCTCAGTGTATTTATATTCTAAGCCCAAGAGATTGAAAATAAATCAAATGCCTGGAGACTCTTCTCACCCCTACCAATTTCATTTCTCTTACAACTTTAAGTATTAAATGCCTAAGACTAAAAATTCTGACTTAATAGGGAAGAATGAGTGACCTGCTTTATTTTTTTTTACTACTAATCACTGCCTCCAACAAATACCAGTTGAAATAGTAATATATAATTTGTAACATTATTTTAATGAACAGTTATACCACAAGATTCCAGTCATCCATGAAGTCTAATTTGAAATCCTTTGCAGTTTCTACACTGCTAATTGGGAGAATAGATAAGTTATAGGAAATACCTTTGAATAAGGAGTCAAAAAAAAAACTAAAATCAGAGAACTATTTGGCAGAGATTTGAGTCTTAAATTTTCTCCCACATATCATCATATCATCCAACTTGAAGGGATTTTTAGGAAGAACTGAATGCCATAGCTCTGGAAGCATATCAGTTGCAAACACTTTCAGGCTTGTCCCTGCTGGACTTAGAGAGATCCTTTAAGTTCAGAAGGAAGTGAAGACCTAAGATAGTTTGGGCAAACTAAGCTGCAATCACTTAAAAAGGATTCAGAACTTTATCTTTTAGCCTGGAAGGTAATAAAGAACCCAGAAATATGTTAATAACATCAGAGATCAGAAAAGTAATACTATCCATGCAGATGAGCTTCCTTTCTCCTTCACTACCTGAGGATACCCCTCCTCAAATCCGGTAGCTGACTCAGGTACCCTTGTATGCTGAGAATACAAACCGGCCACGTTAGGGGATGCATATGTCATCCCACAATGAACACTTAGTGTTGAACATTCACCAAACGTTTGTTAAGTATTCACTGTGAGAGGAGAATTATGTAAGGCACATATAGAAGACAATAAGATGTGTTAGACATTGACTGTGAGTTAATGGAGCATATAGATTAACATGAGTGCATTAAAATTACACTTAACAGTGGGCCTTTCAGTTACACCAAGACATACTAGCTCCAATACTTAAAGTCCTTCTTATTACAACAAAAGCACCCTGGACCTAACACAACAAACAAATGTAGGAAGACTCTGAAAAGTGACAATACAGTACATCAAAATTTGTGGGACACAACTAAAACAGTTCTAAGAAGAACTAAAGTAGTTCTGAGAATAATTAAGTCTCAGATGAATAACATTAAGCCCCCATCTCAAGAACACAGAAAAAGAAAAGAAAAATAACTCGAAACAAGCAAAGGGAAGTAATGAAGATTAGAATAATGAAATTGGAAACAGAAAAACAATAGAGAAAAATTTATGAAACAAGTTATTTCTTTGAAAAGATCAATAAAATTGACAAACCTCTAGCAAAACTGACAAAAAAATAGACGATATAAACATCACTATTAGGAATGAATTAGACATTGAAGAATTAGAGACATTAGAGAATTATGCTGAGTTAATAAAAGCAGTCCCTAAAGCTTATATACTGTATCATTTCATTTCTTTACCATTCTTGAAATGACAAAATTTCAGAAGTGACAAATGATAAATACAGAAAACAGGTTAGTGGGCCCAAGGTTATGAGGAAGAGATGGGAGTGGGAGGCAAGTGGGTATGGCTATAAAAGGGGAAAATGAGAGCTCCTCTGGTGATAAAGCTGTACAGTATCTTGAACTGTATCACTGTCAACATCCTGGTTATTATACTATTGTCTCAAAGGATGCTACCATTTGAGGAAAGATGGGTAAAAGATACATGGAATCTGTCTAGTCTATATCATGTTTTATACCTGCGTATGAATCTGTGATTAGCTCAAAAAGTTTTTTGAATTTTTTAAAGCACATAACTGTCATGGAAGAACTTCAGTGAAGACATAGGATTAAACCTAGGCTAGGTGGGATGAGATGGGAGAAAAGATAGAAAGCATCTAGACAGAGAAAAAAGCATTAGCACTGTGTGTATTCTTGTGTATGCTTTTGAGTCTTTCTTTGTTTCACTTACTTGATCATGTCCCAGGAGAATATGATAAAAATATATTCTTTAGTAAAATGTTCATCTATTTCATCTTAGAATATGATGTTTAATAGGAAGCAAAAACAAAACCATACCTTTTTTCCTTTGGCCTAATTCAGTGCTAATTCTACAGTAAATATTTAGTAAATATTTGTTGATGATTGCAGTTTTAACAAAGAAGGTTTATATAAAGATGACATATTTTGTACAAATTACAATAAACACGTAATAAATTTTAAGAAACTGCTGTCAGTAAAAGCTTTATATTAAACTTAATAGCCAGCCAGAGTAAGCTTGAGAACTTAAGTCTTTTAGAAAAGAAAATCTAATTCTACCTTATTATGTTATTCACAGGACATATAAGATTGATAAATTAGGACTGCCTGAACATATTTAGCTGTTTTGTATCTAAACTGGATGATAGGAACTATGCCTGCCTTATCTTCTTTAAGAATTCCCCACCAGCTCTGTCAACTCTTATCACCCACTGTAAACTTTAACTGGGCAAAATATTGAAGTAATGGAAGTATACAAAGGAAAATGTCAGACTTAGAAATCTTAACCACTTTTCAGTTCTCTCTATGTACTCCTGTATACTACAATAACAAAGCTTCTATTTCTTATTATTTACTTAAGAATGTGATCTCTTTTTGTATAGAAAGAGATCTGGTTTCTTTCCATTACATTTTCAGTCCAACAAAACAAGATTTTAAGTCTACAGCTTCGACGAAGCTTGGAGTAAAGGTGAATGGATGGTCTCTAGTAGTTAAAACAATGACTTTAAATGTTGGCTTTCCCCATTCCCATAACTTATATTAACTAAAACGCCTGTGTATCTCAAGTGTCCGAACATGTTAGAAACTTAAAGAGAAATGCGCTTTTGCTTACCAAAGCAGATTAACAGGATAACAAGTTTGGCTGTGAAGAGAAATATAGCAGCACAAGGGAGAAACGTCATAAATGGTATATGAATATATGTTAACCAAAAAGTACTACTTTGCAATTTTCTGAATAGCTTCTTACATATTAGTTTTTAAGCTAATCGCAAGTTATATGTTCTAATTTATACAAAAATTTTACCCATTCTTATGATTAGGTCATGTCGTGACTCCCCAGTTTAATTTATAGTTTTCATTATAATTCTGATTTGTACGCAGTCTCCTTCTATATTTAAGGTCTTATTTCTTTCAGGCCCTAAGTCTTTAATAATTTGACTTAGTATAATACTTCTTTAAGAAACTTAAAGTTCTCAATTCTACCAAAGGCTTAGAACATCAGAAAGTACCATCTCTGTTTTCTAGTGGGTAAACTAAAGTACAAAGAGCTGAAGACATTTTCCTGAGTCATTGAACTAGAAATACAAGATAAGTCTTCTCTTTGGCTTTATAATTTACAGTTTAGTTACTACTAAGAGGTTAGAACTTAGTTTTTTCTTTGAGAAGTCAGTAAATTAGACATCAGAAATAAGATAAATTTCAGAAGGACTAGGTATTAGAATCTAGTTATTTTCAGTCTCAAGATTTGTAGCCCAAAATAGACATAACTTAATCCCCCTCATCTATATCTCCTTTGCCTATCTATATTAATGACTTTATTATGACTTTCTTTTTTGCTTAGATTACAGCGTCAGAGCCATGCTAAAGATAATGAAATCAAGAATCTTAAAGAGCAACTTTCCATGAAAAGGTACAAACAGCTATTGCTTTGGTTAAGGGCACCCTCTCTGAAACTACTACACTCAGCATATTCTGACAGGGTAGCAGTATAATTTCTTATCCAGACTAGGGCACTTTGAACCTGACATTGAGCAGTATTAATAATTACACTGGGACAATGGGTATAAACTACAAGTGTCCCAGGCAAATAGGAGGTATGTTCACCTTAGCTCTGGCCCTAGAAAACTGCTGAGAGCAGTTTTCAATGAGCCAAGTTATAATTCCACAACACACTGCTGTCAGGAACTAGAGCTTCTTATCTCCTTACCCTAATCAGTACTATTAGGCATGACTGCTTTATGAAACTGGCGAAGTTTTCTTCTCATTCATAGATTTGCCTGTAGGTAATTTTTTTCTAACAGTTTTTTTGAGATCTAATTTATATAGCATAAAATTTACCCTGTTAGAGTATACAATTCATTGGTTTTCAGTATATTCCCAGAGGTGTGTAACCATTACCAATATCTAATTCCAGTGCATTTTTATCACCCAAAAAAGAAACCCTGATTCATTAAAAGTCACTCCTCATTCTTCCTTCCCCAAGTTCTGGCAACCACTATTCTATTTTTTGTCTCTGTAGATTTGCCTATACTGGGCATTTCATATAAATGGAATCATATAATGTGAGAGGCTTTTTGTAATTAACTTCTTTCACTTAATGTTTTCAAGTTTCATCTATATTGTAGTCTATATTCATTCCATTTTGTAGATAAATAATACTTTATTGTATTGGATATACATAGTATGGATATAACACATTTTGTTTCTTTTCTCATCAGTTATGGACATTTGATTTGTGTTCATTTTTGGCTCCTGTGAATAATGCTATTAGAACATTTATATAAATGTTTTTGTGTAGACATATATTTTTAATTCTCTTGGTTATATACCTAAGAACGAGACATGCAGTAAACCCTGTGTTCAACTTTTTGAGGAACTGCCAAACTGTTTTCCAAGTCACTGCACCATTTTACAATACCACCAACAATGGATAAGAGTTCTGATTTCTCCACATCCTTACCTGCACTTCTTAGGTTATCTGTGTTTATTTTACCCATTGTAGTGGATATGAAGTTATATATTATTATGGTTTTAATTTACATTTTACTAATGATTAATATGTAGAGCATGTATATCTACTTGGATGTCTTTTCACAACCTTTGGTCTTTTTTTAAATTGGATTGTTTGTCTTTTTACTGTTAAGTTTTAATTGTTCTTTGTATATTCTGGATACAAGTTCCTTACCAGATAATTGTAAATATTTTATCCCATTCTGCGGGTTGTCTTTTCACTTTCTTGATGATGTCCTTTGAAGTACAAAAGTTTTTAATTTGATGAAGTCCAGTTTATCTATTTTCTTCTCTTGTTCTTATAGGCAAATTTTGTACAATGGACAGTATTTCTCATGGTTAAATATCTCCTTGAATATTTTTTTATTTTTTCCTCAAAATACTCTCGCCTTCATGGTATTAATAACATATTGTTTTGTCAAGTTTCTCATCAATGTTTGTCAGGTACTCAAGTATCCAGATGTTTCTAATAAAACATCAAGGACAGCTTTTGTGAATGTTCCCTATCACAGTGTTGTATTTCCAATTAATTGTTTCCACTAAAGACATGATTTGGTTTGTATGCTCTAGAGTTTTGGGGCTAAAGCTGAAATGAGATAAGAAAAAGAGAAACCTCACAGGTAGCCATTTTTTGTAATGTCCTTTATAAATAATGTTCTGTCATCATCTCCCTCCCTCTCAAGCTATAGAATTTTTTTCCATTCTAAGGTGTTGAATATAAGCACTGACTAAACAGTAAAATATTTTAAAGTAGGAACTCAGCTTTATGACAGGAATAACAAAAACCTTTATAGTTGCTATTCTTGGATTATAAAAAGGCTTGTAGAAACTTTATTTTATGTAAAATTTATTAATAATGATAATAGCTAACATTTGTTTTGTACTTAATATGTGTCAAACACAAACTGCTTTATGTATATATTTGAATTTTCACAACAGCTCTTTGAGGTAATATAGTTTTCTCCATTTTTACATGTGAGGAAACTGAGGTACAAACAGTTGCCCAAGGTTTGACATTTAATAAGTTGCAGAACTCGGATTCATCCTCAGACAACTTGATTTCAGAGCCAAGTTTTAAATAATTACTCCTATATGGACAGCTTTAAAATTTTATGCTCTTGATAGTAAAGGATAACAGTTAGGCTTCAGTAATGTCTTCTTTCGATTTTATATGCTATATACTTTTCAAGAAATTATTAACTACTCAATGAATAGCTTGTATCTTTTTTCCTTCTGAATAAAGTAGAAAAGTCTGTCCTTGCTGAATGTTACTGACTCTTTAATGACCGTATATTTCAGATCTCAATGGGAAATGGAGAAACATAATCTGGAAAGCACAATTAAAACATACTCAACCAAACTGAATGCAGAAACTAGCAGAGCTTTAACAGCTGAGGTAAAAAAAAAAAAAGAGAGAGAGAGAGAGAGAGAGGTGTGGAGAGAGAGAATGAGATGGGGGTCAGGGAGGGAAGTTTTACTTGTGCACTAGTATATTAAAGAATTGAAAAAATACTACTTTTTAAATAAAGAGAAATAAGACATCTTAGGACCAGCCAGAAAAACTCAGCTCCAACCCTTGTGCTTTTTTGACTCACTGGCATTTCTTACATGATTACTTTACTGTTGATTATCTTATGTTGTTTTTTTCCTAAATGACTCCAAGAAATTGGTCTGTTTTAGTGCATAGCAAGTGAAGACATCTTGGGAAAATTCTCATGAAGCCAGATCACTAAGGCAAACTTTGAAGAATAACATTTCACTGCTACCATATCTCCCTTCTTTGCTACTCCCTACATGGATCTTCCAGAAGCACATATACATTATACATCCAATGTTAAAAACCAACTTATTTTCTGGACCTAGAAAGTCACACAGTTTTTTCTTAGTTAGCCTAGAAACCTGCAGCTAGGGTCTCTCAAAAGAAATACGATTGTGTGTGTGTATGTATGTAATTTCTGTTTGTAGATTATGTTGATATATATTAAGATTCAAGTTTTTGGAGACATCCTTGACATTAAAACCATTACAAACCTTACCACCTCTGCATAATAAGTTCTGTTCTTTAGCAGAGTACTCAGAAATCTAGAGGTCAACAATCAGGAAGTAGTGTCTGAACCCAAAAATCCCTGGGGAATAAAGTATTAGAGTGCTAACTTTAACTTAAAGAAAAGAAAAAATTCAAATTACCTTAGGAGCTCAAGTTTATATTCTTTGTCTTTCACTGCTTTTAGTCAAGAAGTTTCTTTCCATTTTTAATTTCAGAAATACTTAATGTACTTAATGCTCTCTGAGAGTATAATAGACTGTTGTTGTAATGGTACAGAAGGATTCCTGCTATGGGATTGACATTGGACTAGATGACCTCTAAGGCCCATTTGGAATGCCTGGTGCTGTATGGTGTGATTATTTTCTTACCTCTTTATAAGTCAGAAAACAAAAAAAATAGCAGGACTTCTTTCGAGTGTTATTACCTTAATACCCAGGCTACATCTAGTATCAATTAAATTAGAATCTCTGGAACCAAAGCATCATTTTTTAAAGTTTCTGAGATGGTTCCAGTGTATGTGCAAGTTTGAAAACTAAGCTTCTAGAATGTTTACCAACCCAGTAACCATTGAATTAAAAAAATGAAAATTGCAGAATTGATCAAAAAACTTTTATAATGCATTGTGTATGGTTGAGAAGCTCAGGTGCCATTGACAGAAACTGAAAAATAGCTTAAAATTTACTTGAAATGATTGAGAAAAGAATGTGTTCATTTGCAAGGCTACTTTCACCTTTTTTCTCTTTTTCAAAAACCTGTAGGTGTATTTCTTACAGTGTCGTAGAGATTTTGGTTTGCTTCATCTAGAGCAGACTGAAAAGGAATGCCTCAGTCAGCTTGCCAGAGTGACTCAGATGGCGGCAAGGTAAACTTTTCCCTCTTCCTTAATGCATCTTGATCTGAGAGATACTCACAAGTGGCTCCAAGGTCGCACATAATCTGTAATGTGTTTTAAATATATCAGAGTCTTTGGAGTGAAGAAACCATTGTGTTTTTAAACCTCAAAAGTATTTAGTCACTTTGATACTTCTGTTGAAGCATTGAGAAGTCTCCTGAATGCAAGAATAGCTACTGACAGGTTTTTCCCCCCTCTTCCACAGTGAAATAGATTTAAAAAAAAAAAATCAGAGGAAGTTTAAGTGGAAAACTTTTTAAAAATTGTTTTCTTTTCTAATGCTTGATTATAAATACCTTTGTAGTACATTGGTGGGAAAATTAGTATTAGCACCTAAAATCGTACATTAAAATCAGTTTTCTGCTGTGCTCTGAGCGATTTTCACATTTTGGGCAAGTTGTGTGAGATTCTCTTTAGATTTATAATTTTATGGAGTATACCTTCAAAGTTAAAGAATTAATTAAATTAGAATCTCTGGGCCAAGACATCATTATTTTTTTAAGTTATCTTTTTAATGATGATTATTCTTCATTTCTGAAGAATCAGAATATCTGAAGTTTAGCAAGATTCTCAGGATATACTGATGTGCATTCTGGTTGATGAAGCACTGTTGTAAGTTATCAGTCTATCTTTGCTTGCTAGAGGAAGAACACTCTGTAAATTAGAATATTATGTAGCCTCTATATATAAGATTATTTCAATGATAAATTGTTCTGCTCTTTTAAAACTGTTGTACTGGGTGATACTGCGGTGGGAATGTTATAACAGATAGAGACTTTTGAAAGGCTTTGAATTCTCTTCTAGAGAGGACAGACCCTAACCATCTCAAAGCTTTTTCTACTTAAGTCATTTGGTGGGTATGTTAATTCCTGTTAAGTCATTTGGCTGCTATAGTTGTGCAATTTATGTATGTCATAGAAGCAACAATCTAATTTATCATTCTTGCAGAAGAGGTACTTCTTTCTGATTTGCCCTCCCATAGGGAATATCTTTTACTAATTTGCAGAAGAGCCTTATAGGCCAACTGTGACCTTGTGATGTCAGGGTGAAGATGGTCTAAAACCTGCTTCTAAGATGAGTCAACATCTTTAAGAATGCTCCTACATTGGATGGCTAGAGCAATTTCCCTTTTGGCTTTCTCTCCCTTCTTACTCTAGTGGAGGGATTCCTGTGCCAAGGTTTTATAATACATCCTAAAAATATATCACCAAAATAGAAATATTTGTCCTTGAAAAAAGAAATCTTAAATTCCTAGTTCTTGTTTTTATTTTTAATAACAAGCCTTCCATACAACTTTGTGCCCATTTGAGGTAAATGGTGGTGATGAGGTAATTTTGTTTTACATATACACTAGAGAATATAATGGACATTTTTGGAAACCGAAGTGGTATATAAAAAGAAAGAGCTTTCTCTTGTGTCTCCTTGTCTCTATCAGCAACCTGGAATCACTTCAATTAAAGGCTGCAGTAGACAGTTGGAATACTATTGTGACAGATGTCAGAAACAAGATTGCGTTTCTCAGAGTAAGTTGTTAAGTATATTTAGAGTGAATTGACTAAATATTGTAGGTGTTATATACTTAAAGAAAACATTTATCATTAAAAGAATTGCTAGAGAAATTTAAAGAACATGTTTTTTCATTTTTGTTATTAAAGTTTATGCTTTTTTGAAATTTGAGATTGATTACTTTCACATAGTTCGTTGTCAATAGCATTTTATATTCATACATATGATCTTTAGCTCCTTTTTTTGCAATAAATGGTAAGCTAAAATATTGTGCCTCACACTTAATTTTTCTAGAATTCCAAAGCTAACTGCTCCAATCAGAAATAAATGTCTAACTTGATTTGATTAATTGTGTATTTAAAGAATTAAAAGATCAAGCAGACTTGTATTAGTTTTCAGTCTTAACTTTTTATGTAATAATTCCATAATGCAAAATAATAAATTCTTAATTATTGGTTTAATAGAATTAGGACTATGCTAAAGGTAATCTAAAGAGGTAACCCACTGAATATTATTCATTTGGTTTTATGATATTTTTGTATTTATATCTTAAAGTTGATATATAATGTTGATTGTGTTATGGTTTCACAACACAGTGACATTCAATTGTGAAAAGCTGCCCTGAAGCATTAACTAGCTTTTTCACTGGTGATCTTGATTATTCCTTTTCTGGATTCTTTCTTACTCAGTCTTTAGTGATGCTTAGCATTTCTTTTGGCTTTATTCAGAGTTCTGGCGTCAAAAGAGCTGCCCTTTGTTTTGTATCCTTGTTTTCTTTCAAGCATATGTCTTCTGTTTAGAAGTTTCTAAATATTTGCTTTTTAAGGCTTTCTTTTTAGCTCTTGTGAGTTGTTTACAAAATAATATGATAAAGCAAAATGGGCACAATGCCAAAAAATGTTAAAAGCATGCTGTTAAACTTCAGAGTCTTTTTTTTTTTTTTTTGGCAGTGTCCAAGAGAATAAAACAGAGGTATATGTGGACCTGGAGAAAGTTAGAGATATAACTTTTGAGATAAACAAAATGTAAATATTTAATAAATATTCTCTAAAATGTACACTCTACTTTTTAAAATTAACATTTGCAAGTAGTTCTTCTCTGTTACAAATACTGTTTTCCTCATATTTAGCAGCCACTATATTACTTATAGCTTCTTGAATCTTTAGATTCTATTCATTTTATATTAGTGGTTCCATTTTAGGGCTGCAAATCATGGAACCACAAAGGAATTATCACAAGTATCTGTGAATTATGTTTCTTTGTATCTAGTCAGTCACCAGAGACTTCTAAAAATACAACTATTTACAATTAGGGATAGTATTCTGTAGAATTGTTTTCATGTCAACAATTGTTTGTTTTTTATTTCTGACATACCGACAGAATTCTTGTTCTGTGCTAAATTACATCAAGTATTTTTTATATGCTATTTCTTTTAAGTTGATTTTGCTTTAAAATATTGTTTCTTTTTCTACTAGACACAGTACAATGAACAAATTAACAAGGTAAAGCAAGGATTTGCCTTGAGTACCTTGCCTCCAATCCAGCTTCCTCCACCACCACCTAGTCCTGAGATACTGGTAAGAAATATGACATTTTGGAAAATTGCTATCTTCATCTTGAGAAAATGATAAGAGCTGTAAAACACTGAATATACAATATCTTTAATGTGTGTTCAAAATAGAATAGGTGCATGATGTGCATATCATTTGTAATCATGTCCATTCCTGCTCTGTCAGCTCCAGATAATAAATAGTTGGCTGGCTTACCTGAGACCACTTACATAGGTTGTGTCACTGGATTTAAGTGATGCATTTAATATCTAAACAGATAGTGTATTCTTATCCTGGCACTCTCATCTGCATCGTGGGAGAAAATTGATGAATGCTCAGAATTCCCGATACCCTCGAGTTACCCCTAGATGACTGAAACACTTCAGCATAATCTCTAGCAGGCTGAACTTCACCCCACCATTTGTACTTTAGAGTTTCTTTTCTTTAAATTTTATCTTCTATTCTACCTTTAACAGCAGGAGGCTTCCTTTTATGCTCCTTCTCTGCTTGTTGTTAGGGATCAATGAGTCTTAATCAGATAGACTAGTATCTGTGCTGTATCTGAACTATTTATGTTTGGGAAACATAGTACCTTAACCCAGTAAACTCATACAGCTTTTCAAAATACCTTTTAGAACAAAACTGGTAGGAAATAATTTTTTACTATTATAACAGATCTGGGAGTACGAAAAGAAAGCTGTGAAATATTTGGAGGCAGATCACTTTTGACATCAGTACCTCTATTTGTAGGAGAATTTTAAAAATGTTATTTCTAAGTCTACGTCCATGCCACCCTGAACAAGCCTGATCCTATCTGATCTCGGAAGCTAAGCAGGATGGGCTTGGTTAGTACTTAGATGGGAGACTACTTAGGAAGACCAGGTACTGTAGATGTAAAAAATAAGGGAATATAAACTGACAAGGTCCTTGTAATCTGTGAAGTCAACCAAGGGTTGCCTTGCCTAAAAATTTTTTAAAAATAAAAAAAAAAATGTTATTTCTACAAATAGTTGAGTATGTCAAAGAACTTAAAAATTATGTAAATCATATGGAGTTTCACTGCATTTCAAAAGCAGAATCCAGAGCTAAAAGCATTATATGACATACACTCTGGGCTTTAGTTTGGAGTGACAGTATTGCCTTTTATATTTTTGGTCAATTCACTTTTTATAGGAATACTGTATTATGGACATTATTCTATTGCTATAGTATAGAATACTATTCTCTATTATGGAACACCATCATATCCAACTACTCTTATAAGGACTGTATTATGTACATGACAGAGAAATCCCAAAGATTCCCTGTAGTTCTATAGGAAGTCACAGATATTCTGGTAGGGTATCTAGAAACCTGTATCTTCTGCCCATATTCAAACTACTGCCTATATGTTGTAGTTAACTCTCCTCTGACTCTAAATACAAAATGGCTCTAGAAACTCAGAAACTAGATATAGAGTTGTTCTTTGGAGTTTCCTGAAACCAGACTGGCATAAGCTGTCTGATACTGGTGATATTCTGTAGTTGACAAATGTAAGCAAACTTCGAATTCTACATCCTCATTCCTTTCGAGACTGTTTTAGTTCTGATGTAGCTACCCAGATTTGGTCAAGAACAAAAACCCACTGGCAGTTAGGCCTTATGGAATTTATAAGCATCCTTCTGCTAACATATGTGTCTTTTGTGCTTCCTAACAGTGTCACTGCTGTGCTTAATTAAAGCTGACACTTGTGTTAAAGTACAGGCTTCAGTAACCGTTGAGCATTAGTGGAACAGTTTGAGAGCACAAATACTATAAATTGAGATGGTATTATACAGTGCAAGTATACAGCAGATCTGAGTTCAGGTCCTAACTTCAAAGACATGTTTGTCTCTGGAAAATGAGCTGTTCTGGACTTTGGTTTTCTCATTTATAAATCAGAAAATTGTACTAGATAATCTGATCACTAAAGTCTGTTTATCTCTGAGTTTCTAACACTATAAGGGGAATGGTCACCAGGTTTTAATATATAGTAGTCTAACTTAAGAAGTCTGGAATAACAGGTACTGTTCCCAGTTTAACACAATATTTTTATGTGTTTCATTGTATTTTGAGTTTTGTACACTGGCTACCTAATCTTTAAAGTAGTGTTAAGTAATAGTCCCCAAAGAACAGGACTCTTAACTCAGTACTTACCATTCATTCATTCTTTAAATGAACATTTTGAAACATGCATAAAAATAAAATAGTATAATGATCATCTACGAACCAAAGAGCCACCTTCAGCATTATTTGTCAGTTTTGTTTCATGTTATTCACATTCCTCCCCACTGGAATGTTTTAAATTAAACCCTATGTATCATATAATATCATTCATATACACTTTAATACGTATTCCTAAAAGATGAAGACTCTTATTATTGGATATAATCACAACACCATTTTTCTAAGAGAATTATAAATAATTTTTAATATCTAATATCCAGTTAAAGTGTGTATTTCCCCAGTTGTCTCAAAAATGACTTTCTTGCCAAGCTCAACAATATTTCCAATTTGGTTATAATTATCTTAACTTTAAAAACTCTTATTTTTTAAAAACAATCCAATCAATTTTTTACATTTGGCTGATAACAGCTCTCCCCTTTATTCATGTCATTTATTTGCTAAAAAAAATAAGTCACTTATCCTGTGCAATTTCCCACATTGTTGATTTAACTGACTGCATCCTTTTGATGTCATTGTACATGTTATACAGTTTCCTATAAACTGATGATTAGATCTAGCAGGTTGGCTAGAACCAGGTTCAATATTTTTGGCAAGAGTTCTTTATAGGTGATGATGTATATACACATCAGAAAGCACACAATATCTCTTCTTTAGTGATGTTAAAAATCGAATGTCAGCTTCAGCTATCCATTATAAAGTTCTTCATTAACCTTTCACATATTGGTTTTAGGATCATTTCTTAAGAGCTATTATTGAAGCTCATTTTTTTAATTCAATGAATAGTTGAACTCCTGTTTTATGCCTATGCTAGACAAGGCACATGTTAGATACTCAATAAATCTGTCCTCTTCTGTAGTCCAGTCAATAAGGTATCCACCCCATTGGTAGATGGTATGAAGGGGTAGCTTTTCACAACCCCCTGGGAAGTGAGAAATACAAGCATGTCTACAAGTCGCTATTGGAGAATGTATCCCCCAGGCCTTCCCTGTGTTAGCTTTTTTCTATCATTGGAGCTAAACATAAAGTCAGAATTCTATCAGGTGGTACAAGTCTACTCCAATACATAATAGTGAAAGTAATATCTATAGATAACTTCGGTTCTTAAGTGGAATTTCTGAGTGTCAGTATTGTTTATCAACATGGAAAGTATTCACTGAGGAGCCGCTTTGCAGTTTGTTATTATTATAGTTGTGAGGGAACCTTAAAGATCACATAACCCAACCCTTTTATTAGTAGATTAGTAACTTGGCATCCAAAGTTACCCAGCTTGGTGAAGGGGAAGTGGGACTAGAACCTTGTTCTCTTCTTTTTCTTTCAGTGTTCTTTAGTATATTTCATTGCCCTTTGCTTTTCAAACATTTGTATATTTAATAATTTTATGACATTGTTTCTATGTACCTTCTGACTAGATTCAAATCACTCTTTTCCTCAAACATTGCTCTGTGAGTTTAGATCATAGCCTATATAAATATATGTGTGTGGATTTTTTGTTTTTTACCTTTTCTATTTTAGATGCAGCAGTTCTTGGGAAGACCCCTTGTGAAAGAATCTTTCTTTAGACCCGTACTCACTGTTCCTCAAATGCCTGCTGTTTGCCCTGCGGTCATCTCTGCACCTGGCCAACCTAGACCCTCCCTGGTACAGATCCCTTCTTGGTGGATTAGATATTAAGTAGTTCTTTATTACTACAGTAGACTTCCATATGAATGTCTGCTTCTCTTTGTTCATTGATTTGATAAATGATGACGATTGGGGTGGTGGTAGTAGTGATGATAACTGCATAATCATTGATTATGTAGTTCCATGTGAGGCACTGTGTTAAGTGTGTTACATATTTAATTGACAGTAGCTTAGTTTTTGGATACAAAGATATATTTTTATAGTAGAGAATCCTTATAATTACAGTTTGCTTCTATAGCAGGTGACAATGATGGATAGATTAATATTTTTAATAGATAATGTATATTTAGCATGATTGTTGGGTAGATTGAAGAACAAAGAAGCCAAGTCACAACAAACTAAATTATACCTCAAAGCTAAAGAAAAAATTATACACACATGCATATGCACACCCACAAACATATATGTATGTACAGTAGGGTACTATTTATCTATAAACAGATAATATAAAAAGTATCACATTGGAACATATTATACTAAAAAGTTATAAATCTTCCAAGCTGCAAATAGCTAGGTAAGTCTCATTCAAATCTAAAGAAACAATAGAGAAATTTAAAATGAATAAGATTATTGGTTATAATCTTACATAAGGTAAATTTTTTTATTAAAAGAAAAATATTTTCCCAGAAGATTATGTCAAATATAATTAATGAAAAATTCTTTAGTCTTGGCTTTCTGAGTACATTCTAATCATTTTTTGGGTACCTCTATGTTACTGACAGTTTTCCTTTTAATTATATAGTCATATGAACTCTGCTTATTTTTGTAGAGACTGCCTCTCTACAAACAAATAAGTATATAGACTCTAACATGTTAAGTAAGTACCACATCTTTTTATCACCATGATTTCACATGGCTTGCTCCTGCACCATTCTGTAAGGAACTATGGTATAATTTTATTGAAAATATTAAAGTACTTCAACCTCCTAATAAGATTACTTTCTGATTCCTGGGTAAAAGCTGGATACTGAGGCAAACCCAGATTTTTGGGCAGTATTCTGCTCTTTCTCTGTTTTACTAGGCTTTGTATAAGTTATTCAAATAGTTGCTGGTTTTTATGAGTAATAACCTTACATTTGAAGATAACCTGTAGAGCCTTAGGGAAAAGATTTCATGTATATAATTATCCTACTAATCAGATTAGCACTCAGAAATATTCACAGTTTTCACTTCAACTGCCACACCACCTTTGTAGCATTCATGAAATGTTGGGAAAGCATTGTAATGGTATTCTCATCTTTGCTTAGATGTTTGAAAATTCAACTTTATTATTTCTCTAACTATAAAAGTTGTATATGCTAATCATAAAACAAATAATATAGAAATACACAAAATATATAATAAAGAAATAGACAAGGCATCAAGTAAAATTACTCTACAATTGAATCCTAGGAAATAACCACTGTTTATATTGTTTTATAATTTACAGACATTGTTCTGTACATACACCTTAACATTTTTTTACTATAAAATGAGTCATATCATAATTATTTTGCCACAGACTTCTTAAAAAAGTAATAAAACATATTTCATGGCCATCTCTTATGCTCAAAAAAGTAATAAAACATATTTCATGGACATCTCTTATGCTCAAACATATAAATCTATTTTTAAGGACTCAATATGCTGTATTTACTCATTACCTTATAAACAAATTTTAGGTTGTTTTCAGGTTTCATTGTTATAAAATACAGAAATACATACATATACAGAAATACATACAAAGTATATATGTACTTTGTATGTATTTCTGTATATGTTTGCAATTACTGAGACTAATAGGTTCCATTTTTAAAATAAGGATAATATAAACAATTAGATATATTGTTGTACTAGTTAAGAAAAAACTCTAAAAAAGAGAACATGTATGTTAATATTCCTTTTTATTCTACTCATTTTCTGAGGTATGGAAATGCCATGTCGGCATGGAATGTTACTTCCTAATAATTGAAACTGATAGGTTATAACTCTGCTCCTTACAGATGACTGGCATAGCCTGGACTGTGCCAGCACCAGTGGGAGAGCCTGCACCCTCCAGTGCAGGTCTGGGAAGTGATCTCTCTATGATGAATTGGGAGAGAATTACAGACAGGCTGAAAACTGCCTTTCCACAACAGACCAGGTACCTTAGTTTATATTTAGTGATGAGTACAGATCATATGCTACAGTTGATAGCCATAATTACAGCAATGCAACATTTCAGAGAAACGTAACACACAAGTAAGTATAGGTATTTCCTTGCCATGGCCTTAGTAAGAAAAATGAAATTTATCAAGGGATAGTGTTCAATAAAATGTTAAACCTCTTCACTGAAGTTATTAACCTTAAGTCATGAGAGTACATTTTTAAAATTAGGTCTGTTCATTTACTGAAAGTGCAGGTAGTTGTAAATTTAACCAATTTTAATGCCACCAGCTGCAATAATTATCTAATAACTCATTTCTAAAAAGAATTTGAAGTTGATTGTATGCCATATAAACCCAGACATGATCAGGTTTTATTTTCCTATTTTTTTTAAATTTTATTGAGGGTCTTTACAGTTTCTTTGTTAGGAAACACAGTTGAATGCAATAAATCATAAGTTTACTGTGCTTTTCTCAGTTTTGACTTCAGTAGAAGGATATTTAATTCTACTTCAGAAATGAAGTTTCTTTTATGTTTATTCTGATATCCAAGGAAATAATTCTAGTTACCTACGCTAGTTTTTTATCAGTATTTTTATTTCCAAACCAATACTTTTATTTAATATACATACTTTTATACTTCAGGATAGATTATGGTTTTATAAATATCATGAGTAGATAATAAAAATAGAACTTTAATACAGTTGTTATAAATATGTATGTTTAAAATGAATAAATAGTCAATCAAATATAATTTTATAAGGCTGATGACAGGGCACTTCATTTGAAAAAGAAAAATACTTCATCATCCTACCCTAGTGTACCAATGTATTAACAATGATAAAGGAAAGAGAGACCAATAATAACAGTTAAAAAAGAATATTTAGTCCTAGTAAGAGAGCATTGAGAGATGGGATATACAGAGCTCAGAGTATAAATTAAGTAGATAATAAACTTAAATTTCACACAGTGAGTTTTCAGAAAGTTAAAATGTTTTTTTAAAAGAAAATCAATACTAAACTTTTTCTCTCATGAACATAATTATTGTTAATGAGACATTAGGATTTTTCCTTTGGTTTAAGATCAATACAGATGGAACTGTGATCACTTTTTTAGATCAAAGATCTAAATTGAGACATATCAGTTGTACAATAGGATTTTATATCTTGTTTGGAGAGCAGTGGGAAAAATCACCACTGCTCTTTCTTTGATCTCTTCCAGAAAGGAGCTTACGGATCTATTACGGAAATTGCAAGATGCTCATGGGAATTCCCTATCTGGACTGACATTTGATGAAATTGTTTACAAGATTTCTCAATTTATTGACCCCAAGAGAGCTCAGGTAAAAACAAAACAAAACAAACAACTATATTCTCATAAAACCATCACTTCAATCATGGTAATGGCCATATCTATCACCCACAATTCTTTTTTCATGCCCCTTTATAAATGCATCCCTGCTGCCCCTTCTGGTGCTTAGTAGAAGGAGCACATATCTATGTAATAAGTCTCTGATTATCATTGAGGTTATTTTTGGGAGATACTTTACTGTCATCTTTAAGGTGACTTTAGTATATAGTTAAAAACATAAAGGTGAGAAGTTTGAATTCAAAGTTGTTTTTTTTCTGCTCTACATCTTAAATGAAAAGCCTTTTTAAATTTTTTAATGAAATACAGTTGACATACAATATTATATCAGTTTTGTGTGTACAACATTTGAATACCTTATGAAATGATCACCACATTAAGTCTAATAACCATCTTGTTACCATACAAAGTTATTACAATGTTACTGACTATATTTTCTATGCTGTACATTACATCTTCATAATTTTTTTATTTTATAACTGGAAATTATACCTCTAATCTCCATTACCTATCTCTCTTATTCCCCGTCCTGAACCCTACAACCATCAGTTTGTCTCTAGTCTACTTCTTTTGTTCTGTTTGTTTTGCTTTTTAGATTCCACATATAAGTGAAATCATATGGTACTTGTTTTTATCTGTGACTTAGTTCACTTAATACTTTCTAGATCTAGCCATGTTGTCAGAAATGGCAAGATTTCATTCGCGCACGCGTGCGTGTGTGTGTGTTAATGTATGTATATGTATGTTTATATGTATATGTATACATCCACATCTTCTTTATTCATTTATCATTGGGCAGTTAGGTTGTTTTCATCTCTCTGCTTTCATATCTTTCATATTATAAATAATACTGCAATGAGCATATGGGTACATATATATTTTCAAAATAGTGTTTTTGTTTTCTTTCGATAAATACCCAGAAGTGGAATTGCTGGATTATATGTTACTTCTATTTTTAATTTTTTCAAGATCCTTTATGTTGTTTTCCATGGTGCTGGCAGCAATTAACATTCCCACCAACAGTGTATGAGGGGTTGCCTTTTTTCCACATCTTTGCCAACACTTATTTGTTGACTTTTTGATAAGCTATTCTGATAGTGTGAGGTAATATCTCATTGTGGCTTTGATTTGCATTTTCCTGATGATTAGTGGTGTTGAGCACCTTTTTAGATGTCTGTTGGCCTTCCATATGTCTTCTCTGGAAAAATGTCTATTTGGGTCCCCTGTTTGTTTGTTTGTTTGTTTGTTTTTTAATGCCATTTTATTATTTTTTTATACTATATGCACATAATTTTTTTAACATTTTATTTTTTTATTTTCTCCCTTCTCCCTACCCCCTCTTCTGGTAACCACTAATCTGTTGTCCATGTCCATGAGTCTCTGTTTATTTCTCCTGTTCATTTGTTGCTTTTAGTTTTATATCCCACATACGTGATATCATGTGATTTTCAACCTTTTCTGTTTGGCTTATTTTGCTTTGTATGCTTATTTCAAGGTCCATCCACATTGTTGCAAATGGCAGTATTTCATCTCTTCTTATGGCTGAGTAATATTCCATTGTATATATGTACCACAGCTTCTTTAGGCAATAATCTATTATAGGACACTTCAATTGCTTCCATGTCCAGCCTCATTCTTTTTTCTCAAGATGGCTTTGGCAGTTGGGATCTTTTGTGCTTCTATACAAATCTGATGAGTTTTTGTTCTGTTTCTTTAAAAAAATGTTGATGAGATTTCGATGGAAATTGCATTAAATTTGTATAATGCTTTAGGTAACAAGGTCATTTTAACTATGTTGATTCTTCCAGTACAAGAACATGGAATATCTTTCCATTTCTTTGTATCTTCTTTAGTTTCTTTTAATAGGGTCGTGTAGTTTTCATTATATAGGTCATTCACATGTTTTGTTAGATTTATTTCTAGATATTTTAATTTTTTTGTTGCACTTGCAAAAGGAATTATTTTTTTCACTTCTTTTTCTGATCCTTTGTTATTAGAGTATAGGAACACCATGGATTTTCGAACTTTGATTTTGTATCCAGAGACTTTACTGTATTTGCTTATTGTTTCTAGTAGTGTTTCTGTGAAGTCTTTAGGGTTTTCTGTATAGAGAATCATGTCATCTGCAAATAGTGACAGTTTGACTTCTTTGTTTTCTATTTGGATGCTTTTATATCTTTCTCTTGCCTGATTGTACTCTCTAGGATCTCCAATGTTATATTTAATAACAGTGGCGATAGTGGACAGCCTTGCCTTGTTCCTGATCTTAGAGGGATTTTTTGATTTTAGTTTTTCACCATTAAGTGTAATGTGGGCTGAGGGCTTGTCATATGTGGCCTTTATTATGTTAAGGTACTTTCCTTTTATACTGATTTTCTTAAGTGTTTCGATTATAAATGGATGCTATATCCTGTCGAAGGCATTTTCTGCATCTTTTGATATAATCACATGATTCTTATTTTTAAATTTGTTTATGTGTTGTATCACATTAATTAGTTTGTGTATGTTGAACTATCCTTGTGCCCTTGGGATGAAGCCCATTCGATCGTGGTGTATAATCTTTTTGATATGTTGCTGTATTCGGTTTGCTAGTATCATGAGAGATATTGGTCTGTAGTTTTATTTGTGTTATCTTTACCAGGGTTTGGTATTAAGATAATATTGGCCTCATAAAATGAGTTTGGAAGTATTGCTTCCTCTTCGATTTTTTGGAAGAGTTTAAGGAAAATAGGTATTAAATCTTTGAATGTTTGGTAAAATTCACTGGTGAAGCCATCTGGTCCTGGACTTTTACTTTTTGGTAGGTTTTTGATGATTATTTCATTTTCCATACTACTGATCTGTCTATTTAGATTTTCCAGATCTTGATTCAGTCTAGGAAGGTTGTATTTTTCTAAGTACTGGTTCGTTTCTTCTAGGTTGTTGAATTTGGTGTTACATACTTTTTCATAGTATTCTTGTATGATCCTTTGTATTTCTGCAATGTCAGTCATAATTTCCCCTTTGATCCCTGATTTTGTTTATTAGTGTCCTTCTCTTTTTTTTTTTGTGAGGGATTTGTCATTTTTTTTAACCTTCTCAAAGAACCAGCTGTTTGTTGTATTTATCTTTTCTTTTTTTGTTGTTGTTCTCAATTTCATTTATTTCTGCTCTAAATTTGATTATTTTTTTCCTTCTGCTGACTTTAAGCTTTCTTTGTTCTTCCTTTTCTAGTTTTTTAATGTGAAGCATTAGGTTGTTTATTTGGGCTTGTTCTTGTTTTTTGAGGTAGGTATGTAATGATACAAACTTTCCTCTTATGACCGCTTTTGCTGTGTCCTAAAAGTTTTGATATGTTGTACTATCATTATCATTTGTTTGTATGTATCTCTTGATCTCCCTTTTTATTTCTTCTCTGACACAGTTGTTCTTCAGTAGTGTGTTGTTCAATCTCCATTTATTTGTGGTTCTTTCCGCTTTCTTTTTACAGTTGAGCTCTAGTTTCAAAGCATTATGATCAGAGCATATGGTTAGTATGATTTCAAACCTCTTACATTTGTTGAGGCTATCTCTGTGTCCCATTATGTGATCAGCCTTTGAGAATGTTCCATGTGTACTAGAGAAGAATGTATAAGCAGCTGTTTTAGGATGGAAGGCTCTGTAAATGTCAATTATGTACAGTTGCAGAAAGATTTATTATATAATAGTCTCTAGCCTATTGGAAAGAAGGTGTTTTTCTTTTGGTTTCCAGTGGGTGGCATGTAAGCCTCTTGGATCTCTGCTTTATATAAAGTGTTAATAATGTCTTTTTTTCCTTATAAATGTTTAATCATGCTCGCTACCGTCAGTCTTAGTTCCTGTCAGTGTTAGTGACGGTAGCATTTGTTCTGATTCCCCTGGGGCTCTGCAGCTTTCCATCTTGGAGGGTGCGGGGAGGGGCCCTCTGAGGTGGGAGTCGGAGGCTTCAGCTCAGCCTCAGTTTTGCAACTGCGACTGGTAAAAATTAACTGTTGTTTCTCTGCTTTCTGCCCTGATGACTGGGCATTGCAGCTGGGCGCATGGAGTTCACAGGGCTGTTCAGGGAACTTGCCGCTCCTTCTCTCCTACCCCTCCTCCTGCAAGGAGCTCTGGCTACAAAAGGCAGCTTTTTTGTTTCTCCCAGTCCACCGCTGGACACCCGGGGTTCTGACTTGTGGTAGCTCTTACGCGCAGATCTCACGGTCAGACATGCTGGTGTGAAGTTTGGGTGTTTTTTGTTGAGTTTTATATGTTCAGCTTATTGTTGTAACAAGGGGAGAGATCTGGGAACGTCTTTGACGCCACCATGTTTAATCCAAACTTGGGTCCTCTATTTTTTAATCAGATTGTTTTTTTAATATTGAGTTTTATGGGTTCTATATGTATTTTGGATATTAACCCCTTATCGGGTATACTATTTGCAAATATCTTCTTCCATTTAGTAGGTCATCTTTTCATTTTACTGATGGTTTTCTTCACTGTGCAAAAAGCTTTTTAGTTTGATATAGTCCCATTTGCTTATTTTTTCTTTTGTTGCCCTTGCCTGAGGAGAGACAGGTCCATGAAAATATTGCTAAGAGCAATGTCAAAGAGTTTACTGCCTGTTTTTTTTTTTCTAGAATTTTTATGGTGTCAGGTTTTACATCTAAATCTTTAATCCATTTTGAGTCTATTTTTGTATATGTTGTAAGAAAGTGGTCTTGTTTCATTCTTTTGCATATGTCTGTTCAGTTTTTCCAGTACCATTTATTGGAGAAACTATGTTTTTTCCTTTTTTATATTCTTGCCTTCTTTGTCATAGCTTAATTGGCCATATAAGTATGCAGGTTTATTTCTGGGCTATGTCTTCCTTCCATTGATTTAGATTTCTGTTTTTTGCCTGTGCTATAATATTTTGATTCCTATAACCTTGTAGTATAGTTTGATATCAGGCATAGTGATATCTCCACCTTTGTTCTTTCTCAAGATTGCTTTGGCTATTTGAGGTCTTTTGTGGTTTCATACAAATTTTTGGATTATTTGTTTTAGTTCTGTGAAAAATTCCAGTGCTGTTTCACTAAATTTAATCTCTAGGTTGCTTTGGGCAGTATAGACATTTGAACAATATTAATTCTTTCAGTTCATGAACGTGATATGTCTTTTCATTTATTTGTGTCATTTTCAGTTTCTTTCATCAGCATCTTACAGTTTTCAGAGTACAGATTTTTCACTCCTTGATTACATTTATTCCTTGGTATTTTATTCTTTTTGATGTAATTGTAAATGGGATTGTTTTCATAATTTCTCTTTCTGATAGTTTGTTATTAGTGTATAGGAATGCAAAAGATTTCTGTATAATGATTTTATATTTTACAACTTTACTGAATTCATTTATTAGTTCTAATAATTTTTTTGGGATCTTTAGTTTTTCTGTATGTAGTATCATGTTATCTGCAAATAGTGACAGATTTTCTTCCTTCCAAATTTATTTATTTTTTTTGTCTGATTGCTGTGGCTAGACCTTCCACTTCTATGTTGAATAAAAGTGGCTAGAGTGGACATGCTTGTCTGTTTCTGATATTAGAGGAAAAGCTTTCAACTTCTCACTATGGAGTATAATGTTAGCTGTGGGTTTGTCATATGTGGCTTATATTATGTTCAATATATACTTTGATGACAATGTTTATCATAAATAGATGTTGGATTTTGTCACGTGCTTTTTTGCATCTATTAAGACAGTCATATGATTTTTATCCTTTATTTTGCTATTGTATGGCAGGTTAATTAATCTGTCAATATCCTTGCATCTCTGGAATATCTCATTTGATTGTGGGTTATAATCTCTCTAGTGCAGTGGTGCTCCATCTTTTTGTTACCAGGGACTAGTACTCCTATGAAAATCTAATCCCTGATGAAGTGAAATGGAGCTGAGGTGGTGATGCTAGTGCTGGGGATCTGCTGCAAATACAGATGAAGCTTCGTTGGCTCACCCACTGCTTGCTTCTTGCTGTGTGACCCAGTTCTTAACAGACTGGTACTGGTCTGTGGCCCAGGGGCTAGGGACACCTGCTTTAATGTATTATTGAATTACGTTGCTAATACTTGGTTGAGGATTTTTGCATCTATGTTCAATGGGCATATTGGCTTGTAATTTTTTTTTAAGTGTCTTTGTCTTGTTTTTGTATCAGGGTAATGCTGGCCTTGTAAAATGAGTTTGGAAGTGTTCCTTTCTCTTCAGTTTTTTGGAAGAGTTTGAGAAGTATAGTATTTAACTCTTTTTAAAATATTTGGTAGAATTCACCTGTGAATCTATCCGGTCCTAGACTTTTGTTTGTTGGGAGTTTTTTTGATTACTGATTTAATTTTATTTTTTGGAATTAGTCTGTTTAGATTTTCTATTTCCTCTTGATTCAGACTTAGGAGATTGTATGTTTTTAGAATTTTATCCATTTCTTCTAGATTGTTCAGTTCGTTGTCATATAATGTTTGTAGTAATCTCTTATGATCCTTTGTATTTCTATGGTGTCAATTGTGACTTTTCTTCAATTTGTGATTTTATTTATTTGGACCCTTTCTTTTTTTTGATGACTAAAGTTTATCAATTCTGTTTATATTTTCAAAGAACCAGTTCTTTCATCTTTTCTATTTTTTTTAGTTTTGATTTTATTTCCATTCTGATTTTTATTATTTTCTTCCTTCTAACTTTGGGTTTTGTGTTTTCCTTTAGGTCTAAGGTTATATTGTTTGAGATTTTTTTTGTTCCCGGAGTTAGGTCTATATTACTATAAATGCTACATCCTATAGATTTTAGATCATTGTTTCCATTTTCATTAATCTCAGTGTATTTTTTTTAATTTTCCTTTTGTTTTCTTCACTGACCCATTAGTTGTTTAATAGTATGTTGCTTGACCTTTATGTGTTTGTGTTTTTTCTAGTTTTATTCTTGTAATAGACTTCCAGTTTCAAACAGTCATAGTCAGAAACGGTACTTGATATGATTTCAGTTCTAAATATTTTAGGATAAATGTCGTTCTTTATCTTGTTAAATCTATTTTGACTGATGTTAGTATTGCTACCCCAAGTTTCTTTTTGTTTCCATTTGCATGGAATATCTTTTTTTATTCCTTCACTTATAGTCTGTGTCGGTCTTGAGAAGTGAAGTGAGGCTAATTTAGTGGTGATGAACTCCTTTAGCTTTTACTTATCTAGGAAACTGTTTATCCTTTCATTCAGAACAATAACCTTGCCAATAGAGTATTCTTGGTTGTAGTTTTGTTTTTGTTTTGTTTTATTTTGTTTTTCAGCTCTTTGAATATATTATGACGTTCCCTTCTGGTTTGCAAAGTTTCTGCTTAAAAATCAGCTGATAGTCTTATGGGGGTTCCCTGGTTTGTAACTAGTTCCTTTTCTCTGCCTGCCTTTAAGATTCTTTATCTTTAATTTTTGACATTTTGATTCTAATGTGTCTTGGTGTGGACCTCTTTTGGTTCATCTTGTTTGAGACTCTGTGCTTCCTGGACCTTGATGTCTTATTTACTTACCAGGTTAGGGGAATTTTCAGCTGTTATTTCTTCAAATAAATTTTCTGCCTCTTTCTCTCTTCTCTTTCTAGGATCTCTATATTGCAAATGTTAGTATGCTTGATGTTCCAGAGGTCCCTTAAATGATCCTCATTTTTAAAATTACTTTTTCTTCTTGTTGTTCAGCTTGGATGATTTCTACTATTCTGCCTTCCAGGTCACTGATCTCCTCTTTTTCTATATCATCTAATCTACTGTGATTCCCTTGTGTATTTTTCATATTCTTTAGCTCTGATTAGTACTTTGTTATATTTTTTCTTTGTTGAAATCTCCACCGTGTTTGTTCATTTCTCTCTGAAATTCAGTGAACATCTTTAGGACCATTACTTTGGTCACTTTATCATGTTGATTGTTTATCTTCATTCATTTAGTCCTTTTACTGAGTTTTTAGCTTGTTCTTTGGTTTGGAACATATTCCTCTGTCTTCTCATTTTGCCTAATTTTCTTTGTTTTTTCTATATATTAAGTAGATCAGCTATGTCTTTTAGTCTTGAAGAGCTGGCCTTTTATAGGTGATGTCCTGTGGGGCCTAACAGCACAATTTCCTTTGGCCACTAGAGCCAGGTGTTCCAGAGGTATCCTTTGTGTGGGCAGCATGCATCGTTCTGTTGTGGCAGGTAGTGACTGCTGCAGGCTGGCTGCATAGACTGGTTGAGGTATAGTGATCTCTGAGGCTTTCATCAGAACATATGTTAGAAGGAGAATTATAAAATGGTGTTAGAAAGCTAGAAAGAGAATTATAAAATGGCATCTGCTACTACCAGCGACAGCATGACCGAACTAGATTATAAAAATGGCTACTGCCATATTTTAGACTCTGCGTACAGTCCCTGCTGCTTCCTGCCTCACTTTAGGGCATTCCAAGATTAGTAAGTGGTCCCCTTTACTTGTATTCTGTGTGCTTTTCTATCTGGTGTTTTCTCACTGGTTTCTAGTTTGAGTGAGTCTATGCATGTGCTCTTTAAGAGCAGAGTTTCTTTTCACTGCAGTTCTATAGTTTTTCTGGATGTACCTCCTATTATTTTTTTAAAGCCAAGTGTTTGGGGGCTCATCTGTCCTCTGCACAATCTAAGGGTTGGGATTCCTAATGTGGAACTTGAATCCCTCACTCCTCAAGGAAAAGTTCTATACCCTTGCTATCCCTCCACACTGTGGAACACAGTGGCTGGAGTGTGATTTTTTTTTTTCCCTTCCGGGGGACCATATCTCTCCTACCCTTCTCAGTGCTGTGTCTTCTTGTGGGGGCTGTGTTCATTAAGTTTCTATCCTGAATTCCCTTAGTCCCTTTTAATTATACTAGTTAACTGTCATAATTATCTCCATAACATGTTCATAAATATCAATAGCCTATAATTGTAATAAATCATCTATTAACAATAAACAGTTCAACTTCAAGTGGACAAATGGAATGGGAAGTTTTTTTGAAATACCTCCTGATAATTCTAGAATAAAATTGACCCTCTTGAAATTTACTCTAGGTTACTTTGAACGATTCTAAAGAAGACATTTTAAATTTTTTTCTGCAAACACTTGTTTTAACTTAAAAGGGATATGTAGTTATTTTTGTCTTTACCTGACTCTAAGTATTTAAGTAATATTGCCAATATATCCTAGGTCTGACTGACCTTTACCTTTTTGCCAACTCTCATTGTACCACATTCTGTGCTTTTATCAGTTTTTCTTGTTTTAAAACAGTTCTAAAAAAAAGTATAATATTCTTCTTTTCAGAGTCAAGGTAAATCAGTGCCAAATGGTAGTTGTGTTTCACCCAGTCATACTCCACCACAGTCCAATGCTTCCCAGCCCCCAAAACCAGCCTGGAGGCCCCTCAGTTCACAAGGTCCTGCTACATGGGAAGGAGCCAATAATTCGGTGAGACTGAGACTGTTGATTATAAATATATTTAAGTTTGGGAGAAAGAAATGAGCTGACTAGATCTTATGTTTATTTACTCTAGGATGATGAAGAAGAAGAAAAGGAGCCTTGTGTGATTTGTCATGAGAATCTCTCTCCAGAAAACCTCTCTGTTTTGCCTTGTGCTCACAAATTCCATTCTCAGGTAAGCTTATCTTTTTAATATTTTACCGTTAATCAACTAAGTGAGATTCATGCTGCCTTACTTGAAATCATATGCATGTATCATTATCCAGTGTTTTGTCATGAGTTCCACTGGATATAATGCTGAGCTTTGGGCTACCATGCAGAAATATTTATATTGTTTCCCAGTACCTAGCCATGGATTTCATTATGTTTTCTCATATCTCTATACACCTTATGGGAAGGGGACAACAGTGTATTTAAATGGTAAAGAATAGGCAGTTCCCTTGAATACAACTGGAAGGAATATTGATTGACATGGCAGTTCAATGGCAGTTTGGCAACAGTACTACTGCACCTTAATGTGCTATAAATAACACATAGTGTCCTTTGTCCATACTAATGATGGCCCCCTACCATTATAATTCTGTAATGCATAAGACTTACCTTGGTAGTCTGTCCAGGACCCTATATTTGCTTTTGAATCTTCTCAGGCTTGAGTTTTAATGTTAGAAAAATGTGAGGCTGGCATATCTTCTTTTGATTCTTGGCATTTATATAGATTAACTCCTAGTGTTGCTGCTGTGCAGGTACTATTGATATATAATTTATGATCCAAGTCTTCTGCTGCAGAGATATAATTTGACACAGGAAAACATAATCTTACACAAGAAAAGCTTCTTGGATAAGTGAACAGCAGGCAGCTCATTCAAGCCATATCTGTAAAACAGCATTTCATAGATATGTGGTACATGCTACAGAATTATATTTTGCATCTACACAGAATAGCTAATTTCAAAAGATCTTCAAGATAGATACTTAGTCACCCAACTTTCCCATTTGAAATTTTAAAAGTCTGATCCATTTAGAAAATAAATGTTTCACAAAACTTATTTTATTCTTTGCCATTACCCATTGAATAGAATGCAGGTAATTTATTCAGGTTGTTTTCTAGGGTTAGAATTAATGAGCTTTATATTTTGAATCCTCTCTCATGTGATCTGGTCTCCATTATTCATACAGGTAAACATGATTTGTTTTTGGAAAGTCAGTATTCAAACAAATAACTTAATAGATAGTTACTGTCCAAAGAGCACTACTGTTGTCACTAAAGAAAGAACAACATGAAAGGTAGATTCACCATCTAGGGGCTTTAACTTCAAAACATCATTAGCACTTGGTACAAGGTCTTGGTGACTTTTGTATATTTATTTATAACTTTTTCTGTATTATGAATGAGAACGATATATAATAAAATAAACTAGAGAAAAAAATAGCAGGTTTTTTTAACCTCCTGGTTAGGAAAAACTGCTAGTCATCCTGAAAATTGGGGTTGGGGAAGGATCCTAGTAGAATAAACTGGCTGAAAGTTGTTCCACTGTTACTCAGCAAGCCATAGTGAAGGTGCCATGATTGTAGTAGTTGGCTTGGCAATCCTCCAGATAAAGGCTTTGAGACTCACTGATAGACAAGTTAGTTGGCAACTCTGATGTATAGATTAATAGCTGCATCTTCTAGGCTTCATCTGAAAGACTGATGTGAATCTTTTTGCTCCTTAGTGCATTAGACCTTGGTTAATACAGCAGGGGACATGCCCAACCTGCAGGCTCCATGTTTTGCTACCAGAAGAATTTCCTGGTCACCCCAGCCGGCACTTGCCCAAGATCTAATATAAGGGGTGACTATGCAAAGAATGTTTCAGCTCCATAATTTAGTTCTGCCTTTTGTTATGAGCTTATTGTGTGAGTGGTGTGAAAATGTACACTCCTCAGAATTGTGCAAAAGAAGTTACCTAATCTCATCAAAGCTGCAGCCAAAGAGGACAGGACAAATCTTCAGGACTGTGAACTGAACTGAAAAGGCTTAAAGAAGAAAGAATTTCTTTATATTTCCCTTACCTTAGTAGGTATTTTCTTCCAGTGTAAACATAATAACTGTTACTATGTATCTTAGGATGTCTTTTCTTGTGTTTTTTCCTTATTCTACTCACTCTTTACTTTTCCTCATTACACTACATTTTAAATTTCTGGAATAAATTTAAGCAAGAGAAAAAGTGAAATAGTAAATAAGAGAAGTAGGAAAATTCCACAGATTTTAGTGTTTTTTTTTTTTTACTCTCATAACTGCTTATAAAAAATATATGTAATTATTTAAATTTTATCTTTATCTTCGCCTTTCTTTTCTGTTCTTTAAAATATGTACCCATGAAGAGATTATGAGCTACTTGCGGGTGGAGACCATATAGTGTTGTGTTGTATTGGCTTATAATGGTTTGTGAGAAATGATTGTTAAGGTTTCAGGAATTTTGTGAGCCAGTTATCAAATTGTTGGTAGCTTGAAATCTGCCATAGTGGAAGTATTTTACCCCATAGAAATTGGCAGGTGCTATCTATAATTTAGTGCTGCTCCTCCCCTCAAGAGCTAGTTGTTAAACATTTAGCAGCATGCCACTGGAACCACATCTAATTCTTCTTTGTGCTCCCAGTGTCTTGCCCATAAATATTTGTGTAACATAAACATTCCCAGAATCAGAAGTAAGGAAAGGAGTCAGTAATCTAAGAAAAAGAGTTAATATTGCAAATTAAGTCACTTGTTCAGTTTAATAATCGAGATCCTATGTTAATTTGTAAACATGTTCTTTAGACCTTAATCTTTTATACTTTGGATTTTTTTTTTTTCTGTCTTAAGTTTCTAATTTCATTTTCTGATGCTGGGGAATGTGGAGGACTGTTGTGTGTAGTTGCTACTTGTGACAGAGTTGGGCTAAGCTGCGTATCTAAAGCTTGTCACTGAGAACTTTAATTCTTAGAAGTCAAAAACCTATTTTGAAAATAGTATTGTGTAAATGCTGCAAGTGTTGTACATGTATCTAGTTACAAAATTAAAAAGAGTTTAGTTACATTGTAAGACAAATATTACTTTTTTCATATTTTTCCCATAATTAATGAGACTGTGAATAAGTGTTTCCTGACTCAGCAACTGTTTGTTTCAGTGTAAATGTATCCTGAAGTTATTTTAAATCTCTTTTTTAAACTGCTATTTCTGTAATTGTATGCTAAATGTTTTCTTCTGTAATGAAAATAGACTGGAAAATGTGAAGGAAATATCCAGAAATGAAGGCAGTCATCTAAGACACATAAAATGCCTAGAATATAACGGAATTGCAAAATTCAGGACTTATGGGCCTTTAATAATTTTCTTGTCTAACACCTCAAGGTCATGGTCCTATAGCAAATTACCTTGTAAAACGAATGTTTATTAGTTTATGTTTAAGCTGCAATTTGTTTCATGTTGGAAAGAATAAATGTTTCTTAATTGAAAACCTGTTTTATCTGTGCATATGGGTTTAAATGTATCCTGAGACTACTTTAAATCTCTGTTTCAAAGTCTATTTCTGTTTAATTGTGCTTAAACTTTTCAAAAGGAAAGGATAGGAAAATATCTAAAAAGAAGGCATTTTATAATATGTCTAGACTTGTAAAATGACAAAAATGTCTTGCAATCATAGAATGTCAGACTTTGTAGGGTCCTTAATGATCCTCTAGTCTATCTCCCCACATTTTACAGGTACATCTTGCCCAAGGTCATGTGGCTAAATAGTGGTTGAGGTGGTCTTAATACTTAGGGTCCTAACACTTGATCATATGCTTTCTTCACAAGCTCATGCTGCAGGGTTGTATTGGTGCTGACCTGCCCTGGCTCCAAGGATGGGATCAGAGGACTTAACACTATAGCTGATAGTATAATGAGAATGTAGTAGTACCATGCCCTTGAAAGTCAGTGCTGTCAATGCTGAAGATGGGATTTTGTTGTTGTTGAGGTATAATTTAATAATATAGACAACCGTAGTGGTCATGCTACTGTAAACAGTCATCACTTTCATTCCTGAGAGTAGGAGGGATCCAGAATACCATCCTGCCCAAAACTGTGATGTGGGAAGTGGCGATACCTCAAAAACACCTAGTTGTATCACTGCAGCTGCTGTTAGAGGGATATGTCTTGTGTTTTTTTCTTTCATATTTATTGTCCATGTGTATAACATTATCCAGCTTTTATGGGACACCTTCAAATGTATTTGTTACCTTATTTGATCCACTAAACTTGGAAGTAGATATTATCCTCTTACTTTACAGATGATGAAACTGAGGCTCAAATAAGAGGGAAATACTTTGAGGTCACAGCTATAAAGTAGCATTCTGGGATTTAAATGCAGACCCTCAATCCTTGGCTGCTGTTCTCTTCCAAGTACTTCACAGCTGCATCCCTGTATTGGATCGACTTTGTAAACACAAAAAAGTACTTCTTTTTCTTTTAAATAATATTCTTCAAAATAAAATGAAACAGATGGTAAACCTACTTATTGTTTTAGCCTAGGAACATGGATGGTATTGAGTGTATAAAAATATGTAACAGTGGCAGGATATGGTAAGAAAAGCTTGACTGACTTTTCTCATATGTCTTAGTTTGCTTGCAGTGAATCCAGATAATGCCTGTTGTCTTGACATAATTATTAATAGTGTCCCTTTTATTCTCAACAGTGTTCCAGTCTGGATGATGGATTATATCTTATGGTTAATTCAGGGAAGGTAGGCTTATTTTTTACCATATTTAATTTAGTAAAAATTTTCTGCATTCATAAAATGCTCCTGGAGTACCTTATCACATAGCCTCTCAGGTAAGAATTCTAGGACTACAGTGGCTGAGGACTATTCAGGTTGACATCTAGATAAAAATAAATGAATGCAGTTTGTCGTGAAGATATGTGATTTCTGATTTTCTTGAAGAAGCAGTTCTCAGAAATAATGGGCTCTTATTCTTAAGAATGGATCGCAGGCCATATCACATTTACACAATGTGTTTATAAAAATACATGTTCCGAAAAGCTGTCTAAGAATCTGCATTTGCATGCTAAATTTGAATATCATTGATACGAAAGTGACTTTCTCAAGCAGATCTAGATTTGAATTTTTGAATTCCATCTCTGGTGTATTGTGTGATCATAAACAAATTGCTTAACTTTTCTCAACCAAATCCTTAAAACGGGGAAAGACTACTTGCCTGACAGAGTTACTATTGTTAATATATTAGCCTTCATTCCCAAAGTAGCAAATCTTCCATTAGTCATTCAACCTATTTGAATTTACCCTTTAATAATAAAATTCTTAAAAGTTTTATCTTTAACTACTCTTACTAAAACCAAGTGAGGAGAGAGCATAACCATAAATCCTACTTTCCTTCACATGACCCCAGAATCTTGAACAGTAAATATATTGGATAAAATATAACACTCCCATAACATTTAATTAATGCATTTGAACCTTATGAACTTAATAATCCTTAATACTTCCTAGTGAGGTTGAATACCTGGCAGTGATCTAGGAGACTAAAAGTTTTGAAAGTATGTAGGAAAGATGTTATCTCCTTTTGGGAGACAAGAAGATTGAAGAAGTGATTTTCTCAAGGTCACACAAGTCTTGAGTAGTAGGGCCATGATATTAATCTAGATTCCTTGCCATCAAAATTAGTGTTCTCTCTCTGTAACACTGCACTGCCTTAAAAGAAAAAATGAAACTGACTTCTTGAAAATTATCAGGTTGTTTCTTCTCTGGGTAAATGTGGAAGTAAAATGAGTTTGAAATAGTCTTATCACAAAGAGACATTATTCTAATTCAGAATAAAGCCAAAAATTATAGTACTCTTCCAGGTTCATGGCATTTGATTACTTTATAAAGGCAAAGCACAGAAGTTTCACCTTTTCAATTTCAAACATCATATTGGTGTTCATTTAGAACATGTCTCCAGGGTTGTATTATTTTCTTAAACTATGAAATTTTACAACCACTATTAGAATTCCAGTATCACATAACATACATGCAGTGTGAATAATCTGTCAGTGTGCTGTCTCAGCTCAGGAAAAATAGCAACAGTCATGGGCCTTTGATTCTCTTTTGAAATATTATTATATGACAAAAGGAAAGGCTAATTACAAACTGCAGCTATGAAGTTAGCATTATTTTAGTTCAACAAAGACTTTTCATTCTAATGGCCTAAGACAAAAGCCATTCCATAGCAACTAAATAAAGGTGCAGCACTTTCTTTGCAATTTCAATTAAGGAAAGTGGATTGTTCTAATAAGTTATAAACACATTTACTACATTATCAGTTTATTACAAAATAAACCTAATAAGAAATTCAAAACAACATGTATTTATTGGACATACTTTTTAAACAGCTGGAACTTCTCACTACCCTCTACCCAGCTTTATATTTTGTCGAGAGTTGATATGCTCCTTGAAGCCATAACAATAGCACAGATCATTGTGAGTCTTTATTGAATGCTTGTTACCAGAGAGTACTATTTGGGGTTTTGGGTATATCAAGCATCATAGGACAAGGCTCTTGCCTGAAGGAGCTCAGTTTTGAGTGGAAAACAAGCATCTCAACCTCTCAAGACAAATAGCATTGTAATGCAATATACATTCAGTGCCTATTGTAAGAGTTTGGTCATTGCAAGCTGGGGGAAGCAGAGCTGATTAAAAATGGAGGAATGGAACTGGATTCTACCTCTCCACCTGGAACATTCTTTTTAGATTACCAGTTTCACTCTCTTCTTTCAGCCCTCTGCTCAAATGTGACCTAGGTGTAGCTTTCCTTGACTGATGTAATAGATCTCTTTCCCACCATATGTACCATTTTCCCTTAGTTATCTAAAATTCAGTTTACTTATTTATTGTATTTCTTGCAATATAAGATTCATGAGAGCAGGAATCTTGTCTGTCTTGTTTGCCATTGTGTATCCATTGCCTAAAACATCTGACAAAAAGCAGATATTCAGTATATTGAGTAAATGGGCCTTGTGAACCAAGTAGAATTTATATAAGGGAACAGAGTGGTCATTCTAGGCAAGGACAATGGCTTGAAAAACAAGTTCTCCTTAAAGAATTTTTTCTAATCATGGTCTATATATGGCTTTCTCTTCTCTCTATGGAGATTTCAGTAACACCGAGGATAAGATGTCCTGAAAGACAATGAAAATGATTGGGCTTGCCACTATTAGCAAAATTCCAAGTCAGTTTGTAGCCAATGAGCTTTATACTGGGCCTCCTAGTTTTCCCCAAACACACAGGATAAAACTTGTCAAAGAAGACTTGGTTGGGTCCATAAAAATTTTATAAGTCATGACAAAAGTATTAATAAAATTTCCAAAATATTTGCCTTATTTTGGGGAATTTTTTGAACAAAAGAAAAAGTAAAAGTTATGACAAAGGAGGAAAATAAAACCAAGGTGTAATTTTTTAAGGTTTATGAAAACTTTTTCAAAACTATTTTGACAGTTTATTTGGATTACCCCCAGCTATTGCTTGACAAGTAGGTACCTGCCAATCTTCTTTTTTTTACCAGACCTGAACACACAAGATCTCACAAAATTACCAAAAAGTCACTAAAGAAATTACAAACCTAACTGCTTTTTATTCCTTGTCAGCACCAATACTGCCCAGTCTGTACCATAAGACTAGTCTCTTTGGGTTAACATGATCCATTTCTTCCTTTGAGATAGGAATCAGACGGGATCTTTTTAGTGTGCTGAATAATTAAAGCTCTATCATAGTAAGCAGAAGCCACCACAGAGTGAGGCTGCACACTGACATATTACAGCTTTGAGAGAATTTCACTAAAAATTATTTTGAAAAACAATTCATTTCTTTTAATAGTATTTTTTTTCATTAACAAAGTAATGAATAGAAAATTTTAAATTACAGAAATATAAGAGAAAAAAATAATACATCACCCATAGTTTTAGCCCCTAGAGTATTTTCTATTCTAACTTTCATGTATATGTAATCTTATTTTTAAATTTATATTTAATGTAAACTTACGTGCAAACATAAGTGATAAAAGGTTTTGAAGATCACTCACTTGCTCTAATCTACTATTATTGAACTTTAATTCAAAAATAGTAAATGATTATGGAGGTAAAAGTGTAGCATCAGTAGTTTTTCAGTGTTGTCATTTGTCATAGTAAAGAAAATCCTTCTGTCACTGCATAAACACAGGGATGAAACCAATACATCCAGAATTATAATTTTCATGCTCTGCTAGAGGCATCCTTACAGCTTCAGTTCTATTACCAATTCTAGTCTTTGATTTGAGAAAAAAATTTTTCCAATTTTTTTCTTAAGGGGTTATTGACCTGCATTCTCCTGTTTTAAAAATATTCAGTCTAATGACAATAATGGAGTTTAGTCTTATACAGTTTTTCATCTCATCTTTATCTCAGTTTCTTTAGTATCTTTAAGGTCTAAGCAATGCTTCTTTATCCTTGTGTAATTGATTTAAAATGAATTAAAGTATGACAAGCAGGGTTTGAGTTATTCTTTTTATTTACTTAATTTTGTTTATACATTCTTGCCAAGTTGTTCTTTGTCACCATTTCTTATATCAGAAAAAATAAATGGATTCCTTGTAAAACTGTTGCTTTGTTTCTAAGGCATTACCATATACCCATGTTTTGACATATCAGACTATAAACTGGAAGTATTTATTAGAGTCATTATAAAATGTTATAATTTTACCTGTTAGATGAGAATTGATTTTAGAGATAATAAAATAACCAGAATTTGAGGCATCAATGTACTAGACCAAAAAAAAAAAAAAAAAAAAGCAGGACTGATATTTTTCATACATTTCAAATTTAGGGTTTTAAGATTACTAGAAAGTTCTTAAGAGGGAAACAAAATGTATTTAAAATCTGATTCTAATGGAGAAGTTAATACCCATCATATTTTAGTTGGGAAGACTATAGAAACCGGATAAATTTTTAAAAACTAGCTAATTGAAAGCATTGGAGAAAAATTAAGACAGTCAGGAGTTTAGGAGCCATGACTTGAGAGAAAGATAGGCTGCTTTTCTTCCTCAAGGTTTTTGCATATGTTGAAGGCTCAGGGCATGATGCTGAAAAGTACATAGTGCTCAAGAAAGTATTGGATTAGAGAAATGAGAAAAACAGAGTTCAGGGCTAATAACTAGAACTTAAGGTACGAATATCCTAGAGAGAAAAGAACCATAGAGAAGTGGGACTGACAATCTCCATTCATTTTCCCTCTTGGAGGAGCTACCAGTTCTTAAGCTGTACACATGCCAGACAAGAATCTAGAAATCAAGAAGAGAGTTACAAAGAGGCTGAAAATCTAAGCTGAAATTTAGACTGCCATGATTCTGGAGAAAAAATTGTAAGGAAAAAAAAACACCTGTTACAGAATACTTCTGGCCACTAAAATATGTATAGGTTATTTCTCTCCCCTGCCCTGCCCCTACCCACACACACACACACCACAACAATTTTCCAACTATTTGGTGGACACTCATTGGATCTCCTACAAATTTAACTCAATTCTGACACTATCTTACTGGAGATAGCATCAGATCCCACAGGTTAATGGTTTGATTCCACAAGACTGCTTTCTCACTTCAGATGCCAGTCTCAGGTTCAGGTTGTCACCTGGGCTTATTAACTGGCTATAAATCTGGGGTTCTCATTATCCCCTACTGGGGTTTGATCATTTGCTGGAATGGCTCATAAGACTCAGCTTACTTGGTTACTGGTTCATTATAAAATGATACAACTCAGGAGCAGTCTGATAGAAGAGATGTGTAGGGCAAGGTCGTGGAAAGGGGTGTAGCTTCAGTGCCCTCTTCAGGTATTTTATTCTCCCAGTAACTCTATATATTTAGCAATCCAAGAACTTAACTCTTCCCTGCATCTCCAGCCTGCCAGCCTAGCATATACATTTTGGGATCTGTCAGCCTCCACAATCACATGAGACAGGAGCCAATTCCTTAAAATAGTATCTCAATCTCTGTCTCTATCTTTACACACACACACCCTATTGGTCCAGTTTTCTGGAGAACTCTGACTGATAACAGTAGAAAAGAGAAAACATTCTCACAAACTACTCAAACCTTTTTCAGCCAAGGAGGAGTAACAGGACTGGATTTATTCTCTTGTCCAATAAAACTAAATACATACTTAACAGTAGTTCTCAAAACAATGAACAGTGAAAGACATTGATCACTGAGAGATGGCAAACAAACTCTATAATTGCCGTATATGCCTAAAAAGAGTTTTGAGGTTATACTTTGGGGAGAGGAAGCCTGTGGAGGGCCTGAGAAACTTTCTGCTTGAGAGGATGGAACTGGGAGTACACTGCAGTCAAGGCAGTTGGATTTCAAAGATTAGAATACTAGAGAAGTGAGAGTGACACAAAGAAGAACTCCAGAGGTCTGCAGAGGGTACCCATAGAGTATTCAGTTGAGTAATAAGCTTATTCATCAAGAAATATTTTGAGGCTGGGAGAAGGACCACCTGAAAAGATTAAATGAAATAATTTACAGAACTCACACAGGGCTTGGAATAGTGCCTTTTCCACCATCTTGAATAAAAGAATTCACAATTCACAAGGTATGCGGTAAAGTACTTAGAATAGTTTCACTTCAAGAGTGGGTTAAAATACCAAGATAGACCTTATTCTTAGGTCATAAAACAATTTTCAACCAAAAAAAATTCAAGTTATATACAAAGTGTGCTGTGATTACAATGAAATTAAACTAGAAATTCGTAACAGGTATCAAGAAATTACCAAATATTTAGAAACAAAATTTTAAACTACCCCTGGGTCAAACAAAAAAGGTAGTATTTTTTACTAATAAAAATAAAAATACAATATATCAAAAACAATGTAATATTGAAATACTGATGCTTAGGACTAATTTAGTGCTCAGAGGGAAATTTATAGCACTAAATGCCTGTATTAGAAAGAATAAAGGTATCGAGTCAGTGACCTCAGCCTCTACCTGAAAATCTTAGACGAAGAAGAGCATACAAATCCAAAGTAAGAATGAGAAAGGAAATAAAGATTACAATAAAAGGCAATGAAATAGAAAACAGCAAAACAATAGAGTAAAATCAATAAAAGTAGAGCTGTTTTTTGAGAAGATTAATAAAATTGATAAACCTCTGGCCAGAGTGGTCAGGAGAAAAAAAGAGAGAAGACAGATTACCATTATCAGAAAGACAGAATAAGAGAGGTGACATCACTACAGTTTTTACAGACATTAACAAATAATAGGAGAGTGTAGGAATAACTGCTTAGATGAAATGTACACATTACTTAAGACGCTACCAAAACTTCCTGGTGAATACGTAACCTGAACAACCCTGTATCTATTTTTAAAAATTGCATTTATAGTTTAAAATATTACCACCAAAATAACTCTAGGCCCAGACAACTTCACTTGAGAATTATACCAAACATTTAAGGAAGAAATAATACCAATTGTACACAAACTCTTCAAGAAAATTGAAGAAAAGTGAACCCTTCTGAACTTATCCTATGAGGCCAGAATTACTATGATGCCAAAGCCAGATAAAGACACTTTAAATAAATAATAAACCAATATTTCTCATAAACATAGATGGAAAAGTCTTTAAAAGAAATTTAATGCAATGGTATATAAAAAGGATAATTGTGACCAAATGGGGTTTATCCCAGGAATGCAATGTTGAGCTAGCATTTCTTAAAACAATCAGTGTAATTCATCGTATTAATAGACAAGAAGAAAGGCCATACGATCATCTTAATGCAGAAAAAGCATTTCACAGAAGCAAACATCCATTCCTGATTTAAACAACTAGGAGTAGAAGGAAACTTAATCTGATAAAGGACTTCTATTTAAAAACCTTCATCTAACACTAAATGATGAAAAACAATCTTTTCCATTATGTTCTGGAACAAGGCAAGGATATCTGCTGTCACAACTTCTATTGGATGTTGTAGCCAGTCAAATAAGGCAAGAAAACAAATGAAAGGCATTTAGTTTGCAAAGTAGAAGTAAAATTTTTGTTACATGCAAATAACATTATTGTCTTTGTAGAAAATCAGAATCTACAAATAAACTATAAGGTTAGCAAGTTTGCAGGATACAAGATAAACAAAAATTTATCTTATACAACAGCAATGAACAATTAGAAATCAATACAAAACAATATAATACCATCAAAATATGAAATACTTGAAAGTAAATCTGACAAAAGATGTGCAAGACCTCTATAATAAAAACTACAAACACCACTAAGAGAAAAAGATGTAAATATATGAAGAGAAATACCATCTTCATGGATTGGACTACTCAATATTATTAAGTTAGCTTTTCCTCAAATTGATTTATAAATTCAATAGAATCCCAATTAAAATTCCAACAGGATATTTTCTTGCTGTAAAGTTTATTTTGAAAATCAAAGGACCTAAAATAAGCAAAATAACATTGAAAAAGAACAACAAAGCTGGAGAACTTTCACTACCTAAATTTTGCACTAAATTTAAAGCCACAGTAATCAAGACAGTGAGGTAGTATGTCAAGATAGAAAATAACATTAATGAAACAAAACAGTCCAGAAATACCTATACATATAGACAACTGGTTTGACAAAATTTAAAAGCCATTCAGTGGAAAAAGGACAGTGTTTTTAATAAATGGTACTGGAACAATTAAATACATTAATTTTTTTTATTCATACCTTGCACTTATAGATGTATTCAATTTAAAACTGTAAAATTCTAAAATTTAAAACTATAAAAATTCTAAAATAAAATATTGAAGAAAATTTTTGCGCTCTTGGGTTAGGCAAAAGGTTCTTAGATACAACATGAAAACCACAATCCACAATTCTCTTTAAGAGAATAAAAGAACAAGCCGTAGATTGGGAGAAATTATTTTCAAATCACATGAATTACGTTTATCCAGTATGTATAGAGAACTCTTAAAATGCACTAATAGGAAACAACTGTAAAAAATGGGCAATTAAAAAAATATATATATATACACACACACATTCTGAATAAATATATGAAAAGATCGACATCATTAGAAAAATGCAAATTAAAACCACAATACCACAATAACATGTTGCTATACATTTATTAGAATGTCCAAAGTTAAAAAGATTTAACATATCAAGTGGTCTTTCGGGTGGGTAGCCTTCATCCTGAAGCTATCTAGGCAGCCAAGTCATCTCATTAGCATACCAAAGACATCACTCAAAGGTTTTAGGAGCTCTCTGTCAGGATCTGGGGACAAAGGCCAAATATATGTATACTTTTAAAATTAAATTTATTGGGTTAATACTGGTTAATAAAATTATATAAGTTTCAAGTATCCAATAACACATCATCTGTATATTGCAATGTGTGTTCACCACCCCATATCAAATCTTCTGTCACCATGTATCGTATCTCCTTTGCCCTTATCTACCTCCCCCTTTGCCCTTTTTCCTCGGATAACCACTAAACTGTTGTCTGTGTGTTTATGAGTTTGTGTTTTTGTCTTTTCATTTATTGCTTTCAATTTTATATTCTACATGAGTGAAATCATATGGTTCTCACCTTTTTCTGTCTGACTTACTTCGCTTCGCATGATTATCTCAAGATCCATCCATGTTGTTACAAATGACAGATTTCATCTTTTTTATGGCTGAATAATATTCCATTGTATTTATTACATTAGAACCTCTTGCTAGGTAAATAGATAAACAAAAACATTTGATACATGCAACAATTTAAATAATTTCAAAATAATTATGGTGATTGAAAGAAGTCAGACCAAAAAGTAGTATATATTGCATGATTCCATTTGTATAAAACTTTAGAAAATGCAAACTTATCTATTTAGACAGCTAATCAGGGATTACCTGGGAGTGAGGAGGAACAGGAAAAATTATCACAAAAAAAAAATTTTAAGGAGTTCATATGTTCTTTATCTTGATTATGTTTGTTTCATGAGATTTATATCAATACTTATCAAATTGTGTGCTTTAAATGTATGCACTTTATCACATGTCAATTTTATCTCAGTTGAGCTGTTTTTTTGTTTTTTATTTTTATTTATTTATTTTTTTTAGTGAGTAATAAATTTAACATAGCAGTATAATCATTTCACCCTAAAAAGGATGCATTAGTCAACTAGGGCAAAGACAATACGACCAGGTCCCACCTAGGACCACTACCCAGCTGGGTGGATCTGGGCTTCCCTAGTTTTCTGCTTATCTCTGAAAAGCTTCAAGTTTGGATCTTTCCCCACATTCCATTCTGATGATACTTATAGAATGACCCTGGAAATGCAATCCCCATTTCTACCTATCACTCCTGAAACTGTGCTTCAAGTTAATAAAAATAAAAATATTCTGAGAGGCACGGCAGGAGAGGGCCTGGGAAGGGAGGGAAATAGAGCGTGAACTTTAGAGTAGGAAAATACTATTTACTAGCTACATAACCTTGGGCAAATCACTACCTCTGAACCTCAATTTTCTCATTTTAAAAATATTTAGCAATAGTTACCTGACAGGATTGTCTTGAAGGAATCTATATAAGAATGAAGGAATAAAACAATACGTGGCTGAAGGTGGAGCTCAATAAAAAACACCTCTCTCCCTTCTGTTGTTGTTTGAAATCTCTTCCTTAAGCCCAGAGATTCTGCACATTCCCATCATCCTCATGCTTTCAGAACCACAGCTGAAGTCTGGTATAAACTGTAAACAAGGTTCTGAGCTAGTGGGTCTCAAGCACGGTTACATATTAGAATCATTTGGGAAGGTAAAGAAACAACAAAAACCTGATTACCTGGGTTCTACTCTTAGAATTTTTTCCCCTTGCCATTTTGTTTTCAAAATAGGTCTTTTGAAGAGCAAATGTTTTAATTTTGATAAAAACTACTTTATCATATTTTAAAATCTTTGCTTGCCCCAAGATCACAGCGATGTATGCATATATTTATGTGTGTGTGTGTATGTGTGTACACATATTTATTTTATTTTTAATTATAGTTGACATACAATATTATATTAGTTTCAGGTGTACAACATTGTGATTAGACATATAAATTACTAAGTGATCACCCCGATAAATCTAGTACCCATGTGACAACATACCCTAGAAATAAAATCTTGCCTATACAGTCAATCTCTAACAAACAAGGCAAAAATATACAATGGAGTAAAGACAGTCTCTTCAATAAATGATGTTGAGAAAACTGGACAGATAAATGCAAAAAAATGTAAGTAGACCACTTTCTTGTACCATATATAAGAATAAACTCAAAATGAATTAAAGACTTAAATGTAAGGACTGAAACCATAAAACTCCTAGAAAAAACATAGGCAGTAAACTCTATGACATTGCTCTTAGCAGTATTTTTGGATACGTCTTCTTGGGCAAGGGAAACAAAAGAACAAAACAAATAGGACTACATCAAACTAAAAACTTTGCACAGCAAAAGAAACCATCGACAAAACAAAAATATAACCTACTGAACAGAAGATATTCACCAATGATAAATTCAATAACAGGTAAGACATTCATACAACTTAATACCAAAAACCAAACAATCCTATTAAAAATAGGCAGAGGACCTGAATAGATATTTCTCCAAAGGGAACACACAGATGTCCAAAAACATGAAAAGATGCTCAATGTCACTAATCATCAGAGAAATGAAAATTAAAACCATAATGAGATTATTACCTCACACCTGTCAGAAAGGCTATCATTGATAAATCAACAGATAACAAGTGTTGCCAAGGATGTGGAAAAAAGGAGACCCTTATGTGTTATTAGGATTGCAGATTGGCATAGCCACTATGGAAAACAGTTTGGAGGTTCCTCAAAAAATTAAAAATAGAACTACCATATGACCCAGCAGTCCTACTTCTGGGTTTTTAGCCGAAGAAATCCAAAACACTAATTCAAAAAGACATATGTACCCTTATGTTGATTGTAGCATTATTTAAAATAGCCAAAATAGGGAAACAACCCAAGTTGTTTCAATGTGCCCATAAATAGACGAATGGATAAAGAAGTGGTACATATATATAATATGAAATCTTGCCATTTGCAACAACCTGGATGGACCTAGAGGATATTATACTAAGTAAAATAAGTCATACAGAGAAAGACAAATGCCATATGATTTTACTTATATGTAGAATCTAAAAAAAAAAAAAACCAATTCATAGATACAGAGAACAAACTTTGGATTTGAATCTTTGGCACAACTGGGCAGTGGGATATTTAAAAACTCATGAGATGTTAATATGGAGACAGGGCTATGAAACCCTGTTCTGATGTTGCTCAAATTCTAGTGTGTATGGAATCTTTAGCAATCTTGTTTAAAATCAGATTCTGACTCTGTAGCAGATGCTGATGCTGTTAATCTTGGGATGACACTTTAAGTAAAACAACTTAACCTTGAGTGAGCATCAGAATCACCTAAGGAATCTTCTAAAGCTAAGGATTCCCAAATCCTGATTTGGGATGGAGCGCCAGCCCCTGCCCTCTTAATGTTCATTGGGTAAGTGTGACACATTTCTTACTGAGGACCACAGATCTAGTCTGACCTTTTACACATAAGGACACTGTATCCCCAAGAAGCTGTGTGACCTCTGTCTTGATGTGACTTTCTCACAGAACAGTTCATTAGTGAATGAAACATATTTTAAGTGGGAATCTTTTCTTGTGTGTAGATCCCTAGGTGCTGATTGGAGACTGCAATTTGGAACGTGAGTGAAGCTTGATGATTTCATTAGTACACAGCTCAGAACCTAGCCGAAGAACAGCTTGTGTGATGAATGGGGTCCCGGGTTCTACATGAAGCATTATCACGTAATATATCAGTTTTATGTCAAATTAACTGATGGTTTTAAGGCCTTTCCATTCACTTAGATAGGCCCCTTGTCAGAGGCTCTTTTTAATATGGCTAGAGGGTATTTTTTGGTAGTGATGACATAGTGATTTATAAAACCTACTTTATGCACCAGCCACACATATGTAAATTGGAAATATTTCTGGGAAAAATTGTCATTGCCATCATGTGACAAATAGATGCATATTTAATGAACAGGCATTCATGAAGACACAGATTTGAATGCACTTTTCTATATACTATATGACCAAGCAATTAGCACCACGTCTAGGAAATGGTCATGTACGGCAAGATCCTTCTAATTGGGGAACATGCAGCAATGGAGGTAGGTGCCAACTTGACCATTACTGTGCAGGAGCAAGGTGGCTACCATCTTGGCTGGAGATACAAGAGCATCAGCTTGGAGGTAGAGGAAGAAGAAAAGAAGCATTGTTTTTAAATCTCTGAGTTTGAGGATTATTACATAATTTAATATTCTTCACCTTATTTAGTCCTCAAACATGCCAGAAGATAGAAATTATTATATACATCTTAAGAAAACTAAAGTGAAAAAGCTCATCTAAAACTTGAAGTTGGGTCAATCTAACTTGGAAACCCATGCTGCTTCTGCTACTCTACGGTTCTGTTACAGAACAGGAGCAGAACCTATAGGTCAGCAGAAGTGAACCATGCCACTGTGATACTAGCTTTAGTGAGACCAGACTTTTACTCTCTAGTCAGAGTATTTCTTAAAGGGAGTGAGTTCAAGCTGTGTAGAGAAGGGGCAATAATCTGAAACAGCAGTTAATCAGTGCACACAGGAAAGAAAGAAACCCTTCAGGCAGTGGAGTGGTCTGGAGCTTGGCAGAGAGTGACCATGTGGCCACTCTAGGTGGAGCTGGTGGTGGTACTCAAATTCCAGAGGTGCTAAGAGCAATCTGGAAACCATCTCAGTGACTGGAAGCCACCAGTCACTTTAGACTATAGAGAAGTATGAGACACCAGGCTTCTAGTCCTCTTTCTTCCTGTCATTTTCAGCCAAATGGATGCATGATATTAATAATAATAACGCTAAATTTAAGCCAGATATCACATAAATTTTCTAACTTGATTCTCATGACATATTTATGAAGTAGAATAATTATCCCCATTTTACAAATGAAGGAAGAAGCTTACAGAGGTGAAGATTTCCCCAATATTTCTTGCAGAGCTGGAGTATGAAGCCAAGCAATGTGCCTGCAGTGCATTTAGCAGGCAGTTCTGAAATTGAGGCCAGATTGGAGAAATATAGTTACAGTTTTCCTGTGTAACCTTTTTTATCATAGGCTGATGGCCTAGAAGACAGCTATTAGATAAGCAAATATCCTTCTAATAGGCAAAAGCAAAGAAGCAAGCCTATTTACACACAGATCACTAATAGGAATTATGAAGCATAATATTTCAAAAATATGAACACCTAGTAGAGCTAGCTAGGTGAGGAGGTCTCAAATAGGTGCAGCTATACACTGGAATACTTGCATTCTCATTACGACATAAAGTCACTTCTCAACCTCTGGTCAAGGTTTAATCTCCTGAGTATTTACTTCTATAACACTCCGTCCACCCACATCCAACACTCAACTCACTTATGCTTGTTTTGAATTTGCAAGCAGAACTATCTTTGATCCACCTCTGGTCCCTATTGGGTAACATAGAGTTGTGTGTAGGGTAGCTCTAAAGAAATGTTTGTTAAACTGAAATGGAAAAAAAACATGTTATGGAATTTTGGATGACGTGGAAAAATTGGTATAATGATTAAGTAAAAAGGCAATAGGTTAGAAAGCTGATACAATGATCCAATTTTTGTAAAAAAAATTTTAAATGCATAGCAGCACGCTAGAAAGATATGTTCTAAAATATAACAGTGGTTCTCTGGATAATAGATTACAGATGCTTTTCATTTTTTTTTTTTCTTGACTGTAGTTCTTTTTTTTGTTTTTGAGGATCAATATGTTTTACTTACATAGAAAGAAAATATCAGTGATAAACTAGTTTTAGATTCTACAGAGTAAGACTGAGACTTCTTCACATGTGAAGAATGACAGATGGCCAGCCCATCCAGGCAGTGCTTATCGAACTCCCGTTCACATGGAACTCAGAGAAATAGCAGACTTAAATACAGTGCAAATTAGGAGTTAGGAAAGAGCTAGTAGAAAGAAAGGGAAGTGCTAATAATAATAATAATAATAAGGGAAAGAACATTGGTGTGGTAGGGAGCAATCCAATTCTTCAAAAACTTAATCAAATGACAGAGTCAACCCTTCTTAAGTCTTGGCTATAGAGAAGACATTTTTGTTTAATTTATCTTTAGATTATTGATCAAGACAAGGTGATGGTGTCATGTGACCTACTGGCCTTGTTAAATACCACTAGTGTCATCTTTTTATCAAAAGATTACACATTTCTAGAATGTGGTTCACACATCACAGAGAAACTTGTGGTTTTTTAGTTCTTAATTAAAATTCTAAGACTAAGGGAAATATTTTCAAATATCACTCTTTTTCCCAATAGTTAGGTATTTGATTTTTAATCCTCACATGGGCTATATAGCAGCAGTCCCCAATGTTTTTGGCACCAGGGACCAGTACTCCTATGAGAATCTAATGCTTGATGATCTGAGGTGGAGCTGAGGCGGTGATGCAAGCGCTGGGGAGCAGCTGCAAACACAGATGAAGCTTTGCTTGCTTTCCTGCTGCTCATCTCCTGCTGTGCGGCCTCATTTCTAACAGCCCATGAACCAGTACCGGTCTGCGGCCCAAGAGTCAGGGATTCTTAAAGGTCTTTTTGGTAGTGATTCTGAGCAGAGAAACATGAAAATAATAAAAACTCAAAGGGAAATGGTTAGTTCAAGGTCACTAAGGCAAATGATGGTTTCTTCTAATTTGCTAACTTATAACACCATTGGGGAAAAAAAATGTTCAAGAAGAAGCAAAAGCTCTCATTTCCTTTGAAACAAGAGTCACAGGGGCCATTTAAGTTTTCATCAGTAAATGAAAAATTTTTTACAAATATTTTGAAAAATGCTTTAAAAGAGAAATAGAAGCATTGAAAGTAGAAGCATAGATTTCATCTTCAATGAAAGAGACCTGGACCCATGTGCCCACAAATTCACCTCATTGATGAGAAAATAACAAGTGCTCCTGCTAATTAAAAGTATACTATGAGAAATTCTTTATACCAGTCACCTCACTTAAATTGTTTCTCATCTTCACAACAGCTTTTTCATGTGGTGAAGTCAATGATTTATCATAGTCACTACAGGAAATTTCAAAATGGTAAAGAAAAAATAAATTTACAATCATTTGAATTTTTATCACCCTCAGTCACCCTGGTTGTTGTATAAACAATTTAATGTTATCTTTGTTTTTAATGGCTGTGTGGTATTCTATTTTGTATGTTTTTAATTTATTTAAACTATTAAAGGATATTTAGGTTCGTACTTTTCACTATTTTAAATAATGTTACAGAAACAATCTCATATATATTTTGGGATTCTTGTCCAATTACTTCCTCAGGTGGAATTTCTAGAAATGAGATTGCTGCTTTAAAGGATATACTCTTTATAAAGAACCTTTAAAAACTATCAAATTGTCATTCTAGAAAAAAAATCAGTTTCACTCTCAATAGCAGTATGTGTAAGTGCCCATTTTCTTACATCCACATTAATACCGGATAATACTGTCCTTCTCATCTTTGCCAAGCTAATAAATAAAAATGTTGTCTTAATTTTCATTTAAATACTAGTGAGGCTGAAAGCCTATTGTCAAGGCAGGTATTTTTCCATTTTATAGTCTCTCCTGCAGCATCCTTACATGTACTTCAATGATAGAAATTACAGTGAATGAACTAGCATGAATCACAGCATAACTTTCAATTCAACATTTATTATGCACCTTATGATTATGTGTTAAAAGTTTCTTACTCCATAAGACAGTAAAGTGCTAGACAGGAAAGCTTTTACTTTGTTCATCAACTCAAAAAAGTCCCATTTTCTTTGGGACTCTAAGACATATGGTGTCACCTATGGGTCTCTTGCAGTATATCAAAAGAGAAGGGAGAGTTGCCTGGCACCTATAGCAAGACAACCACACTCGCTTTCCTAAGGCATGCCCATGCTTTATCTCCAAGCCCAGGAGTTTAAGTAATTTGTTCAAATGCAAAAACTAATTAGCGGCAGAGCCAAGAGTAGAACTCAGGTCTTCTCTATTCTTATCTTTCTGTCATTGTCTCCTATAATCTATGTTGCCTCAGATCTGAACCCAAATGACGACTTTTATTTCTGCACTTGCTCTTGAGTCTCCACTTTAATGACTGCTTTTGGTTGACTATAGCTCTCCAATCAGATTTTCAGCACTTCCAGAAAAGGAATAATACCATACTCTGCTGTTTATCCCCTCAGTTGTGCCTACCATGGCGTTGCCAAAGCTGGCAACTTTTGATATGCACTTACTCGGGGGAGGCTGTGTCTATGCCAACTGCTCTGCTGCAGGTCTTGCTCTTTCCAGACTGCAACCCCTTACAAATCTCCAAGCTGGTGCTTTTTAAAATATCAAAAAATATCAAAATATCAGGCACCTTTGCAGTTATCTTGTTTCAGAATTTTTGTGTCTTCATTTTAATCAGAACGTTAGGAAATTATTTGTTACATACCATTGGTTTATCTTGAATTTTAAGGGAAATGTGTTCTTCTTCCTTCTACTGAGGTATTTCTTTAATAGTCACTGAGTGATTTGGAGTGCACTCAATTTAGTCTGAGCTTCATTTGATGATTTCTTCCCAGTCACTAGACAGCTTAATCTAAAATGAAAAAGGTTGTTTTTTTCTAGCATCATGAACATTAAAAAGCAATTTCAGTTTCCTTCTAACATCGTGGACCTACATTTAAACCACTATTGGATGTTAAATTTCCAAAGAAGGAGGAAAGTGAAAGCTAGAAATCACCAATGTAGGGTTTTAAAAATTCTGCCAATTACTACTGCTCTTCCTGAGGAAAGAAAAAGAAATACCCCTGAAAACTACACAAAGCCAATAAAACAATGACCAGAATTTCCTGTCAGCAATATTCTCATTTCCTGTCTGAATTATACAACAGATATTGTCACCAGATAAAATACCTCAACTAGTTTAGAGTGGTCAGTGCTCCTTCAGCAGCCTGATTATCAATGTTGGCATCTCTGCCATCCACCAGGCCCTAGCAGATAAATAACAACATTATTCTTCAGATCTCAAAGCTCAGGTCTACTTCTCACTCGGGGGGAGCTTGGATTTATAGGTGATGTAATTTAGAACTCTAGGCTCATAAATTCATACTTTAGAAATGTCTTCTTTATCTTTTCTGCAGTGATAAATGGGCAGATCCTGAGCACAGCTCCCCATCTCCTTGTTTGATCTCCTTGCTTTTGACAAAGGCCTTATTCTGCCAGATCCACTACTGTTTGCAGTAGAAAAAGTGATGATTTGGTGTAGACAAGAAAAAAGATTTATGTCAATGGCAGTGGAATGTAATGTATTTGAAGTGGTAACTTTCATAAGATAAATAATTCTCTAGAGCACTACTGTATACTAGGATCTGAATTGGTACTTTGGAAAATAATATTTTAAATGTATTTTAATTACATAAGCAATTATAGCTAGCATTTACATAATAGTTTACATATATTATCTATTTAATCCTTTCAACGTCCTTATGAAGTGTGAATTACTATCCCCATTTTATAGATGAAAAGACCAAGGCAGAGAGTGATCATACAGAAATCTAAGTTTATGCTTTTCCATATTTTTTTCAAGTCTGTTTGTAATATGCCAACTAATTTATAATTTTATTTGTTTTATTTCAGAGTAGTCAATGGGAAATGATTTCTTGGTCATTCTCCAGGAAAACTTTAGTTATGATTCTACAGCAGTAAAATTATGTCAGCAAGGACTGAAGCTAAAGACTTATAGCATCACAAAGAATTAAACGATATGACAAAGAGTTCAAGTCAGAGTGCCACAGGGCATTTTACCAAAGCTTCCTCCAAGTCCAGTGCTTTTGTTTATTGACATTCTTTGCTATGGTCAGATGGTTTGAATTATGTCTGATGGTCATTTTGTTTGCTCTTTCAACCATGGTATAGTCACTGAACTGAGAGTTACCTAGAAAGGGAAGTTTAATATCCATTTTGACAGTGCTAATATGCCTGTTGGTCACAGATCTTTGTAAGTGTGAGCTGTATCCCAAACTGACAAATTTTTGCACCAGAGCCCATTTTCATTTGAGGGGCTAGATACGGTTATGATTTGCAACCAGGTGATGATTTCAGCTGCCCATGCACCTGAGAGCATTGTAGAAATTGATGGTGCTCAGTTACCTCACATCCAACCATCCTTCTGAGGTGATTGGACTGGAATCCGGTCCAATCAAAAATTCATCTGTCACAGATAATTCATAGTTTAGAAAGAGAACTAAACACTGTTAGTCTGCCTAAATACCTTTACTGATAGACTTGGAATTATTTTATGTTCTGTGGTACTTATTACTCCCATGCATAAAAGGAACATTATATTAATGCTATCATACCCTTAAAGATAACAGGTACTTAATTGAATTTTGTCCCAGTTTTTCAAGTGTCATGGCAACCTATTTAGTCCAATTCCTGATTAGTCAAGGTATTTAATACGTTAGGTCAATACTCAAATATAAACATTTTTAAGCTCAAGAATATGGTTTAAATATATTTGACTCCAGGTGACCTTTCAAGTTTATTTGTTCAAGAATGCTCTTCTTTGCTGTGTCCAGAAGAAGTACCATCCCAGGGCTGCTCAGATGTCAATCACCCTTCCTCTGAGATGAAAGGGCTAATGGATATGGTTAACATTGGTGCATATTATAGTGGATGTGCTAGGTGTAATATATATTAGGTACTAATAAATTCTATCATTTTTAGGTATAGGTAATGGCTCGCTCATGCTCATTGTAATCAGGCCCAGTCCACCATATATCTTAACTGTCTACATTTATTTCAGTCAAAATTACTTGGTGCTTGTTGGGACCCAAATCATACATTGATTTAGAGGGCACTTATATCCATGGTGGCAGTCCTTGGTGTTCATCAGCCCAGTTTTGGTGACTGGTGAGGGTTTCCAGCTCTGCTAATTTTAAACAACTCTCTCATCACATGGTCATCTTCCAACTGTATCCTCTAAATATTAACTCGATAGGTTTTAAATGATCTCAAAGGTCTACCCTGCCAAATAGCCAGCTCATTTTTTGAGGCCGGAATACAGGAGGCTTCTCAAAGTGCTCATGCAATTAAGATAAGACCCTTTCAAAGAGATCCCATCCCACCTTAGATGTGATCCGATGTTCTTGGTTTTTGGGGTTACCAAAAGAGAAAATTTTGGTCAGATGTTCAAGTCCTTCATATTAGCCAAATTACAGGTGAAAAGCAGTATTATTCTCTAGCTGGATCCTATATTTTCCTTATTAATCTCATCAACTTTTAAAATGCATTTTATTTCTTCCTCCATCCTGGGACTCTGTGCTACCAGTCAGACTCAAAGATGCCAGTTTTGAAATCCAAAGCTGGGAGATGATCACTTTGTTCTAAGTTTGCATTATCCCTACATTTGCATTGGGAATTTATCAGGAATCAATATTGTTTGTATGATTAGTTTAAAAATATATATTTTCTACTGAAGTGTTGAATTTTCTCATACTTCCCGGTTTATATTATTTACTTTAAACATTTGCCAGTAGATGTGTACTTGAGGTGAGCATAGAATGAGCTTTCATCAGTCTCTCCCCTCTCTGAGAACACTACTTCTAGCCTGTCCCAGTACTATTCAGGGATTTCATAGAGTTCTCTGATTATTTTTAATATTTTGTATATCCTCATATAAGCATCGCGCATTGAATCATTTCCCACAGATAATTTCCCTCAGCCTGTATGTGGAGGAAGCCTATCCTTTAATCTAGGTACTTTTATTTAAGTGCACTCAATTTCAAACAGTCCTCAGAGCACTAACTGCACCCCGAATGACCCAGTCCTTTTCTCCCAAACCCATCCTTACTTTCTTATATTTTCTATTATCTACTCCTCACAGTGTCTTCCTTCAGGTAGCTCAGGCTGCTAGATGTATTCTTCTTCCTTTCTTTCTTCTCCCCTCTAGAGCTTGGCTCTTTGGTTGACAAAGTAAATAGTGACATGAATAAAATCAACCTTTGTGAATTTTTTTCACCTTAGGTTTCATTGACCTTCCCACTATACATATAACACTCTTTGATAAGGCTCAAATTAGATATGTGTATTTAATCAGAGAGCTCAGAGATTTCTAGACCTACCCAAATTAAACTAATGGTAGAATTTAAACCAGGAAACACAGAACATTTGAAGAAAGGATTTTCTCAGAATCCCTCAAATTATACCAGTTGTCATAAACTAAACTTCATTTTGAGGAATGCTGTCATTATAGAGGTATAGAGATGTTTTTCGTGACTTCGTTCTTCCGTTATTGTAGAGAAGACACTAATCATTAACATTGATTTCTTTTCTAATTCCTCTTTAGCACCTCAGTGATTGTGTCTGGTCTTAGTAATTTACATACAAGGTGGGTTAATTTTTTTTTTTCTTAAGGGTTTGCCAAAAGATAAAATAACAATTCCAGCTACCTATCACTTCAATAAAAAGAGAATTATTTAACACAAAAACATTTATTACAACAGAAATAATACGTGATGGCTTTAGATAGAACCTGACAATGGCTTGTAGATTATCAGAGCCTTCTCAAATATTCTGTTTTTGATTTTGAGTATGAACATTTGATTTTGAAAAGTTGCCTTACATATATACTTTCTTATTACCCCTATATTTTTTACTTCATATATTGAGGCTGTGCTGTTTGATACATGAACATTTAGTGTCTTCTTGATGAATTAACCCTTTAATCATTATGTAATGTTCTTTTTTATCTTTCATTTTCATTGCTTTGAAGTCTACTTCATCTGATATTAATATAACCTCCCCTGCCATTAAAAATTAATAATTAAATGATATATTGTTATACATACTTTTACTTTCAACTTACTGGTGTTATTAAATTTGAAATGTTTCTTAATAACAGCATATAGGAGAGTTGTGGTTTTTATCCACTATGCCTATCTCTGTTAATTTGTGTGTTTTGACTATTTACATTTAAAGTAATTTTTGATTAGTTGATCTTTAAGTTTCCTATCTTATTATTTGCTTTCTTCATTGTTGTTCATTTATTTTTATTTTTTATTCTTTAATTTCTCTTTTCTTGTTTTCCAGTTGGATAATTCAACATTTTATTTACTGTATTTTTTTAATGTATCTATTTGTATAGTTTTTTATTGGTCACTCTGTGTATTACTATGTGATTTATGACAGTCTTTTGACATTAACATTTGCCACTTAAAATGAAGTGTGAAAATCTTACTTTTATTTGGGTCTCTTTACCTTCTTCATTTAAAAGTATCATTTTATTAAGTGTCAGACGGTGTTATAATTTTTGTTTACTCATCACACATGATTTATAAAGCTCATAAAGAAGTCTACCATAAGCATATAATATTTCTGTTTTTTTTAATTATTCTTTTTTTTCCCCTGATGCCTCAAGATTCCTTCTTTTATCATTTCCTTTCTGTCTGAAAAAGTTCCTTTTGTCATTATTTTAAGGGTAGTCTGCTAGTGATGTTTTCTTTTAGAGAGTATTCTTTCATCTGAGAACGTCTTTATGTCCAGAAGTATAGTTTTTCTGGATGTGAAAATTGCAGTCGACAGTTTTGCTTTTTTGGCATTTGAAAAATGTGTCACTTTCTTCAGACCTTCATGGTTTCAGATGAGAAACCCTCTATCATTTACAATGAAGTTTCTCCATAGGTAATGTATCATTTCTCTCTAGCTTCTTTTAAAATTTTCTTCTTAGACTTTAGTTTTCAGAAGTTTAAGTATGATGTGTCTTAGTATGCATTTTTTTTCCATTTAGGGTACCCTCACCTCTTGAATCTGTAGTTTTATGTCTTTTGCCAAATTTAGAAATTTCAGATATTTTTTATTTTAATACACTTTCAGTCCCACTCTCTTTCTCTGCTCTCCTTCTGGTACTCCAAAGATAAAAATGTTAAATCTTTCTTATTATTTCATAGGTCACTGAGGCTCTTCCCCGGCTCCTCCCCGTGCTATTTTATTTTATCTCTTATTTGTCAGATTGAGTAAATTATATTGTTTTTGCTTTAAGTTTACTGATACTATCCTCTGTGATCTATATCTCCACTATTGACCCAACTCATTGAATTTTTAATTTTAAGTTGTTGTATTTTTCTGTTCTTTAACTTTCCATTTTGTTCTTTTTAAATAACTTCTACTTCTTTATTAAGATTTTCTACTTTTGCAATTATGCAAGAGAATTTATCATTGCTTGATGAATCATTTTTATGTCTACTTTAAAATCCATGTCAGATAATTTCAACAGCTGATTTGTCTTGGTGTTGGTTTTCAATTGTATCTTTTCTCATTCAAGTTGTGACTTTCCGAGTCCTTGGTATGGCAGGTAATTTTAGTTTTATTATGGACATTATGTTAGGAAACTCTAAGTCCTACTTAAATATTTTATTACAGCAGTAAGTTACTCTAGTTAGGTTTAGCAGGCATTTCCTGTCTATTTTGTGGGCTGTGATTCTAATGGCAATTTAATTTTCAGAGCCTTTCCTTTGCAGTGGTATTTTGTTCATACTCTCCTAGTCTCTGCTGGTTTTGTCTGAGGGAGCAGAGGATTTTTCCCAGGTTGAGCAGAGGATTTTCTTCAGGCTGAGCCTTCATGTGTGACAGATAGTTTCTTAGACTGGGCTGATCACGTAAGGATCCCCTTTGCAAAGGTTGTGTGACCTCTTGATGTCTCTCATTAGAATGAGACATCTCAGACCAAGTGGGGAAAAAGAGTTCATCTCTGTCACTTTTTGTCAGTGGGGCTCTCTAATGATACTTTTTTGGCTGCTGCTGCTGAACTTACTTAGGGTTTCAGGGAGGCTCCCATTCATTCTAGGGGAAAAATAAGTCTATCCGGGCCATTTTCTATTACTAGGTTAAAATCAGTAAATACTGGACCTTGATGGCTTTTTATTGGGAGCTGGGTTGTAAGACACACTGTCACTGTTTCTCCTCTAGCTCTGGAGTTATTAACCAGTTTGGCTTCTTCTTTTCATTTTTGGAGTTCTCCTTTGGTTGTCTGTTGTATTATTTCCAGGGATGATAGTTATACTTAGCAGGGAAAAGCAGGAAAAAAAAATTAGTCTATGCCATATTATCTGGACCAGAAGTGCCTCCTATACTTTTGCTTCTTCCCTGGGTTTTCTTTTTTTTCTCATTTTTACTTTCTCTTATTCAATCTTCCTCCTGTATCTTCATTCCATGATTCCTTAACAAAGATCAGTACATTATGTATGGATTTATACTGTACTATTTAAATTTATGTTTATAATTTTAAAATGTATAGATGAACTTTGAAGAAAAAATAAGTCAGATGTCACCTAATTTATCAAGAATTTTTTTTCTGGAAAAAATCCTAATAATTTTTTTTTTCATAAAAAAAGAAGAACGTGCTTAAGTTTCCAAAGATGAGTATTTTTCCTAAAAAATGTATCAAGAATCCAAAGTGACTTTATATTCGTCATCATATCCTAGCCAGAAGAATGTTTTGATTTATTACGTGACATAGAATTTTTAAGCAACAGCAGTTAGACCCCTACTCTTCTGTTTGAGTCTTTGGAGGAAATGAGACAATGATGATTAAACTCTACTTCTAATACAACAGCTTGGATGAAAGGCATTTATAGGTAGGTAACATTAGACTGATGGTCAGGAATGCATGAGATGAAAGACAGGAGGAGGGACAAACACTGTATGTAAAATATCTGAGAACAGATTAAAACCAGGGTTGACATATAACTTCTCTCCCTTAATACAACCCTCAAGATGACATCCTTAGACTCAAACCTACTTTCCAGTTCTTTCCAGTATGAGAAAGACAAGTACTTGACAGTTAAAACTTTGTTTAGGAAGTAACAACACTGATTCCTCAATTATACCATTCAAAGAACAATGTCCTCTACTGTAAAAATAATATCTGCTTTTTTTTTAATTGCAAAATAGATGGAACATCAAATTTGGTAAAACTTGAGGATCAATTTTCTTTATAAAGGAAAGATTTTTTAATTTAAACATTATTTTCTCCCTAGGAATTCAAAGAAATCAGCTTGCAGAGACTCCATTGATTCAATGGATGGGGAAATTATGGGAAAACTAGGAACTAGCTATTATTTAGAGCAAGAATATATTGATTAAATAACTAAAAAAATCTGTTCCATCAGTAAAACTTTTTCTTTGCAAATTATATTTTATATGTGTGTTTTATATGGTTAAAACAGCAATTATTATGAATGTTAGGATGGATGGTTCTATCTTACTCTTAAGGGTAATGATTCTGTTTAGAGGGGACCACCCCCAATATAGTGTACCAATATGTGTTTTTCTATGGAAGTGTGAAATTTTACACAATAACAATTAATGGGTTGCTCACCACTAGATGTGGTGGTTGACTCATACAAACTGTGCTTATCTTATTTACCATGAACCTCTGGTACTAGCTGCTTACATAGACAAGCATGTAATTAAAAGGTATGTCGTGTCTCTCCCTTGTGAACCCTGCTGCTTGTCTGTCCTAATCCTGCCAACCATATGCCAATGAGAGCTATACAAATCTCTTCCCTTAGGGTCTTCCATAATTAGTGAGATCCCTAAGCCTCACTCATAATGACTTTTCTTGAAAACAAACTCTCAGCCCATAGTGGGAAGAAACCTACCTTTTGCATTTAAGCAGTCTTCAGTCTCTCATCCCTCTCTTTTCAGCCTTTCTCTCCTGACACTCTCACAAACACATACTCACTTCCCCTACATTTTCACCACTTACTCTTCAACTATGATGCCCTCTCTCAAATAGATCTGACTAGTAGACAAACTCTCTCTATCTCTTCTTCCTTCTTTTTCCCCTCCAAGGCTGAGCTCCAAGACTGACTCTAGAGTAAATAATGTAAACTTTGCCTTGGCAATTTTTCTACCTTAGTTTCTATTGTCCCACCCATTATACAAATGACACTGTGTGGGACCACTCCTGTGGGTGTGTGTATTTAAAGTAGACAGCTCAGAGATTTATGGTCACCTTCACTCTTCAAATTAATCTAGGGATAGTATTTGAAGCAGGAAGGGTAAGGACATTTTAAAAAAGGGAACTTTTTTAGAATCTCTCAAACTATATCACAAGTAAATCAAATCGTGATCATTGCTTAGACCAGTAAGTACTGTCACTGTAGAGTCACAGAATTGTTTTCTTGTTGTCTTTTCAATCTATTGAGGGCCTGAATGGAGTTTTTATTCATAATCAGCATGCTTCTCTTCTGTCTTCACTCCATACACTAAGGGCTTAGGTCCAAGTCTTGGTACTAATATATTCTTTTCCTAATAAACCATTTAGTAACATTTCTCCTACATGGGATTTGCCAAAAAGAAAAATAACAATTCCTCTCACTTAAGAGAAGATATAACTAAAATAACACTAATGCCTCAAAAATAGTGTATGTGATGCTAAGATAAGGGCCCAGTAATGGCTTACTAGATAACCATTGTTTTCTGAAATGGTCCACATTATGTTTCTGCTGCACAAATATGCAGAAGCACACAAATTCAGAGAGCACACAAATAAATAAAAGCAATTGGCATATAGATCTATAACACATGATATACTGGTAGCTCCAATCTTTTTCTCTCTCAAGGTCAGTTTGAACATGTATAAGAAATGTGTTTCTAATTGCAAGTATGTGAGGAAGAAGTGTTAACATCAGCTACTGGGAAAGCTGGGATTCTCTGTTAGCATTGTGCCTTGATAAATGAATTAAGGATAATAATGAAATACATGTGTTTTAGTTTTAAAATAAAGATATATAGAAAAATAATATTTTCACTTTTTCTAAGACCCATCTCCAATGTTCTGTTTGAGAAATAAGGCCATATAATGACAATAGAAGCACACATTCTAGCACAGTGCTTTTTATTCTCAGCACAACATTTTGTGTGGAATAATTGTTGTGGGGGCCTCTCCTGTGCATTGTATGTTTCCCATACAATGTTTCCCAGTATCTGTGACCTGTACCCACTAAACGTTAATATCAGCATCTCCCCTCAACTTGTAACAATCAAAAATGTTTCCAGACACTTTAAAACTCTCTGGTCAATAACTACTATTCTAGCATAAAAAGAGGGTGGGGCAAAAATCTTTAACAAAATATTGAATCCAACAATGTATAAAAAGAATCACATACCATGACTAGGAAGGATCTGAGGCATCATATAGGAATTCCCAGGCTGGAGTTTCATAGTATTCTGAAGAAGAATTACATGTCAGGCTCCTTTACTAGAAGGGTCGGGAAAACTGGCCATGTATAAGAAATGTGTGTATTAACCATGCCTTTTATTTTCTGTTACTTTGATATCTTAGGGCTTTGCTGACCCTGGAAGGCCCCCCCTTCTCCAGGTTAGCTTTTTTCTAGAGATAGCCGACAAGCTATCTCTAAATTAGGATCCATTTCATATGCAAAGCAACAACTTCAGGGCCCATGACCTTGCCTACCTCTTTTATTGCAGTCTCCCACTCTGGGCCACTATTCACCTGCCCTCATCACCACAGCAGGGCCAGGACCAGACATCTAGGGCAGCTGACTGCTAAAATTATTCAAGCCAGTTGATCTCAAACATGCTTAGCCTGCCTCACCCTTTTCTTCCCATGGAAACCACACTAAAAAGGTCTTAATCTATTTCTCTCCTTCTCCCTCTGCCTCCTGGCTGATCCAGTGCTTCTTTGTGTGGCCCCCCATGGTATAGTATGGCACGTCCCTTTCTCTTGGATCTATCTTTTCAATGGTAGTCATCTCCTGACCTGCTGGCTTTGTCATGCTTAAATAATAATAATAGCTATGTTTTAAAGCAGTATGTGGTAATCAGAAAAGTGATTCCTAGCTCACCCATGTTGCTCTTGAGGAGAGGCAAAGCATGTGCCTTGATGTGTATGGAATGTTTCAGATGGTGAGCACTCTTGAGGACTGTGTGTGTGTGTGTCCAAGTGTGCATGTGTGTGTTGGGTTGAAACCTTCTCAGAAGCTTCCTGGGTATAATGTGAAACTGGACCCCTAACATGAAGGGCAGAGAGAGACCAAAGAAAAGGCAGACCACTCCAGGTTGGTAGGTCGAAGGTTTGCCTTATGGCACCTTATGGACACAGTAGATTTCTGTGTCCACCTGTCAAATCTTAAAGGTTTATATAGAGGCTTTAACTGGGGAATAGTCACATATACAGGAGGCTTTAACAAGATTCAGTCATGTACCCAGTTTCATCAAGACATTACCACCTCGTGTTTGTGTCCTTGGGCAGCTCCTAGCATGGGGAACTCAATCAAAGGGCATATTCCAAGCACAGGGGAGAAGAAGGGAAACTTCAGTTACCTTGGTCCAGCTCACAGGTCAAACCAGGGCTTGTGTCTTCTTGATGACCTTCCCCAACAGCCTGTTTTTACTTCTCTACACTTCTAGTGCCAAGAAGAGGACCTGAAACGGTGTGCCCTGATGTTTGTTGAAGAATGAGATGATGGCAGTGAAAGTGGGATATTGATTCAGTTCTTCTGATCCTCTTCATAGCCTCTCCCATCTCAGCACAGGTTTGAGCACTTGGGATAAGGAGACATCCTGTAGAGAGGAAAGACCCACTCAAGGGCTAGTACTAAAGACACATGCAAAGACTATCTTTATTATGTGGTAAGCAGCAGTGTCTTCTGCAGAAGGGACTTGAGAAGTCATGATTTGAATGAGAATGGATAGAGGTTTCCTGGTTGGTACCATGGTTTTATTGCCTTCATTAACCCCAGGCTGTGATCTCAGCCTCCTTTACTTCAATGAAATGGCAGCAGTGGGTGGTGGTTCACCCTACATGACTATATTGGCAGTGAATGGCACTTGATTTTTCCCTGTACATCCCATTAGCCACAGGCATAGCCACATGAGCATCCTGTGAAAATGTACTTTGCATGGCATGGGTTAGAGGGGAGAACCATAGCCCTTAGATTTTGAGAGAAGCCTTCTACCAATTACTCTTTCTCTTTCCCTCTGATGGGGCAGAAACAGTGTGGGATAAGATTGAGAGGAGGAGATAGAAGACATGGAGGGGAATGTAGATGACATAAAGTAAGGGGTAGATGACATGGCAGGGCTTTGGATGAAAGAAAAGATTAGGGTAGGGGAGATTAGGGGAGAGGGGAGGAGTGGAAAGAAACCTTGGATGCCTAAGCAGCCCCTTTGAGGAAAGGACAGAGAGAAAATTATGGGTATTGGAGCTGTGACTCAATCTAATGACTGTACAATGCTGAAGTTGGGAACAAGCTGCTGGTACAGTGACAAGTTGGTAGCCCAAGCTCAGAGGCATGAGGATAGGATGTGTGGGGTGAGCATGTGCCTTTATTCCCATATAATTATTTAACCTAAGGTGCAAGGGGACTGATTACTTTCCTTAACAATGCTGGTATAGGAGAAATGTTTTGTACAGCCTGAGGCTTATACTCTGTGGGAGAGAAAACGTGCTAAGACTCAAACTGGCTAAGGCCAAAACTGGCCAACATCTTGCCCCAAATACCATATCATCTTTCTGCTCATACAAAGGAGTCACTGTGTCCAGGACTGAGTCACTTAATAGCTGTGTGCTGTTGGCAAAATTACATAACTTTTCTCAGCCTCAGTTTTCTCCTTTGGAAAGTAGAAATAACAGTGTTTACCTCATAGAATTGTACTGCAGAATTAATAAAATAATAATAGAATACATAAAAGTGCATAGCACATAGTAAGTGCTCAAAAATATTAGGTATAGTCTTCATCTCTGCATCACCAGCAACTCCAAGAGCCCATAAGGCATAGAGAGGGCAGGGATTTTGAGATGAATCTTCCAGTTGTAGGTTTCTATCTGGAGACAGGTTGGGAAATGGAGTGGGGACTAGTATCAGGATTGAGTATTAGAGATATAACTATCTCCCCTTCTATCACCCCCTCCAATACAGCCACCCAGTTCACTGAGAGATACTCTTACCTTTTCATCCATATGAAATCTAAGGAGTGTTGTGCATCCCCTGAGCTCAACAGTAGGAGACTAGAGATAAGGGGAAGGAGATGAGAAGAGGGCTTCATCTTGTAGGGAGGCACCATCCTTAGATGAAAGGAAAAATGAACAGAAGATGAAAAATAGCTCCTGAGTCCAGAGGGCAGGGGAGTAAAAGGAGAAGAGGAAATAGAAATAGGTGCTCTTGGGAGCAGAGAAAGGGAAGCTTGGGCTGGGGTGGCCGGGATCCCTTTGTAGTGATCCTGAGAAGCAGAATTGTCAAGGAAAAGCATGCACTCAGCCAAGTTTAGGAAAGGGCTGCTGAGGTTGGGAGGGCAGGGACATTTTATATCTTGGCAACATGCTGTGGGGTCATTCCTTCCTCTCCACTAAATAAACACTGGTAGTACTTGGATCTAAGGTAGCCAGGGAAGGTCAAGCCTCTAGAAAATGCTGAGGCAATCTCCAGTGTGTGTCTGGAGAGGTACCGGATGCTTTGCTCTGCCTAGGGGAGCTTCACTGCCTTTCTCCCTTTCTCCTCTTCTCTCTTCCTTACAGTCCCACAAACCTGATGGCTACCCTTCCAGGAATTGCCAAGTTTGCTGACATGGCTTATTATAGACCTTGTATTCATTTCTTCAACAGGAGAAGGTAGAGAAGGTGCGGTGTAAGAGCCCCAGTTTTCATCTGCTCTGACATCATTACATTGACTTTGAGTAATTTTGTCCATGGAAAAGGAAGAAAAATTTAAGCTGGCAGAGGTTTCAAATTAGAACAGAGACTTCATGAAGGCAGTAATCATTGTCTATTTTAATGTCTACTATATCTCAGTGCCTGTCACACAGCAGAACTCAATAAACATTTGTAAAATGAATAAATATAAATGTTTATTATTTACTTATGAAGCAATGAGATTCAATGATTCTAGACTTTGTTCAGTGGTCAGATAATGTTATTATAGCCTCAGATTTTTTCTACTTCACAATCCTTGTTTTTCCTCAAACATCTCAAGATGGTTGACTAACTCCATGGTGAAAACTCCAGACCTCACATCTTCACACCAACATTCAAAACAACAAGAATTATGGATAATTTGAAATCTCTTGTTTTTATTCAGGAAACAGACTCTTTCTCAAGGGGCCCAAGCAGAGCTCTCCTCTGTCTTCTTGGCCCGATTTGGATCACACGCCACAACCCCACCCCATGTAAAACTGTCTAGGAAATATAATATTCAGCCAAGAGGATCATGAGCTCCATTGTTGGCTTAAACAATAATTTATTCTTCAAGATAAAGCATTTGACCACCCTGCGTGAAATCAGGATGCTGGTAACAATGAGAGAAAGGAGAAATTGACCACCAAGTGGACAATAAACTATGTCAGCCAGAGTTACAAAATCAAACTTCCACTTCTGCTATTGCCAACCTGTCTAGGCTCCATTTTCACCTTTGGCTCTTCCTTTCAAAGAAGTGCTCTGTAATGTACAGCTATTTCTTCCACAGGCACCTTGAAAATGGAACCCAGGGACCAGTTAAAATAATGTCTATCCTTCAGGGACCCAGGTTGAGGTAAAAGAAGAGGGAGAGAAAGCTGACTCAGACTCAGAGTTGGACTTGGTAGTAGACTAATTCATTATTCATTATAGCTTCTCCATAAGCCAGGCATTGTTCTAAACACTGGGGATACAATGATATACAAATGAAATAAGATTTCATCTTTCATGGCTCACATGTTCTAAGGGAGGAGATAATATGTTGACAGATAAATACATATTATGTCAGGACTGAGAAGCATTTAAAAAAGGTAGGGAGAAGACAAGAGATAGAGTATGATGGGAAGGCTTGTCTGAAAAATATTGAGGCTTGACCTTGTGTGTGGAGAACCATGTAACTATCTGGGGGACACAGAGTGAAAAAGTCCAAAGGTAGGAGAGTGGCTATATCTTATTGGAACATCAAGAGTGCAAGTGTGACTAGGGTGAAGTGAACAAGGATCAGAAATGAGGTCGGAGATATAACCAGCGGCTTGATGCAGGTTTTCTTAGCCATAATAAATATTTTGGATTTTATTTATGTGTAAAGAGAAGTCATTAGAAGTGTACTTTGGACAGGAAAGTGACATAATTTAGTTTATGTTTTAAAAGACTAATTCTAGCTGCCATAAATAGGAATACTTATTAAGGTATTATTACAATGATTAATAGTACATAGTTGGACAAAACTTTTATTACAAATTTTGATAAGTAATTCATAATCACAAATGGTATCTTTTGGAAACATATTTCTTAAATGAGAAAGATAGAGCTGCTTTTTTCCTCTGGTAGTTTATATACCCTTGAATGAATGATCTTGGTGGGAAATAAAGTTTGGAACCAATTATTGTTCTTTTTTTTTGCATAATTATAAGCTTAGAGACTATTTCATAATTAAATATGTAGGGAGGGAAAATTTTATTGTAGTAATGTCATTCAATTTGTTTGAATTCCTTTTGAGTTTTTTTTTAAATACACTGCAACTTGCTATTAAAAGTTATTCTCATGATCTATCAATTGATAATTGGACTACATCCTCCTTCAGTACTGAATCCAATGCTGGAAGCTTCTCAACTTACAAAGGACTTGTTATCCAACCACTGGATCACTTAACATAGGTACCAGTATTTTGAATAATTTTTTTTTTCTGGCAATCTGTAGATTTTTCTACTCCAGGGCAATGAACCATGAGAAGGTTCAATGACAGGTAAGGGCTGTGTTTTTCTTTATGGAGGAGAAAGTCAATGGCAAATTGATCACCATGATCAAAACAGATTTCCTAAGTTTAGGAAATAGTACTTATACAAACTGAGAATCTAGAAATCGATTCTTTTAAAACTGCTTTTGCCTGCCTCCCTTTGGAAAACTTGCCTGCACCTAGTTGAGAGACCATGGCTCTAGTTTGTGAACTCTACAGGATATGTGTGTTATTTTCTATCTCTGTACTTCTAGTGCCAAGCCAAGCAAAATGCCTCGCACAGAATTATCATCCTTTTGTTACATAATAAAAGAACTAGAGTTTTAATTTCAGCTTTTCTCGTTTTCTTCATTTTTTTCCTAATCCTTGCTGAGATGGAGTAATTGGGATGCTGGAAACATTTTTTGGCTAGAGTCCTAAGGGATGATAACATCAAAAATATATACACAGAGAGATGCATAAAAATTGACTTTATTACCCAAGAATCAGTGTTGTAACAAATGAAAGGGACAGTAGAGTTTCCTGTTTGGGTCATGGTTTCGTTAGTCATGGTCACAACTGGGTTCTCATCTTCTTCCTTCTCAGGTCAGGTGACAGCAGTGGGCAGTGGTCCAGTCTACCAAGCTGCACTGACAATGGCATGTGGTTTCCCCCCGGATACTCCAGGAACCACAGGCATAGCCACAAGCACAGCAGTGACAATTCCTACATGGGCATGTGAGACATAGACATCAGAGCCTGACATTTTGAGAGGAGAGTGGTCCACATATAACCACCTTTCATTCTTGAATAGCCCAGGGGTAGATCTAGGTTTTGTAGGGCCTAAAGCTAATTCAATTGTTAAGGCCCTCTTTAAGAAAAAATCACTAAAACAAATTTAGGTATATGGTTGTGGAAAAAATCCATGAAAATGAGAGACCTAGATATTTCTATTCCTTTATAGTAATGATAATTTCACCTCTGTGCCAGCCCTTACCTACTAAAATATGGCAATAGGTTGAGAAAGGGACATGAATGATTGGGGAGGGGAGAGGTGATAGAATCATGACAGGACTATTGAGGAGAGGAAGGTCATGAAGGAAGCTGGGAAGAAAAGAGGCAAGTACTCGAGACCTCTCAGTCATATCCTTAAGGGAAATGAGAATGGGGAAGTGATCTCTGGGACCCAGGAGTTACAACTCAACCCCAGGCTTATGCAAAGGTGAGATAGGGAGAAGGTATAGTGCTAGAGATGAACAGAGGATGGCACATGGCATCTTATTATCCTTCCCCTGAAATTACTCACCTGTGGGGCAGGAGACAGTTTGCCTTAGCTCTTGATACTGGTACATGAGATCTTCTTTGTTGGGGTAAAAGGATTAAACTCTGAGTAGGAGAGAAGAGGTATTGCTTATGATCTCTGTCTCCCATACCCCTTTCAAAATCCATCTCTACCTCAGAGGTGTCCTTGTTTCCATAATCAGGCTACTCACTAGTTTTAAGGTTTAGTTTCCTCATCTGTAAAATAAAAGTAATGTACTTACCTCATAAAGTAAAAATTAAATGAAGTAATCTATGTAAAGCTTATATTATACTTTTCATAAAGTAAAAATTAAATAAAATAATCTATGTAAAGCTTATATTATACTTATACTTATATTCACAATGAGTGAGTGTTCATAAATCATTGCTCCTCCTCCTCATCATCATTATCAATCTCATTTTTATTAAGGAAACTTGAACTTTTAGCCGAGTCCAAAAATAATAGGAGTGTGGGGAAGCCCTAGGCAAAAGATTGAGCTTGAGTAGACTAATTGGAAGTTGGGATCTGGGAATGGGATAGAGGAAAAGCTAGGATTTAGAAACAGGAGACAGGATCAGGGGTTACCCTCCCACTTCCCCTGATTCTTGTCAGTTACCTAAACCAATGAGAACTGTCTTTATCTTTCTATTTACAATGGAGTCCTTGGGGTTGTCAGCTGGAGAAGGAGATTGAGGATGAGAAGGGAGCAGGAGGTAGGTTTTATCCTGTGGAAAGGCAATGTCCTGGGGGCTCAGAGGAAAGACTGGAAACAGATCTTTGAGCTCCAGTGTGGTGGGGCAGGAAGGGAGAAGAGAACATGGAGAATCTTGAGGGAGCATAGATAGAAGAATGGCAGCATCCATATGGAGTTTAGATCTCTGTAAGCAGTTTAGAGAAGCAGGGAGAGTGGCTGTAGAGAAGACTCACTCACCAAAAAGTTCAGAAAAGGTCTGAAAGGACTGTTCAGGCAAGAATATTTTATAACCTCTGGTGTTGAACTGGGCACTCCTTAACACACATGCATGCACACAGATACAAACACACTCCATAGCACAATTCCAGAGAACTATGCCAGCTTGGGTGTGACCACACAACAGTGATAAACTTTAGTGTGTCCATGATAAGCCCCAGCTGCCTGTGTTCTGGTTCTCTGCCAAAGAAAATCCTCCTGCTTTTCTGTTATTCCTTTTTCTTTTCTTCTTGGCAATCTGATAAGACCAGCACCTGGGTCTTCTGTTGACTGACCCATGTTATAGGTCTCTTGTTTGGTTCTTCACCAGGAAGAGGTTACTTTATGGTCTGTTGAGTGAGGACCCTACTTATCAACTGTTAAGACATTATTTTATTGTCCCTGGCTAATCCCATCTGTGAGAGGTAACAGAAAATCTGATGACAGCTGATTTATGAACAGGAAAGTTTACTATTTATTTAAAGAAGCATGGTGCTTGAGTCCAGGGTTCTTTTGGAGACTCAACAGGATCATTATCAACCCAATTCTTTTCCCATTTTCCCCCACCATCCTCTGTTCTTTGGCTTTTTGTCTTTGCTTCTGTCTTCTCATAGTCACAAGGTGGCAGGTATCACATCGTTAGCAGAGATCCTGTGCAGGAAGGAAGGGCTGAGGTAACGCCGCCCTCTTTGGAGGCTTTACCTTTTCATTTTGGAAACACAAATTTTCTCTAGAAGCTCAAGCAAATTTCCCCTGATATTTCATTGTTCAGTTCTGCGTCACATGGCCTCCTTTTCCATCACATTTGGCTAAGAAATTGAGGAAGGCTCCATGATCCCTTATTAAGACCACTGGGCCCAAGTGTGTTTCGGAACTCTGCATTTTTCAAGTTTTTGAAGGTAAGAGTGTAAATTATGTATATTGTGCCAAGGAGGTTGGGGGGCATCATCCTATAATCAAACACATTAATAAGACCTCTATCAAATGTATGACTATTCACAAAACATGTGATAAAGACGATACATAGCCTGATACCAGGCCATGTCCGGTTTACCTGCCAAATGTCAGCTTCAATTAAAAAAAATGTTTTAGGATTTTAGAGCCTTTTAGATTTTGAAATAATGAATAAAAATTGAGGATGTGTATATGATCCAGAGGAGATTTATCCTTTAGGATGAGGCACAAGGTCTCCATGATTGAATTCCATGATTCAAGAGCAAAATGAGAAAGCAGAGACTACTTACTGGAGACACTGTGAAGTGGGCAGCCTGGCTCTGCTTCTGCCTCACCTCCAGCCTTACTTCCTCTTCCCCAGAGGTGCCCTCTGATGAACAATTATTTCTTCTCTTGGGCAACTTTGAGAACAGAACTCAGTGATGGCAGAAAAAAAGGCAAGGATATTTTCTTAGTCACCAGAAAGGAGTTGAGAATTGGTGATCAAGAAAGAGCACAGACTTGGATTTGGTATCAAAGTTGAGTAGATTAATTCATTTGTTAATTTAATATATTTGTTAATTTAATTCATTTGTTTATACAGTTTCTCTGTACCACTTCTAGCTCTGGTAGCTCTGCAATGGGCAGCATAGACAAAGTCCTTGCCCTCTTGAGACTACATTGTAATGTGGGAACTTCCATGAAGAAAAATAAATCAAGGCAAAACAATTGAGTGTCCCTCTGTGCTATGATACATAATACAGCGTTTTCAGGGAAGACATCTTAGAAAAGGTAAAATGTGAGCAATGAGCTAGAGAGATGTGGGCTAAGCCAGAGGAAAATCTGGGACAAGTCTTCCAAGCTAAGGGGTAAGCAGGTGTAAACAGACTAAGACAGGGAGATGATTGGTGTATTGAAGGAACAGCTACAAAGGCAGTGTGACCAGATTAAGTGAAATGAATAAGGGAAAGTGAGAAAAGATATCCAAAAATACAACTAGAGCCAGATTATATAGTGTTTGTGAGCCAACATAAGGGCTTTGGGTTTTATTGTAAATCTGAAAAAAGTACTAGAGTGCTTTGCTCAGGTGAATAACCTAAGATGATTCATGTTTTATAAAGCTTGCTAAGGACTTATTGTGGAAAAGAGACTAGAGGGAAAACAGGTAAGAAAGGAAACCAGGTCTCAGATGTAGCCAGAGAAGGAATGAGAATTGAATGGTTTTGAGTTAGATATAGAAGGTTCAGCCTCTTCAGAGTTTACTGGTGGACTGGATGTGTGATATAGAAGAAAAACAGTAATGAAAGATCAATGTCATGTTTGAATGGCTTGATGAAGAGTGATGCCATTTACTGAAATGGGGACTCCTGGGGAAAGAGTAGATAGTCTAAGAATGTTAAATCATATTTGGTCATAATCAATTTAATAAGCTCGTTAGACACCCAGATGGAGCTGTGGCATAAGGAGTTGGGTATATAAGTCTGGGATTCAGGGGAAAGTTGAGAGTCAGAAATATAAATTTGAGAATAATCAGTACACAGATAGATTTAATAGCACAGATCATTGAATTTAAAAAAGAAATTGAAAATTTGTTTTTAGGGATTAGGTAAAGAAAGAAATAGACTGGAAAGTGATTGAAAGGGCATTGGTTTAAAGATGTGAATTGAATTGTATTGACTAGTGAGTTTATTAGGAATGGCAGGGAAAGAGAAGAAAACAGAATCACATGACAGTGCTCTTGGCTTTAAATGAACCTTGACACCAGGGATAGTGACTGTCTCTCACTCCTGAGCAACACTTGTAGTCAGCAGCATGCCTGGTGTATCTGACACCCAGAGGGGATCACTTTTAACATTCCTGTTCTTTATGTAACAAAATGATTTCCTGTAAGTATTGTGTAATGATCTGTAATAAGCATTATTTTATTTATTTATTCTCTGGTGTTAAAACAAAACAATTAATAAATGTCAATTTAAAAATGTTGTTTAAATTCAGTATAATATTTTTGTGTGAATTAAATTTGTACTCACCAAACAAAAATATTATACCTCTCAGTTTGCAAATCCTTGAATTTAAATTCTACATAATCATTTAGAATGACCAAATTGATGTAATTAAAGTTCTGCTAATTGTTGTTACAATCACTGAGTTATCATTGCCTATTAAGAATCTCTTTAACTGCAGAGATAAATAGTAGCATAGGGACTGGTGACACAGATACAAACTTGAATGTTTCTGAACTGTTAAGAACTAACTTTAAAAATGAAGGCATATAGCTTAGGCTGAATACGTAGGGTCCCATTATATAACTGGAAGGCCTCTGAATTAGATTTTATTTAGAATATAATGCCTACTAAAAGATAAGTAATAAAAATTACTAAATTGAAGTTTATATATTATTATTATTAAAAATCAACAATAATAACAGCAATTGTTTAGCCTAACAATGATTTGGAGGAGTATCTTACCATTAACATTATTTAAAATTGAAATTGGACGATGATAATAAAAATCAAAATGACTTTTACTAGGATTTATTATTGCTTTTAAATTCTCTACACACAATGCACTGTGCACTGTGCACTGTGCACTGTGCACCGCTACCCTTGGTATCCCTGCTTATGGTATAAAGATGTTGTCTGGAGTCAGCTACCGTAAGGTAGAGCCTTCACCTCAGCATTCCTGGAAAACTTTTAAAAGGTCCTACACAGAGAAGGTGGAAGCAAGGTTTTTGTTACTCCAAAATCTGTATTTTAAGAAGAGCCTTTTAACATTTTTTTCTCTTTAGAGCTCCCTTCTCCCTAAGAGTGCACTCCTTTCCTAATGAACCAGATGTGGAGAAATATTTGTAATTTTTCTTATCTGCTCTTTCCATCCAATTCTCCAACAGTTACTTTGTATTTTATTTTATATAAAGAGGATAGATGGTAGCATAAGGCAGAGGGCGTAAACGGAGAGATCAAAAGTAACTGGCCAAATGAAAAAGTAAAGGTAGGAAAGATGAGGCTGGCCTGACAGGGCCATCTGTTATGGGTTAAGCTAAGGCATAGCACTGTTTTCTTCTGATTTCCCTCGTACATGGAAGCAGGTATCTTCAATGTGGAATGCAGAACTCTAATGATACACAGCATAATCCACTGAGTGATAAGAAGCAAACAACAGAGCATCTATTTTTATTTTTTCTCATTCTTTAATATATTAATTAGCACATATCTACAGTTTATAAATTACATATGAATGTATGCTTAATTTTCTTTACACTCATGGTGAATCTGAAAAAATAATAGATCAAAGAAACCAAGAGCCACAAGACATTTGCAGGTCTCTCAGAAGTTATTAGCACTGTTTTTGGCTAGAGTTGTCAAGCTCTCTCATGAGGCATTAAAGGGCTGCTATTTCATCTTGTGGTTTCATACACTTTAGATAGCACGTGAGATATCTTTCCAGTTGATATTAGATGTAAAAAGTGAGATGAAGATAAAAATTGAAAGGCTGACCTTCCCTGAATAGAGATTAGTCATGGGTATGCTTGGAGATAGGGCAAAATGTCCCTCAAAAATGATCTTGGAATCTGCTCAAAGATCACATAGGTACCTGATTAGGACTGCAGAATTCTGCACCATTCAGCAGGGAAGAAATTGGTTCTGTAAAACTTGAGTTAATGCTTTCATTTAGCTGTGAAACCATTAAGGCTCCTTACTCATCAAGGTTCTAATCAGGAACAGGTCAGTTTTAAGAAGAAAATTTGCATTCTAGTAGCCAAAGGAGTATTCCTGAGTGGCTGAGTAAATTGATTTGTCCAAAGTTGTTGTCCCTTTGGATATGTTCTTGGCATTTTTTATTGTAAATTTAGTTGTGGTAATATTTGGCTAACAGATTCAGCTGTCGAGTGTGGACAAAAGCAGAAGCAAGAGATGAATATTGAGTGAAGAATAACTACAGGGTGGAACACCTGGGAGGAGATAATGAAAGAAAAAGGGATAGAGAGGAAGCGAAAAGAATGAGGATGAGCATGATAGAGGCTAGAGGAGGCCCAGACATGTGGATTTTCCTGGAAGTCTATAGTGTTTCAGTGGGATGGCTTAAAGGTGAGATTAGTCAAGTACGCATTATCAGATTCACCCTGGGATCACCTGCTAGCCCTACTAGCTCAGTGCTCTCTTCTACACCTGTTATTCTGTCTTTCTTTCTCTGTGTGCTGGTTAAAGAGAAACAATGGAGGATTCCAGAGTTCTGATTCAGGAAGGGGATGAGTCCAGGCAGAGACCGACAGGAACTCCTTTAAAAGAGGATAGACCTGTGGAAACCACCCCACATCCAAGAGGAGGTTGTAAAAGGTAGTGGGGTACTGAAAGGTCTTTGGTAATATTACTCCTGCCATATTCCTAGGAGTGGATGCCCAGCTATTTGACTCTCTAATAGTTTAATGAAAGAGCCTCAGATTGTTTGTGGTTAAACAGAGGGTAGGGTGAGGGGAGAGCCACAATAACTCTTAGGAGCCACATACCCTTTAGCTCTTCAAAGTTGTAAGAAGAGAGCTTAACTGATCAGGGGCAAACTGGGAGGCCTGAGCATGTCTCTATATATTTTGTTCTTTATCTCTCTCTATATATGTAGAGAGAAGAAATCTCTAAAACATTATTTAAATATAGTTTAATGCCACAATTATTGTTGTGCTGCATGGTAATTAGTAATAAATGGTAAATAGCTGACATACATGACTAATAAATATGACTTTCCAGAGCTTAATCAGGTTTTTGGGTTTTTTTCTTTGTATGTTTTTGGCCATATATAAGTGTCCATGTTGATAACACTTCCTGATATCAGGTTCTGTCTAATTCTCATCATAATTACTTAATTAAATGTAACTGGTAAGTCCTGTTCATGTACTCAGAAACAGAACACGACTGGGGAACATCTGGCTACTCTCTGATTCACTCTAGTCTTGAGATTCTTGGAATGCAGAACTTGTCACTGGGAAAGGGGAGGCAGATTTATAGAGGGGTCAAAGAGGTTTCTGGGAGGAAAGGGGTAGAGACTCCAACACATTCACTTTGAAGTTCAAACTCTTTACAATTTTATGTTAAGAGTCAGACTTTTAGGACTGAGATGATCCTCTAGACTCAAAGTTAGAGGACTGAGATGGTTCTCATAGAGTTCTGCTAATGCAAAAGGATACCGACATCCCAAATGAGAACCTGTTATGAAGGATGGGGGCTGGACTGGGAGATCTACTTCGCACCAGGAATTAGAGACTAACAGTTGATGACAGGTTCAGGAAAAGCCTGTGGCTGAGCCTGGGATCCTCTTTAGTATTGCTTGTGATTTGAGAACAAACATAGCTTGGAGGGGTGCCTAGCTTAAGTTGTGCTTGGGAAAATGTCATGTTTCTGACCTGCTTATTCTTAGTGGTAAGACAAGTTTAATGCCACAAATGATTTAAAGGGCAAAGGTCTTACTATAGACACATCATAAATTCATTGCTAGAATAATTAGACACCAGCAGATGTCTCTTCCCTGCCCAATTGATTCTTTTTCCCTTTGTTCGATCCCTTATTATATTTTAAGTTCCTTGGAAGCAAGAATTATTTCTTAATTCTTCTCTATACCTCCTGCACCCACACAGTGTTTGGCATTTGGCAGGTGTCAATAGTTGTTGATTAGTTGGTTGAAAAAAATGAATGAATGTGTGTTGTTATTTTTAGGTACATTTCACATTTCAGTGGGACCATTGGTTGTAAAAGAGGGAAGTCCAGAAAGCTATGCAACAAAAAAGTTTTATGCAATACTGTAAATCTAACTATAAATAAAACAAAGTCATTTCTTTCTCTGGATGAAAGACTGCCTGAGACTATCAGAGAATGGAGGCTGCACAGATCGAATCTCACAGGTTGTGGTCTCCTCAGCAAAGGTTTTTCCAAAGCCAGATGTCTGGTGATAGACGTTGAATATTTTCTCTACTGCTGGGTAATTGATATTTATTATAAAACTAAACAGGAGCACGTGTGGTTTGGGGAAAAGAATTCTGACAACTGCTAGTTTTAATATCCCACTTTTTGCAGTTCAGTTCCCAAGCATAATCCTCATGAGTGTCACACTCATTGACATATTCCTCTGTAATCAGTCTCTATTATTATTATTTTGTATCTTCCATGCCGAGCCCTGATCAAGAACCCTGAGTTGGATATGAGGCTTCAAAGCAAATATAAGAATGATGATCTGTTGTCATCATTCCCAAACTTGGCAGTTGTGCCCATAGATCAGAATCTAGGACTTGGCCTTGCTCTGAAGACCATTCTTCTCTCTGCTGCATTTCCTCCCTAGAATTAAGAATTTCCGGCCCAAAATTAAGGAAAAAATTTAATATGGCTCTTTCTGAAGCTTTCTCATGCCAACCAAGACATCTCGGGTGGGACCTCAGCACTCCCTATTGGCAGCAAGTTTAGCTCAAAGCTAAACTTGATGTCTGAGTTTTTTTTAGTCCTGACAACATCCTATTTTTGTTGGTCCTCTGAGTTCTCATTCATCACACTCTTCTGCCAATAAGATAATAGGTTATGTTTGTGCAAATATGGCAAGGGCCTGAAATATTTTGAGGTCTGTCATTCTTTGTTGGCATGAAACCCTGACCACTTGCTCTTTGTGGGGCCTGACTTCAATGCCTGGTGCCAGGATTGGCATTCTGGACAATACATAGGTCAAGAGCTGGAAAACTTGCTAACCTAACCAAACCTAACCCTGATTTAGGGGAGATTTTTCATTAAGGTCAAGGGCATGCATGGCATTTAGAGCAGGGGTCAGAATGCTTGAAGTCAGGTGTTGAGCAGATCCTGGGGCAGTGCAAGTAGTAAAAGCAAGATGGGAGCAAAGGAAAATCAAATAATACAAAACAGAAATTTTAGCAGAAGGGCTTGGCCTGAATGTTCTTTTGAGTAAATAAAATTAGTTGTCCACTTTTAATCAGAGGGTATTTCACATTCAAATCCAGATTTCCATCTCCTCTTGAAGTACCTTGCATGTCCTCAGCTCAGACAAGGAAAGACTATCCTTTCTGGAGCTTTCTCTTAAACCACTTAACTCATCCTAGGGGAAAGTGCTCATTTCAGATTTGAATTTCTTGGTCTTCATTTCCATTTTCTTAGCATTAGATAGAGTAGAAGGGACACATGCTGTCTTTTTCTCTGAGTTTTCTTCCTGATGCGTGGTTCACAGTTTAAATTAAGGACTAGTACTTGAGAAACAGAATTCTGACATTTCTGATGCTGCCTTTACCATGCTATGACTTTTTACTCCCCACATCCTTTTGCTAAATCATATACTTGAACCTGTCCTTGGGAGTGGAAAAAAAGTTTATAAGTCTATGTTTGTTCTTAGTGTCACCATTTTAAGGAACTAAAACAATTTTTCCAAACAAATTTTTTTAAAAAGAACCCCTTGCATTTCCATGAAAGTTGTCATCCTTTTCTGTATCTATTAAGAAATTTTTTTCATATTCATTTATCAAAAAACCTTATTGAGTAACTATTAAGGGGCCAGGCTCTGAACCACCAATAAAATAAATGTAGTCTTTGCTCTCATGGAGATGATAGTCTAGTAGGGAGAAAAACATTAAATGTTAAATAATGATTCATAAAAAATAACTAGTTACTAATTTTTAAGGATTATGAGGAAAAAGTAGAGGGACATTTCTCTTGTGGAAGTGACCTTTACATGACTTGAAGATGAATACAATAGCTGGTGTGGGGAAGTAAGTGCAAAGGCCCAAAGTAGGAAGCAGACCTCATGCAGAGAGGCAGCCAAACTGATACAGCCATGCAGAGCTGAAGGGACAATGTTTCACATGGTTGCAGAAACAGTAGGCATAGAAATGCAGGGTTGGAGGTCCAGGGGAGAAAGAATAGGATTGCAAGATGGTTTTATCCTATTGAGTCCTGCTTATTTACGAAAATAATTCTGGAAGATTTTGTTTGTTAGAGATTTGCATTTAGTAAGCATTTCTCGGGTGCCTTTTGGAGAGTGGATGAGAAGACAAGGATACATTCAGGGATACCCTTCGGGGAATCAATAACCTTGGTGAAAGATAGTGGAAATCTGGAGTAAGAGGACAGCAAGAGGGTTGAAAAGAAATCTGGACATATGAGATGTAAATATAAATACATAACAAAACTGCTTAGGAATTTAGTGAGATGTTTACGTGTTTGTGTTTATTATACCAGCACTCTTATACATTTGAAAAATAGTAAAACACTTTGTGGTAGTTTGAGTCTTCTGAGCTGCTACTGCCAAGATGAAATTAAATATGCCAGAGTTTTTATTTGGGGAAAGACCTGAGGAAAGAAAATAGGGAGAAGTTGGGAAGCCTGGGAAATCTGTGACCTCAAATGCAAGTCTGACCAGGAGTGAAGGAGAGAAAGAGAGAAGGGTGGGTGGCAGCCTTAAATGCAGTGTAGGTATGGAGAGGTCCTTGAACTGAAGTTGGCCCATCAAGGAGGCTGTGTCTTCCAGGAATGGCTCTGCCTTGGTATCCCCACTACACACAGCCTAGGGGAGGAGACCGCGGGAGACTCAGCCTCAGCCCCTCAGCCTCATGCACCGATGAATTTCCAAAGGGGTGGTTGATCTGTTACACTTCTTGGAGAAGGAGGGTTCTAGGGGCATTCTCATGGTCGCCAGATACTTAATATGTATATTTTATCTGTTCAAGTTACAGAGGATCTTTGGGAGTGGAGGATCTCTGCAGTAACACTAGATCTAATTACAGTAACTCAGAGACTCTGAAAGATACTGAAGCAGAGTTAAATATATCTCATTGTAAGTATCTCCAGCTTTTTTTTCACCTAAAAGCACTACATATTCTCCTGTCCTCCTATAAGTCCTTCTCACTTCTAGCATATCAAATTTACAAGAACTTCCTCTTTGCATGAAAATATTTTTTCCTTCATTTTCTGTTATTTGACATGCTTCTCACCTCTGTTCTCCCACCCCAACTCTTCCTTTCTGCCTTGCCAGTCTCTAAGCTTATATTTTTCATCTCTTGCTGTCTCTCTCAGTCTCTATCTCTCTCTTTATGAAACTGATCAATAAGGATAAAAAAAAACACATGCTGCTCCGGTCTACTAAATATTAAAGCTGAATAATTTCTGTTGACCTTCCTTTAGTCTTTTCTTGTTGATAAGTTATGGCATGTCCTTCAAGGTTGCCCTAAATTCCCTACACTATTCTTAAATCTCAAAATACCCTTAATTCTATCTCAGAAAATGACATCACTTTCTACTCCCCTGGCTGTGAGACAAGATCTTAGTTTCCTTCTCACTAAAATGGAGAAATGATGGTTCAAGGGCTGTGATGAGGATTAAATGAACTATGTGTGCAAAATGGCAGTTTTTTAGTTAATAATACATCTATTAGTAAATTATATTATTGCATTATTATCCTCTTCTGAACCACATTTTAATAAACCAGGCACTTAGTTAATAGGTTCTCGGGGCTAAATAGGCTTATTCTGAAGATAAATAAACAACTCTTTGCATTCAGGTTGGTGAGTTTGGTTTGAAAGATGAAGCCTCAAAATATTATCTTATTTTATTATTTATCAAAGCCTCACATAATTAATAAATCACACCCAAACTAATACCAAAATAATAAACTCATACCCAAACACATTCTTTTCAGAAATTATTGCTTAAATGAAATGTTCCTAATCTTTACATTCATGTGGAATTCATAGTGGCAGAATCTAGTCACATATTTAACGTTCAGCTCTTCCCTCTATGCTGGCATACTGTTTACTTTGGGTTTAAAAAAACAAATTGCATTATTTATTGTTGGAAATGACAACAATTGAGCTGATTCTTACTTCAGTTTACTACTGCTGTTGTAATCACAGTAAAAATTAGCTTTTTGGCTAATGTATAGGATTTTTATCAGACTTTCTTAATTTGGTCTTATTCATTCCTGCTTCTCTTAAACACATTTTTCATGTATTTAGTGTTTTCTAATTGTTATAAGGAAAGGACAAAAAGTACATAAAGGGGAAGAGAAAACTTTGATAAGGTCATACACTATCTTTCTCAGTCTGCTTCCTGATTTTGAATTTGAGTTTTAAATTTGATCATACATGTTTAGTTCCATTCTAGGTCTCAACTCTCTGGTTGGAAATACTGTTTCTGTTTATTGACGCCTTTATCAGTTTGTTCAGGCTGCCATAACAAAGTACCACAGGCTGGGTGGCTTAAACAATGGAAATTACTCTCTCACAGTTTTGGAGGCTAGAAGTCTGCGATGAAGGAGTCGAAAGGGCTGTTTCTCCTGATACTTCTCTTTTTGGCTTGTAGATATTCCATCTCCTTTTTTCAACTTCACCTGGTTCTTCCTCTGTATATGTCTGTGCCCTACACCAAGTGTAGGATTAGGGCCCACCCATATGACTACATTTTACCTTAATTATCTCTTTCAAGGCCGTATCTTCAAATACAGTCACATTCTGAGGTATCGAAGGTTAAGATTCCCACATACAATTCAGCCAATGACACCATTATTAGGGAAAAGCAGGAGGAAATGTGTTTTTATTAAAAATTAATAGTTGCTATTGATCACATGGGAATCCAGACAAACAACTCAGTGTGTAACCTTTTGAATAAAGCATTTTTTTCATAATGCATTGTGATAAAAGTTTAATGAGACACTTTAATAAAAATATACAAAGGCTTATTTTGAATGCAGAAGCAAGACAACAAAAACAGCAGACAAGTTAGATGTCAAAGGGGAACAACACTTCTTGGGATGGGAAAATGAATTAGGAGGATGTTTTATTTGCTGATATAAACATTCATTCACTTATATTTCAAATCTTAGAAGATAAAATAATGAACTATTTACAGCAAATAAGTATTGTCCTCTATATGTCAACCGGGACAGGACTTGTGCCAAGATACAGGTACTGACAAGGGAAGGTTGGGGAGCCCTCTTCTGCAAGTATTATCTTCAGAAACTGAAAAAAGATTCCAGATTAATTTTAAGTGATCCTACATCCTTTCACCTGTAGGAGAGACTTCTATGACTGCTTAAAAGGAATCAACATTAGCAAGACATCTGAGTATCAAGTTTAATGTCTGTCTCTTCTTTTAGAAATATGTTTTGGTATCTCTTTCTCTGGCTGCGGTATCACCAGTTTTGTATCTCTCACTTAGCTGTATGTCACACAGTCCTCCTGAAGGATTGTTATTAAAACATTTAATTCATAAAATCACAGAATCTTTAAAAAAAGAAAATAAAAGATGTCAAAGCTTTAGGCTTATGTTCTACTTTATTTAAAATTATTCACGAGTAGAGTTTTTAGATCAGCTAAAGTCCTCTTAGCACTTACTCGCATTTACCATTATATTTGCACTACAATTCAAGTTTTTCTAGAAGATATTGGTCTGGTCATAATATCCTTTATAAACCTAAAAAGACTCTTTAACACATTGTAAAGATGGTCCTTTGTTACTTATGACAAACAGGTAAGATTTGCATATTGTGCAATTGTATTTAGGTAAGTCACATTAAGATGGGCATGCAGCATTCTCAGAAGAGAATTGTCACATATTTAAGCAAGTAGAACATGTAATTCTTGCACTGTTTCTGTAAAAATCCTCTCTTCATTCAAAACTATTTCTGTTTATTAATATTACACCTAGTACAATACAGTCGGATAGAACATTCTGTGAGGATGGAAATTTTCTATAATATCTATACTATCCAATACATAATACACAAATTCAAAGAAGTAAGCCAGCCTTGAATGTCTTACTCATTCATTCATTGAATAGGCACTAGGCAAGAAATAAGATACAGCCCTTGCCCTTAAGGAACATGTGAATTGATAACTCACCAGACAACTGGAATGCCAGATGATGAGTTGGTCACAGGGTGTTGACTAGGGCACAGAGAGACACCTAACCCAGCTGGGTGAGAGGGGTTGGGGATTCACAATTTTTCACAAGAGACATTTTAAAAATGAGAAGATTTAGTCTCAAAGGGCTCTATGATTTATCTAAGCTCGCATGAAATCTACCTAATGAAATAGCTTTCTATTGCTGTCCAAAAATGCCAATTGGCATTTATTCAAAGAAGCTTTTTAAAATAATCCAGCTTTTTTTGGTTGTTATAAAAAGAAAAAAGGTATTTGTAAGTAAAATAAAAACAGGCAACTACTACAGTATTCTATATTAAATTAAACCCAAAATGGTTAATGGCGTGTGCATAGGCATATTATTTACAGTTGATTAAATTTATGTTTGTGGCTATTTATCAAAACATAATAGATATTATAAACTTGGTTAGAAAGCAGTACTTCAAACTTATATTCACACAATACTTCCTGGAAAGTTGAAGGTATCAAGTTTTTTTATATATTGTCGTTAGAGCACTTAACTTCAGTACCAAGTTTTTCTATATTTCCTCATGAGAACACTTACTTGAATACTACATCTTAGTCTCTGGTGACATTCTCTAAATGTTTTTTTTTTTTCAATTTCTCCATCTATTATCTAAATCTCATCTTACATTTAGAAAAACTGTATACAATTTGTTCATCATTAACTCACTAAATGAAACCAAAAGTTTTGTTAAGATGGTTTTTTTAAGAAGTGAGAAAAATTTTCAGTTTATCGATACATTTCAATTTTTGCCAGGAAAGCATCTTTTGTCATCAAACTACGCATGCTGGCTATTCATTATAACATGTATCCAAAAATTATGTGAGTGGACTGAATCCTTACCAAACATCCATGATTAATTGTAGGTTGATCAGAAATTTCATGTAGAATGGGAAATACACTTTACATATATTTGTCAAACGAAAAATTTTAATCTCCATTCTACTTTTCCAGTGTTCTTTTTGTTTTTTAAATAAAAGCCATGCTGATCTCAAATAGTTGCTTATATATATAAAAAAATTTGAATCTTTTTTTTTTTTCTCTATTGCAGTGCTTGTGTAAAGTTCATGATATTGAGGACCTAAGATGTAAGGACAAATTCACTTGAATTTCACCTAACTATTCTACCTTTATACTTGTTCCTCCGAGAAATAAATGAGCTTGGGGAGCTCAATTCTTGAGTTTTGCAAAGCTAGATGGTGAAATAATTTATTAAAACAAATATTTTTTCTTTGATGACTTCTTAGAAACAGAAGGAAATTAAACAAGAATCTCAAAGTAAATAGAAACCACAGACAGTGAAAACAATCTGAGTGGCAGAAATCATTTCTAAGAAAAGAGGTGGGAGGAAAAAGGATGGAAAAAGTACAAACGTTATTATATTTTGCACTTGTCATGTTCAGAAAAGAGAAAAGGTGAGTGGGTTCATTATCTATGGGGCTACCAACTCAGTATTATGGCTACAGATGTTATGTTTATTATTATCTCTTATGTTAAAGTAGGTGTTTCTCATGAAGTTGCAGCCATATGTTAGCATCTGAAGGTTCATCTGGGCTGGGTATTCAAGAGGGCTCACTTGCATTGCTGGCAATCAACTGGCAGCTTAGATGGGGCTGTTAATTGCAACAGTGTAAGTGCTTCTTCATGAGCTAAAGCTTCCTTTAGCATAGTGGCTGGATTTACAAAAAGGGTTTCACAAGTCCATGTATTCTAAGAGACCCATGGGAAAGCTGTAAGGCTTTTTATTATGACCTAGCCTTGAAAATGCATAATGTCATTTCCACCATCTTCTATTTGTCAAATAAGTCACTAAGGTTAAACCAGATTTGAGCAGAGGGAGACTGATGGAGAGTGACAAGATCATATTACAGAAGAGCATGCCTACTGGACAGGACCAGCAAGAGAGAATGAGAAGAAAGCAAAGTTCCTCAGTTTAGGGTGTTGTTCTTCAAATGCAGTTCCTTGGGAACAGTTCTTTTTTAGCTTCTTTATTTTCTCCTCCACCCCACTCCTGCCTTCCAGCTGCTGGCTGTGTAAGCCCTCTAGAGTAGGAGTACAGGCAGGAGAAAGGCAAAGGCGGGTAGAATGTTTATGTCTACTACTGTCCTAAGAACATTTTGTCCTCTCTGGGCCTGACACATGTCTAATGCTGCTTCTCTGCATGTACTCGGTGGAGTTTTCAGTCTCTGGCACTAGGCCCTTAGGACTGCAGCTCTTGTGTCTGAGCTGTCCACTTCTCATAGACCCACTCTGTTGGTATCTTATTGCCCTCCTAGCCAGTTCTCTTGGGCAGGAGTAATAAGGAGGGACTTCTAGCCTAGTGAATTAAATAACAATTATTCTCAGCCCACATGATTCAACCACAATGATAAAGAGGCTTATTTATTTATGAACAAAGAGAAAGTATGAGTAACTACCTTCTCCCCCATTTTCCTCTCTCTGGTCTCATGGTAGAATGGTTTTCACTGAAGGAACATTCTTTCACTTGAGAGAACACATAGCTTGCTAGGTGTCTGGGAAGTGATAATGGCTTATCCTGGACAACAGTTTTACTCTACAGGATCTTACATCTCACACTTTTGAAGAAGCAGTGACATAAGTTTGGGTTTCAAAGAAGGATCAAAAACAAATGATTGTCACATAAACTATATTGGTTCTGGTATGAGTCCAAGACTCATAACTTTTACAGATTTCTCCTCTTCTACTATTTTCCTTGTTCTTCGTATACATCAAAACCATATCTTCACTGATCACTATCCTCAAGGCTTAATATCAGAGATTGGGCTCATCTCCCATTGCCTAGTCCTTCTCAAGGTCCAGGAAGAAGACCAAGATCTAATTATTATGGACTTAACTACTTTATTTAATGAAAGTATTTTAACAAATTAGACAAAGTGGTAATTTAGCCAAAAATACCAGACCAAACAAGATTTAATTTATATTCATAAAAAATGCCATACATCAAGAAGATAAAATAGTGATGTAAGTTTATATACTTATTAACAAAGCATGAAAACAAATAAAATTTTAAAAATAAAGAGAAATGAAGAAAAATTTGAAAATAAAAATTATACTTTCAGTAGAAGGCACTCTTCTATCAGAGGATGACATTTCAAATGATAAAATAATAATAATGATAATAAGGATATTAAATATGTGAAAAGCAGTTAATCCAATTGATTTAACAGCCATAGGATTAACTGCTTTTCACATCCTTAATATCCTTATTATCATGATATATATAATTTAGATTACATGATCTAAGATGCCTCTTTGCTTTAAGTTACACTGCTTAATTATTTTAGAAAGTCCTTTCCTGCCTTCTCCATCTACTTATTTTTAAGTCTTTTCTCAAATGCCAATTTCTCAGGGATGTCTTGTTACCATGATTAAGCTTGGCAACTTACATATGCCTTTTTTGAGACTTTTCATTGTGCTTTCTAATATGACTGGTTATTTTCATGTCTGGTTTTTGATAAGACTATGAAGGCAGCAGTACTCTTCTCATCTTTGAATCCCTATTATTTAGCACAATACATGGTGGCTATGGGTACTCAGAGAATAATTGTTGAAAGAAAGGATGATACGGCCATCTTTATTAGTAGAAAGTAGGGGCAACAATATCATTCTCTCTCATCTATTTAGGCACATTAACAGAAGTGAGGCACATCTGGAGAAAAGCCACAGTCCACTCACTAGCTAGCTCTTTGAGCATGATTATTATATGTAAATGACTTAACTCCTCAAAATAGTATATTTACCTGAAGTGTTCTAACATTTTCTATCAAGGAAATGGCATCAGAGAGCAAATTGGAGCAACCAAGTGGAGAATGTAGTGGGTTCAAGATATTCAAGATTGGGTTGACAAGGGGAAGATAAATATAGGCCCAACCACAAAACAAAGTGCTATTCTGCTCCTGACTAAAACATAGCATCCAGACAAGCCTCTCAGGCATGTAGGCAGACACAGCCTCTGCTTCACATGTCAGTGTGGTTTGAGGTGTGCCCTTTGGTGCCCACTTCCTGGGAGCTGTCCCATTTGCCTGAGAGCCAGCAGTGCCTAACAGCACTGCTGCCCCTGAGGAAATGGAACAGGTGACAATTATCTATGCATGTATTAGGCTGAGATCCTGCTCTTCCTCCAGAGCACTGTGAAGCTGGAACGGGGTTGGGACAATGTCTCCTGAAGCCTTGTTAGTCACAATTAGTTTTATGGGCTTTTAATAAGCAACTTGGCACTATGAGCAAAAGAGGAGACATTTCTGCTCTATGTCTAATTTACCCCTCAAGTATGGGCAGCACTTCTGATCTTCCTATTCTATCATGGTGATGACAGACAGGAATATTCATAAAGATTTTTACCAAGCAACTGATATAAAACCAAAAAACAAACACGAACAGGAGGAGCATGATAGCAAAAAACAGATTAATATAAATATAAATCAAATGATTTATTTAAGAAGTGGTTAAGGAGGACCTACTTGTGATAAGCTCTTTCAATGTTTCTCTGATAAAGTTTTTCAGAAAAAGCCTGCTGGAAATTTCAAATGGAATGGTAAGGAGTTTGGTGGTTTGGTGTAGTTAAAGAGAAACCAACAGGTAAAGAATCAAGCTGCTGTCAAATCATACCCTTGGTAAGAGTTTGTTCTTAGTTATTTTCTGTTCTTCTTTGTTATGATTCTTTCGTGAAAAGGATTGCATGAAACAATCCTTTCCAAGGTGACTTTTAAAAATCAATCTGTTATAAATCAATCCAATCCTAGAATCCACATTGTCTGGTTCTGTCAGCTAAAAGGTAATTTAAAAGATTTTATAATTTAATCAGTCTCTTAATGAACAATATAAGAGAAAAGGTTATTTTAAGACAAAGCAAGTATCTTTAAAAACCTTTCATCATCACTCTCCCCTCTATATCCTCCACCCAAAAGGTGTCTACTCTTTTTAATCTCTTTCCCATGCTCAACTCTTCTCTCTCCCAACTCTAGCATCTTCCTCCAAATGCACACAAATTTAGTTCTGCTTCATTCCCTATTAGATATATGAATGATGAATTCTCTGCTTCCTCAATACTCCCTCCCTATTAGCCATTTCTTTAGAAATAGGCAGTTCTCAGGAGGTGGCTCAAAATATGAAAAATCTTTGGAATCCTTGAGAAAGACTAAAAATTGAGAATGTTCATAAATTGATTATTTTTTCATTAGTAAAGTTTCTTTTTTTGAGATCAAAAATAAATTTTGATGAGAAATCATACCACAAAATGCACAATCAATTACAAGAATAAAATTGGGGAGGAAAAATGGCATAGATGATAGAGGCTCTGTTTATTCCTCTGGCAACCAAATCAAAGTTGCGACAAAAACAAGGAGCAAGCAGCAAGGAAAAATCGTTGGGGATCTAGATGAACAAGCCATACAACTAGGGAGAAATCCAAGATATTGCCTGGTCTGAGTGGCTGACACCTCTGGGGCTGCATCTGCAAGTGAATTTTCGTGGTGACAGACTTGCTCATTCTGAGCACCAGTGCCAATTCCACTGTGTGCAGGGGCACCAGGGACTTACAGGGAGACTTTGTCGGAGTGAGGGCCAAGGGAAGACTCACTCTGTACAGAAGTGCTGGCAGTATCCATTCTTCCTTGTTGAACCCTCCCTGCTCCCAGTGTGCAGACACAGTACTGCCATTGCCGTGAGGTCATCAAACTGGATAACAGAGGTTACTCTGCCCAGAGGATTTCCTGAAACTATGCCTCCTCCAACTCAGAGCCCCACCCAAGCCACATCCAGGTGTATCTTCAGCGACTCAGGTGCTCCTTGCTGAGCAGTGCCTAGACTCACACTGGAAGCAGCTGGCCTTGGTTTCTGGTGTGGCCTTTTGAGGCAACTATAAGCACAGCATCTGTGGATTGCTTTCTGAATCATAACAGGTGGCCCCAGAGAGGTAGAGGCTTGGGCTAAGTTTGGTCTACAACTGAACTCACAGGACTGTGTCACTGGACACCTACTTCACAAATCCACACTAATAAGACCGGGAGACTTAGGAGCTTTGCTTAGTACATAGAACAGACACAGACAGACAGTAAAAATAGGATGACAAAGAAGCAGAAACCATATCAGAGAACAGAACAGAGATCCAGATATAATGGAGTTAAGTAATCTAACAGATGCAGAGATCAAAACACTGGTTTATAAAGATGCTCAATGAACTTTTGGAAAGTGTAGATAAATTCAGTGATAACTTCAACGAAGAGATAAAAAACATAAAAATGGAAATAAAAATTATAAAAGAGAACCAGTCAGAAATGAAGAACACATTTTTGAGATGAGAAGTATGTTAAATGGAATAAACAAAAGAATAAACAAAGTGAATAAAGAAGAGGATCAAATGCCCTATCTAGAGGATGGGAAAGCCAAGAACACTCAATCAGAATGGAAAGAGATAAGATGCCAAGACTATAAAAGAATTTAAGGAGAATATGAGATACTATTAAGGATCCAAATATCCACCTGATTGGTGTAACTGAAGAAAATTAAGAAGTTTGAATAGCTATTTGAAGAAACTTCCCTAACCTGATGAAGAAAATAGACATAAAACCCCAGGAAACTCAGAGAATTTAAAAAACCAGGGATTCAAAGAGGCCCAAACCAAGACACATCATGATTAAAATGCGAAAAGTTAAATACAAAGAAAGAATATTAAAAGCAGCAAGAGAAAAACACCCATAAAACTGGCAGCTGATTTCTCAAAAGATACTATGCAGAACAGAAGGGCTTGGCAAAAAATATTCAACATGATGAAGACCCAGGATCTACAAGGATATTTTATCCAGCAAAGCTATTATTTAGAGTTGAAGGACACATAAAGAGCTTCCTAGACAAAAATAAGCTAAAGGAATTTATCACCACCAAGCCAGTATTACAGGAATTGTTGGAGAGACTTCTTTAAGAAGAAAAACATGTATCAAAAATAAGAATAAATAAAGAATGGTAACAACTACATTTCTGTCAATAAGTACTTTAAATGGAAAAGAATTAAGTGCTCCAACTAAAAGATAGAATGGCTGAAAGGATAAGAAAACAAGACTCGTACATATGTAAAGGAAGGGAAAGGTAAAAGATATTGCTTTGATGGACCTGGAAGATATTTAAGTCAGACAGAGAAAGATAAACATCATATGATTTTACTTATATGTGGAATTTAAGGAATAAAAAGAACAAACTAATCAAAAAACAGACTCACAAATATGGTGGACAATTTGGTGATGGACAGAGGAGACAAGAGTTTGGGGATTGGGAGGATGGGGTTAAGGGTTAAAAAAGTACAAATTAGTAGCTGATGGATGGTCACGGGAATTAAGCATGGCATATGGAATGCAGTTAGCATTAATACTCTCTGGCTAGGAGGAGGGTCAGGGGAGGGAGGGAGCAACTAGGGGGATCATTTTATGAACTATATAGATGTCTAACCAATGTACTGTATATGTGAAACTAATTAAAATAAATAATTTTTTTAAAAGAGAATAAAACTTTCTAATATTTTTTCTTAAACCTAATTTCAGGATTACTTTGGAAGATAGACTTCATATAAAAGGAGAAAATCTGGTGAAGCATGCTGCTATAGATAAGGCTGGATTTCAACAAGTACATGAGAAATAAAGGTGAATTTGATTCTTTACCATGCAGCTGGATGACAATACAGACATTTGATTGCTTTATTGGTTTTGTTTACTACATTTATACTAGTAACATCTGAAGTTATATTAATTTATAATGTGGTTGCTGGTAAAATAAATGATGAAATTTTCAGCAAGAGTCTTATGAAGATGTTTTTGAATGGAGACTTGTACAAATGTTGGGTAAGTTGGAGCCAAATCAACAAGGAACAAAACTCCCAAAGTGGAGGCTTGCATGGCCACTAAGCTTCCTGAATATAGCAGAAAGACACTTTGCCTCAAAGTCAGCCTTTGCATGGTCAACAAGAGGAGTAAAGATGATCAATTTAAAAAACTTACATATGATTTTTTTTAAAGAAAGTATTTTGCTATAAAAATATACATTTTCTTAGCCAGGAAAAGTTTCTGATAAGAGTTTTTAACTGAGGGTTGATTTGCTATTTCTTTTTTCTTCTTTAATAAAAGAAAAAGGCATAGTGGCATAGGGTAAAACTAGAGAATGTGTATAAATTTATTTCTCATTTTAAAGATAAATAGTCACTTATAAATTTAGCTCATTTAACAGATAATTTTTCAAGGCTGAACCTTTAACACATAACTTCAGGAGCACACTGTGCATATGCAATGGCACAAGACAAAACAAATGCCAGCAAGAAAACATTTAAGAGTTGGGTAAGAGTTTTGACAGTAGAAAAAAATGGATCATTTGGAACTCATTTATGTATGGGGTTGGATATGAAAATAGATACTACCATTACTCACGTTTCTCAGCTGAAAAAATTTGTTGAAAAACACTTTTTTAAAGAACTAAAAGAAAATGATAATGCATCAACACCGAGCAACTCTTAAACCATGATATGACTTAGGCAAATAGACTTCTCAGTAAAAATATACATATCTAAATTTCTGTTAACAGTTGCTTGAAATCTTTGTTTTTCAGAAGCCTGTTCATCACATTTTCCTGTCCTTGTTTATAAGCACTGAAATAAATACTGTCATGTATTGTCTTAGTTAGCAAAGTGTCATAGGTGACTTAAACAACAGAAATTTATTTCCTCACAGATTAGGAGCACAAGTCAAGATGTTGACACAGGTGATTTTTTTTTTTGAGGCCTTTCTTTAGGTTTTAGATGGCTGTCTTCTCCCTGTGTCTTTATATGGTCTTCCTTCTGTATGTGTCTGTGTTCTAATATCCCACTTATATGACCTCATTTCACCTTAATTATCTTTTTAAAGGATATAATTAATTAAATTCACCAGCACATTTTAAAAAAGACATCTTGACCAGGTATGATTTATCCCCAGAATACAAGAATCATTCAGTACTAGGGAATTTGTTAATTTAACTCACCATATTAATAGATCAGAGGGAAAATCATTTGAGTATCTCCATACATGTTCAAATATCTTAAAAATATATATCCATTCCTGATAAAAACACTCAATAAAATAGTAATTCATCTACTTCCTTAACATAATGAAAAGTATTTAAAGTAGTCACTTTACTGAATAAAGAAACTCTAGAGGCTTTCCCAATAAGGTTAGTAACAAAGCAAGGATGTCTATTATTTTTGTTACTATTTAGTGTTATATTAGAGTTGTTTAAATAGAGATATTGTATTTCTTAATACAGATGGCTACAGGAGTCATGGTTTTATAATCATTCTCTAAATTGTACATGTGTGTTTTGTATACTCATGCATTTCACAATAAAAGGGTAAAATAAAGTAACATAAAGAAACCATACATACACTCATTTTAAAGGTCTGTTCAATGTAATTTATGTTTATTTGTATATTTTAGATTTGAGGCTAAAGGTTACAAAGCTAGGCATTTTCAGCAAAATGAAAGGATGACTGTAGATACAAAACATGCAGCATGAGATATAAAATGGTTCTGTGGCCTCTTAATTGCTGGTGATAAAAAAAACTAGATCAATGGCAGTTGATATATTGTCAAGAAAAGCACAATTTTAAGATTTAAGTATGAAATTTCATCTGCAACAGACAGCCAATGAAAGTTAAATGCAGGCTTCAGCTCCAACTTTTAAAGAGCCTGGAGGTCATCACTCCAAGCTCACAAGAAAAAGCTGGACAAACTGAAAATTAACACCTTTTCTTGTACCCATCAGAGAACTGAGCTTGTGGTGCAAAGTGCTGCCCTGAAATCTGGAGAGACAGGTAGATCTGTGGATTTGCTTACCTGGAGCAGAGACTACTGAAAACTTAAACTGAAATAAATACTTAAATGGTAATTTTGGTGAATTGCTGGAGGCTTACTGTAGAATAGTGTGAGAGTGCATAACCCCTGGGATGGGATCTACATATAGAAAAGAGAAGGACTAAATGTAGGTAAAATATTTTTTCTCTTAATTGATCTAAAAATAACTTGAACTATAATACAAACAAAATATTGGGTGATTATAACATGGTAAAGGAATGATGACAGCAATGTCACAAAAGATGAAAGGGAGGAATTGGGAATACTCCATTATGTGGTTCCTGTACTGCACAGGAAGTGGAATCGTTTCATTAAAAGTGGACTTACTTAAAAATATATATTTCAAACTCTTGAACAAATGGAAAGTTTTGTTTTTAAAAAGTATAATTGACATGCTAAGAGAGGACAAAAAATGGAATCATAAAATGCTCAGTTTGACCTAGAGAAGGCAGAAATAGAAAAATCTGGCAATGAATAGAAAATAGTTCCAAAATTGGTTGATATTAATCCAGATATATCAACAATCAGTTTAAATGTGAATGGTTTAAATGTGGTAATTAAAAAACAAAGACTGTAGGGGTGTATTAAAAAACAATACCCAACTATATGTGATGTACAAAAGAATCATTTTATTACTTTATTTTATTTCGCAAGTCTGTCATGATTTATCTTTCACTTTGACATACAAAGAGAAAATCATAAAGTCATATGCACAAGTAATATATAAAAATAGAAAGTCTGATTAGTTGATTACTCAACACAAGTATATGTAAAGTGTTACCATTTCATTGAAAAAGCCTGCCCAGGTCATTACATTTCAGCATTTAATGTGGCCTTAGACATGAATAAGCTTCAGTAGTATTGAGTTCAAATGAATGGGACATATTCACCTGGTGAGTTAGTGGTGGAGAAGAGACTAGAATCTAGATCTGACTATCAGCCTGGTGCCTTTATCCCACCCTACCTTTGAGCCTTAGCCTCAGTGCTTTGGTTTCCAGGGACAGCTAATTCAATGTATAAACGAAAATTATGTGAGGAAACCCAGAATTCCATTTAAACTCTATTTAATGCAAACTAAACCTAAAGAAAAGGTACTTTTCTTTTTTCTTTTTTTAAAATTAATTAATTTTTTTAATTGTGACATTGGTTAGCAAAATCCAATAAGTTTCATCTGTACCCTTTACCAGTATGGCATATATGTATGTATATTTATACTGTGTTCACCTCCCATAGTTAGATTTCTTTCTGTCACCACATAACAAAAGAATCATTTTAAATATAAGACATTGACATTCAAAAAGTAAAGGAATGGAGAAAGATACACCCCTCTAGCACTCAGGTTGTGACTGCATAACGTAGGATGCTAATATGGGAAACTGGGTGTGAGGCATAAGGAAACTCTTCATGTTGTTTTCATCATAATTTTGTAAATCTTCATCATAATTCTGTAAATCTAAAAGTGTGCAAAAATCAAAAGTTTATTTAAAAATTGGTGGATAATAAATTGAGTGAGAAACAAGGTAAAACACTTAAACATAAATTAAATTTAAAAATAAAATACCATTGAATTAAAATAAAATAAAGAAGTTGCTCTGAAATGTGCATCTTTGAGATCACAGCATCTCTTTAGATTGCTATGGTGCTCTAAATGACAAATGGTAACTATACATTTGACTGATAGAATAAATAATTTTAAAAACAGTCTTTTATAAAATCTGCTATTGTTTTTCAAGAACTGGTGCTAACATATCCATTATATACAATTGAGTTTCTCCTGAAACTCAATTACTTAATGGTATATGACAAAATGAAGTTCATCACAATATTTAAGTATAAAATATGGATAAGTTGTATAATTTAGGAGTGTGTTTACCAGTTTCATTTAGCACTAATTCTATTCTCTTAGTAAATAAACATTGAACACCTCCTATGTTTGTGGAAATGTTTTAGATCTGATGGAGAATACAAAAATGCATAAGAAATAGTCTCTGCCCTAAAAGTTTACTTAATGCAGTTTATAAGTCTGTATATACAATTTCTATAACATTTACCCTTTTCTACAAATCCAGATTTATATATCTATATCTATATCTATCTATATCTATATCTATATCTATATCTATATCTATATCTATATCTATATCTATATCTATATCTATATCTATATCTATATCTATATCTATATCAATAGAGTCGGTAAATAAGTTAGACCATTCACTTGCAAGACAGTGAGTTTGTGTTATACCTGTAATCAACAATATTACAGTTCGGTTGACTTTGAGCTAATTGTACTATTTTTTAATTTAAAAAACTTATCTGTATTTTTTTACTTGACTAAAACTATTTTCCCATTTTTCTTTTGGACATAATTGATTCAGTGTGAAATTTCAATATTTATTCTTATCCATGATTCTCAAAATGATTTATTAGCCCTTGATTTTGCCTGGGTATTTTAAGTGCTTCAATCTGACAGCTTTTTGTTATCAAATATGGACCTGGATTTCTGAGCCAAGTGATATTTTATGCTGTGACCCCTTCTACCCAAACGATTTTGCTTAATAATGGCAATATTAAGCTTTTTGTATAAATCATTCATTGCTACTAATATGTTTGGATATCTTGAATACAAAGTCTTCTTCACTGACATAGGAAGGATGCAGGCAAATAGAAACAACTGTTAATAAGGATAACTGTTAATAAGGATAATTTAGCAAGGGGAGGTTCTCATATATGAAAATAAAAATAAGCGAAAGAGCCTTTTTAAAAATGTAATTCTCTCCATAGTGAGAACAGGCCAAAGTTGAAGGGTTTGTAACAATGTATGCAAAGCACCTCAATAAGACTAAGCAAATACCAGCTATACTGATAACAATTATATGCTTTTCCCTTTTCTCCTAGAAATATATATGCTTATAAATAATCACTTTTATAATCATCTTTATTTACTAACTCTACAGAGCTTCCTTGGAAATGATGTTCATTAAAACACGGTGGTGGGAGGAGAAGGGTTAGGGGTTTCCATCTTACAGCTTGTAGTAAAACTGACTTCAAGGGCAGGTTAATGAGATTACAGTTTGCTGATCATCCTGAAAACTATCATTTGCCATTTCCAAACAAGATGGCAATTACCAAGCAACTTTATCTTGTAACACCAAACACCTTTAGGTCTATCTTTTAATATTGCTATTGACAATTTATCTATCTATACAGTGAACAAAAAATTTCAGAAACTAATTATATTAGCTAGCTGTGGGTTTAGTAGTATGAAACAACAACTTTATTCTAGTAAAAAAAAAAAGCCAGTGTTTTTGTTGCATTTATTGCAGATGAAATCATAAGGAAAATCCCTTCTCTCAGAGTATACTTGCTCTTCAATTCAGCAAGTATTTAACAGACTACTATGTGAAAGTTTCTGAGGTGAGCAGTTTAAAAACTACAAAGATAAGTAAGGTAAGATTCTGTAAGCCATGACCATGACCAAAAAGGAGAAATTAAATGATTTTGTCACATATATGAGGAAGTTGTCACATGTGCAAGGTAGGGAAATTGTATTCTTGATCTTTTCTTCCCTATCCTTAGCTGTCAGATGACATTTTATCTAACTCCACAAGTACCCAGTAACCACATTATCCAAAACCCTCTATTGGAGAGCCACACCCAAGCCCAATAACACTGAGTTCCAAAAAAAGTCCTCTACCCCAGACTGCTCTTCCCTTTTCATAGCCGACCAGACTCACTAGAAGAAAACCCAGTTACTTTCTCCCTGCTTATAAAGTGCTATCTAAACATGCTTAGTTCCGTAGAGCAGTTTCCACTAGGGCTTGTAAGACAAATGCTGACTGATCTAGTCCTGGGATTAACAGTAAAATTCTTGCCAAGTCTTTGAGGTAGTAGCTCTGGATGAGTAGAATGAGTAAGATAGTAGGTTGGGAAAATCTCAATCAAAATCTTTGACTTTTGAAATCTCTTAGTCACAATTAGACAATGATAGTCATACTTCTATCCAATGGACAAATTTACTATATCATGTCTTGCTTCATGCTTTCCACAGATGATTGTCATTAAATATTTGTTAATGTATAAATGCACAAATAAATGAATACAAAGAGCAACTTGACTATCTCTGCAATTACAATATTTATTGTTATTCTCTCACACACTCTAAGCTGTTTTGAAAGAGCACTATTTTTCTTGTGGGAAATTTATATTGGATGTGAAATAAATGATTGATTGTCATTTAGGAAAATTAGTCAGAATAGTTATTTCATTAAATCAACAAATCTTTCTTAGCATGTACTATGTTCAGTCACTTTCTAGGTTTTGGGGAAGTGATGCTAGAGAAGATTAACACAGGGCCTGACTTCTTGGGGCTCAGAGTTTTGTGGAGGAAAGTAGTCCATAAACAAAAACATAAGCAAAATAATTTCTACTTTAATGTGTTATACAGGAAACAGAATATGTGTATCTGGGGAGATGGGTACTCTACTTAGAGTTACAGAGGAAAACTGTCCTAAATATTTGTTTGAGCTGAGTCATTGAGGAGAAGATGGAATAAGCTTCCTAAAAAACATTTTACCCTCTCCAAACAGAGGAGAAAGTAAGTTTAAAGGCTGGAGGTAAAGTGTCATCTTGATGAGGGGGGAAGTAAGCTGGTGAGATGCTAAAGGAGTGATTGGCAAATTGTCTGATAGTAAATATTTTAGGCTTTTGGGGCCATATGTCTCTGTTGAACACAGAAACAACCACAGATTTACAGAAAAAAAGAAAGAGAGTATGGCTGTGTTCCAAGAAAACTTTATTTGTAAAAACTTGTGATGAAGTGGATTTGGTCTATGGGCTGTAGTTTACCCCGGGGTAGACCACAGAACAAAAGGAAATCTTATATGTTGAAACTGGAAAACTGTGCAGTAACCAGGCCATGTGAGGCCTGACGGAGGACCTCGTAAGGAGTTGGAATTTTATTCTTAATGCAATGTTAAAACATTGAGAGTGCCCATTAAGCAAGGAAGTGGCTTAGTCTAATTTAGTTTTTAAAATATTATTCTGGTTGCTATGTGGGGAAGAGATCATAAAAGACTTCAGTATAAGAGTAGAGAGGCTCTTTGCAGTGGTCTAGGCAAGAGATCATGATGCTTAGCCTACAGAGGGCGGCAGAGAAATGCAGTCTTCTGAAGTCAGGGCATGAAAATAGATGGAGACCCCTTTCAGCATTGAAAACTGCATGCATCCACCTCACCTCTCTGTTTCTGCACTGTCAGTAAGCAAACCCACCCAGTAGTAAAAGGGGGCTGATTGAAGGCGATAAAAATAACTACTATAGAGAGAAACAGGATGTTAATTGTGAACAGCAAACAAAGTTTGCAGGTTAGTTGTGATCTGCAGATGTGCTGTTACACATGTTTCTCTGTTGGGCTTTGACCACATCCTAAAACACATCAATTTCTCACAGCTACGTTGCTCGCTTCAGTAATCTGGAGTAACCAGGCCTCACCATTTTTGCTTAATTCAACTTAAACTGGACACTCCTAGGAATACTGCTGCAGAAAATAATCATAGAAACAAGGAACAAATTAAAGAATCATGGATCAGAACACATGCTAAATAATATTTCCCAATCTTTTCTACATTAATGAGTGAAGTGTTAATAGGCATTTTTGTCAAATATGTTTAAGCATAAACTTTGTTGAAATAGGCTTATTTATGGCAGATCATCTTAAAGATACTAATTAATATCATTTATGATAACATGCAGTGAGAAATCCCAGAAGATAGATATAGTTTTTGTGTTCTCAAATTTATTGAAAACACCACAATTTTGTAAACCCACTCACACAAACCCACTCACACATACATACATACATACACATACATGTATCAACTATATATTTTCAATAGAGTCATCATCCTATTTTATAACTCTTGGCTCATTTTGAATTATGCTTTGCTGCCAGTGACAAACTATCTAATTTTAGCTACTCAAACAATTAGGGGTTATTTTTCTTAAAGAGCAAGAAACCCAGAAGTAATATTGTGGCTTTAGTCAGCAGCTCACAAATGTCAGACTAAGCTCATAACAATTCTCTTGATCTTTTCTTCTTGGTTGCAAAATAACTTCTGCAGCTACTAGTACCAGGGTACCATGGCTGTGTATGAAAAAAGAAAGAGGGAATTAGGAAGAGGTAAGAGGGTATCAGCTTCATCTGTTCTTTTTAATAACAACAACAAAAAAAAATACATGTATTTTTCAGAATTCCTATAGCAGACATTTCCTTAGGTCTCATTATCTTATCATCGGTTACTTGACCACATTCAACTCTACAGAGGGCGGGAGGGCAGGTAGAGTCTTTAGGAAGCAGAGAACAGGATTCTCAAACTGGTTTAGATGTTCATGTTACTTCACTTGGCCTGGGCACATCACTGCTTCAAATAAATTAGACTAACTAGAGAAGTTGGATCTCTATGTAGACTATATTACAAGACAAACTTATTATAATTCATTTGCCACTTTTAAATTGTGATGAACACTGTAATGTACTGCCCACATCTCCCTTCAGGAAAAAAGTCCTGATTACTCAGCTGCTGAGAGGAGGGTTACTCCAAGGAAGATAGGCCTCAAGCCATCAGCTCCCTTCAGATATCACCTCGACTAAAGACATGTTCTTTCCCAGGGCCAAGCACATGCTCTCTTCCCAGGGCCATCGTCATCAATGTGGGCCTGCAAAGGCCTTATCTCTTCCTTTTCCCTTTTACTCCCTTCTTCCCCGCCCCCACCAGAACAGCTCTGAAAGGTCACCCCTTCTTTAGAGATGGGGGTTGCCTAAAGCTTCTGTTGAGACTGCATTACAATTTTACTTTTCCCCTTTGCTCAATCCTGCATACATCGCCTATCTTCCACAGGGGAACTTGATTCCAACTGCACTTTAATAAAGCTCCTGCATGCTAGGAGTCTGTCTCTGAGTCTTCCTGGAGAACACAACTTGCTACGAAAATAGAATAAGAACGTGTTCCTTCCACTATTTTAGTTGCAAAGCTTATTTGGAATTTTGAAATAACTTAAAAAATAATTATTAAAAATAATTATAAAAAATAATTATAAAAAATAATTATTAAAGCTAAAATGTAATTTTTAAGACTGCCACATGACAATAAATTATATATATATATAGTGCTCATTGCAAAATTACAAAACAGGAGAAAGTTTAAATAAGAAAAAAGTAATATTTCCTATAATCTTAAGACATAACTCATTAATCTTTGAGTGATATCTGTCCAGATTTTTAAAGATGTTAAACTAAAAACCATTTTTTTTAGCTTCAGGAAAGTCTGAGGATTTTTTCAAGCCTCCTTGCAATATTAACTAAAAGAACTTTTAGGAATTTAACTAGAAAAAATCCATATTAAAAGAGAATCTGGCCAAGGACTAGGCACAGGACCAAACCATACCTCCCTCATTATTGAGCCTGAGTAGTGGATAACTGGTAAGTGGATAACAGATGCAGCTGTGCTGCAGAATTGAGGCTAGTTGCATACACCTCAGAGAGCAGTGTGACTAACTTGGAAAAAAAGCTTAAGGAAATTTTCACAACACAGGCGATGTAGTCAATAATATCATCATAACTTTGTATGATGACAGATGGATACTAGACTTACTGTAGTGATCAGATTGTAAGGTGTATAAATGTTGAATCACTATGTTGTATACCTAAAATTAATATAATGTATATCACCTATATTTAAAGAAAGTTCAAATTAAAAAAAAATTTTAATTAAAAAGAAGGAAATTGAGTCACTACTGATTAAAAAAAAGCTTAAGGGACTGTAGAGCTGATAGTTCTCTGAGCTATGATAGTCTACACATTTTCACATTTTCAGCTTCATTTTTTATAACCATGAATATTCTAGAAGCAACATGACAGGAACATAATATGCTGTGCCTGGGAGACGCAAGACTATGGCTATGTTGTCATATGTGCTGGACTATTTTCTGTTTGCATCCTTAAAAACTAAATAAACCTGGTGCCGGGTGAAGCCTGATGTGTCCTATGAATTTAATTGTTAAGCTGAACTCAAACAATTATAGCTAGTGTAAACAGACATCTTTATTATCACACAAATAATTCAGCACTATCTTCTCACTACCTTCCCTGTAAAAGATTCAAATAATGTAGAATTTCATAGAGTCTACTTCCTTGCAATCTCCCTATTCTCTTATTTTAGTTACTAATTTAATTTCCTTATTTTGCATAGGTCTATTCAAGTTTTCTATTACTTCTCAAGTCAGTTTTGGTAATTTTCATCTTTCTAGGAATTTATCCATTTTACTCGTGTTAAATTTTGTAGGCATATAAAGTTGTTAATCTTTTAAAATAATTTTTGTATTTCCTATAAGGTCTGTACTTATGTTTACCAATTTTATTGATTATTATAGGGAACCAGCTTTTGGTTTCATTGATAGTTTCTATTGTTTTTATGTGTTTATTCCACTGATTTCTGCTTTGGTCTTGATTATTTTATTCTTTCTACTTTAAGTTTACCTTTGTTCTTGTTTGTCGAGGTAGAAAATAATATTATTGATTTAGATATGTATTCTCTAAATATGTAAGCATTTTACAATCTATATTTCCTTTTAAATATCGCATCATCTGTATCCCATAAATTCTGATGTGCTTTTTTTTCATTCAGTTTAAAGTATTTTGCAATTTCCCTTGTGGATTCTTCTTTGACCAGCAGTTATTTTTTTCCAAAAATTTGGGAATTTCCCCAAATTTGGAAATTTCTATTGTTGATTTCTGATTTAATTCCATTATCATAAAAGTTCTTGGTGTAATTTCAATCCCTTTAATTTTTGTGAGACTGGCCTTATGAAATAGCATATACTAGCCTATCTTAAAAATTGTTCCATGTATGCTTAAAAATAATGTGCATTTTGTTGTTGATATGTGGAGAGTCCTCTTTAAATGTCAGTTAGGTCTTTTTGATGATGTTCAAGGCTTCCATATCCTTACTCATATTCTCTTGACTTCTATCACTGAGACAGGAGTAGCTAAATCTTCAACTGTGACTATTGTATTTTCTATTTCTCCTTAATTTCTGTCTGTCTTTACTTCGTATTAGGGTTATGTTGTTATAAGCATATATATTTATATTATGTTTCTGATGTAATAACTTTTATCATTATAAATTGTTGTCAGAAAAATCAGTACTAGTAATAATCTTTGTCTTGAGGTCTGTTTCATCTCATATTAATATAACCATTCTAATTCTATTATGGTTACTGTATGCATGCATATTTTTCTTGTTTTTTTTACCCTCACCTATTTGTAGCTTTGGATCTTACTCTCTGTCTACAAAAGAAATACCTTTTTTTAACTCTATTCTACCTCTGCCTTTTGAATGCAGTGTTATTGTCATATATATAAAACATTTATATATATTACAAAACATAAAAATGTAATAGAGTTATGGCTTTAAACAATCTTCTGATTTTAAAAAAATTGAAAAAGAAAAATTATACATAAACATTATAGTCTTTTCCTTTACTCACGTGTTTCTGATGACTTTCATTTCTTCCTGTGGATCTGAGTTACTATCTGTAATTTCCTTCAGCCTGTAGGATTTACCTTGTTTTTTCCTGTAAGTCAGATCTGCAGTGAAAATTCCATCAATTTTTGTTCCATCAATTTTTGTTCATCTAGGAATGTCTATATTTTGCTTAAAAAAAAAAAAAAAGGATAATTCCACTAGGCTATAGAATTCTTTTACAACTTTTTTTTTCTTTCAGTACTTTGAATACATAATTCCTCTTTCTTGTGGCCTCCATTATTTCTCATGAGACATTAACCATCAATCATGTTGTCATTTCCTTCTATGAAATGAGTTGCTTTCTCTCACTGCTTTCAAGATTTTCTCTTTCCTTTTGGCTTTTATGAATATGAATATAATGTGTCTAGTTGCATTTTTCGTGCACGTTGTATTTTCTTGATGTTCATTGAACTTCTTTGGTCTGGAAATAAATGTTTCTCATCAAAATGGGAAATTTTCAGCCATTATATTTTGAATAATTTTTTTGTCTCTTTCTCTGCCCTCCTTTCATGACTCCCAATAAATATATGCTGGAATGATTTACTTGTGCAAATCTCTGAAACTATTACTTTTTAAAAGTTTCTTTTGTTTTTGTTCTTTGGATTAGACAATTTCTATTGATCTATCTTCTAATGCACTAAGGTTTCTGCTATTTCACATCTGCTGTTGCGTCTACCTGGTGAATTTTTTATTTCAGTTATTGTACTTTTCAATTCTAGAATTTCCATTTGGTTCTTTCATCTGGGTTCTCAAGAGTCAATTTCTATTGACTGCTTTTTTTCTCCTGTGTATGAGTTGTACTCTTCTGTGTCTTAGCATGTCTTATAATGGTTGTATCTAAAATAAAAATTTTAGATAACATATTGTATCATCTGTGCATTCTGTTTTATTTTTCTAAGGCTCATTTGTATTGTGGATTTTTGTTATTGTTTTGTTTCTTTGTCTTAGTAACTTCTTGAACTTAAACCACACTAGAGCCAATGATATGTCTGCTCAGTTTCCCCCCCACCCTTAGCATTCCTTTCTGGGGTTCTCCCTCTGTATAGTTTAGTAGTCAGCCAACAATTTGAGCAGATACCTTAATTCTCTAAGTCTTCCTCAGACATTGATGATTGAGAAAAGTGTGTGCTGAAGAATTCCTTCAGAATTGCAGCCAGTTCTGAAATCTACATTGGCTTTCATTTGTCCCAAGTCCCTCAGGTCTCCCAGACACTTTGCATAGTTTAGCAGTCGGACAGGGATGAGTGAAGAGCTTATCTCAGTGCTGTTATGGATCTCACCATTAAATTTGTGTCTGTCATGCCACTGGTTCTAAACCAAGGTCTGAAACCTTGGACTAACAAAATCATGGTCTTTCTCCACTCATTCTAAAATGAGGTTGCCATTTTAAAACAGCAGTGTGTGGGGTTTTCACACCCATCTTTCTCCTTGCTCTTCTTGACTCTCATTTCCTCTGAAATCAAGTCAACTGTCTCTGGTTTTAAAGCTGTTGTCTTGTGCTGCCATTTTTAAGGCTGAAACTACCAAGCAACAAAGGGTCAAGGAACAGAGGGAGATGAGAGCAGTTGAGGTCAGAAAACCATGAACTACTGCCATTCATACCTAAAATTGTAGCAATTTCCCAAGAATAAGCATTTTTTAAATTTCGGATGGTGGTTTTAGGCATTTCCCCACTTTCTTTGTACTTGTTTCTTTGCCAAGTAGAATTCTATAACCTCTTCATGTTGCTGTTAGAAGATCTCCCTCGTTTTGACTTTTAAAATACACATTTGATTTTGATAAAAATGTAATCAGATAATTCAATAACTATTAACATAATAATATACCTATATCTTTTAAAATATTTATATTGGCTCTATAATTAAATCAATATCTAATTATATACCTTGCCTCTATCTCAAGCCAAGTCAGTATAATGTTCAATATCAAAACACTACAAACATTTCAAATAGTAGTGTTGGCACTTTTTATGGGAGAATCCTTATTACTTTTTCAGTTCCTTGAGAAGCTTGTTTTGAGGTCAGTTTTGGAAATTTATATATTTCTAAGTAATCTTATTTTTCAACTAAGTCTTCAAATATATTTTTCTGGAGTTAAACAAAATCCTCCTCATAATTCTGTCAATTTCCTCTTTATTTATAAATTATTTTCACATCCTTATTTTTTATTTGTATTTTCTCCATTTTAACTAGAGTCAGATGGTTAATAATTTATCAATTTTAATATTAAAGTTTCAAAGAACTAGCTTTTAGACCTATTTATTAATTTCACTATTTTTTTGGTTTTCTAATTTATTAATCATTTCTTTTATTTTAACTCTTTTCTACATTAATTTTTTGGATTTATTTTATAGTTATATAACTAACTTATTAAATTGGGTGTTCAATTTTTATTTTTTTTAGTAAATTAAAGTTATAATTTTTTTCTGACCTCTAGTTAAACTGTAACCCATAAGTTGATAGCATAAACAAATATTGTATGCCGTTAACTTAAATATATCAATTGTTAACATTTTCTGCCTTTTGCTTTATATTTATCATTTGCTTGCTCTCTCTTTCTGCACATAGATTTGTAAATTGCAGATACTATGCCTTTTTTTAATCTAAATACCTTAATATGTATTTCCTAAAATCAAGGACTGGGTGTACTATGTTAGGAGGTATATGATTTTCGTTTGTTCCATTACTCATAACATTAACTTTGACACTTAGTTAATATTATTTCTGCTGGGTTTCTCTACCAAGAGATTTACATTTTTCCTTTTAAATTAATAAATGATGTGGTTTTTCAAGTTTGTAATTTTGAGGTAGGTAAATATCTCCTTTGCTTATCAATCATTCATCTACTAGTTTAACAACTATACAATTTTTTTCTGAATCAGTTATTAATTTGATAGTTTCAAAATGGTGGATTTTCTAACTTCATTTTTTCTACATTTATTAGTTTGCACTCTAAGGAAGAATTTTCCCTTTTTATCATTTATTTATTTATTTATGTATCAACATGGACACATAGATTCTTATTTGTTCTCTTTCCTATTTCCAAATTTTTAACATTAGATTTTAGCTATATTTTATATATACAGCAGAAACGAACCATTTTAATTTTTTTCTCAAAAAAGTTCCATTTTATCCTTTTGTAATCTCTTTTCTAACTTCTAGTCCCAAAACTTACTGCTCTCATTTGTTCCCATTTTAATTTTAAGTTTTAATTTTTGTTGCCAGTATAAAAAATACAAATAATTTTTATATATTAATCTTATATTCTGAACCCTACAATACTTGCTAATTAGTTCTAGCTAGGTTTATTTTTTGTAGATTCTACAGAATCATATCATGTGAGTAATGCAGTTTTACTTCCTTTTGAATCCAGATGTATTTAATTTATTTATTTTATTATATTGCTTGAGATAGAAGCTCCAGTACAATGTTGAATAGTATTAGAATTCAATTGAATACATATATGTCCTTTATTTATAAATGTATGTATATTCTTTTTTGCCTTATACCTATATTAGGAAAAAACATTCAGTAATTGACAAGAATTATGCCCTCAATCATTGATTAAGGGTGATGTGAGTTGTAGGTTTTTTGTAAGTATTCTTATTATGTCGAGGAAGTTCCTTTCTATTCCTAGTTCCCTGAGAGTTTTATTTTTTCAATTGAGAATGTATGTTGGGACTTTGTCAAATAGTTTTTCTGTCTTTATTGAAATGATCACATGGTTGTTTCTTGATTTTGAGGTTTTTTTAGTCTGTTAATCTAATTACTTAGATTGATTGATTTTCTAATGTAATAGTGAATAAATCCCACTTATTCATGACATATTACCATTTTAATATATTGCTAGATTACATTTGCTAAAATTTTGTTTAAAATTTTCCATCTATCTTTGTGAGAAACAATTTTTCTGTAGTTTTCTTATAATGTGTTTATTTAATTGTATTATCCAATTAATACTGACAGCATATCTCATTGAGTTCTAGTAACTGATACTCCTCTAGTACTTTCAAGCCAAGGAGTTGTCATGGGTTCCCTCTGGTGTTAACATGGAAGTGCTTTATTTTATCATGTTCTTCCCATTAGTCCAGCCTGCATCTCTGTAAATAGTCCCTTCATTAAATGTATTCAACTATCTCTTTTGACTATCGTATCAGTTTCTAGCCAGGACCCTGACTGTTGCATCATTTCTTGATGTCCCTTCTCCCACTCTTTGTTCCTAGTACCTAGGGTTCTCCAACTAGAGTTTGCCTTCTAGAAATTTCCTAGCTCCAAATCTCTTAATTTGTTCAAAATTTAAACTAATATGTAGATGATTTAATGGAGAATTCATTAGAACTAGTATCACTGTCGAAGCTATTCTGAGGATGCTAACAGTATTACCTGTCTGGAGGCATTTAAATTATGCGTTCATTCCTTTATAATCTCAAGCAAAACACCTCTAGAGATGGAAATTAATATGTAAGTGGTAAAGTTGATATTTTCTGTGCTGTTCCTCAAGTAAGCCAGGCTCTGAATATGGGAGGAGGCTAGAAGAAAAGAGCCAGTTCAAGAGAAACAAAAAGTTGCTCGATCCAGTGTTTCCTAAACAAAAGTACTGCCAAATTTATGGGGGAAAAAATGAAGGTATGTTTCTCTTGGGTAATAATTTTTGAAAACATTGCCTACTGTTAAGAAGAGAAGTTAGACATTAGCTCACTAAAGCCATGAAAAGTACTACAGTATATATATATTGATTTTACTTTGTTTGAGCCAGTTATATTTCAAATACAAACACAATTTCTCAGAATGCTTTGACTTTGCTAATAGCACTTGCTCAAGGACATCATATAGAAATCTATGTAATGAAGCAAATTGTTTTCTTCTAGAAAATTTGGATACTTAAGCCTTTCACATGTAGGAAAATAGACTGTACCTGCTTTTAGCCATTTCTCTCTTATTTCTGAATTTTTATTATCTACTCTATTAATTTAGTGTTTGCTTTTTTTAAGAATTCTGATTCTGTAAGCCTGTAATAAGTGTAATAAAAAGATATGAAAATCTTATGTTAAATCTATATATTGTTTTATTGCTTTTAACTTATTTTTTCTTTTCCATTTGAATAATTATGTTTTCTAGAGTATCTTATAGTGCAAAGACAATGAAAATATAAATCATTAATATAGTCTAATCAGATGCAGTTGTAACAACATAATTAACTTTGAATAATTCCACATTTTAAAATAGCATAATTGAAAGTACAAGAGCCCTTCCTCTTCAGTCTTTCATAAAGTTGTTTATTTTGTACTAGCTTCAGTCTTACTAAAGAATGATTCACAAAAAAATCATAGATTTTTTAAAATAAAACAAAAGTATTCTAAAGAGCTTTTAAAATAAGAAAACATCTTTTATTCTAACAGTAAAAGTTGTGCATGTTATTGTAAATAATTTAAACAATAAATAAATATATAAAATATAAAGTCAAAATCCCAAGTAATCCCTTTCTAACAACTACTCTTTACAATTTGGAGCCCCTTGAATTAAAAAAAAATAAAAGAAGTAAAATGTATGTATGTGTGTATAATATGTATGTATGTATGTGTATATATATATATTTGTGTGTATATATATATTTGTGTGTACATATATGTGTGTGTTTATGTACACAGAGAGATAAATAAATACACTATAATGATAAAGATTAATTAAAATAATAGATGACTGAAATACTGCCATTTGAAACAACATGAAGGAACTCGAGATAATCATGCTAAGTGAAATAAGCCAGACAGAAAAAAGTTGAAAATTACATGACATCACTTATATGTGGGATATAAACCTAAAAGCAATAAATGAGCAGGACAAACAAATAGAGACTCATGGACATGGACTATAGACTAGTAGTCACCAGAGGACTATAGAGTAGTGGTTACTAGTGGGGTAGGGGAGGAGGATGAGGTAAATGGAGTAAAGGGGGTCAAAATGAGGGGGGTAAAGGGAGAGTGAAGTGGGTAAAAGGGATCAAATATATGATAACCAAAGGAAACTGGACTTTGGGTGGTAAACACACAATAGAAAATACAGATGTCAAATGATAATGTACACCTGAAAATTATATAGTTGTATTAACCAATGTTACCCCAATAAACTTAATTTGAAAATAAATAAATTGAGCTTAAAAAATAAAATAATAGATGACTGAGCTTCTAGTTAAAATGACAAAGTATGTAAACAGTATGCTTGCCTCCTCTCACAACCACATCAAAATTACAGCTAAACTACGGAACAATCATTATTGGGAGTAGCCTGAAATCTAGCTGCCAAGAAGTCCTACAACTGGAGACATACAGAAGAGGCTACCTTCAGACTGGTGGGAGGGGCAGAAATGCAGAATGGTTTGGTTCCACACCCATCTATGGCAGTTGAGAATCAGGAGGGATATCTCAGCTGTGTAGGTCCCCCTGGAGGATCAACAGATCTCATCTCCACTTCAGGTTTCCCAGCCCAGGGTTCCAGTGCTAGGAAGAGAAGTCTGCACAACTCCTGGCTGTGAAAACCAGCGGAGATTACTGCTGAGTGAGATAGAGGATGGTTGAAGTTGCAGACATCTTTTAAAGGGCCTGTGTATGGACTTGCTCACGAACTCACTTTCTTTGAGCTCTAACACTTGGGCTGCAGCTTGAAGAGTGCAAGGGACATACAGAGAGGAACTAAGTTGTCTGGCTTCTGGACAAGTCTTAGAGGGGGAGCTTTCTTCCACAGAGAAGCCAATTTTTTCTTTGTTAAACTCTTCTCTAATCCAGCATGCAAACCCAGGTGGCTGCCGTATTTGAGTCTCCATCAACTTGGCTAACACTGGTCACCCTGACCTGTAGATTCCCTGAGACCCTGCCCCATCCAACTTGCATGCCCACTGAAGCCACCTCCAGTGGCTTTTCCATACAAATAGCCTGATTTAGCCCATGCTGAAAACACTTCTAAAATCTCTCAAAGATTTGCAATACCCAAATGAATAGCATCTGGCCTCCACATGCCCATACATCTTGCTGAGCAGCCCCAAGTTTAGCACTAACAGCAGCCAGTCTCTATTTGTGACTCAGCATCTTGTGGCAACACCTCCCAGCACAGGTGGCAGCCATCTGAAGATTGCTTGGTGACTCTTGCCAGGTGGCCTTGGGAAGGGCACAGGTTGCAGCTAAACTTGGCCTGTGGCTAGGACCCTCACAGAGGGCCCAGGGGCCAGCAACACCCAGTGACCAGCTTCAGACTGAGCTTGAACACCACCAGGGCTGCATCCCAGGAAGACACACCCAAAGGGCATATATGGCAGGCACCAGAGCCCTGCTAAAGTGAATTGTGCTTTATAGGGTCAGCCCCTCACAGGCCAGTACTCACAACCAATCAGTCCTAGGGTCAATCCCTCCAAGTAATGTGCAAACAGCAACTAAAGCTCAATTACAACAGAAGGGAACATACAACACATTCAAGAGACATACCTGGAGTACCCAGCTCAGATGAGCAGGAAGAACTGCCACTGAACCCTACAGGACAGGACACCTTTATATAGTAATAAAACCACTCTACCAAAACTGAGAGACATCACAGTCCTCCCTCATATATAGAAACAAACAAAGGGAGGCAACCAAAATGGAATGGCAAAGAAACATGTCCAGAATGAAAAAGCAAAACAAAACTCCAGAAAACGAACTAAACAAAATGGAGACAAGCAGTCTTCCAGATGCAGAGTTCAAAACACTGGTTATAAAGATGCTCAATGAACTTAGGGAATGAACTCAGTGATAACTTTAACAAAGGTATATAAAACATAAAAATATAGACAGAAAACATAAAAATGAACCAGTCAGAAATTAAGAATACATTAGAGGGAATCAATGGTAGATAAGATAAAGCAGAAAATTATAATCAGTGATTTAGAAGATAAGGTAGTAGAAAGCACCCAATCAGAATATCAACAAGAAAAAAAATGAGGATAGTTTAAGGAGCCTCTAGGACAACATCAAATATACCAACATTCACATCATAGAGGTATCAGAAGGAGAAGAGAGAGAGCAAGAAATTGAAAACCTGTTTGCGGAAAGAATGATGGAAAATTTCTCTAATCTGGTGAAGGAAATAAACATACAAACTCAGGAAGTTCAGAGTCCCAAATAATAGGAACCCAAAGAGGCCCACACCAAAGATTAAAGACAAAGGGAGAATGACAAAAACAGCAAGAAAAAAGCAGTTAGTTACCTACAAGGGAGCTCCCATAAGACTGTCAGCTGATTTCTCAGTAGCAACTTTTCAGGGCAGCAGGGATTGACAAGAAATAGTCAAAGTGATGAAAAGCAAGTACCTACTACCAAGACTACTCTACTCAGTAAAGCTATCATTTAGAATCAAAGGACAGATAAAGAGCTTCCTAGACAAGAAAAAGTTAAAGAAGTTCATCAACATCAAGCCACTATACCAGAAATGTTAAAGGGACTTCTTTAAGAAGAATTTTTAAAAAAGATTTAAAATATAAATAATAAATTATAATAACTATATATCTACCAACAACTACTTTAAGTATAACTTGATTAAATGCTCCAATCAAAAGATAGGGTGTCTAAATAAATACGAAAACAAAACTGCTACATACCTGCCTATAAGAGACTCACTTTAGATCAAAAGACACAAACAAACTAAAAGTAAGGCATGAAAAAATATATTTTATAAAAATATTAACAAGCAAACAATCAAAAGCTAAGGAACAATAATTATACTAGACAAAATAAACTAAAACAAAGGCTATAAAACAAGAGACAAAGAAGGACCTATTAATCCAGCTTTCCGGTATTTATTTGAACAAACCCAAAACACTACTTCAAAGGGACATGTGAATTCACATGTTTATTGTAGCATTATTTACAATAACAAGATACAGAGGCAACCTGGATGTCCATCAATAGATGAATGGATAAAGAAGAGGTGGCACATCTATAAAATGGAATAGTTCTCAGTCATGAAAAAATGAATGAAATCTTGCCACCTTCAACAACATGGGTAGATGGTATTGTGCTTAGTGGAGTCTGTCAGATAGAGAAAGGCAAACATCATATGATTTCACATCTCTATAGGATCTAAAGAACAAAATTAAAAAGAAGAGAAACAAACTCATAGCTGCAGAAAATATTTTGATGGTTGCCAAATGGGACAGGGGTTGAGGGATGGGTGAAAAAGGGGAAGAGATTGAGAAGTACAAATTTATAGTTATAGAATAGCCATGGGGATGTAAAGTATAGCATGAGGAATATAATCAATAATATTGTAATAAATATATATGGATCAGAAGGATACTAGATTTATTGAGGTGACCACATTGTAAGTTATATAAATGTCTAATCACCATGTTGTACACTTGAAACTAATATAATATTATATGCCAACTGTAATTTAAAAATTAAAAAAATATTTTAAAAAGTAATAGAGTGAAGAAAAATGTGAAATAAATAAATAAATAATAGATGACATTAAAAAAAGGATTTGAAAACTGGGCCTCTTTTTGTACTCTATGACCCATTTTTTCTGACTGTGAAAGTTCTGAATTTTTTTGTTATATTTTTCATTTTCCTTTTTAGCAACAAGACTTTAATTTTGTTGGTCTTAAAATTCTCATTTCTTGACAGGTGTCCATCAACCACATACTTTCTCCTAAAGTTTTCTACATTTTTAACTGCTTCAACTTTGTCAGGACAGTTCTGCTTAGTCTAGCTATCTTCTAAACTTCATTTGGATAACCCATCTCATTAAAAAGTAGTACAGAACCTCATGCTTATTTATTATTTGACCATGGTTCATGAAGCTATTATTCAAATCTCTGAATGCACTTTCTAATGTATTTTATAACAAACATATAGGCTTTTTAAAAATATTATGCTATTGTCTCTATGTGCTCATCCATCTATATTTAATGAAAAGGAATCATTTTTTTTTCTTGGCAAATTTCAAACATCTGTGGAGCAATCTGTGTACAAATATGGACTTTCTGGGTGACCTTCAAAATCTTGCTCTATCTCCTGAATATATAAGTCTCTGGAACATTTAACATTGTAATGTTGATAACTTTTCAAAAATATCATAATAATTGAAAATTGTGAAGTAGTTTGAATTTACTAGCCTAAACTTTCCTGTTTTGAAAACACCAGTCAAGCATCATGTTCATTAACTGTTTTATGTCATTAGATAATTACTCAGCGTGTACCACAGCCTATTTTATTGATCTGAAGAGGGAAGATATGTTCTTTCTTTGTCGCTGTATGTCTCCGATGCACTTGCCTTCCCCAGATCCCTGCAGTCTTGTATGTATAAGGTTACAGACTTGAGGCAGGGAAACCCTTCAGGCACTTTCAGCTGGTGGGTTTAGTTTGAGTCTCTCCTTTGTTGGGCTGTCCAGGGAGGTACACCTCCTTCCTGGGATAACCACAGAATTTCTGCATTTTTATCTGAATCATTCTTACTGCGTCTGAACTTCTCTATATCCAAAGCCAAATAATGAACACCCTTATTGTTTTTGGATTTGTGATTTATGGAACCACAGAATGGAGGTATTTTTGTTCCTTCTTTATTTTTTTCATCCTATGCACTGTTCTTGTTCAAACAAGGGGATGCATACACCTAAATTTCCAATCCTGAGACCCCCTTCTTTCTCCCACGTCCTCTGTATGTCTCAGGTAATATAAATAGGCATCTACCTTGCCCATGTTCCAAGTTCTTCCTTATAAAATCCAGGTCGTTCACTTTCGAGCCTGGGGCTCCTAACCTCTTTGCAGGTTATCCTATTTCTGAACCAAAGCTCAACCCCTCAAGGTTGCTCCACAGCTGAACTCTCTCCTCTTGAACTGATGCTCAAGTTTAAAAATAAATTTAGAAAATAAGTTTAGAAATAAACTCTGTTAAAATGATTTTCAGGTTTATTTTTTGTAGGACTTACCTAAGCCTTTAATGTACTTGCATTCACAAAGATGAAAATAATGATTTTTCTGAACATATTTGTTGAAGGAACATTTTTTTTCCAAAAGTTCCTTAAAGGCCTGGGATTCTAAAGAAGGTACTTTTTTTTAGAAGATTAGACTAGGAAATCTCCATGGTCCCTTTCAGTTTTACAGATTCTGATGCAATGAGTCACAAAAAATATTTTTTGGGAAAGAGACTGAAGTAGAAAAATCTGTTAGTGTTCAGTTAACTCTGTCAAAAGAGTAAGAAAGCCCAGCATTTTGGTTACTAGGGAGTTGTTTCTGTAATGAAGCAAAGAGAAAGCAGATTAACTTTTAAAAATTTATTCAATCATTGTGAGAGTATTTATTGAGACCTACAATGTGCCAGGCATTTTTCTAGAAGTTGGAATTTTAATGATGGATAAGATCCTCTCCCTGACCTCAAGATTCTTAGAGAAATCAGCTAGAGTAAAATAGCCTGCAAACCATCTAATATCTTTGCTCTGAGTCTGTGCATCGAAAGTCTCATTTTAAAGTTTCCCTTCAAGTTTAAGTTCTTAAAGTTTAATTACTACTTTTGTAATAGTCTGGATTCAGTTTTTTCATCCTTCTAATTAAATTAAATTAATTAGAGAAAATTGGTGGACTACAGAAGCAAATATGCATAGGCACACAATATGTAGTAGATATTTATACACAGAAATGCATGCAAACCATAAATATACATAGTACCAAGACTACCTTTACTTGACTAATATTAAAAATAAATCACTACAATTGATATGTATGTATATATGTATACATATATGATTTTCTCATGGCATTGTCCAGGAAAACTGTGGTAAAAGAACCAGGGTTCCACTCAGAATATCTTCATTTAGAAGGGCTCAGAAATATGTTAAATATTCAATTAGTGTCAAATAACATACTTATGCACACTAACATTTTAAAACTTCTGATTATTAAGAACCTGGGGTAGGGGTGAGAGCTGGAGCTTGTTGCCAAGTAGGCCTAGATTGATCAGAGGAACTCACTATTGGCTGAAGTGAGGGTTAGCAGGAAGGAAGGCAGGCACCCAGTCTCCCAGTGGGATAATGTAATGAAGGTAGCTGATACATAACAGTGTTAAAGAACTGTTAATTCCCTTTCTTCTGTCACACCTCAAAGAAAACAGTCAACAGTTGAGAACACCTGGTGTCTTCTCATGGTTTTCTCTCCAGTTTAGTATATTTTATTCTGTTTCCATATGAACTCACTTATGAAGAGATGCCTGGATTCTCTCTAGAAAGATTGGAGAACTCTCCTAGTCTGATTTGTGCCTTGTTTTCATAATTTATTTTTAAATTGATTCAGGTATTAATAAAAATTAAAATACCCCAGTACAGAGGATTGTGGGATTTTTCTTCTCACATTACACAGAAATAAGAGCCTACTGGTTTCAGATCAAGACTCTAGAAGCCTCCATCACCACATTTCCTGTTTGTAACTGAACAAAGTACAACAAAAGATTTTAAGAAACAGTAGAGAGAAAAAAACTGAAGTACAGATAAAGACAAGTTTTACTGCCACACTGATTCTAACGTAACAGAACAACATTACTTAGAAACAGAAGTTTGTGGGAGTATTTTTAATCCATGCATTTGCCTTATGGCGACATAAGGATTTCTCTGAGAAAGCGAACATGTCAGGTAAGTTACATTTTTAATTCATTTGTTCCATTCCTATGTCTGAAATTTCACTTAACAATTTCCAAGTCTTTAACAAAAACACTTAAGATTTATAAAGTATATTAGTTTACAAACTATTTTTTAAATGCAAGATAACCTTTAGTATAATTATAACAGATTTTGAAATGCATTAATGAGTATAAGTGATTATTTTCTCTTAAAAGAAAAAAATTAGAAAGTGTTTTATAATATAAAGCTAGTTGTGGCTGTTCAGTGTTTTTTGATGATTATGCCATTTAAAGTATTTGTTTTATTTAAAGAAACTTTTGTTGACCACACATATTTTTCTTTAATTTTGTTTAGTTATAAAGCAGGTTATGAGTAATCACTTTCTAATTCTTCAGAGTTTAAGAGCTATATTATCCTCCCAGAAATCAATCCAATTGTCAACATTGAGAGTGACAATTTTGCAAAGGCCAGAGAAATTTCATCACTTGAGGAATGAATTGTGAAGGTCGAATACACATTGATTAGCCATGTCTGTTCTACGTTTATGGTTCATTCCTCTTTTATTCATGTACTTTTATTTCTTTAATAACCATCTTGTTGTGGTAAGAGAAAACATTCATTTTTATTAAGGATGAGAAGAGTGAAATATATATGAAAAAGAAAAAGAATTGCGTAGTTCCCATTGCCTTAGGAAATGCAAGATATTATGTTGTATTTCCTTCCAATTTTTATTTCTATACACTCTACATGGATTGCTTTTCATAACTGAAATAATAATGTATGTAAAATTATAATCCAGCTCTTTTCACAAACATAACTTAAGCATATCCTTTCTATAATGATTTCTGCTTAATTCTTTTAAGTAAATGCAGAAAAATGACATCTATTGAGTTCATTATACTTTATCTAATTACTTATTTATTGTTGGATATGTATGTTGGACATTCAGTTTTTTTATCTTTTAAATGACAGAAAAGTGAACATCTATGTAGCTTTTCCTATATTAAGGATTATTTTCTTAGGTAAAATTTCTAGAATTAGAATTACTGAGTAAGAGTAATTTAAGTCTCATTATTACCAAATTGCTTTTCCAAGAATGATGCCATTTTTTTTTTCATCCTAGCAGTGTTTCTCCTTGGTCTCATTTTTAAAAAAATCTCTATTAATAAAAAGCACAACATTTAACCCCATTGTTCAATATGTATTACTTTGATTATAATGAGGTTGAGCATGGGTTTTTAAATTGTTTATAATTCTATCATTGGTGAATCATCTGATTACATCTTTTGCTTAATTACTGCACTTATAGTACTTTTAATATCAATTTGTATGAGACATTTATAAAGATATTATATATTATAATTCCTGTGAGTTTGCTTCCCAGTATTTTGTTTGCTGGATTTTAAAACCAGCTGAATGGATTAATCGCACAGGGAGTATAAGCTAACATATGGTTTCCACATCTCTCTATATCTTTTTCAAGATTCATAGATTGCAAAGAACAAAAACAATTATTCCAGTTTTGTTAGTGTCTTGCAAGAAATAGACATAACAATACTATAAACAATTGTCATGTCTGATGGTGATGGGAAATTCAGGAAGGCTAAAGGCAGTGAATATGACATCTGACTATTTCCAGTACTAATTCTAATTTTATAAAGAATATGGTAAAATTTTCTCTATAGCATTTGTAGTTTAGATTTTCCCTCCAGCTGTAATACAGGATTTCCGCCACTGACAATTAAGGCCTTCTATAATTCTACAGAAGTAATAAAAAAGTATTTGCCATGAAAGCTTCATAAGTCTTAAAAAAAAAACTTAATGTGAAATAAGATGATAGTATGATTTACCTTTAGATGGGTAAAGTAAGAAAGAAAATGTGTGAATAAAACAAAAAAGTGAAATTAATTCTAGTTATTTAAAGCAATATGTGAAAAGGAAAACTCAAATCTTTCCTTTTCTCCTACTTACATGACTTGTAGTCACTACATCAATAAATGTGCTGGTATCATAATTTTTTTTATGTTTCTGCATTTATGTAAAATTAATATTAACTGAGTCAAGTGGCAAAAACAACTCTTTGGCTGCTATTTTTTTTTTAAATTAATAGTTACATGGTGTTTTTCTAAAAGAGAATTTTCATTGTCTTTTCTCAGTTTTCCCTTGAACCTCAGTCGCCTTTTTGAGAACAATGAAAGCCTTCTTTTTTTTTTTTTAGAAAGTAGGTAGGTAAGACTAATTGATGAATCTTAAACTCACATGTTCTTTAAATTAAAGATAGATCAGAAATAATGTTTCATCGTTTAATTTAGATGATGTTTGGCAGTGATTTTAAGGAAAATCAGTCCAGGAAAGATTGTTACTTAATGGTCATAGCTGAGAAATAAATGTCCACAAATTGCCAGTTAATAATAAATATTATTGATTACTTTTTAAGGCATTTTAAAATTTTATTTAGTTTTCTCAGCATTCCTGAATTAAAAAGAGAACAAAATTAACAAGACTTCTTAAGACATTAAAGAAATATAGTAATTAAAATATTTTGTTGGATGAAAGTTTCTACATAATCATACCATCTTCAGAGAGTTTTACCAAGATGCTTCTCCAATAGGAAACAATAATATATATATAACGAAGTAGCTAAATACAGATGAAAAGAGATTCATCTACAGCAGAAATTTTGGTATCACTTCGGTCCCAATAGGATTTTTGAAGTTTACCACTCTCGATTAAAGTTTAATAGTAAAAGTGACACGGAGTCTAGTAGTGTAGGAATCATAACACACTGTCTTAAAAATTACCCTGCACCTCACTCCCAAATATATTTTTAAATTTGATTTCCTCAATTAAATTTAATAAATATTAATCAAGAGCAATCATGATGTACTAGAAAAAGAGAACCTTGTTGTCACACAGATGAGGATCTGAACTCCAATTTTATAAATGGCTTAAGTGAGTTTCAGTGATTTGCATAAAGTCACACAGCTAATGACACTCATTCTCTCTCTCCACAGTGTTTGAAACAGATATTCCAGTGAACCATATTGCTGTTGTCCCTCTCCTCATCTCGGCCCCTCCCAGACATACACCATTCATTTCTCAAATAATGCACTATTTATAATAGACACCCATTTAAGGTTGACAGATTTAAATTTTACATTAAAACAATATCTTATTTACTTGAAAGCCTGGGTATGAGTATGCCTGTCTATGACTCGAATGCCTTCTAGGAATGACGTAATGAGAATGGATAGTTGTGGGGGAGCTATGTGGACAGTGACAACGTGCCACATTCCAAGAGTCAAGAATGTGCCTAGTTTGGCACCAAGCCATCACCACAGTGAGAGTAAGTCATGAGTAATTCCATGGAGACTGATATACCAGAATTTTTTTTTGAACTTTTTGGGTTGCCTAAAATAAATATACACATTCATGGAATGCAAAGAAACGTAGTCACTGCTCTAATAAAATTTACAAGCCAAGGAAGAGAAACCATCAAGAAAAGCCATATCCTTTATACTATAAACTCATACACTTGTCTCAATTACAGACTCTCTGAAGGAGAAAGAATTAAAGCATTATATTTATTGCTTTTCTATTGTAAATTATTTAAGTCAGACTTATGTAAGAATTAAACCTGCCAGCAGAAAGACATTGCATTTGCTTGGCTGGGTTTCCTTCCAAAGGACATATAATTGTGAATTTTAAATACAGTGCCTGCCAAATACTGTTGGCTTTAAGGGAGTCAAAGGTCTTATAATTAAACCTACTACTATTAGCCCTTGACAGTTGAAAGCTAGATAGAAAAAGTTGAATAATGATTTTCCTAGCTGTCTTTACCTCACTAATAACTTCTTAAGGCCTTTGGCTTTTTAATAGTGTAAATAACTAAATTCAAATTGTGTGGGAGTTCTTTTTAAATTGATAAAAGCTATACAAATGAAAGTAACTACAGTTAATGAATAATAATACTAAAGATTGCATTTTCTGGGCAAGAACTTTCGAGCACTTTGTGCATTCAAAGTTATAAGAGGCACTTTCTCTACTGAATAGACACCCACATGGATCTGGTGATATTAATATTGCATATGGAAAATAACTATGTGAGGGAGGTGTAAAGTAGTAGGTGTGTGTGTGTGTGTGTGAGTGAACATTTATACAGATCTGCCATTCAAACTGAAAGTCTTCACCATTTATATACTCAATAGTCTCATCTGTGTATGGTTAGTTTTTCAAAATGGGGATATTTATAGTTGTCAATCAAAGGTTATGAATGATATCAGGAAAGTCATGAAATAAAAAGCTTCTAAATAAAAATCTTCCTATGTAAAACTCAGGTTATATTAGAAAAGGAAAAAATCTTAGAAAATACAAGAGTTAGATAAGAATATAGACTTCTAACATCAGAGGAAAACTAGAGACCATACTAAACCAACATCACATATTAGAATTTACCCTGTGTAAAAGGTTATGTAAAGCAAATTTACTGTTACAGTAAATGACAACACCCAGTCCTAGAGGAATGTACAGTGTGATCCAAGTTTTTGCCTTAGTGTTCTGTTTCTTTGTAGCTGAGAGGAAAATTATCTTCTTGTAGCAATTAAAGGACTAATACAAATTTGCAATGCTTCCTTTAATTAAAAAGACAAAAGAGAAACTTGTAACTGAAACATAATTTTGTGCAAGTGATAGAATAATTTATAGCTAAAAATCAGTGTATTTTAAAAATGAGATAGGGCTTTCTATTTACCATCTTAAAATATGCTTTTGAATACTGTGCTATATTTTGTTTGTCCAAACCACAACTATTTATTGAATATATATTAAATACTAGATACTGTTATAAATGAAAAGGAAAAAATATTAAGTAGGAAGGAATATATTTTTATTAGTTCTCTCAAGGCTGATAAATTCTAGAGATGTTATTATTTTCTATGCATTCACTTAATTTTTTATCCCTCCTTTAGAAAGAGAAGCATTAGAAATATACAGAACAATGTAAAAGAGAATCAAACAAATCAAGATAAAGGGAAAAGGAGGACCAAGGGATACTATTAGTTCACAAAAATGAATATCATATAATCCTAGAGATTTGTTAGATTGTGTGTCAAATGATACACAAATACAGACAGATGACCAATGACAATATTCACATGGATTATAAGGCTAAAAATGTGACAATTCTTGAGGAGATCCCTAGCTTCTTATACTTGAGATCAAAATAATGTATTAAACAATATCTTCTACTCCTTAGCACCCCTATAATTAATTAATTCAATGGCAAGTTATATACAGTTGGATTTTTTTCTTAAAATAGGATTAATAACAAAGGTAGAAAATAGAAGAGAACAAAAATAGCAACAGAGAGTTTTAATTTTTATTTTCCAACTACGACTTGAAATTCAGTTGTCTGTTAGGGCAGATCAACAGCTGAGATGGAAGCAAGTTTAATATTCTCTTAAGAAATCTTATGAACATAACTAAGACATGTCCCAGTCATTGAAGGTCATTCTGCCTCCATTCGGAGATAGATCCAGGGGGAACATATAGGCAGGGTCAAAATTTTCTTTTAAAATCAATTTTGCATCCTTTCAGCATGTGTACCAGTGAATGATCAAGGTCCCAAAGCATATATCATAGCAATTTGATGCAGCAGTTCTAGTTAGATTTGACTATTTCTAAAGCAAGGTGACAAGTCACTCAATTTGGCAAAGGTAAACTATTAAGATATCAATTAAATGTTTAATGTTAGCCAACTTTCTGGTTATCTATAGTAATAAATTAGCTGTGAAATGTGTTTTGGGGTAGGTCATATTGATTCAGAGGGGAAGGGATTAACAAGTACAAATTAGTAGTTATAAAATAGTCATGGGGATATAAAGTAAAACATGAGGAGTATAGTCAATATTATTGTAATAACTATGTATGTACTAGCTTTATTGGGGTGATAACTTCATAAGTTATATAAAAGTCTAATCACTATGTTGTACACCTGAAACTAATATAATATTGTAGGCCAACTATAATTAAAAAATAAATATGTATGTATATAGATTCAGGGCAGAGAGAATTAGAATGTTGTTGAGTACTTTCACCAAAGTCACAGTGGCCTAATGAGTTACCCTTCTCTCACAAGACCTATTTTTCAGCTCATGGAACGTAGGTCCTTTCTCAGTGCTATAAGAGACAGATGTTATAGAATCTTCAAAGTGTTTTCCCTGAGTTGTGGGTATTTCCTGACCTTACACTTGATAAGAACATTTTTGTTGGCCCTGGTCATTCCATTATTCTCTTCACTCATTATTTATTTATTTAGTCAGTTGACACATGTTTAGTGAACACCTACTTTGTGCTAAATAGGTTGCAGAAATAATGGTAGGGGTCTTAGTAGTAGGAAGATAATAATAAGAAGAATGGCTAATATGTATTGAGCTTTTTATTAGTGAGAGACACTATTCTAAAAATATTATTACAAGTCTTAATTTATTCAATCCCCATAAAAATAGGTACAATGAAGAAATGAGGCATGAAACAAATATAAATATAATGTTCTTTTTGTCCTTTGGGAAGCTAATAGTCTGTTGGGGATATATATATATATATATATATATATATATATATATATATATATATATATATATATATGTATGTATGTATATATATGTATATATATGCATATATATATATATACGTATATATATAAATGATTATGTCAATATTTGTTGAAATGTAGAGAGAGATATAAGATGTCACTTGGTGGGGAGACAGGTACATTGAATGAATGTTTCAAAGAGAAGGAAGCCTTGAAGGATGACTAAAAATTCATCAAATAGGGAAAGGCATTTCAGGCAAAGGGGCAAATATACAAAAACAAAAAGACGAGAAATGATAAGTATATCTACTGAAAATTATAAGTGCTTCAGAATGATTGGAGCAAGGTGTACTATTGAGTTGGTATAGCAGATAAATTCTAAATAAGGAAGCAAACGTAAAGTAGCATTTTGGGAAATAGTTCATGGTAAGGAAAAAAAGTGTGATGTCCTCTGTATTCAGGACAGAGATAGGAACAGACATCTTTTTCTAAAAGACTATGTCACATGCTCCAGAAAGAAGACAACAAGACAACTTTTTTCAGTAATCATGGAGTAAGAGAATATATTGGAACAGTGTGTGGAAGGATAGTAGCTAGATCATGAGTGGTAGAGTTGATGTAATGTGGATTAAGTGAAAGAGCCATTAATACAATGTTAGGGTTAATTAAACTAACAGGAAAGAGGCCAGACTGACCTGAGAAGGGTCTGCTTAATATTATGCTTTAAAACCTTGGCATCAGGATACCAATATCTATCTATGGCTGTGACACCCTGAACGTGCCCAATCCCATCTGATCTTGGAAACTAAGCAGGGTTGGGCCTGGTTAGTACTTAGATGGAAAACCACCTAGGAAGACCGGGTGCTGTAGGTGTTAAAAAAAAGAAAGAAAGAAAGAAAGAAAGAAAGAAAGAAAGAAAGAAAGAAAGAAAGAAAGAAAGAAAGAAAGAAAGAAAGAAAGAAAGAAAGAAA